>JAWNLJ010000443.1:14920000-15575000 GCA_035042365.1 Drosophila dives | reverse complement strand
CCCCATTTTTTTTACTAGACATACGCAAGTTTGAAACTCAGCCGCTGAGCTTCCGTCGCCGCCGCCGGAAAGTTGTCGAACGACTGCCGGAAATGGTTGTTTTTTTTTTTTTTTTTTTTTGGAATACCTATATTATATGAACTACCTTAAGCATTTATTTTGATATCGACTTATCGTGTACTTAATAAGCATTTTTAATTTCAGAATACTCTTTTTGATGCATTTTATACAATTTAATTTTATTAATATAATTTAATAGCTCTTAAGATTATATATATATATATATCATACATATTATAACGATTTTTGAAGATTTTTTCTTTACAGAAAAGATGCGAGAAAAGATATAAAACAGATGGAAAAACATATTTTAATAAATGGAATGAATTAAATTTAAATTGGTTTTTATTGGGCTCAATCTGTGATTATCTTTCGGTTTCAGCCATATAAAATGGTACATAAATATTTCTTAGATATTAATGGGAAAACAGAAAAGCGCTTCAATAATTTTCCAGACGATTTTCTTGATGCATACTTTTGGGATGGTTTCTAAAAAAATAGCATACTTTCAGGCAGTTATACAATATCAATTTAATTTTTAGCAAAATAACTCAAACGGAGCCAAACTCTTATAAATTATCAAAGTTTAAATCCCATGGATCTAGGGTCATCTGAGTTCCCAAATTTCACTGGAACAGCAAACGGAATTATCTTCATACTAGAAAATACTTCTTATAATGTATCCAGAATCCATTTATGTCATGAAAGCAACACATTAATTATTGCTATCTATTTTATTCTGTTTATTCACATTCTTTATGATTGTCCAGTTTCCAACCGATTTTGTATTCTAAAAAATTTGTTGATATAAATTTATACAAAATTCTTAATGGTAAATAAAAATACAGATGAATTTCGATTTGTTCAATTTACACATTTTTATTTGCAAAAATAAGATTGATGTGGATTGGGTGTGGTTTTTGGGTGTAATAATGTATGTTATATTCCTGAACCGATTCACATATTATATATTTGCCATTTCAGATGGCTTTAAACATATTTTAGTTCCCGGCGAACAGGCTCAGACGTATAACATTTGCAATATATCCGATAATATGCTGTCGCGTATAACGCAGCAACACATTATGCATAGTACTTAAATACATATTTATTTATATATATATATATATATGTTTATTGTTTGGCAACGATTTGTACCTAAATTTGGAAAAAATATGCATCAAACGAGCGTGTCTTATTTTTTTGTTTGAGCTGCGTAAAACATTTACCCGCGATTTCTTATAAATATTTAACGCAGTTCGATAGTTATGGTTTTTAATTTCGACTGAGCGCAAAGGTTTTTTTTACTTTGCAAACAGCTATATTTATATTAATATGTTTTTTTTTTTTTTTTTTAATATTTACATATTTCTCTATCCTACTCTCAAATTGTTGTACGCAGTTCAAGAGCAGAAACATTTCCAATCCTAACCTTACGTTAAATTTTTTCGGTTTTATTATTATTATATCATGTATATTATCAAAAGCCCCGATTGGCGCAATTCTAAGCTGTATCTGAAAAAAATCTATACTTGAATTACCGAACCGATTACGGATTGTGATATATGGAAAGTGGGGATTTGTATATGCAGTGTGTTTGTTTTGAAAAATCAAAAAACAAAAAAACTGAATTGAAAGAAATTGGAAAGGTGTTTACAATAATCATTGAAATCAAAGATTAAAAACACAAAAGGCTGTAAACAAAATTAAAGACGATTCCCATCTGGGCTGGATCAAGCTTCTTTGCATCCTTTGAGTTAAAAGACATCCTTTTCGGTGGCAGGCAGGCAGGCGGGCAGGCAGGCAATATGCTGTTGCAATGGACAATATTTATTATTAGATTATTCAATGTGCAACAATTTCAGTTTAATTACCGTAGTTGCGATTGGTGTTCGCACTGTAAATGGCCATGTAAACGGCTTAAATTGGTAATGCTTGCACAATCAAAATTCTTGCGAGAGCAAAACAAGAAAAACGCTTCAATCGCAAAAACAAAAATTGACAAACATTTCTGGGACGTGGAAACACACAGGTCACAGTTCACAATTCCCAGTTAAGTTGAATAACAAATTGATAATTCGATTGCCGCCAGTGATAAACACTTTTTGGCTGCAACGATTTGGAACGCTTTGAAGTCGCAGAAACAACAACAACAACAACAGAAAACAAATGAGAAAAAAATCAAAAACAGAGAAAAGCATTGAAAAATTTGGTTGCTTTGGTGGACTGGGCTTGCTTGGTCAGCCGTGAGTCTGGACTCATCTGAAAAAACACAGCATGGAAATAGGTTAATCAATTTACCCAACAAATCTATGCAGCCCAATCGCTCTGTCCGGAAATGGGATCGCATCTCTGACCCATCCATGGAACTGCATACGCCTTTTGCTCTTGAGACCCCATTGCACTGATGTGTTATGCGATGCTCACTATTAGGCAATTGATAATTCATTACGAGCATTACTTTTTGTACATGTCCCTTATAACGAGACATACCTGTGGCCCGAGCACACGTAGCCAAGCAACAGGTTTGTCCTTTAATTTCACTTTTGCTCATAAAAAATATCAATTCTGCCGCATTCGCAAACATTTCCATTGTTAATTTTATACATTTCACTTTTGAGTAGTTTGTCTTTCTTATAAATGTTTTTTTAACATTTATTAATTAAGTATTTTTTTTTAAGTTTATTTTCTACTTGTTGACTTTAAAAAGAAGTTTTTGTTATTAGTGTTTTCAAAGTATTAAGAAATTATTGTCTCTTTTCACATTTGTTTGGCTATTTTTATAGCCTTGTTTCAGTGTTTGTTGTTAATAATTCGCACTAATTGTGCACATCACGTATAACATTATCATTTTCATTATTATTATTGCTATTTATTATTGTTATTTAATATTGATTTCATTTATAACACCAGATTTTTATTGGTTGATTGGGCTTGTCCAAGAAGGCAGCCATTTCCATGTCAAAGGTCAGCGATGCGATTTAAATGTCGAAGACAATAACTCACCTAAAATCAGCTATATAAAAGGCATGATAGTTTCTGGACCATGAAACTGAGCTGTAAGCAATGCATACATTTAATCGTATATAGTTCAAACAGAACAGGAACAGAATCAGGAACAGAAACAGGAACAGAAACAGAAACGAAACAGAAACGGAACAGAAACCATAGAAATTTGCGATCTCAAAGCGAGAAATTCGCCATTTTTCAATAGTGTTGGAATTGGTTGTTATCTCAACCCGATAAGGGGGGATGTGTTTCTGTTGTGTGTGTGTGTGCGTATGTGTGTCCCAGAACAAATAGATTTATGACATAGATTAGGCGATTCTGCGATCTCAGCGTCTCTCAGTGCATGTCTCTGCAAGAGTCCGTGCAGTGGCATCTTCTTCGGATTCCAGTGTATTATGCTTCGAGCGGTTTTTTTCTGGCAGTGTATGAATCGTCCTTCTTCTTCAGCTCTTCAGATCAGCCCTTCTTCCGCTCTTCTTCAACTCCTCCTCCTGACAGCCCAGACCAGCGACACGGCCTAAACTAAAACCTAAGCCAAGTCCTTGGTTCGTATACCCCCTCCCCAGTCCCCTCTCTATCGTTCTATTTTTTTATGGACAGATAACACCGTCAAATAGTTAAATAAACTAAATTGCATTTGCATATATTTATATATGTATTTGTGCCAGCAATGGATGAGGTTTGATGGGATTTCTTTTTTTTTTTTGTGGACGAATTGGTTACGATGACATTTTGTGGCTCATATTTTGTGGATGTTGTTATGACATTTGGCATTTAACGGCATTTGCTGCCTCTCGATTCACATCGGACATAATGCTATGTACACGCTTATATTTCGGTTATCAAGTCAAGTCGTGCTCGTGGTATTTATGCCTGTCTCCCGAAGGAATGTTGGAGCCGAATGTTGCCCACTCAACGGTGGCGATTTGTAGTGGCTAAGGACGAGGGTTGAGGCAGGGACTCGAGACCCGGATTCGTTACGTGTATACACACCGCATTCCGGTATGCATCAACTATTCTTATGTTATGTGATCTCACTCACTTTCGTTATGGTTTGCGTTCTCCTTCGATTTCATGCAAGGTTTTTTTTTTTGGTTTGTCTTTGCGCCCGGCTGGGTAAGGCCGTCCCGCTCGGACGCTAAGAGGCGCTGCGCGCACCTTCTTGACGAGCGAGATGGACATATGTAAACGTGTTGCGGTGGCACGGAGAGAACGCGCTCCTGCTCTGTTTGCTCTTTTTTGTGTGTGTTGTGTCTCGCTCTCATCCATGTGTTGGGATACTCGTGCACACGCGATAAAAGTTTGCGGACGCTTTTTCAGGCATTGTGTGGATAGTGGCGAACACTAGGATGGAATTGAGACTGTTTGGTTTTTCTTTGTTGCATTTGTCCATCTCGCCCGACGAGCTCTTCGCAAGCGCAGGTCCCCTTATTTTTTTAGATACCACAACTATGCGATATCCCCCCAAATCCCCCACTGGCCGAACCCGAACAACAGGCGCAAAGTTTGATTGATCCGCGTCCGTGGAGCAGCCACATGCCCCGCCAGCGCCTCTTGACTTGACTTGTGAGAAGCCTCGCTTCGAGGCGCCACAAGATGTCGCACTGCAGAACTGGCACATGCGGAACACCCGCATTCTCGGGAGACCTCGTTATATGAATTTAAGAGATTCTCATTGCCTCGCTTCGTTTATAGGATTGATGGATGGTTGTTACGGTGATACAGTAAATGTGGCTTGATGCTTGGGCACCCACTGGATACATACATAAATATTGACTCGCCTCTTGAATTTTCACTGCGGACAAACAATTTCCTAAGTACAGTTGCACAAAACTCACTAGACAAACAATTTTAAATTACAGCACTCCATTGAAAAAAAAAAAACTGAGAATCTGAGCTCTTTTCTTTAAACCACACTTGGAAAAAATATTTATGAAAAAATATGCACTTCGAGTATTTAAAAAAAAAAAATATATGAATAATATAGAGGAACTGATGCCGTGTCGCTGGCTGAAGAGTTTGCACTCGACTGTGCCCGACGCTCACCAAAATGCAGCGAAGTAGACTCGGCTAAGATGGTATTTCCAGGCTACGCTCGGTCATCGGTCGTACTTTGTTGGGTCTCTCAGGTAGCTGTTGCATCCCTTATGGAAGGGTATATTTTTAGACTCAGGCAGACAGCAGCTGCATGTCCTGTTTTTCTGGATACTTCCATCCATTGTATCACTCAGGTATGCGCATTTGCCGTATATGCCACATGCCTCACTGCCTGCCGGCCACTAGTTCTTCTTCTTCAATCGCACTTTCGGCGTTACTTGTCTGTGCTGTTGGCAATGCTGTCATAAGCTTCTCAATGCTTCATTTTCAAGTTGCATGCACTTTTGAATATCGTTTTTTTTCTTGAACATTTAGGTTTTCTGTACATTTCTCACACATTTAAATACGTTAGCCAATTGATTGCCGAATCGATTGAGCCTATAAAGTGTTATATCTACTTTAGCGTTCGGTTCGTTCTCCGCTCAAAGAGAGAAAAAAACGGACATGGCAATTGTGCAGTGGCGCTGCCAACAAAGGGGGCTCTCTTCGAATTGGCGCATTGGGCAACGCCGCTGGCATTTATATATTTAGTTTCAGTTTATCCCTCTACAGTATCAATAGGCATCTCCGAACATTTAAAACCATTGAGAGCAACATTTGCAATTTACCCAATTCAATTGGTTGGCCTTATTGGATTATTGGTGGTGGAGAGTAGGTTGATCGTGTGGTGTGCGAACTAAATACAGAGCACGCAAAGCAGTGTTGCTTTTGCACTGCTTGGCTCATGGTCTGGCTTTGTCCACTAGGTGGCAACGCTAAACTGCTGCAGCCCTGTAAAAGCTTGCCGAAATTGTGGCGCTTTGTTCAAATAAAATTAAGCAATAAACGTATCAAATTATAAAAGAACAAAACGCAATTAAACTTGCATTTAAAATGCTTTAAATTATACAAACAACGATAAAGTAATAGCAAAAGTTACAAATAAATAAACATAGTCAATAGATACGAATAGTCAATTCATATAATCAATGGAAGCTGTTTTGCGACGATTGCTATGCTTGGCCATAACGGGACCCACGATGCGTTTAATGTTCTCCTCGTATATGAGATATTTCTCCCTATCGTATTTGCCAGCCTCCATCTCAACATCCTTGACGCGCAGTGAAAAATTAACGTATTCGTAGTTGCGAGATAGATGCAGAAAGATCCCCAGATTGAGCAGCATTGTGATCGAAAAGAATGCAAATTCTGACGACTGCGAGCGGAAAAATGTCAGTTTGGCAACGAACACCACGATCAAGTTGCCAATGGCCACTGACAGCAGCCAGCAGGCCTGCAGCACAGATTTCATGCTCTCCGGTGCCTCAGTGAACGTGAACTCTAATCCCGGTACGGAGAACATTATCTCTGCAGCAGTCATCACAATTATCTGTGGCAGTTGCCAAAACATCGACACCGATGTCGGCGGCACAACTTCCACCATATTGTATAGCTACAGACAGAGGGATCAAGAGGAGAGAGAGAAGAGTTTAATGTACGCCTTATTTTAATAATTAGAGAAACGTGAAAACAAAATATATTAAATATCTTTCTAGAATTGGATCTTTCTAGAATTTGGCAAAAGTAGAATATTTTCCTAGTAATCAGCCTTTTAAAAATAACTTAAATTTTGGAATTGCTCTGATTTTTGGGTGCGAAAGTGGGCGTACGTTAAAGGCGGCAATTACCGGAAATATAACGTCCAACATAAATGTGCCTAGCTTAAAAACTTCGAAAGATATTGCCGAAATTTGGGGAGCGCTTAAATCGTGGAAGATATGTAGCTTTATCAATTTATATCGATTAGTCTGGGAGATGTAGCACCTTAATTTTATCACTTTCACGTGGGCAAAGAGTGCCGAAAAACTGAATTTTCTAAGGAATAATAAGTTTATCGAAATCTGATTATATATCTTGATTCGAGAGTTTTTCCTTTCAGAATCTGGAGCAAACATTCTTAATTTTAGTTGGTGTATTTTTCTGTTTTAGAATTTTTTGTATTGGACTCACGTAACCATCGCGGGCATTGCCCTGCACCAGTAGGCTGTAGAGACCTCCGTTCTTGGCCTCAAAGCTGGCCGCTCGTGTTCCGTTAATGTTCAACTCACCGTGCCCGAGCGACAGCTTGTGCAGGACCGAGATATTGCTGGTGTCCAGTTGAATGCTGCTCGGAGTGGAGCGTTTGCGGAGCGTTCTAAGCGTAATGGGCCCTTCGTTGACTGGGATGTTGACGAGAGTGCGGAGAAGCGTTGCTCGATTGTTCCGCTTTACTCTGTTCACCCCATCGTGGAACTCGTGCAGCTTGTTCTCGGCCAGAAAATAGCTGACGGAGATGCCCGGCTCCAATCGAATTTGGCCAACGATGTTGAGGCACCGACTGCTCGGCGACTGCAGCCGTGGCTGTGCCTTGAAAGCATACTCAATGTACTGCGGCACAATCATGCTCAGATTGGACCACATGCCCAGGGGCTCGATGCTGGCATAAAGATTGCTGCAGCTGAAATCATAGGGACAGGGCATCCCATTGTAGAGACGCAAATGGGCCATGTCTGGCGAGGATGGGGCAGTTGGCAGATCCTCTTTCTCCAAGCGCAGCTCAACGGCCGCCGACATAAGGAAACCGATGGCGGCTAGCAGCATTCCAATTGATATTTTCTGCAGCGGTTGCTTAATGTCATAGCGGAAGAGATACGGATAAATCTTGTAGTCAAAAATTGGGATCAAGGCGAGTATGAGCAGCGGATTGATCACCTGCATCTGGTCGGGCTTGATCTGGATGCTAAACAGTTGGCCGTCCATGTGCATTGCCTGGAAGGTCCATCGCGAACCCTGCTGATCGCAGAGCGCCCAGAAAAGCGGAAAGAACATATAGAGTAGCATGATTTTACATAGGCACTTGGTCTCATACACAATTTGCTTGCCCACTTCTGCCTCCGCATAGTCGAGGAAGTGCTCCTGCGGTTCACTTTTGCGATTCACAACCCACCCCTTGAAGGCATTCGTGATGCAATGCGATACACCAAAGATCATGTGACCTGACGGCGGAGTGATAATGTAGCGACTCCGACCAGCGAAAAAGATGACTATCCCGACGATCATTAGAAGGGCGGGCACACCGAAGGCCAGCGAATAGCAGTCATCCTCACCGAAACATTGGACATCTGCACGCAAGATCGGCGTCACCGCGCACGAGATCGTTGAGCCCGCATTGATGGCAAAATAAAATTGCGAAAAGAACTTGACCAAATCCAAGGCCTGAGCCGGCATTTTAAACTGTTCGCCGCCAAAGGCCGACACGCACGGCTTAATGCCTCCCGTACCGATTGCAATCAGGACCAGACCCACAACGGTCACCGTCCTTCGAGAGGTGTATTAAAATCAGCAAGCATCCAATCCAAATACAATCCAAAGACTTACTTGACGGGCATGACTGGAATTGGAATGGCGCCGATGGCAACGAGCATGGCACCCAAGCAGTAGACAATGGACAGATAGAGTATGGTCTTGTACTTGCCCAGGCATCCATCGGCAATGAGTGCTCCGACTATGGGGAATATGTACACCAGCATCGTGAATAAGTGGTAGAGCACGGTTGCCCTCTCCTCGTCATATCCCAGTTTGTCCATTAAATAAAGCCCCAGAATCGCTAGCAGATTGCAAATGATCCGGGATCGGGATTAGATATTAGTGACAGACTACGGACTACAGAATACGGATTACTTACCACGCATGCCATAGTAGTTGAAACGCTCGCACAACTCGTTGCTGATGATGAAGGCCACCGCTTTGGGATACTCGGGCGCCTATGTAGATGTAGAAGCAGTAGTAGTAAAACCCTTAACTCGATCTACACTTAGAAAAACAATCACTATGTATTTAGTAAATTCGCAATTCTTTAGAAAGTAACCAAAAAAAAAATAAGCTTTTTCTTAACTTACAAGAAAATAATAAGATTAATTTTCATTGTGTTTTTTTTTTCAATGTTGTTAATTCCTCTTTTTATAAAATTGAAATGTTTTTTTCTTCTTAGAAATGCATTTCTTAAAAGGTATAAATTTATTTATGAAAGAAACAAAATATTATTGTGATTGGCGATTTAGAGCAAGTCTTTCACATTTATAGAAATAAGTTTTTATATAATTATAAATTATTACTAAAAACGAACAAAACCCATATAGTTTCCATAGAAAAAGTTCAGTGCGATATTTTTTCGTGAGTGTATTTCTAGTTTCTCAATTATTCAAGTGTATACAACATGACTTGTAATTATTGCAACTTTTTTATTAAAGCTATTATTATGAAAATGCGACTAATGAAATGTGAAAAAAGAACCGCATCATTAACTGACTAGCACAAACTAAACTACGGACTCATAAATATGCCACATATGTTCAAATCTTTATAATCCAAATTTGTCTGGCTTTTATGTTTATATGGCAATCCTCTCTCAAGCGTTATCGACTCATTATCAAAGCTCTTAGCCATGTTATTATGTCTTACGAAGTTTCCAAAAATATCAAAATATGAAATTATTATGACTGTTAAGGTTATATCTTTCTCTCTCCCTCCTTCTGTCTCTCTTATAAAGTGTTTAAAGAAATTTTCGAAAAGGGTATACGATAAAAAAAAACAATGATTTTTATTTTACTCTCTTTTTCTGTTCATCGCATTGTCAGTCGCTCGTTTAACTCACTTCGAATTTCTGGTTACGCCTAAATATAAATTACACTTACATACATACAAATGTAATCATATATATATATATATACATCATGGGTCGAAATTAATATTACATGCGTCCAAAAGGGTATCTGCCAGTCGGCGTCTAGTAAATTATACATTCTCATAATACCATTTACTACGCCTGACCTACTCCTGTCATTAGTTATATACATACACAACTATGCACACATACATATAAGCATATAATGTATGTGTATTTTGCCGATTTCATTTTCGTTGTTTTCGCTTTCAGTTTGTGTTGTTGTCTTCGTTTTGTTTTGATTTGAGACTTCGACTGCGTCTACTACAAAATAGCAGCCAAGGTAAACGTAATCGAGAAACAAGCTTAGAGCCTGCAGCTGTTGGCCAAACGATAATCAAATTGTACACTCTGCATGTACAATATGTAAAGCCAAAGTCAAGTCCGCCACACCCATTGATAGTAGTATACATATACACTCATACACAAATATATACACAGTTATTGTAATCCTATCAACTTATTCCGTTTATCGAATTAGTCGAATGCACTTCTGAACTTTGTAGAGATGAATACTTTCGTCGTCAATTACAAAACGAGCTGCGATCTTTACATATATTACGTGCACATATATTATACATATTGAAATTTCAGGGTTAAATCTGTTCAGACACAGACCTAGAAGCATTGGCAAATATCTGTGTGAAAAGCAATTGAATTGTGGAAAGATAAAGCACCGATGCTTGTTTACGGCGAAACTCAATTCAATTGTCAGTCTCTCTATTTTACACGGCCAGTCTCTCTCTCTCTCTCTATCTCTCTCTCTCTCTCTCCGTCTCTTTTTTTCTTGCTAATACTGATTATACCGGTTTAAGTTTTGATATTGTGACGTCATCTTTTAATGACTTAAGGTTATTTATATATAAAGACGGTGCAATGCATTTTTAGTGCACCTGGCGATTTAACTGTGGGACTGCAAAACCGTTGAGGCCCATCAAAAGATAGCTGTTATTTTTACTCTTGACTAATATTTGGTTAGACTACAAAGATACAAAAATCGCTATACAAACAGCAAACAATGTAAGCAAGTAAGTTGGTTGATACAATATATGTGCATAGTGGGTAACTAGAACTACATATCAACTAATACACAGCAAAAAAATCGAGTTAAGTCTCGAAATTCCACTGAGCAAGTGCTTCTCTTATTCCTCGTATTCCTTTTTGAGAGCAGCAGTGTCTCTATATATATATATATATATATATAAATAAGAAAAAATTCCTGATTTCAAAACTTTGTATAAATCTGCACAATAATGAAAAGAGACTTAAATTATCCCGATTGTGTTCTGTTTACTGTGTATTCCATCCATACATACCTTCATACATACCTACATACATACATACATACATTAATGTATGTGCATTTATAAAGAGACATGGATAGTACGAGTCTGGTTTGCTAAGATACCTCGCACTGAGTAGGTTGTTGAACTTGTCGGTAGGTTTGTGGCCGTCTCCGGCTAGCTGTTAAGTCGTAAAGTAGGTCATCAGTGGAGGGGAATGGAGGGATGGGAGGAAACTATTGTTTTGCTTCTAGATTCTCGATTCTCGATTTCATTTTCACTGATTAATTCAATCAATTTGCGGACAATAAAAGGATTGTCACAACTGACGCACATCAAGTTCATCATTTACAAGAGCAGAACTAGGTCATGGCAGACATCGTCGCATCCTATCAATCATACATATATATCTATATATATATATATATATATAAGCTTTTAGCTCTAAGTCGCAATGATCCGTATATTGTACAGATTTTACAACATAACTAAGTATTGAATAGAGTATTGCGTAGTCGCGGTGGGTTATAATCAGTGTCAAATTGCTGCAAGTTTTAAATCAGCAACTACAAAAGGTAAAACATTCTTACTCTTGTACGAAGCTATCGATGGACCAATGTGGAATTGCAATACACATTCATCACGTATACATACATATACACAAGCACACACACACACACACACACACTAATACATAATTACATAAATACATATGTACAAATCGACAGCCAAAAGTAGTTAGTGGTTTTGTCCATATCATCTTTGCCAACCGATCTCCGTCCGTTATCTTGCTTGTATATTTCTATGTATATGTTTGTAATTAGGATTGAGAAATGCTGCACGTGTAGGGCTTAATGTGTGTGCACAATACATACATACACATTTTTGTATGTAATTACCTACATACTTTCTCAATATGAAAACTGAATGTGACAATAAGCAGCAGACGCAGACGCAGACGCCGATGCTGATTTCTTTTCATTTTAAGTTAAGGGCTCAGCAACTGAAAATGGACACACACACGTTTATATGTATGTACTTGTATATGTTTGCAAGTATGGTGCGATTGCCATAATTGGCCGTCAAATCGTTGATTGTAACTGTACATTAAGCTCACCTTTTTTTCTCTTGTATTTCATTTTTATTGGGTGGCTCCTTTATTTTACCGTTGGCGTTTGGCAGTCAAGCGAGTGTTGTCAACAATCAAATTGACTGCACATAATAACAAACATATAAATGATGTTGAAAACACACACAAACGAGCAAAAGGCTGAAATTTAACCAACAGTTTGGAATTTAAGCAACTGCCAAAAATGCACGCACATAAAAAAAAAACAAAAAGAAAAACCAAGACGACATATAACATAACGACATAACAAGTTCGACAGATTCACAAATATTGAGCGTCTCTTCTGCAATTAATAAAATAACAAAAAATTGCAATTGAAAATCAACGGCATACCAAAGCATAGGGGGAAGTGGGGACAGCAGCGACGCTACGCCACTGATATTGTGTTTTACTCTCTTTGCGCATTCCTAATCACAATCACACTCGCGCGTCTCACTCTCTTTCGACTGCAAGCAGCATTGCGACTGCACGACGTATACATCAGTTTTACAATTATAACGGTCAAGTTCAATGCCGATAAAAGTGGCGTTTGCATTTGTTGTGTTTATATTCTTGTTGCTCTTTTTTCCCCCTCTCATTCTATCCTATGCGGGTGTACGCTGCGTTTTTACAGTTATTTACGGCGGTGTACGGTGTATGTGCATAAGTAAATTTAATACAAAAGGAAACTTATTGTATTTTATATGTAAGTATATATGATAGTGTATATTCTGCTATCTCTTACCACGATGAAGTCCCACGTATCTCGGCGCCAATCCATAATCTCGGAGGATTCGCTTCCCGTGTCCGTCTCATTGGTATCGAATTCGCATTCATAGAAACGATTGCGGGCATTCGCAATTCCATCATCGATCTTCAATCCCAAAGGAAACAGTTCAACGCCACCGCCCTGCCGCCACTGCACCACTGTCAAACGGAGAAGGAGTTTATGGACTCGGTGGCGGATGGCAGATGAATGGCTGGATGACTTACCCTGGGAGCTCTCGGAAGATTCGCTTGAAGATTTGTTCAATTTCGGAAACATTGCAAATGTGTTTGGAAATTAACAAAATAATTCAGATCTTGACAAAAGTCTCTTGGCTAACCACATTCATACGTATGTTGTGGGGATTACCCACCCGATGCTTTTTTTTATAGCTACACTAGATTACCGTTAAGCTAATCTAACCAAAAGTACTTCACTTAAACATCAATGTCGATCTAATCGGGCGAGCCACGTCAGCTGACCAAAGAGGCTCTGCAGTCAGCCTTCCAGTTACCCGACCATAAAAGCAAATAAAAAATAAAAGTAATCATAAAAGCGAAAAACCCATTATCCAACATGCGACTCGTTCATTATTGTTAATTTATATATACTACAGTTAATATTGAATGAGCTTTGTTTCAGCTATCTGATTGCGCAACATCAATAAAGACTTTCCTTTATGGATAACCCAGTCAGGATTATAGTTACTATGCACACAGTCATTCCTCATATTATTGAGTATTTCAATGAAGTGTCCTCAAAAAGCACCGTCAGGTAATGTGTGATTTGAGCCTCTTAGGTAACCCTCCACTGATAATGCGATCTTCTGCTGAAATCCATACAATCGAAAGCCAGCAAATATCGTTATCAACACTCTATACTGTAACCGTTGCACTTTCGTTCCGAGTATTTCTTAAGATATGGGGACATGCGCTGGATTATAATCGCTCCAATAAATTGTTGCTCAATCCATTCATACCGTTTCCAATTCAAAAACACGATTAAACTTCAACTCCATAACACCCGGATATGATCGATAAGTATGCAAACTAATCTTTGCAGTGTTTTTGGCTCTACAAAAAACAAAAGCTAAAGCAAAATTAGCTACAACAACAAAAGGCAATAAAAGTGTCATTATAATGCAATAGTCACATACTTATATATACGTTATAACGATATTTTTATGTATATATATCTGCTCTGGATGTGCTAAACTTTGTAGTCATAATTATGGTGGCAATCGTAAATTATTGTGTACTATATGATATCAAGCATCGGTTATCAGTTATTAGCTATCAGCTATCGGTTTTCGCTGAGACGTTTACGGCCCACTAGATTAGATCATTGACTCTTCCCAGAACTTGGGTCTTATGAAAGGGTTGACAGCTTCTTTGCAAGCGTAGATATATTTGTATACATTACATATATATCATTTGTATGGTATGCATGTTATGCATTGCAGCCGGCAAATTATTTAACTAGCTCAGATAAGAAATTAATTGATTCGACGCCGCAGCCACAATAAGGGTAGGCTGCTATTTGCTAGATGCCACAGATAACAAGCTACAGCAGGCGCTGTTTGTTGGTGCACTTTCGACTGCACTACCAACTACTGCCAATAGGCCAGTAAATAATACAAATGACGATATATACACATACGTATATATATACATATACATATATATGCCAGGCCATATATTATTACATAAAGTGCGAAGGACACGAACTCGTAAATTCTTCAATTTCGATTAGCTGATAAGCTTTATCACTCATTCAAAAAAAAAAAGAAGCGTGTCATGTAGTTTTGTGTTACTTGTTACGATATATCTTTGACTTAGCACATAGAAATCGAGAGTATTTTAATTTTTTTTTTTTCTTATCTCGTGAATTTTCTGCTCTGTATCCTTATCAGTTTGATGCAGCGATAATCGATATTCAAGTTAAAGAGAGCTTTTTATTACCGTTACCTAAGGCTGTCAAGCTTTCAGAGAGTTGATTAGACCTGTTTGTGTATTCTCGCTATTTCCTTTTGATTTATTGTTTGCGAACAATCACAAAACGAACTTTCAAACCCCAATTCAATGGTGGGGTATAAGAAATACTTAAGCATCCATTTCGCATGGTACTTTTATTTATGTAAAAGTTGAATGCAGGATATCTGCCAGTCGAGTTAACCAAGCTGGGCTGATACCCGCACCTTCTCGGACAGTTGGACTGGACACCGAGTGGCGGTTGCTACTGATCGCTAGACCAGCGGTAGAAGTCTGGATAATCGAATGGACACAATTCGTCTACAAGCTGCTGCGACGCGTTCAATCGGCACGTGCGCAGTCGCAGCGGAGAGCCAATAACATAGCCAATAGGCAATAACAGTTAATATGCGTCGTCATCCCCTTCGTCACTGTCGTGTTGTGGTTGTTGTTGTTGCTGTCGAAGTCGACGCCGTCGCCGTCGCCGTCGACGTCGTTGTCGTTGACGTTGTTCGGCTCACTGCTGACTGCGGTTTCTTATTTGACTTACACGCATCGAACATCAGTCAGTTGATTGCCGTTGGCAGAATTGGACGCGCATCGGTTTAGCGCTCATCAATTCCGGTTGTATGCAACTGCATTAAAATCCCCTTTTGTCTGTGTGTGCGCTTTTTTTTATGTTATTAAATGTTTTAATGTGAGTTTCTTGACTGAATGTTTTAAATATTGATATTCATATATGTCCAACATTAAGTCAACTCAAGTCAAGTCAGCTGCCCGTGTACAAATTTAAATAATTCTCTTTATTTACTGTATTTTGTGTATTTTTTGCAACTCTATTTTGTTTTCGTTTTTTTTTTTTTTGGAGTGCTTTGCACTTGACTTGGCGTGGCTTGATGTGCTAATTACAACAATAAAATAAATTATTCGCAGTCGGTGAATTTGACATTTTAGCAAACAATTTTAAACAAGCCTAACAATAACTCGATATGGTTTTTGTTCTCCTTTTTTCTTCATATAATTTAATTTTATTTTTGAAGTGCTTTTTCCAACTGACTGAAAATGAATATATTAAGATCGTGTTCTGATTTCTCTTTCTTCTCTTCGATTTCAAGTGTCGCATAACGGATGTGAAGTGATTGCAACCCATAATCAAACAATAATGTCGGACAATAAAGATGGTAATTATTCATATTAAACTATTATATGTATAAAATAATAGCCATCATCGCATTATCACCACATTAACCATAAGCACAAAAAATGAAACTAATTGTTGAGCACTAAAACTAGCATTCTTCCCTCAAAAGATAATATTCCAATGCGATAAACTGCTTCTGAGCAACACTCAAACTAACATTTACGGTAATCGCTTATTATATATAATTCAATAATACTTTTGAACAATATGATTTGTTAACAACGAAAGTCACTTAGTTAAGATTAAAGAAACAATGTTAGTTAATTATCACGAATTTATAATTGGCGATTAGGTGTTGGCACATGAAATATGTATATATATTTATATATATATACGTGTCTCTATATTCCAGTAACTATTTAAGCGTCCACTCGTACACTAAATCTTTATTCAAGCTAATCTTATCAGGGCGATAAGGGTGCTCAAGTGTTTTGGCTGCCGCTGGCCTGGTTCAGGCCTAGTTCGAATGGCATTGCCAAGCGTGGTTAACACGCACATCGCATGCCAAACTGTTGCCAGCATTGACGCAAAATGAGCCAATGTCAAACTAAATTTATTTGCCTATATGTATTGTGCATCAAAAACAGTCCACAGCTCGTAAAAAATAAACAAAGCTTGTACCAATCATACATTTTGAAATGAATATTTAAATTTAAATTTAACAAGCACAATTAAAAAAAAAACCAAGCCAATCTATCAAATGCAAGAGAACATCCAATCAGACCAAAAATTGTCAAACTAAGCAATTAGTAATAAGAAATGTAAACTTTTAACAGACAAATTATCTTTTTCCCAGCACTCAAAACAAATTTAATTTGCGACATGGCTAATTGCAATCTAAACTGAATTATTGACGAGAGCTGGCAAAAGAGTGTAGAGAACCGGGGCTGGGGCTGGGGACTGAGAGCTGTGTGGCTCATAGCTGAGTGCTGTAAGCAGGAGCTGCATTGAGCTGTTGCATGCTTTGGAAGCTGGCAAATTGCCATAGCTACTACCTATTAGTATTCGTGGCTCTGTGGCCGAGAGTCGATGAGTCGTTGTTAATTGAACTTGGAGAACTTTGCCAATATGCTGCCAGGCCAACCGACAAACAAAATAGCATAGTGTATAGCCACTAATTGCACAGCAAGACCAGCAGCAACAGCAACACTCTTTGGCAATATCTTTTTTGGTCCCTTTTAATTAACGGCATGTACATGAGTATCTGATAGATACCACTGCGGGTATCTATAGCAAAGAAAAACTTTAAAATTGTGTTAAATTCATTCACTTTTATGGCCATTTTTTTGTTGCTCTTGCCATTTTTGTTGCTGTTGTTGTTGAGTATGTCTGGTTATTAAATGCCTAAGGGAGCCTTATCGCTGTGCTCCAAAACAACCCATAAATATGGCAATAGTAAATAAAATCATTGGTTTATTCGCTTATAAATCAGTTGGAGTTGTTCAACAACGACCAAATGACATTTACACAGTCAATAGATCGATAATACTAACATGGGTATTCCCATTAGAGTCAAACAATTTACGACCCAGACTTGATTAAGTTGATAATCGCTTAGTAATACTGATATGAATCCCTATAAAGCAATATAAAATAATCGCACGTTGGAAAATTACACATCAATTTATTAGACTTGCAATTCGATGAAACTTTAATGAGCATCGTTTCAACTACAAGGATTAGATCTGAAATCGATTTCACCGCAACGAACCACTCATATATTTAATAAATTAGTCCTAAAATAGGGTTTTTCTATATACGAAATCTTAATATACTTATATTCATTAATACAATTTTTTGTAGGTAATTTAGTTATTTTAACACATCCGGAAATCACTTTCTAAATTTTGAAAAATACTTGATTTTAGAAAAATAATTTCTGAATAAAAAATTACCTTGGCCCAATTGACTTAAAGCAACAAGCTGAAAATATTGTTAATATAAGTTATGCAGAAGTATGCAACAGCCATAGTGTATATATATATATTCTTGATCAGTTGTCCACCTAACCATGTCTATCAGGCTGCCTGGGACTAGAAGAGCTGGAGTTTTGTGTAAAGCAACAGTCCATGAAACGAACGAATCAAAACATTCCGTTTACCGATGTCTCTCAGTTACTCGGCTAGCAATTTAACTTTAGTAGACTTGTTGATAGTAGATTGTTCAATATTAAAATACTGGTTAGTTAAAATGATATTTCTTAATAAAACATGTACAGTTGATCAAAAATACATCTATGTATATGATGTGCTAACTGAAAGATTTTATTATTAGGATAATCTCATTTTTTACAATCGGAAATCGATTTGTTAACTTGATCTGCATCTGTTATACGAGAATATATATTCTAAAAATATAGTCTCTGAGATCATTCTGCTTATTAATATAGATTGACAAAGATTGCTTAATCTACTCGACTGCTTAGGTTTATCAAGAATATATATATATAATTTATGTGATTGGCCATGAATACTTTTGACTGTTGTTTGGCAACTCCATTTTAGCCATTTTAAATGCGATACAACTAAAATCAAAGCATGCCAGAGCTAAACTGGCATTGACACACATCGGTTTAGGGCACTCGATCGTTGAGTGAATGAATGAATTACTATGAATGAGTGCGAATATGTGTGCAGTTGATTGTGAATCGCATAGGGCCATAAAAGTAGTCGCGGCTTGATGTCAATGTCGATAGGTATTCGACATTCAGCATTTGCGAATGTTTATGTTTTTATTTTATTTTACATTCTAGGCTAGCTTGATAACTGCAAATTGCCTTTACTTGCGAGCGACTTCAAAAGGTATCCGCGTTGCGATACCCAACGACTACTGCCAACAAATGTGATAAGAATATCACTAATGTAATGCGGGCAGGTCTGGCAAGAAGAAGGGCCTCCCATGAATGGAATGCATTCGGGTGCATTGTTTGCTCCCGAAAACTTGGTCTCTGCTCACTTTACGATTGCGATACGACATTTTTATGCGCCTATTTTTTTTTAGTGTTCTGTTCTACAACGCAAATTAAAATGTTTAAAACAATCAGTAATTATTATTGAGACCACTTCTTGCACTCCAAAAAAAATAGCAGCGATTTTTAGAAATTCCCCAAGGGTTGTTCAATTTTTTACTCAGAGAGTACATTTTTTTTTAAAAGGGCTTGAATTTCTTTAATATTGGTGCCATATGTACAGAGAGAATTTAAAGATGGTCTTTATTCTTATTTATAAATTATTATTTAACGTTAGCTTTCTAAATTTTCGCATATTTCTAAAATATACACATATAGCTCAATATGATTTTAGATTTTAGAGGAATTCGATTGCAAGCAGAGGCAATTCTATCAGTTAAATTCTAACACAAAAGTCGAGAAAGCAATTTTTATTATACTTTTCTTATTTTTCATTTTTTGAAATGAGAGAAAATATTTATAAAAAATAGAAAGTAAGAAAATTACAATATGTTTGGGGTTATTGAACCGTTAACTTATATTTCTGAAAATAGGAAATTACATTACTTATTTTTAAGTGTATGTATTGAAAGCTAACTGCTATGCAACTAGACGAGCAGCAGGGCTGCATTTGCATTATAAGACATGATGATGCCCATATGTATGTCGTGTTGTCATTATGGATGCATTGCATATATATCCATTTATAGCCAGATATCTTATCTAGCTATGGTACAGACAACAGCACATTTATGGAGCACCGAGCAATACATGGAGCATTTCTAATGCTTTAAGATTTATGAAGCGCATTCAAATTAAGTTGCGATCTGTTTAGAGATATGATGAAATGGGAGATCAAGATCAGTGTCGAAATCATCGTGACAGTGACAATGACAACGCCGCACGAAATTGTACCGCTTTTAGGTGCTAATACTTTGCTAATATTGTCCAATGGATGCCAACTAATATCGCATAATTGCTCTATCCTTGCAGATATAAAGCCCGCTGAGGCAGGCAGCGAATCCGTGGAGGCAAAAGCAGCCCCAGTGGATTCCACTGAACCATCTAAACCAGCCGTGGAGGAGTCGACAACAACTAATGGCACAACTCTGGTGGAGAAAAATGGCCTGGATCTGGCGGATACCAACAAGTTTGACAATGTTTCCGAAACGGAGGGCCAGCAAAAGGTAAATAGAACTCAACTCACCGATAATCCTGATAATCCCTGATTTCTAATCATTACCAATTTTTGTAGAAACTGCCGTATCCCAAATCGGTGTTATTCATCATCAGCAACGAGTTCTGTGAGCGTTTCAACTATTACGGAATGCGCAGTAAGTAGAAGTAGAATATATATATATATATATATATATATATATATATATATATATATTTCAATATCAATATCGATCAATGCTAATCTCTGTTTTCTTTGCCATTGCATTTACATTAGCCGTGCTGGTGCTATTTCTAAGTCGTAAATTGGGCTACTCGGACAATACGGCGACGGTGGTGTTCCACGTCTTTACGATGTTTGCCTATTTTCTGTGCGTATTTGGTGCAATTATCTCGGACTCTTGGCTGGGAAAATTCAAGACGATTTTGTATTTATCAATTGTTTATATTTGCGGATCGGTGCTGTTGACTTTGGGCGCAATCGGGCCGCTAGACCTGCCAATTGAAACGTTTACCATTTTGGGCCTGGCATTGATCGCCCTCGGCTCGGGCGGGATAAAGCCGTGCGTTGCTGCCTTTGGCGCTGATCAGTTCAAGGTGCCGGAACAGCTCAAGCAGATCACCTCGTACTTTTCCCTCTTCTATTTCTCGATCAATGCAGGCTCACTGATCTCGTCGACGGTGACACCGATTCTGCGCGAAGATGTCCACTGTTTTGATGACATCAACTGTTATCCGCTCGCGTTCGGTGTACCCGCCGTATTGATGGTTGTCTCCGTGATAGTCTTTATACTTGGCCGGCCGTTGTACAAGATTAAGCCGCCGGCTGGCAATATGGTTGTCGAGGTAAGCGGC
Source organism: Drosophila dives (assembly GCA_035042365.1). Lineage (NCBI taxonomy): Eukaryota > Metazoa > Arthropoda > Insecta > Diptera > Drosophilidae > Drosophila > Drosophila dives. The sequence goes on along the minus strand of JAWNLJ010000443.1, from coordinate 15,553,787 downwards.
ACCATCTGGACGGCAATAACGACCAAGTGTCGGGAGAAGAAGACCAATCCCCGCGAACACTGGCTCGACTATGCGGACCACAAATACGAACGCAAACGGATCGACGAAGTGAAAGTGTTGCTGCGTGTCCTCTTCCTGTATTTGCCGCTGCCCGTCTTCTGGGCACTGTTCGATCAGCAGGGCTCCCGCTGGACGTTCCAGGCGACACGCATGGATGGCAACATGGGATCGTGGGACCTTAAGCCAGATCAAATGCAAGTGCTCAATCCGTTGCTCATTCTCGCCTTTATACCTCTGTACGAAGTGGCATTCTATCCGGCACTGAGTCTCATCGGCATCCGTCGTCCACTCCAGAAGCTGGCAATGGGTGGCATTTTGGCAGCCGTTGCTTTCGTCCTTTCCGGCATTGTCGAGGTCAATTTGGAGGTGAGTTGCAACCAGAGAGTGTCGTGTCAGATTATCTTGTCTTGTCTTGTCTTGTTCAGTCTCGTTGTTGCACGCAATGCACTGCTTTTTTACTGCAATATTGTTTTTTTTTTTTCTTCTCTCTCTTGCTCTTTTCTCTCTTCATCTCTCGCACACGTCTCCTTGCACGGCTAGAAAACCTACCCCGTCCTACCCCACAGCCAGAATGCGCAGTTGCGTGTCTTCAACTCGGACAACTGCGTCTACAACTTCGCCACCAATATCGAAGGCATGCAGAGCTTCAAGGTGGAGCCGTACAGCGTCTATACAAACAAGGAAGTCAATGTGCCCGGCAGCATCGATTTTAAGTATGTAATCACAACGACAGATCCTGGCTGCCAGTCGTATCAGGAGATGACACATAAGCTAACCGATCGGGAGGCGTGGTCGCTGTTCCTCAACGGGCGCAACGATACGAACGCCATCTACTGGGAGACTGATTTTGTGAACAAGCCGTCCGAGGGCTTTCCATTGGTCCGGAACATTGGCAATGTGCTGCAGCATCGCCAGATTGTGTGGAGCGCCAATAATGGCCGTTACGAGTTCAATGCCAACGAGACGAATCTGCTTAAAGTGGCCTCCAGCGATTACGAGGTGTCCATTGACAATCAGCCCCTAGGCAAGGTCACTGTGCGCACCGGCGGTGTCTATACTCTGCTCGTGAACGAGCTGCCCAACGGTGGCTATGCGCCCCTCAAACTGATCGAGGTAACCGAGCCAAACTCGATGAACATCTTGTGGCTGATACCGCAGTACGTGGTGATGACACTCGGCGAGGTGGTGTTCTCGGTGACAGGTCTGGAGTTCTCCTATGCCCAGGCGCCTGCCAGCATGAAGTCGGTGCTACAGGCCTGCTGGCTACTAACTATTGCCTTTGGCAATGTGATTGTGATCATCATTGCGGAGGCGGACCTCTTTGATTCGCAGGCCAGCGAGTTCTTCCTCTTTGCGGGCCTCATGTTCATCGATATGCTGGTGTTCATATTCATAGCCTATAAGTACAAGCCAAATGATCCCAACAAGCCCGAGGAGGCTGAGCCACTGACCAATGGAGACGAAAGTAAATTAGATCAACAGATCGAGGCCCTTGACAAGGGCATCGATAACAAGGGCAAGGAGATTGATGAGTAGACATGCGGTCCCATCCTTTTCTCTTCTTTTCGCTCTCACTCTCTCTCTCTCTCCTTCTCTCTATCTGTGGGTCTTCCCTGCCAATTTTGTGTATTATATATTAAAAAAAAAAAAGGAAGGAAAGAACTTCCCACAATCCTCCCAACGATACATGTACTTCTTGTCCATTGTCCATTGTCCATTTACAATGTAAATGTGCTCTGTGCCCAGGTCAATTAACGGAGAATCTTCGAATTCACGGATTGACGTCGGGTTGGACGTTGTTTAATATGTCAAGACATATGTTTTAACTAATCTAAATATTATTCAAATAAATAAAAATAACAATCGTATTTGCATTTGTTTTTGTCTTTGCCTTTCTCTCACTCTCATTCTCATTCTCTCTCTCACTCTCACTCTCACTCTCTCTCTTTGTCGTTATCTTATCGGAATATTATCTGCTTTCTGCATCTCGAGCAAAACAAAAAAGAAACACTTTTTATTAATAACACTCTTATAAACGGTTTTAAAACTTTCCGAATTTTACGAATTACCACGGGTAATGTATCGCAATTGATTGATTAATTTTGGTTGTTGAAATTTAGTTTTGATTTGAGATGTTGGCGCATGATTGCCTGAATAACAAATATTTGATTGATTGACTGCCTAAAAGATTGTTGATCAACGCTTAGGAAGAAAATTATTAGATCAATTGGCTGACTAAATGATTGATTGATTGATTGATTGACGAAGTTTGGCATATGCATATGTTCAAAGAACCACATACACTGGTTGACTTAAAATTAAAACAATTGAGCAGGGTTTGAAAAATATCACATATTATATATATCAGATTGATTGACTGACTAAATGATTGTTTGACTGACTGAACGATTGATGATCAACACATAGTAAGAAAAGTGAATTTATGTCAGACTGAATAGCTGACAATTGTAATGATTGATTGATAAAAATGGTGGCTAAGTAGGTTAATCAAAGGGGACCTCTGATTGCAGCGCACGTATCCTGTTGTGCCCACAATGGGAAGCACCCAGGTGCGTGTATTTAGCGGCATGGTCGGCTGCGATTATCGTGTGAGCAGCAACTTGCTACCGCAGGGAAGGAATTTCACGCTGCGTGGCATCGACTTCTACGCCAGTGGCAATGTTGCCACCAAAGACGGCAGCTTTACGCTCGAGTATAGCATACACAGCCTCACAGCGGGTAAGTAGGCGTGTGTTTAGTGATGATTGATAAGCGATTGATCCACTCCACTACATTCTCGATCAGGCTGTCAACAGTTTGATGGCGTCACCACGCGGAGCCTGAGCGAAGCCAAATCGCATAGCCTATTCCTGCGCGCGTTGCCTAGTGCACGAGAGATATGGTACATCGATGAGCTGGAAAAGTCAAACAAATCGCTGGCTTTGGTCCGCAATCTGGCTAGTCTGCGAGCGGGCAGTACCATCCAGTGGCGCGAACTGCGAACGGGCCAAATAGCGCTGGAGGTGCCAGCTCGCAGTCAGGATCTGCAGGAGCTGGACACCGTCGAATATGAGGTGTTCACCGGCGGTCAGCTCATACAACAGCAACGGCTGCGACCGGGTGGCGTCTCTACCCTAATCATTGGTCAGAACAGCACACAGGGGTTTGTTTCCCGCATCTTCGAAGTGACCGAGCCAAATTCGATGAGCATACTCTGGCTGGTGCCACAATATGTGGCTATGACACTCGGCGAAGTGATGTTCTCGGTGACGGGTATGCAGTTCTCCTACTCTCAGGCACCGCCCAGCATGAAATCCGTGCTGCAGGCTGGCTGGCTTTTAACCATCGCCTTTGGCAATGTGATTGTGATCATCGTTGCGGAACTCAAGTTCTTTAAATCGCAAGCCAGCGAGTTTTTCCTCTTTGCGGTCTTAATGTTCGTCGACATGCTTGTTTTTATTTGGATCGCCCATTTCTACATCAGCTATAACGAGGACAAGGTTATCGATCAGAAAGCCCAGCAGCAAAAAATACTTAAATATCAATAGATATCTATATTAATATCTATATATATCTATAGCTATATTAATATCCATATTTATTTAATTTTATTACTCACTCATAAATTATGCTTTTCAAGTTAAAATTCCACGTTCAAAATTGTTTTTAATGTGATTTGCTTAAACTATAAATTCAAATTGAGCGCATCTTGCATTTTCAATTTTAAATTCAAATAGAGCGCAACGAGCGTGCTTTGCTTGTCACCAAGTGTGGCCTGTTTATTACCAGGGCTGGGTTGCATGGCGCGCGTTCTCGTTGCCAATGATGCGCGGGATGCGTTGCCAATTGTGCGCGCGACGCGTTGCCAACTTGCACGCACAGGTTGGCAGCACTGCAGGTCATTTGACATATGGCATTTTTAGTGCTGAAAAAAGGGAAAAAAAGGGGAGAAAGAAGAAGAGCTTAAATCATATGACTTGTCGATCGATAGAGAAGAAAAATAAAGGCTGCATTTTCCGCTGAGCTGCGTTGCCAAAAGTTCCGTTTTAGCCAACAGACGAACAAAAACACACACAGGCCGCAACGAGTGCTAAAACTGTACAATAAACACCAACTAGCAACTATCAGTCTTTTTTTTCTTGTGTGTAGTGTGTTTTTTGTTGTTGTGTGTGTGTTTTGGACTCATTGACAATAATAATGGATAGCTCTGGATTCATGTTCAACGTGGACAACGGATACTTGGAGGGCCTCTGCCGTGGCTTCAAGTGCGGCATCCTCAAGCAGGCCGATTATCTCAATCTCGTCCAGTGCGAGACACTCGAAGGTAAGCAAGTCGCTGTCACAGTAACAGTCGCAGTTACAGTCAGAGTCACATGACAAGCTACTGCTATCAGTGCGTGTGGGTGTGTGAGTGTGTGTATGTGTGTAAGCTTGCCTTGTGATTTACCAGTTTACGCCACATAATGAGGCAGGCAATTATTTTATATATTCAAGTAAAACATAATCCAAAATATGCGTGCACCTTAAAAAAAATAGGTGTAAATTTAAAGAAAAAAATTTAAAAAATTACAATATATTTTATCTATTATTGTTTCCTAATAAAAATCACAATTCAAAATGTTTACTTCTTTTATTGTCAAAAATTGAGCTGGATATAGCAAAACAGATGCAAGTTGCACAAAACTAAAAGTACTTTATTCTCTATGTCGATTTTTATTTGATTATATATATTTCATTGTAATAGGGGAGTAATTATTATCATATGATGAGAAAAAATCAAGTGAGATCGAAGAAATAGTTAACAACTGTCTCCGAAACTGCTTAACAATAAAACAGCTAAGTGGATAAAGTAATGCTCTCAAAATTAGCTTGTTAGGATATATCCAGTAAAGTTTTTCAGTTAAGTATTGACTGGCAGGGATAAAATCGGTAAGACATCATTCTCTGTAGCGATGAAAATCGGATAAGGCTGATAACAAAAATCTGTCACAATTGCATATTGAATTAACGAAAAGAGCAGTATGCACACACCTATTTAACTGTCGAGGTATATGATCAAATAAATATCATTCTTTTGTACGCTTTGTCTGCAGATCTGAAGCTGCATCTGCAGGGCACTGATTATGGCAGCTTCCTGGCGAACGAACCATCACCGCTGTCCGTCTCCGTCATCGATGATAAGTTACGCGAGAAGCTGGTGATTGAGTTCCAGCATATGCGCAATCATGCTGTGGAGCCGTTGTCCAATTTCCTGGACTTCATCACGTATGGTTATATGATTGATAATATCATATTACTGATAACTGGCACACTGCATCAGCGACCCATCTCGGAGCTGATACCCAAGTGCCATCCGCTGGGCAGTTTCGAGCAGATGGAGGCCATCCATGTCGCCTCGACGCCAGCCGAGCTCTACAATGCTGTCCTGGTGGACACACCACTCGCCCCATTCTTTGTCGATTGCATTTCGGAGCAGGATCTCGACGAGATGAACATTGAGATCATTCGCAACACGCTCTACAAGGCCTATCTGGAGGCGTTCTACAACTTCTGCAAGAATATGGGCGGCTCCACCGCCGACGTTATGTGCGAAATCTTGGCGGTAAGTGAAGCCTAACTAATTAATAATTAATAAGTTAATAATAGATTGACGGTAATTTTTAATCAAATTTCTGTTTTGATTTTATTTCGATTAGTTCGAGGCTGATCGCCGTGCCATCATCATTACAATCAACTCCTTCGGCACGGAGCTCTCCAAGGATGATCGCGCCAAGCTGTATCCCAACTGCGGCAAGATGTATCCCGATGGACTGGCAGCTTTGGCCCGTGCCGATGATTACGAGCAGGTGAAGACCGTCGCAGAGTATTATGCGGAATATGCGGCCCTTTTCGATGCATCCGGCAATAATCCCGGTGACAAGACGCTGGAGGACAAGTTCTTTGAGCACGAGGTGCATTTGAATGTGTTCGCGTTCTTGCAACAGTTCCACTTTGGCGTCTTCTACGCATACCTTAAGCTCAAGGAGCAGGAGTGCCGCAACATTGTCTGGATCGCCGAGTGCGTTGCCCAGAAGCATCGCACCAAGATCGACAACTATATTACCATATTCCAGCACTAATCACCGATCAGTGATCATAGTTCCCACGATTCCCCCGTTTCGCTTCTTCACTTACGTCAATAATTTTTAAATGCAATTTGTTTTTTTGTCGCGTGTCGTTAACATTATTGTATTATTATTATAAATTTTTTTTTGTTTCCCTGTTATGCAATTGTTAATGTGAGTGTGTATATTATATGATACTACTACTACTGTAAATGTATTTAATGTTTTTCAAGTATTATTCCAATTCAATTATTGTTGCCACCATTGTTGTTGTTGTAGTTGCAGTCACGCGACACGATGACGCATCGCAGGCCAATCTTTTCTTTTCTATTCAACTATTTTGTATGTCAAGTGCAATGCTGTCCCAAAGGGGAGGCCAGAGTCCCATTCCCATTCCGAGTTCGGTTTATCATCTACTATGTATATATATATATATATATATATATATATATATATATATATTGTTAATTCTTTCAATCATACAGCTGCATATTAAATCTAACTTTATATATATATATATATATATATATATATATATATTATGTATGTATATCATTTTATCATATTGTGAAAATAAACCAATCTGTTTAGCATATCTAAATTTTGTCGCATTCTTATAATATAGTTTTGTGCTTGGGAATATCAAAGTACAAAGATTAAGAGCAAAATTTTGACTATTAGCCAACATTACAGGCTATCCAAATTAAATGCAGTGCCCATGACAAATGTATGGTTATGAAAAGTTTTGTTTCATGTCCCTGAAACAAGAACTTCTTTTCCAGAGACAGTTACCAGAAAGTGGCGCGTCGAGCAGCGAACAAAACTAGGTTATTATTTCACTTGATATCGCTGCGACAAAATCGCGGGCAAGTGAGAAAGCAAGCTTTTTATGAGCATGGGTGCGAACTCCTTCTATAGTAGACCATAATGGGTTATAAATGTATTCGAAAAAGAAACTGTATATTTACCGAATCGTTGTTTGATTTGCACAATACAATTATTAAGAATGAGACAGAATTTACACATTTTGCGTAACTTCCACAACTAGACAAAAGGCTCTTCAAGGCAACAGCATAGGTTATATTTCATGAAGCAAAAAAAGACGTTCTGTCTGATGCTATTTGTTGCGGAGCAGACAGCGTAATCCGCGTATGCTGACAACCCTATTAGTCAGGAATATTACCGTTTGTTTTTGTGTAGAAATAAAAGAGCGGGAAAAATGTGAATAGCCCCTATAAATAGCAGTGCATCACAAAAGCTCAACATTCACCGTACTTTCGTGCTCGTCGCACACAAATTTTAAGCAGCCTAATTTTTTTAACTATTGTACTTTTGTCCGTAAAAATGACTGCAATTCGCTCGATGAACGATTTTAACAAGCGCCTCGCTGATGCGGAAAATAAAGTGGTCGTTTTAGACTTCTATGCGACGTGGTGCGGACCCTGCAAGGATATTGAAAAGTTTGTCAAAACCCTGGCACGGCAATACGCTAGCAAAGCCATCGTCCTCAAGATTAATGTCGATAAATATGACGAGCTCGTCGAAAAGTACAAGGTGCGCAACATGCCAACATTTGTGTTCCTCAAGGGCAACCGGAGCATGGGCAAAGTCATCGGGGCCGATGATCACAAACTGGCCCACATGATGGCCAAACACTGCAAATGAGAAGTTTCCAGGGGCGCAGGCGTCGTTGGAAAAAAAAACACCAAAAAACTCAATCTTTTATATTTATGTTTTATGTTTCGCGTAACTTTGAAATAATCGCAAATTGTGTAATTCCATGTTCAGTGTAATCTCAAGAATGCCATGATTTTTTTATACATTTACGTCAACTAATTAAATCGACAATAATAATCATAAAAATAATAATATAAAAACAAATAATAATATAAAAACAAATAATAATATAAAAACAAATAATAATAAAAATTAATTTTGCATTTGTAAAATTTTCTTATTTTGCCTTTTATTTGTGTTTACATGAACATTAACTTTCTATAAAGAGCAAACAATGAGAACCATAAATTTATTTTACAGTGGAAAATTAGGTTAATTTTTCTCTTTTTTTGGGTTAGAAACGAATATGGATATGATTTTAAAAAATGCTCAGTAGGCTTGCAAATAAATCTCTTTCGTCAAAATCTTCGTGTTAACAAATATTACAAATCATTTTCGTTTTAGCAAAATACTAACTTATTTAAGTGTCGAAACGGAAAAAAAATTGTCAGCTTTTTTTAAATTTATCGGTTTTGTAGGATGTCCACGTATCAAATAAAAAATACGCCGTACTTTCGGCGCATTTTAAGCAACAGTCGTCGCAACGGGCAACTGCAGCGATTGCGGAATGAATACGAGCGCATACAGGAGTTCAACGAGCACACCATCGAGCTTAAGATGCGGCAGGTGCGACTGATGCGACTATTTCGCCACATCGAGGATATCAATCAGGACGCGGTTGCAACGACGACGACGACGAGGATGCCCGATGGATCCGGGACTCAGTCACACTTGCTGCGACGTCAACAGACGGTGGTGCCGCTGACGCCGGCAGAGCAGCAGGCGCTGGTGCGCAGACAGCGTCTGATGTCGCTCGAGCGTGGCCGCGAACTCGGCCAGGAGATTTCGCGCCACAATGCTCAGCTCGCGGAGACCGGTGGTGGCTTCTACCTGCGCAGTGATCTCCGCCCAACAGGCGAGCTGCGCGCAGCGGAAGAAGCGAGATGTCTGGCACAGGAGCGACGTCAGCGCGCAGCCCGTCGCAACAGCTATGGCAATGAGCAATCTCGCTCGAATATCGAGCGCATCGTGCGGCGGGGCCAGCGGCAACGAGCCAATGTCAATGCGACACCATCCGCATCGATGATGCACAACAACGGGCAGCAGCAGCGGACTGAGCTACTCCCGCATCTGGTAAGGCGTGGCATGCTTCAGCAGCGTCTCGAATACGGAAATTTCAGGTCTAGGAACAACCTACATAGGCCAATTGGCCATTTGGCCACAGCTGGCCGACTCGCGATAACAAATGCGAATATGGTCCAAGTGCACGCGGAGCAGGTCGAAATGGATGAGGAGGAGCAGCAGCTGCTTCTATTAGACGCTGCCCCCATTACCAATGCTAATTTCGATATAGAAGCAGAGTCTGATATGCAGACAGCGTTGGAGCGGCCGGATGACAATGTGCCCACCACCAGCAGGCATCGCTGGCATTGCATCACGCTGGCGATTAATGCCTTGCCCCCGACAGCTGAACAGCGGGCGACTGACATTAGAAATGATGAATCGGCGAGAACTAATTCCTCACAGTTAACGGAAAATGAAGCAGGAACGGGTACAACAGGCAGCACCTATCAAAGTATTCGTGGACCATCGGAGGAGGACTTCTTGCATATGATTGAGCCATTATGGAGTTACGTAGCAAGTGCATCCCAGGAATCCGAAAGAATCTGGTCATAACATATAACATTGAAACAATTTGGCGATAAATCATTTAGAATACACATATTGAAGTCCACCTTACTACAATATCAAAATGTTTATATATATATATGTATAAAGATTATGCAACGCAATATGATGTATTTTTACATATATGTAATGTCACAATATGTTGAATCTTAGTCATATATATGTATAAATATATGTATATTAAATTAAAATTATTTGTTGATCAAATTTATGTCAAAGAAAATATTAAACAAAATTATATATTTATATGCAAATTGTTAGCAACCAAAATTTGGACTTAAAATATATCAGTTCTTCGACTAATTTTTCTTTTTGAGCTCTTCATCTGCTCCTATTTTTAGCTTATGTTACTTGAGTTCCTCGATTTTGAATGTGAGAACCAGCTGGCTAGCGCCTCCTTAATGTCACAAAGAATGGGATTTGTGCAATTTGTCGGATGGAAGTGCATATAAAGCTGTGGCGCATAGACATCATCATCATAGATATCATCGAACAAACTTTGGTGATGCAATTGGAAACATCTGCATCTCCAGCATTTCAAAGATGTGAGCAAACCGAACAAATAAATGTCATAATTTGATTGTGAAACGAGGCAAGTGGCTGATTGAATCCGGATTGACTTGTGGAATATCCGATTAATTCGTGACCCTCACGTGGAATGTAGCGCAAGCGTCGACCGCAATTCGTCACACACGATTGGAAACTATTATTCTAGCTGCGTCCTGCCATTCTTACATTGATCATCAAATCACTAATGGTCATTTCAAGCGAGCTTTATTGTTGGCATAGTCTGGCGAAGATGATCTGCCCCTAGTGTTTAATATATTTGATAAGAGCGTGCAGCTCACGGTTGCAAACTAGAACTCTGATGACACGTTGTCCGGGCAGTGAAGATTAAGCGGATAGACATCGTTCAGCGTTCCTCGCATTGCCAATGCCGGACACAATGCAAAGGTGCTATTCAGAAAACACAGATCTTTACGTTGAACATCCACACCGTGCCCATAGTCTACCAGATAGATGGCCGCATGCTCAGCATATGCAGTCGGTTCACAAACAATCAGTCTACGCCGCCAGCTAAGCTCATGATAAGCCACGCACAGATATCCTGCTGGGTGGCAGCCAGATGAACTAAGAAATGACCTGTATTCAGATATCATTGGCATTATAAGATCAAAATTCAAAATGACAATCTAGGCAACGTAACAATTATAGATTCATTTATAAATAATTTAGATTAAAGTATTTTTTAAGATACATTTGGTTCAGTGAGCTAAAAGCTTCTCGATACAAAAAATATAATAGCTAATGCAAGGGGATACGTAGAAACTGTTTGCGATAGCGACATTATGGGCAACTCAGCGCATAGCAGCGCCTCCTTGGTATTTTCCGCGCAATAATGGTGAAGTTTACTTCAAGTGGGAAACAATATGTAGTACGGATCAGGATGTTTTATAATTGTGATACAAAAACTTACAATTTTTCATACGTACAAGGGCATACTCTGACACTGCCTTTAGCATTAATCCGATTTACTTCTAGTTCTACCCACTGTAATATATATATATATAGATTTTGTTATTTATTTTATTATATATTCACATATTTGAAAGAAATGCATTCTAAATGCAATTTTATTTATTTCTTTACCGTCGTACTACATTCATAAAGTGGAATCTTACATGCCTTATTCTTTTTATCATCCATATTAAAGACCAAGTTTTATGCCATTCTCCATGTTTTAACAAAACACAACAAAAAATTTACAAAAAGTATGATCAACTTAGCGATTCGCATTAAATCCTGAAAAGTAACTGTAACTGGCGAAAAGTGTTGATAAACGACGGCAAGGGGCTGCCATCTATCCTATTTTTTCTGTAAGCACCAACAATTTATTAAATTTCATATGTGATATGAAAATAATAAAATTACATTAAAAAATTTTAAAGAGCAAAAACGGTTTTAAGATTAATTATTGAATGGGGTTCTATATCGATAGATATCAATGTGACTATTGTTTGTAACATTGTTTTGGACATCAGCTGTATTGTTTGTATCGATTGCAACATTGAATATCGATTCTTTGATACGCTAACGCTGACATTTGTTTACGGCACGTGTTGAAATTTCATTAACATTATCAAATTACCGCATATAATTTATAGAAAAAACGTGAAATACTGTTGAAAATGGATAGCGAGGCTGATGACTATGAGCCCACCGACTCCGAGCACGAGTACGATGAGGAGGAGCGTGAGCTATTGGACGACGTGCGTAAGGAGAGCAAGAAACGAGCCGATAAATGGCAAAACAAAAAACAGGAAATTCTAGCATTTAGCGACAGTAATGATGATGAGGATAATAATGATGTGGCCGAACTGATGCGAGACAGTGATATTGAGGATGACGAACGTGATCTGCCCGATACGATGGACTGGGGTAGCAACAAACGAAGCTATTATAGCACAGATTTTGTCGATCCCGATTACAGCAGCTACAATGCTCAGGAAGAGGACATGGCCAAGGCCGAGGAGGAGGAGGCCAAAAAGATACAGCTGCGTCTGGCCAAACAGCTCAGTGAGGCTGACTTTCAGCTGGATGACATGCTAGACCATGTCAAAACTAATGAGCAAGCATTTAAACAGAAGAAGGCCACCAAAACCATCAATGTGACCACAGATCTGACTGGTCTAACAAAGCGCGAACGCCTGCAGCTTCTGCAACGCGACTCGCCTGAGCTAATGGGAGTCATTCAGGACTTTCGGCAGAATTTAAACGAGGTGCAGTCGCTGACGGCACCAGCGATGAACTATGTGCGGGATCATCAGTTGCCGTTGGTGCCGGCCCTACAGTTCGCCAGTCTCTATCAGAAAGTGATCCTCACCCACTGCTCGAATGTGGCATTCTATCTGCTGCTGAAAGTAAAACGCCAGAGCATCAAATATCATCCGGTCGTTAAGCAGCTGGTGCAGCTCAAGCAGCTGATTAATCAATTGCAGCCGCGTTTCGAGAAGTATATACGACCGCTTCTAGAGCGCATTCAAAATGGCGATGCATCCTCGGTACTAAAATTGTCGCAGCGCAAGGCTAAACTGCATATCCTAAACCAATATAATGATGAAGAGTTGAATCAATCGAGTGATGACGCGCAGGAACAGCTTCCGGAGGATGGTTATGCAGATGAGGATGAGGAGGATGTGCAGGAAGAGGAGAATGCACGTCGCGGCATCACCTATCAAATGGCCAAGAATAAGGGACTTACGCCGCATCGCAAGAAGGAGTTGCGCAATCCGCGCGTCAAGCATCGTGGCAAATACCGCAAGGCCCTCATCCGGCGCAAAGGTGCCGTGCGCAGCGTACGCAAGGAAGTCAAACGCTATGGCGGTGAAATATCTGGCATTAAATCCACTGTCACCAAAAGTGTCAAATTCAAAACATAATCCCTATAGCACATACACATGTATATTCCTTGCAAATACTAAACATCCTTGTTTATGCACCAGCCCTACACTTAGCAAAGAATCCGGTTGCCTTCATATATCTGGCTGTTACTTCTTGTAGCATGTGCACAATGTTTTGGAAAGAAATCTTGGTTGGAAGTTAAAGATTTGTATCTATTAAGATTGACTATTATTTCGATAGATACATTAAAATAAACTTAAAATGTTTTTACTGAATTATATTTGTTTTACTTTAAAGATTTTTTGGCATCTTTATTTATTTATTGGCTTCAAAATTTTATTTAATTAGGTCACAATGATTTCTTTTAAACAACGTATACATATATATATGTGATTCATGTTTAAAATTCTTATTTAGACACATATTCGTATATTACGATTTATTATTCAATATATATATATATATATAAACATCTAGATGACTTTCTTATTTCTTATACATCATTTATATATTAAAAAGTTTACGAAAGTCATCGTTTGACTTTGGAGGAACAGCCGGCTGGTCTGCTTCTTTGACTGCCTCCTCATCCTTGTTAGTAACGGTTTGTTTGCCATTGGCCGCATCGCCGCTGGATTTTGTACCATTGACATCACCACTATCTGTGCAATTAGTGGTATCATCATCAAGCTCCAGTTTCTTGCGACGCTTCCCACCCTGCATTAACAGCTTGGTGGGTGTTAGCGAAGTTGAGAAGCAACGCTTCTCCGGCCTTGACGTAGAAGCAGTTCCCAATGATTTTGAGGATCCATCTGTTGCTGTTGCTGATGTGAATGTGCTTGGAAAAGTTTTGGGCGGCGGATTCGAAATAGCAACTTCAATCTGCAAGAGAATTGAGAAGCGTTTTCAACAACATGACGCAGGGATTATCAAAATATTCGTCTCCTTACGTTTAGACCATCAATATTGAGTCCATCGCCAGAGCGATGCTGTAAAGACCACGATGAACTGTAGTTTAAGCCGATCGCCTTACGATATGATTGGCATTCCGCAATAGTCTCGGAGGTGCCAAAACAACGTTCATTCCGCCGATAGAACTCTAAGACGGCATTTAGATCCCCTTCCTTTGATAGCGACATTACAGCATTTTGCAGAACAGCTCTTGTTCTATGGCCACCATTAAAATCGCTCTCCATTTGGGCGTATGCCAGCCACAGTTGACTCTTGGCCTTGTTTCCCGGATAATCTGCAAAAAATGGTACAAGAATAATAATTACAGAATATGAAACAACTAACGAACTTATTTGCTGTTTACGTACTTAGTATTTCGGACCAGACGGATGCGCCGCGGCCTGGACTGTTTAGCTTTGCATACTCGACCTGTGCCCAGAGCTGGAGCACTTCAAAGCTAGTGTCTGCGCGGTCGCCGTATAGATCAAAGAGACGAATCGAAGCCTCACGGAAAGCCATGCGCAAGGTAGTCACCTACCGAAGAATATTTTTAGATTAAGAATCTGCATATATTTTTAAATATTATACAAAGGAGCAATTTTCAATAAGCACCTGTAGGTTATCCTTAACGTTGGTGTGTCGCACACGATAGGCTAAATAGTCAAGATAAAACTCAACTGCCATTTCCATAAACGGCTTTATGCGCACAAGGTGTTGATCCAGCTCCTCATCAATACGCTCCAGGCTGAAATCATAGTGTTCCATCAGTTGTAAATACTTGTGGTTTATCTCGATACTTGACTTTGTGCGTAGGGCGCGTTGGATAAGCTCGATGGGTGTGCTTCTTAAATACCCATCGTTTATCTCCGAGTGGACCTTTTCTATGCCGTTAGAATCCAACGGCTGTGTCATGTATGCAATGTAGTCCAGCCAGAGGGCAGAATCATTGGGATATTTGGCTAGAGACCGTTCGTAAAAATATTTGGCCAAAGTGCATTTGATTTTTGTCGAGATGAGCAAAGTCTCTGCCTTCAAAATATACATCTTCTGAAGCCAGGCTGTGTTCTTAACACGGTCATCTAATGCATCTTTGAACTCATCAATAAGCTCCTTAATCGAATCCAACTGTTCCTCGTTACAATTCCATGTGACACACTGGGCGCACATCGTATTCTCAACTAACTTAATTTCCTCCTGATCCGATAGCAAGCCGAGTATTTCATGCAAAGCCTTGATGAAATCAATACGCCCTATCCCATAATCAGCTAGTACCTTGGCCCACATCACATGATGCTCCACCAGTTCCTCTTTAATCAAATTCTGCACAACAAACTCAGCAAGTGGTTCATCTGTGTTTCGTGTGAAAGATTCAAATCGAGATAATTTAAATAAAACATTTCGAATCGAACTTACCATAGCGACTGGATAGGGCCCTGGCGCATTTTCTATTAAAGACTGCGCACTCCGCTAGTGTTTGGGTGACCAGCTTGAGGGCCTTGAGATATTTGAGCCAAATATACGGTGGTATAACGCCATAATTATCAAACGCTGTAATTGCCATCTCAATCTTTTCAAAGACATTCAATTGGCTGTAATTAGTGAGTGAGTTAGACGGCATTACAAATCGTAAGAACTCAAAAGGCATTCTACTTACAATGCTGTGTCGCACAGTTCCATGAAATGTTTGTAGCGTTTTCCTGGCTTGGCCATTTGCTTGTCAAAATCATCCTTGAAGTTTTCCTCTTCATTCGAATTCGAATCACTGCTGACGCCTTCCGAACTAACAATGATAACATCGCTCTCCAAATCCGATTCGTCATGTGCACTGCCGATGTCTTCGTTGCTAGATTCAGTGCTCTCCAAATCCGATTCAGCAGAGACACTGTCGCTGTCTTCGTTGCTAGATTCCGAGCTGATTTCAATTGGCTGCTCGTTTAGGATGTTGTCTGGTTGGGCCTCGCCAGCTGGATCGTTTTTCTGTAAGAATTTCATGTTTTGCAGTTGTTGTGCTTGAAAAAATTAATATTGTGCTATTTCTGAACTTACATTAGATCCACTGGCCATTTCACAAAAATTTGTATTGTTAGAAATTGGGAAGTACAAGTTTTTAGTCCTTTTTTTTATATTTTGGTGTTGTTTTGGCTGTAATCTATCCTGTTTTTTTTTTGCAATCACCATCAATTTATTAAATTTCATATGTGATATGAAAATAATAAAATTACATTAAAAATATTTAAAGAACAAAAACGGTTGTCAGTATAATTAAGCACCTAAGCTGACTGAATGGGGTCTATATCGATAGATATCAATGTAACTATCGTATATGACATTGTATTGAACATATGCTATGTTATTTGTTTGTATCGATAGTTATATTCTATATCGATACTTTGATACGCTAACGCCGAGATTTGTTTACGGCACCTGATAAAATTCCTGAGGCTGACTTTCAGCTGGATGACATGCTAGACCATGTCAAAACTAATGAGCAAGCATTTAAACAGAAGAAGGCCACCAAAACCATCAAGGTGACCACAGATCTGGCTGGTCTAACAAAGCGCGAACGCCTGCAGCTGCTGCAACGCGACACGCCTGAGCTAATGGGAGTCATTCAGGACTTTCGGCGGAATTTAAACGAGGTGCAGTCGCTGACGGCACCAGCGATGAACTATGTGCGGGATTATCAGTTGCCGTTGGTCCGCCAGTCTCTATCAGAAAGTGATCCTCACCCACTGCTCGAATGTGGCATTCTATCTGCTGCTGAAAGTAAAACGCCAGAGCATCAAATATCATCCGGTCGTTAAGCAGCTGGTGCAGCTCAAGCAGCTGATTAATCAATTGCAGCCGCGTTTCGAGAAGTATATACGACCGCTTCTAGAGCGCATTCAAAATGGCGATGCATCCTCGGTACTAAAATTGTCGCAGCGCAAGGCTAAACTGCATATCCTAAACCAATATAATGATGAAGAGTTGAATCAATCGAGTGATGACGCGCAGGAACAGCTTCCGGAGGATGGTTATGCAGATGAGGATGAGGAGGATGTGCAGGAAGAGGAGAATGCACGTCGCGGCATCACCTATCAAATGGCCAAGAATAAGGGACTTACGCCGCATCGCAAGAAGGAGTTGCGCAATCCGCGCGTCAAGCATCGTGGCAAATACCGCAAGGCCCTCATCCGGCGCAAAGGTGCCGTGCGCAGCGTACGCAAGGAAGTCAAACGCTATGGCGGTGAAATATCTGGCATTAAATCCACTGTCACCAAAAGTGTCAAATTCAAAACATAATCCCTATAGCACATACACATGTATATTCCTTGCAAATACTAAACATCCTTGTTTATGCACCAGCCCTACACTTAGCAAAGAATCCGGTTGCCTTCATATATCTGGCTGTTACTTCTTGTAGCATGTGCACAATGTTTTGGAAAGAAATCTTGGTTGGAAGTTAAAGATTTGTATCTATTAAGATTGACTATTATTTCGATAGATACATTAAAATAAACTTAAAATGTTTTTACTGAATTATATTTGTTTTACTTTAAAGATTTTTTGGCATCTTTATTTATTTATTGGCTTCAAAATTTTATTTAATTAGGTCACAATGATTTCTTTTAAACAACGTATACATATATATATGTGATTCATGTTTAAAATTCTTATTTAGACTCATATTCGTATATTACGATTTATTATTCAATATATGCATGTAAACAACTAGATGACTTTCATTTGTTTAAGTTCCGTGGGGATGAGGAGAGCCCGACAGAAATTTAATAATTAAAACATATCAAAATTCCATAAATGGAAAATATATTATATATATATATATATATATAACATATATATATATATATAACATATATATATATATATAACATATATATATATATATAACATATATATATATATAACATATATATATATATATAGTATATATATAGTCGCGAGTGTCTTTAATTTGTTTGTAAGTGTGTGTGTGTATGTATGTATGTATGTGTGTGTGTGTGTGTGTGTGTGTGTGTACGTATGTATGTGTGTGTGTGTGTATATATCTTATACATCATTTATATATTAAAAAGTTTACGAAAGTCATCGTTTGACTTTGGAGGAACAGCCGGCTGGTCTGCTTCTTTGACTGCCTCCTCATCCTTGTTAGTAACGGTTTGTTTGCCATTGGCCGCATCGCCGCTGGATTTTGTACCATTGACATCACCACTATCTGTGCAATTAGTGGTATCATCATCAAGCTCCAGTTTCTTGCGACGCTTCCCACCCTGCATTAACAGCTTGGTGGGTGTTAGCGAAGTTGAGAAGCAACGCTTCTCCGGCCTTGACGTAGAAGCAGTTCCCAATGATTTTGAGGATCCATCTGTTGCTGTTGCTGATGTGGATGTGCTTGGAAAAGTTTTGGGCGGCGGATTCGAAATAGCAACTTCAATCTGCAAGAGAATTGAGAAGCGTTTTCAACAACATGACGCAGGGATTATCAAAATATTCGTCTCCTTACGTTTAGACCATCAATATTGAGTCCATCGCCAGAGCGATGCTGTAAAGACCACGACGAACTGTAGTTTAAGCCGATCGCCTTACGATATGATTGGCATTCCGCAATAGTCTCGGAGGTGCCAAAACAACGTTCATTCCGCCGATAGAACTCTAAGACGGCATTTAGATCCCCTTCCTTTGATAGCGACATTACAGCATTTTGCAGAACAGCTCTTGTTCTATGGCCACCATTAAAATCGCTCTCCATTTGGGCGTATGCCAGCCACAGTTGACTCTTGGCCTTGTTTCCCGGATAATCTGCAAAAAATGGTACAAGAATAATAATTACAGAATATGAAACAACTAACGAACTTATTTGCTGTTTACGTACTTAGTATTTCGGACCAGACGGATGCGCCGCGGCCTGGACTGTTTAGCTTTGCATACTCGACCTGTGCCCAGAGCTGGAGCACTTCAAAGCTAGTGTCTGCGCGGTCGCCGTATAGATCAAAGAGACGAATCGAAGCCTCACGGAAAGCCATGCGCAAGGTAGTCACCTACCGAAGAATATTTTTAGATTAAGAATCTGCATATATTTTTAAATATTATACAAAGGAGCAATTTTCAATAAGCACCTGTAGGTTATCCTTAACGTTGGTGTGTCGCACACGATAGGCTAAATAGTCAAGATAAAACTCAACTGCCATTTCCATAAACGGCTTTATGCGCACAAGGTGTTGATCCAGCTCCTCATCAATACGCTCCAGGCTGAAATCATAGTGTTCCATCAGTTGTAAATACTTGTGGTTTATCTCGATACTTGACTTTGTGCGTAGGGCGCGTTGGATAAGCTCGATGGGTGTGCTTCTTAAATACCCATCGTTTATCTCCGAGTGGACCTTTTCTATGCCGTTAGAATCCAACGGCTGTGTCATGTATGCAATGTAGTCCAGCCAGAGGGCAGAATCATTGGGATATTTGGCTAGAGACCGTTCGTAAAAATATTTGGCCAAAGTGCATTTGATTTTTGTCGAGATGAGCAAAGTCTCTGCCTTCAAAATATACATCTTCTGAAGCCAGGCTGTGTTCTTAACACGGTCATCTAATGCATCTTTGAACTCATCAATAAGCTCCTTAATCGAATCCAACTGTTCCTCGTTAGAATTCCATGTGACACACTGGGCGCACATCGTATTCTCAACTAACTTAATTTCCTCCTGATCCGATAGCAAGCCGAGTATTTCACGCAAAGCCTTGATGAAATCAATACGCCCTATCCCATAATCAGCTAGTACCTTGGCCCACATCACATGATGCTCCACCAGTTCCTCTTTAATCAAATTCTGCACAACAAACTCAGCAAGTGGTTCATCTGTGTTTCGTGTGAAAGATTCAAATCGAGATAATTTAAATAAAACATTTCGAATCGAACTTACCATAGCGACTGGATAGGGCCCTGGCGCATTTTCTATTAAAGACTGCGCACTCCGCTGGTGTTTGGGTAACCAGTTTGAGGGCCATGAGATATTTGAGCCAAATATACGGCGGTATAACGCCATGTTCATCAAACGCTGTAATTGCCATCTCAATCTTTTCAAAGACATTCAATTGGCTGTAATTAGTGAGTGAGTTAGACGGCATTAAAAATCGTAAGAACTCAAAAGGCATTCTACTTACAATGCTGTGTCGCACAGTTCCATGAAATGTTTGTAGCGTTTTCCTGGCTTGGCCATTTGCTTGTCAAAATCATCCTTGAAGTTTTCCTCTTCATTCGAATTCGAATCACTGCTGACGCCTTCCGAACTAACAATGATAACATCGCTCTCCAAATCCGATTCGTCATGTGCACTGCCGATGTCTTCGTTGCTAGATTCAGTGCTCTCCAAATCCGATTCAGCAGAGACACTGTCGCTGTCTTCGTTGCTAGATTCCGAGCTGATTTCAATTGGCTGCTCGTTTAGGATGTTGTCTGGTTGGGCCTCGCCAGCTGGATCGTTTTTCTGTAAGAATTTCATGTTTTGCAGTTGTTGTGCTTGAAAAAATTAATATTGTGCTATTTCTGAACTTACATTAGATCCACTGGCCATTTCACAAAAATTTGTATTGTTAGAAATTGGGAAGTACAAGTTTTTAGTCCTTTTTTTTATATTTTGGTGTTGTTTTGGCTGTAATCTATCCTGTTTTTTTTTTGCAATCACCATCAATTTATTAAATTTCATATGTGATATGAAAATAATAAAATTACATTAAAAATATTTAAAGAACAAAAACGGTTGTCAGTATAATTAAGCACCTAAGCTGACTGAATGGGGTCTATATCGATAGATATCAATGTAACTATCGTATATGACATTGTATTGAACATATGATATGTCGTTTGCTTGTATCGATAGTTATATTCTATATCGATACTTTGATACGCTAACGCCGAGATTTTTTTACGGCAGTTGTTAAAATTCCAAATTACCACACATAATTTATAGATCAAACGTTAAATACTGTTGAAAATGGATAGCGAGGCTGATGACTATTAGTCCACCGACTCCGAGCACGAGTACGATGAGGAGGCGCGTGAGCTATTGGACGATGTGCGTAAGGAGAGCAAGATATAGCAAAATAAAAATCAGGATATTCTATCATTTAGCCACAGTGATGATGATGAGTATAATAATGATGTGGGCGAACTGATGAGCGAAAGTAATATTGAGGATGACGAACGTGATCCTCTCGATACGATGGACTGGGGCAGCAGCAAACGAAGCTATTACAGCACAGATTTTGTCGATCCCGATTACAGCAGATGAACTAAAAAATGACCTGTATTCAGATATCATTGGCATTATAAGATCAAAATTCAAAATGACAATCTAGGCAACGTAACAATTATAGATTCATTTATAAATAATTTAGATTAAAGTATTTTTTAAGAGACATTTGGTTCAGTGAGCTAAAAGCTTCTCGATACAAAAAATATAATAGCTAATGCAAGGGGATACGTAGAAACTGTTTGCGATTGCGACATTATGGGCAACTCAGCGCATAGCAGCGCCTCCTTGGTATTTTCCGCGCAAAAATGGTGAAGTTTACTTCAAGTGGGAAACAATATGTAGTACGGATCAGGATGTTTTATAATTGTGATACCAAAACTTACAATTTTTCATACGTACAAGGGCATACTCTGACACTGCCTTTAGCATTAATCCGATTTACTTCTAGTTCTACCCACTGTAATATATATATATATAGATTTTGTTATTTATTTTATTATATATTCACATATTTGAAAGAAATGCATTCTAAATGCAATTTAATTATTTCTTTACCGTCGTACTACATTCATAAAGTGGAATCTTACATGCCTTATTCTTTTTATCATCCATATTAAAGACCAAGTTTTATGCCATTCTCCATGTTTTAACAAAACACAACAAAAAATTTACAAAAAGTATGATCAACTTAGCGATTCGCATTAAATCCTGAAAAGTAACTGTAACTGGCGAAAAGTGTTGATAAACGACGGCAAGGGGCTGCCATCTATCCTATTTTTTCTGTAAGCACCAACAATTTATTAAATTTCATATGTGATATGAAAATAATAAAATTACATTAAAAAATTTTAAAGAGCAAAAACGGTTTTAAGATTAATTATTGAATGGGGTTCTATATCGATAGATATCAATGTGACTATTGTTTGTAACATTGTTTTGGACATCAGCTGTATTGTTTGTATCGATTGCAACATTGAATATCGATTCTTTGATACGCTAACGCTGACATTTGTTTACGGCACGTGTTGAAATTTCATTAACATTATCAAATTACCGCATATAATTTATAGAAAAAACGTGAAATACTGTTGAAAATGGATAGCGAGGCTGATGACTATGAGCCCACCGACTCCGAGCACGAGTACGATGAGGAGGAGCGTGAGCTATTGGACGACGTGCGTAAGGAGAGCAAGAAATAGCAAAATAAAAATCAGGATATTCTAGCATTTAGCCACAGTGATGATGATGAGTATAATAATGATGTGGGCGAACTGATGAGCGACAGTAATATTGAGGATGACGAACGTGATCTGCTCGATACGATGGACTGGGACAGCAGCAAACGAAGCTATTACAGCACAGATTTTGTCGATCCCGATTACAGCAGCTACAATGCTCAGGAAGAGGACATGGCCAAGGCCGAGGAGGAGGAGGCTAAACTGCATATCCTAAACCAATATAATGATGAAGAGTTGAATCAATCGAATGATGACGAGCAGGTACAGTTTCCGCAGGATGCTTATGCAGATGAGGATGAGGAGGATGTGCAGGAAGAGGATAATGCACGTCGCGGCATCACCTATCAACTGCCCAAGATTAAGGGACTTACGCCGCATCGCAAGAAGGAGTTGCGCAATCCGCGCGTCAAGCATCGTGGCAAATACCGCAAGGCCCTCATCCGGCGCAAGCGCAAAGGTGCCGTGCGCAGTGTACGCCAGGAAGTCAAACGCTATGGCGGTGAAATAGCTGGCATTAAATCCACTGTCACCAAAAGTGTCAAATTCAAAACATTGCAATATTAAACATCCTTGCTTATGCACCAGCCTTACACTTAACAAAGAGTCCGTTTTGCCTTCATATATCTGGCTGCTACTTCTTGTAGCATGTGCACAATGTTTTGGAAAGAAATCTTGGGTGGGTGTTAAAAATTTGTATCTATTAAGATTGACAATTATTTCGATAGATACATTAATATAAACTTAAAATGTTTTTACTGAATTATATTTGTTTTACTTTAAAGATTTTTTGGCATCTTTATTTATTTATTGGCTTCAAAATTTTATTTAATTAGGTCACAATGATTTCTTTTAAACAACGTATACATATATATATGTGATTCATGTTTAAAATTCTTATTTAGACACATATTCGTATATTACGATTTATTATTCAATATATGCATGTAAACAACTAGATGACTTTCATTTGTTTAAGTTCCGTGGGGATGAGGAGAGCCCGACAGAAATTTAATAATTAAAACATATCAAAATTCCTTACATGGAAAATATATTATATATATATATATATATATAACATATATATATATATATAACATATATATATATATATAACATATATATATATATATAACATATATATATATATATAGTATATATATAGTCGCGAGTGTCTTTAATTTGTTTGTAAGTGTGTGTGTGTATGTATGTATGTAAGTGTGTGTGTGTGTGTGTATATATCTTATACATCATTTATATATTAAAGAGTTTACGAAAGTCATCGTTTGACTTTGGAGTAACAGCCGGCTGGTCTGCTTCTTCGACTGTCTCCTCATCCTTGTTAGTAACGGTTTGTTTGCCATTGCCCACATCGCCGCTGGATTTTGTACCATTGACATCACCACTATCTGTGCAATCAGTGGTATCATCATCAAGCTCCAGTTTCTTGCGACGCTTCCCACCCTGCATTAACAGCTTGGTGGGTGTTAGCGAAGTTGAGAAGCAACGCTTCTCCGGCCTTGACGTAGAAGCAGTTCCCAATGATTTTGAGGATCCATCTGTTGCTGTTGCTGATGTGGATGTGCTTGGAAAAGTTTTGGGCGGCGGATTCGAAATAGCAACTTCAATCTGCAAGAGAATTGAGAAGCGTTTTCAACAACATGACGCAGGGATTATCAAAATATTCGTCTCCTTACGTTTAGACCATCAATATTGAGTCCATCGCCAGAGCGATGCTGTAAAGACCACGACGAACTGTAGTTTAAGCCGATCGCCTTACGATATGATTGGCATTCCGCAATAGTCTCGGAGGTGCCAAAACAACGTTCATTCCGCCGATAGAACTCTAAGACGGCATTTAGATCCCCTTCCTTTGATAGCGACATTACAGCATTTTGCAGAACAGCTCTTGTTCTATGGCCACCATTAAAATCGCTCTCCATTTGGGCGTATGCCAGCCACAGTTGACTCTTGGCCTTGTTTCCCGGATAATCTGCAAAAAATGGTACAAGAATAATAATTACAGAATATGAAACAACTAACGAACTTATTTGCTGTTTACGTACTTAGTATTTCGGACCAGACGGATGCGCCGCGGCCTGGACTGTTTAGCTTTGCATACTCGACCTGTGCCCAGAGCTGGAGCACTTCAAAGCTAGTGTCTGCGCGGTCGCCGTATAGATCAAAGAGACGAATCGAAGCCTCACGGAAAGCCATGCGCAAGGTAGTCACCTACCGAAGAATATTTTTAGATTAAGAATCTGCATATATTTTTAAATATTATACAAAGGAGCAATTTTCAATAAGCACCTGTAGGTTATCCTTAACGTTGGTGTGTCGCACACGATAGGCTAAATAGTCAAGATAAAACTCAACTGCCATTTCCATAAACGGCTTTATGCGCACAAGGTGTTGATCCAGCTCCTCATCAATACGCTCCAGGCTGAAATCATAGTGTTCCATCAGTTGTAAATACTTGTGGTTTATCTCGATACTTGACTTTGTGCGTAGGGCGCGTTGGATAAGCTCGATGGGTGTGCTTCTTAAATACCCATCGTTTATCTCCGAGTGGACCTTTTCTATGCCGTTAGAATCCAACGGCTGTGTCATGTATGCAATGTAGTCCAGCCAGAGGGCAGAATCATTGGGATATTTGGCTAGAGACCGTTCGTAAAAATATTTGGCCAAAGTGCATTTGATTTTTGTCGAGATGAGCAAAGTCTCTGCCTTCAAAATATACATCTTCTGAAGCCAGGCTGTGTTCTTAACACGGTCATCTAATGCATCTTTGAACTCATCAATAAGCTCCTTAATCGAATCCAACTGTTCCTCGTTACAATTCCATGTGACACACTGGGCGCACATCGTATTCTCAACTAACTTAATTTCCTCCTGATCCGATAGCAAGCCGAGTATTTCACGCAAAGCCTTGATGAAATCAATACGCCCTATCCCATAATCAGCTAGTACCTTGGCCCACATCACATGATGCTCCACCAGTTCCTCTTTAATCAAATTCTGCACAACAAACTCAGCAAGTGGTTCATCTGTGTTTCGTGTGAAAGATTCAAATCGAGATAATTTAAATAAAACATTTCGAATCGAACTTACCATAGCGACTGGATAGGGCCCTGGCGCATTTTCTATTAAAGACTGCGCACTCCGCTAGTGTTTGGGTGACCAGCTTGAGGGCCTTGAGATATTTGAGCCAAATATACGGTGGTATAACGCCATAATTATCAAACGCTGTAATTGCCATCTCAATCTTTTCAAAGACATTCAATTGGCTGTAATTAGTGAGTGAGTTAGACGGCATTACAAATCGTAAGAACTCAAAAGGCATTCTACTTACAATGCTGTGTCGCACAGTTCCATGAAATGTTTGTAGCGTTTTCCTGGCTTGGCCATTTGCTTGTCAAAATCATCCTTGAAGTTTTCCTCTTCATTCGAATTCGAATCACTGCTGACGCCTTCCGAACTAACAATGATAACATCGCTCTCCAAATCCGATTCGTCATGTGCACTGCCGATGTCTTCGTTGCTAGATTCAGTGCTCTCCAAATCCGATT
The DNA here is from genome assembly GCA_035042365.1 of Drosophila dives. NCBI lineage: Eukaryota > Metazoa > Arthropoda > Insecta > Diptera > Drosophilidae > Drosophila > Drosophila dives. Next base: position 15,527,751 of record JAWNLJ010000443.1, on the reverse strand, counting down.
CAGCAGAGACACTGTCGCTGTCTTCGTTGCTAGATTCCGAGCTGATTTCAATTGGCTGCTCGTTTAGGATGTTGTATGGTTGGGCCTCGCCAGCTGGATCGTTTTTCTGTAAGAATTTCATGTTTTGCAGTTGTTGTGCTTGAAAAAATTAATATTGTGCTATTTCTGAACTTACATTAGATCCACTGGCCATTTCACAAAAATTTGTATTGTTAGAAATTGGGAAGTACAAGTTTTTAGTCCTTTTTTTTATATTTTGGTGTTGTTTTGGCTGTAATCTATCCTGTTTTTTTTTGCAATCACCATCAATTTATTAAATTTCATATGTGATATGAAAATAATAAAATTACATTAAAAATATTTAAAGAACAAAAACGGTTGTCAGTATAATTAAGCACCTAAGCTGACTGAATGGGGTCTATATCGATAGATATCAATGTGACTACTGTATGTGACATTGTATTGAACATATGCTATGTTATTTGTTTGTATCGATAGTTATATTCTATATCGATACTTTGATACGCTAACGCCGAGATTTGTTTACGGCACCTGATAAAATTCCAAATTACAACACATAATTTATAGAGCAAACGTTAAATACTGTTAAAAAATGGATAGCGAGGCTGATGACTATGAGTCCACCGATTCCGAGCACGAGTACGATGAGGAGGAGCGTGAGCTATTGGACGACGTGCGTAAGGAGAGCAAGAAACGAGCCGATAAATGGCAAAACAAAAAACAGGAAATTCTAGCATTTAGCGACAGTAATGATGATGAGGATAATAATGATGTGGCCGAACTGATGCGAGACAGTGATATTGAGGATGACGAACGTGATCTGCCCGATACGATGGACTGGGGTAGCAACAAACGAAGCTATTATAGCACAGATTTTGTCGATCCCGATTACAGCAGCTACAATGCTCAGGAAGAGGACATGGCCAAGGCCGAGGAGGAGGAGGCCAAAAAGATACAGCTGCGTCTGGCCAAACAGCTCAGTGAGGCTGACTTTCAGCTGGATGACATGCTAGACCATGTCAAAACTAATGAGCAAGCATTTAAACAGAAGAAGGCCACCAAAACCATCAAGGTGACCACAGATCTGGCTGGTCTAACAAAGCGCGAACGCCTGCAGCTGCTGCAACGCGACACGCCTGAGCTAATGGGAGTCATTCAGGACTTTCGGCGGAATTTAAACGAGGTGCAGTCGCTGACGGCACCAGCGATGAACTATGTGCGGGATTATCAGTTGCCGTTGGTCCGGTCCTACAGTCCGCCAGTCTCTATCAGAAAGTGATCCTCACCCACTGCTCGAATGTGGCATTCTATCTGCTGCTGAAAGTAAAACGCCAGAGCATCAAATATCATCCGGTCGTTAAGCAGCTGGTGCAGCTCAAGCAGCTGATTAATCAATTGCAGCCGCGTTTCGAGAAGTATATACGACCGCTTCTAGAGCGCATTCAAAATGGCGATGCATCCTCGGTACGTAAATTGTCGCAGCGCAAGGCTAAACTGCATATCCTAAACCAATATAATGATGAAGAGTTGAATCAATCGAATGATGACGCGCAGGAACAGCTTCCGGAGGATGGTTATGCAGATGAGGATGAGGAGGATGTGCAGGAAGAGGAGAATGCACGTCGCGGCATCACCTATCAAATGGCCAAGAATAAGGGACTTACGCCGCATCGCAAGAAGGAGTTGCGCAATCCGCGCGTCAAGCATCGTGGCAAATACCGCAAGGCCCTCATCCGGCGCAAAGGTGCCGTGCGCAGTGTGTTTAGTGTTAAACTTTTTTTTAACTTTTTGTTTGTCGAGATCCTAGGAGATCTGAGCTTTCTAATATAAAAATAATAGCCAAGAGTTTTAGTATTTTAAAATTTTATTTAATTAGGTCACAATGATTTCTTTCCGAACAACACATATATATATCTATATATATATGTAATTCATGTTTAAAATTCGTATTTAGACACATATTCGTATATTACGATTTATTATTCAATATATGCATGTAAACATCTAGATGACTTTCATTTGTTTCAGTTTCGTGGGGATAAGGAGAGCGCGACAGAAATTTAATAATTATAACATATCAAAATTCCTTATATGGAAAATATATAATATATATATATATATTCCATTAAATTCGCGAGTGTCTTTAATTTGTTTGTAAGTGTGTGTTTGTGTTTGTGTGTGTGTGTGCGTGTGTGTGTGTGCGTGTGTGTGTGTGTGTGTGCGTGTGTGTGTGTGTGTGTGCGTGTGTGTGTGTGTACAGGAACATCTTATACATATAATATCGATAATATCTTATATATCATTTATATATTAAAGAGTTTACGAAAGTCATCGTTTGACTTTGGAGTAACAGCCGGCTGGTCTGCTTCTTCGACTGTCTCCTCATCCTTATTAGTAACGGTTTGCTTGCCATTGGCCGCATCGCCGCTGGATTTTGTACCATTGACATCACCACTATCTGTGCTATTGGTGGCATCATCATCAAGCTCCAGTTTCTTGCGACGCTTCCCACCTTGCATTAACAGCTTGGTGGGTATTAGCGAAGTTGGGAAGCCACGCTTCTCCGGCCTAGACGTAGAAGCAGCTCCTAATGATTTTGATGATCCAGCTGTTGCTGCTGCTGATGTGGATGTGCTTGGAAAAGTTTTGGGCGGCGGATTGGAAATAGCAACTTCAATCTGTAAGAGAATTGAGAAGCGATTACTACAACATGACGCATGACGCGGATTATCGAAGTATTCGTCTCCTTACGTTTAGACCACCAATATTGAGTCCATCACCAGAGGTGACTGCCTTTTGTGCCGCCTCCGGGTTCTCATACTCAATGTACGCTATTAACTTTTTCTTGTGATTACTTAGGATCCACGAGAAGAATTTATATTAATTATCTTCGACTTGGAAAATTAGGTGTGTGTCTACATACGGTTTTTGTACTAATCGTACATCCTGAATAGGACCAAATGCTGCAAATACCGCGGTGAGATCCTCTTTGGTGCAGCGGGGATACAAGTTCTTGATAAAAATCTTATTGATTTCCAAGCTAGCTGCAATGCAAACGATTTCTTATTAGATATGTTTAAGCCGTTATGGATTACATAAACTCACCAGAATACTTAAAATTCGACTCTTTTGTCTCATTCGAAGTTGCTGTTTTTGCTGCTTGTGTTGGTGGTTTCTTTTGTCCCTTCTCCATCTTGTTAATCTGAGGCATCGTCCTTTTGGCTACCTGTTGTGTTGGCTTTTTGCCTAACTTTTGGTACCGCGGTTGCGCTTGATGCTGTAAAGCCCACGACGAACTGTAATTCAAACCGTATGCCTTACAATACGACTGGCATCCCGCAATAGTCTCGAAGGTGCCAAAGCAACGCTCATTGCGCCGATAGAGCTCTAAGACGGCATTTAGATCCGCTTCATTTGATAGCGACATTACAGCATTTCGCAGAACAGTGCTTGTTTTATGGCCACCATTGAATTCACTCTCCATTTGGGCGTATGCCAACCACAGATGACTCTTAACAATGTTTCCCGGATAACCTGCAAAAATTGGTACAAGAATGATAATTACACAATATGAAAAAACTAACGAATTTATTTGCTGTTTACGTACTTAGTATTTCGGACCAGACGGATGCGCCGCGGCCTGGACTGTTTAGCTTAGCATACTCGACCTGTGCCCAGAGCTGGAGCACTTCAAAGCTGGTGTCTGCGCGGTCGCCGTATAGATCAGAGAGACGAATCCAAGCGTCACGAAAAGCTATGCGCAATTCAGTCACCTGTCGAAAAATATGTTAACATTAAGAATCTGCATATATTTTTAAATATTATACAAAGGAGCAATTTTCAATAAGCACCTGTAGTTCATCCTCAACGTTGGTTCGTCGCACACGATAGGCTAAATAGTCAAGATAAAACTCAACTGTCATTTCCATAAACGGCTTTATGCGCACAAGGTGTTGATTCAGCTCCTCATCAATACGCTCCAGGCTGAAATCATAGTGTTCCATCAGTTGCAAATACTTGTGGTTGATCTCGATACTTGGCTTTGTGCGCAGGGCGCGTTGGATAAGCTCGAGGGGTGTGCTTCTTAAATACCCATCGTTTATCTCCGAGTGGACCTTTTCTATGCCGTTAGAATCCAACGGCTTTGTCATGTATGCAATGTAGTCCAGCCAGAGGGCAGAATCATTGGGATATTTGGCTAGACACCGTTCGTAAAAATATTTAGCCAAAGTGCATTTGATTTTTGTCGAGATGAGCAAAGTCTCTGCCTTCAAAATGTACATCTCCTGCAGCCAGGCTGTGTTCTCAACACTGTAATCTAATGTATCTTTGAACTCATCAATAAGCTCCTCAATAGAATCCAACTGTTCCTCGTTACAATTCCATGTGACACACTGGGCGCTCATAGTTTTCTCAACTAACTCAATTTCCTCCTGATCCGATAGCAAGCCGAGTATTTCACGCAAAGCCTTGATGAAATCAATACGCCCTAGCCCATAATCAGCCAGTACCTTGGCCCACATCAAATGATGCTCCACCAGTTCCTCTTCAAGCAAATTCTGCACAACAAACTCAGCAAGTGGTTCATCTATGTTTCGTGTGTAAGATTCAAATCGAGATAATTGAAATATAACATTTCGAATGGAACTTACCATAGCGACTGGATAGGGCCCTGGCGCATTTTCTATTAAAGACTGCGCACTCCGCTGGTGTTTGGGTGACCAGCTTGAGGGCCTTAAGATATTTGAGCCAAATATACGGCGGTATAACGCCATGTTCATCAAACGCTGTAATGGCCATCGCAATCTTTTCAAAGACATTCAATTGGCTGTAATTAGTGATTGAGTTAGACCGCATACACATATCATTACAAATCGTAAGAACTCAAAAGGGATTCTACTTACAATGCTGTGTCGCACAGTTCCATAAAATGTTCGTAGCGTTTTTCTGGCTTGGCCATTTGCTTGTCAAAATCATCCTCGAGCTTTTTCTCTTCATTCGAATTTGAATCACTGCTGTCGCTTAGCGAATTAACAATGCTAACATCGCTTTCAGAATCCGATTCTGCATGGACACTGCCACTGTCTTCGTTGCTAGATTCCGAGCTGATTTCAATTGGCTGCTCGTTTAGGATGTGATCTGCTTGGGCCTCGCCAGCTGGAGCGTTTTTCTGTAAGAATTTCATGTTTAGCAGTTGTTGTGCTTGAACAAATTATTACTGTGCTTTTTCAGAACTTACATTAGCTCCACTGGCCATTTCACATAAATTTGTATTATTGAAAATAAGGAAATACAAGTTTTTAGTTTTTTTTTTTTAATTTATTGGTGTTTTTTTTATTTGCTAAAGGTGGCAAGCCCTTCGATTCAGTAGTTTGGTGACCAATTGAGTTAGTAAAAGAAAAAAAAGACAATAGTCTAAAATAATTGTGTGTTCACAAAAATTTTCTTAATTAAAAATTTTATTTTTGTCAACTGCTCCTTCTTAACTTCTCTTGTATGTCAATGCGGATGGCAGCTAGAGATGTGCTAATTCTGTTGATAAGCTTTCGTAGTGACACAGCCACTCATCAACTATCGATGATTTTGTTCACTTATTTGAAATAACATGATAATTAAATTGTATCACTAGCTAACAAATTAATGAATTATAATTGTTTGAGAATTGGTAACCTGTCCTATTGATTTAATTTAATTTCTCCCAAGTGTCAGTTTTTTCTTAAAAGAAATGGAACAGAGTGAATTGTTTGTAGTAATTCGAAATATTTGGACCCGATACAATACTAGTATCGTTCAGTGCTTTTTGATATTATCGACAAGAAAAAATAATTTTGTTGTGCAGCCCTGCGTTTGCGTCTGTGATTCCCGCCAAAAGTAGAATTGCATTCGGCGTGCGACGGGTGCAAATCGTCTGCTTGTTGTTTCATTATTAAATTATTCTTTAAAAATGGCACACGACGCGGAACAGTACATAAAGGATATACAGCTCGAGTATGTAGATTTTCTGGACGATGACGAGGATCAGGGCATCTATGCGGGTCACGTGAAGGACATGATTGCCGAGAAGAGCAAGCGCCTGGTTGTCAATATAAACGATCTTAAACGCAAGAATCAACAGCGCGCCCTCGGCCTGCTGAGCAACGCCTCCGATGAGCAGCTGGCATTTGGGCGAGCCCTCAAGGAATATGTGTCGACTATAGATCCAAGCTATGCGAAAGTGCACGAGGATTTCTTTGTGGGCTTTGAGGGATGCTTTGGCAATCGTCATGTAACGCCACGTTCCCTGACATCCATCTATTTGGGTAATCTGGTGTGCGTGGAGGGCATTGTCACCAAGGTATCGCTCATCCATCCAAAGGTTGTGCGTAGTGTCCACTATTGTCCAGCGACGCGCAAATTGCTCGAACGTAAATACACAGATCTGACCTCATTCGAGGCAGTGCCATCGAGTGCTGTTTATCCCACCAAGGATGATGATGGTAATCTGCTGGAAACCGAATTCGGTCTGTCAGTCTATAAGGATCATCAGACACTGACCATACAGGAAATGCCCGAGAAGGCACCAGCTGGACAATTGCCACGCTCCGTGGATATTGTTTGTGATGATGATCTTGTCGATCGCTGTAAGCCAGGCGATCGCGTCCAAATTGTTGGTAATTATCGCTGTCTACCCGGCAAGCATGGCGGTTACACTTCTGGCACCTTTCGCACTGTACTCTTGGCCAACAATATCTCGCTACTCAGCAAGGAGAGCAATCTGGATATATCAAGGGAGGATATTATGCTGTGCAAGAAACTGGCCAAGAACAATGATATTTTTGAGCTGCTCAGCAAGAGTCTGGCACCGTCCATCCATGGCCACACGTTTGTTAAGCAGGCAATACTCTGCCTGCTGCTTGGTGGCGTCGAGAAGGTCCTGCCTAATGGCACCCGACTCCGTGGCGATATTAATGTGCTACTCATCGGTGATCCGTCCGTGGCCAAGTCGCAGCTGCTCCGATATGTACTCAATACAGCACCGCGTGCCATACCAACAACGGGTCGCGGTTCCAGTGGCGTTGGTCTAACAGCTGCCGTAACTACAGATCAAGAGACGGGCGAACGTCGACTGGAGGCCGGCGCGATGGTCCTTGCCGATCGTGGCGTTGTCTGCATCGACGAGTTTGACAAAATGAGCGACATTGATCGTACGGCCATACACGAGGTGATGGAACAAGGACGCGTCACCATTTCCAAGGCTGGCATCCATGCCTCCCTAAATGCACGTTGCTCAGTGCTGGCTGCCGCTAATCCTGTCTATGGACGTGTAAGTAATTTAACCAACCTACATTCTCGTCAAGCTTAAAGTTACTGTTGAAGTTAATAATACTATGCTGCGCTTTTAGTACGATCAATATAAAACGCCAATGGAGAATATCGGCTTGCAGGATTCGTTGCTTTCCCGTTTCGATTTACTGTTTGTCATGCTGGATGTCATTGATAGCGATGTCGATCAATTAATATCCGATCATGTGGTGCGCATGCATCGCTATCGTAATCCAAAGGAAGCCGACGGCGAACCCCTTACCATGGGCAGCTCATATGCCGATTCCCTGGCATTTGTCTCCAACACAGAGGAGGTAAGTTAAGAATATCAATTACCCATGTAACGTTATTAATATGTTGCTTTGCAGAAAAAGGATACGGAGGTATATGAAAAATACGATGCACTGCTGCATGGTAAATCGCGCAAGCGCCACGAGAAGATACTCTCCGTTGAGTTTATGCGCAAATACATACACATTGCCAAGTGTATGAAGCCAAAGCTGACGGAACAGGCCTGCGAGGCGATCGCCAATGAATATTCTCGTTTGCGCTCCCAGGAAGCTGTCGTATCGGATGTCGCGCGCACACAGCCAATAACGGCGCGTACTCTGGAAACGCTGATCCGTTTGGCAACGGCGCATGCTCGCGCCCGCATGTCCAAAACGGTGACCATGGACGATGCCCATGCCGCAATCGAGTTGGTGCAGTTTGCCTACTTCAAAAAGGTGCTGGAGAAGGAGCGTACCAACAAGCGGCATCGCAATGGTAACTCCTCCGACGAGGAAGACCAACAGCGGAAGCAGCCGTCACCCACCACAAAGTCCAAACGCGCACGCCTCGTACCCGACACAGATGACATGGATGAGGACGATATTGAGACGCCACAGCCAGATGCTGGTGATCTGACACGTCGCGAGACGCGACGCTCGATGCCGTCAACCAGTGTGAGCAGCACGGCCAGCCAAATCGGTGCGGAGACCACTAGCAGTGGCGTGACTTTAACGCCCGCTACAATTACGGATGCACGACTGGGCGCATTTAAGAATGGATTGCAACGTTTGTTCCGCGAGGCACGCGAACAGAGCATGCCGCTGCAGCGCATCACGGCTGCCATCAATGAGAATAATGCGGATCCGTTTGCTCCGGGTGAAATCGATGCCGCAATGCATCGTATGACCGAGGACAATCAAGTAATGGTCGCCGACGATATTGTTTTTCTCATATAATTGTGTCTCCATTCACATTCATATATATGTATATATATATCCAAAGCATACACACATTTCCAGCGCATATATATCTCCATACATCAAGATACATACAGACAATTTTGTTGTTTCTTAATCATTTTTTTTTTACAAATTTCTATGTTTACTTTTCTGTTAATCTGAATATTTTTAATAAAAAATTTTAGCTCCCATGCAATTAAATTTTATCTCTTTTTTATGTGGTTTTTCTTTTTTGATAAAATTTGTTTATTGGTAAGGCAACAGATTCAGATTTTGAAACCAACCAAAATTTAACTTATTTGTATTTACATAATTTAATTTTATAGAATTTCTCTTTCATATTATTTGTTTTTTTTTTCTTGATTAATTTAACATTTTGAGTATTTTATGACCAGTTATTTTGTAAGTTGCACATAAAAAGAATTGTAAATTTTTTTAATTTAATTGAAAACTGAATGTGAATTGCGATTGTACTGGACACTAGAATTAGCAAAAAAAAAGGAAGTATAAGTTGTGAGAGTTTTGGATACAATCAATTTCAGCCTTATTGCAAAACGGGTGAAAAAAATTTAACTTGCAGATAAAAATGAAGTGTCGTTTATTTTTACATTAATAGGAATAGTCTTGGCAATGCCTTGAGCTTGGCCAGAAACAAAGAGCATATTCGACTGGCAGTGCAGACAAAATCTAGCCAAGTAAACACTTAGTACATGTACAAATTAAGGTAGTTGTCTAAACAGATTGTGGGATATGGTTTAATTTGTACACAAAATTGGTGATCTTACATGCTAAATATGTATATAAGGAAACGAAAAAACAACACACTCACACACACACACTCACACGCGCTCACAATAAAAAAAAAATTGTATATATGTTTTGTCTATCGTCTAGCCTTGATTTGAGGGGAATTTTCTATTGTTATAACTGCCTGGCAATTGAACAACTAAATACATATATATGTTTATACATAGAAATTAAAATTGGAATTTTTATTTAGCTAATGCGCACACTTCACACACAAACGATCAAAGATTCACAACATTCTTTAAATCGGAGGGCAACAATCCCTTCATGCATTCAATTTGGGCTCGTATTTGCCGCTGGGTGGTATTCGCATTGCCCTCCAGCTGAGTTTTATCACTGTAGAGATTCAGTTTTTGTTTCAATTTGAGTATCATATCAATTATTTCCACTTCCTGTTTGTCGTGCGCCCAATGCTCCAGATTCGCTTCGGAAAGCGCCTGCAGCTGTAGATCCTGCAATGTTAGCTGCAGCTCCCGATGCCGCGACTCGTACCAACCACGGAAATTCGATGAGCGAAAGAAACGCCTATAGAGTCCCTTCCAATCGCCCTTGAGTGTGGACGTGAGCTGTGGGCCGGCTGTCTCAAGTGTGGCCAGAAAATCATCCAGCTTAAATGAGCTGGCATTGGGCGCCGACTTGAATGGACTAATGTCCTTCTGCAGCGGCATCAGCGATGCCATATAGCGCTCCAGCGGTATCATGAAACTCTGCGTCAGCTCCAGAAGATTTCGACGGATTAGAGCCGTCTGCACATGATCTGGCCGTTTCGTCTTTATGCCAAGCAGCACCTTTTTAATTAGCGCCTTATCCTTTTTTAAAAATGGCTTATACTTGCTGTGTAATCCAGCAATGGAACTATCCCCAGCTGTACCTAGACTGCCATTCAATATGTTGTGATTGTTGCCAGTCGGCTGCGGTGGCGGCAATTTCGAATTGTTCGCGTTTCGCGTATTATTGTGCAACTGCATCAGCTCCTGTTGCTGCTGCTGCATGTTCTTCTGCAAGTGCAAAAAAGATCGAGTTAATAACGAATAGAGATTAGATAAATGTATGGTTAATATTACCTGATTATCCACCAGGCGCAGCATGTGCGGCCAATCTTTGAGTAATTTGACAAAGAATGGATTTGTGACACCCAGAATCACAGATGGTATGGAACGATTGACACACTCCTGTGTAAATTCCCTGAATTCGCTGTCGTGTATTGTGAAATATGGACGCGCCTCGGCACAGTATTCGAGTGGTGCTATCAACGTAATCAGCGCCTGAACCATGTGTGAGCAATCTGCCGGTGAGGTTCCCACAACGACAATCGGTTCCGCCGTAATTATCAGCTCCCACAGCGTATAAAGATGCTCCATTACAAAGCTTAGACTATGAAATAGTTCCAATTCGTTGACGGAGGCGAGCACCTTAACCGATAAGGGCATCTCTGGCGGCGACGGCGACGACGACTGCTGCTGATGCATCTCAATCTGCTGCTGCTGCTGTTGATTGATTGAATTCAATTTGCGACTGCTGCTACTGGCCTTGGGTAAGCAGATCTGATAGTTACACTCCAGTAAAGGCAACTTAAGCATCGTTCCAGTCAACAGCAACGGCCACTGGGTGTTGATCTGTTGACAGGCTCTGTGAAGCAGCACGTTGCCCTCGTCGAAATATTTGGGTGCAAGCTGGGCGAGCACATCATAGTACAGATTGAAGAAGGGCAGACGTGTGATGATGATTAGACTCTTCTGGAAGTAACCGCGCGGCAAATTGGAATCTCGTTTCTGGCGAAAATAAACGAAACCCCAATAGTGGCTGCTATCATAGCGCATTGCTGGCAAACAATCCCCATTGTAGTGCAGCATCGTTGTCGGTGTTTTGTGTTTTGTCGTGTTTAACGCACGGAGACGCATATGGAATTTGGTGTCGCCCATGCAACCGGAATTGGAGTCGGGGAAGGCCATATAGCAAATGTTGCTTACCTCCTGTTCTGTGGGCATAAATACCGGCGGATAAACGTACTCCAGCGCCTGGCCCAGATTCAGATCGAAGGTGACAACACAGATGCAATGCATCCATTGTGATAAGCGTATCCAATCCTCCTCTTTGGATACGTTTCTTGTTGTTGTTCTGCTCCTCTCGCCTGAAGCATCCCTGTCAGCATCGGCTGCTGTTGTCTCGATGTTCATGATTTTTAAATCTTTGGCCAATATTAGGTAGATTATTTAACTCTGCATGTAAATTACTTAATTCTACTTTCACTTGAATGTTAATGTTATTTATTTGTGCTTGGCGAGCGAGCGTTGCCATACATTTGTTGTCATTCAGTTTGGCAACCCTTTCGCTCTCTCTATCTCTCTTAAGCACACTCAACGATAATTTATCGATTTTCACATCACTACTCGCTTTGACCCTTGATAACTTGCAAATAATTTGAATGACCTCTTAAGGCGTATTTTAATATTATTATATAAATAAAAAGGATCAACAAAATGTGGCAGAACAGAAAATAAACAAATTAAGAGAACATTTTTTCGATACCATTTTTTTGAAGCGTAATTTTGTTCATTTTATAAGAGCTTTTTAAGTATATTTGCAGCACCAATATGGAAATTCAACTATTAAAAAAAAAGTAAATATGTGGGCCATAATTGTGATGTTGATATAGTTGTTGGGTAGATATTGCTATGTTGATCAAGCGCTAAACGTCTTGATACCCAAGTTCATCCGTAATTCCGGTATCCCACTGACTGCTCCTACGAAGCATGAAATAAAAAGAGTCAAAGATATAGAGAGAGAGAGTGAAACAGATCCAAGTATGTGTGACAAAGAGTGTCGAAAGAAGTGTATTCTTTTCTTTTCGTGTCACATACCAATTGTTAACAAGACAAATGCATTCGCATATATAGAGGAATGGCTTGATGACACTTGTCCTCCTAGACTTTGACAATTCGCTGAATTTTGTTCAATATTGGATCAATCGATTGATTATTAATAATTACTATAACCATAATATTTAAACGAAAACATTTAAAGCTAATTCCTCGATTGCTGCCTAAATCACAGCGGGTAAATAACAGTGTGACCGCAAATGGCCATTAATTAAATATTAAACAAATTACCGATTTAAATACTGAAAAGATATTTATGTAAGGTAGATTTAACATTTCGCATGTTGTTATCTCTGTAAACGGCTACTCTGAAGCTATTATTACGTCAGCTAGACCGCAACTATGGGTCTAAATAGTGCTTGTCATCGTCTTAATTTGAAAATTTCTTAAATCTGTAATTAACACTGCTTTTAATTGATAAGAACTTGAACTAAAACATGTTATGGTACAATTTTAAATTTAAAGAATAGTTGATAAAAGTTTTAAAATAACGTATAGTATACTTTTATTTCTGCTATCGTTTAATCTGTGGAATCTGTTTTTTAACATTAACCATTAACATAAGATATCGCACATCGTTATTAGAAATATCGGCTGACATCAGAATATCATCACAAATGAGCATTTCAAGCAAACAAAACAGAAAATTGCGAAATGCCGATTGGAGTTTTTAAATCTGTGCGGGAAGTAAGCAGCGAGGATACGGTGAGAAAAAAGAAAACTACAGCTAAGAAAAACAAAGAAAATCTTTAGAGCATTGATGTCGTTGCAGGTGCATGTGGCTGCCAATTTACTGCAGCAGAATGCCGCCAAAAAATGGAAGACGCAGGGAAGCGGTGAGAAATGCGCGTATGTTATCCTAGAATTCGAGGAAGCACAGCAAATAACTGGCGTTGATATTGGTAATGAGCATGCGGCATTTATTGAAGTACTCGTGAGTAAAACTGGCTGCCAACCGGGTGACTTCAAGGAGCTGCTGCTCTCCAGTTCATTTATGACACCGTTCGAGAGCAAAAATTCAAGCAATTTGAATCGTGTACGTTGTTTCAATACCGATGCTTTGATTACTGCAACGCTGGCAGACAAGTGGAAGTTGGTTAAGATTATGTGCACGCAGCCATTCAACAAACATGTCCAATACGGTCTGTCGTTTGTCAAGGCACATGTGGGCGGTGCAGCTAAGCCCAAATCTTTGCTGCCCAACATGTTAAGAAACAATCTGCTTGCTGGTGGGTCTGCTGCTGGTAGTGGTTTGGCCTTTAAGCTGCGCGAAGAATCGCCTGACTCAGAGTCGGAAGGCAAGGCATCCTTGTCGCTGTTTCAGCGCTGGAAAGCGACACGCAATGAAAACAATGATGCGAAAACCGTTAGCATTGCAGCTGCGATACGAGATGCTAGTTCGCCGGCCGCACTACGTCGACGAAGCAATGCGCAGTCGGCTTCATCGCCCATTATTAAAGCGGTCGATTCTCCAGTCCTTGGTTCCGAATCTGGAGCTAAGATACACATGGCGGAAAAAAAGTCAAATGATCGAATGTCTCTCTTTGCCAGAGAGATGCAGGAGAAGAAACAGAAGTTGGCCAAACAAATGTCAATGACAGCAATGTCCACCTCCAACAAGGAATCGCCTACAGCGACTGTTGTGTCCGTACCGAAGCGCTTGTCCTCATCGCCAGAGGACATTCCAAGCAAGCCAGCTAAAAGGCAAAAAACCCTGATTGAGAAAACGATTCAATATGTGCCATTTGACCAGCTGCTGCGTGGCGTTGTTTTAGTCATCAGTGGCATACAGGTTAGATTATTATTAAATATACATATATTGATGATGTTAATATATATTCCTTTGTACAGAATCCAGATCGTGCGGATTTGCGTTCAAAGGCCTTAGCGTTGGGCGCTAAATACAAAACAGATTGGGAATCGGGCTGCACGCATCTGATGTAAAGCAATATATCATCTAAAACTGATTGATTGACTGAATTTTTGAATGAATGTTATTGATTGACTGATTACTGACTAGTTTAAGTTAGACTTTAAACTGATCAATAATTTCTTATTATTCATGTTAGCTGTGCGTTTCGGAATACGCCCAAATACAATCAGGTGAGAGGCAAGGGCAAAATTGTTACGCGCAGCTGGATCGAGAAGTGTTATGCACTTAAAAAGTATCTGCCCTGGCGTCGCTATGCACTTGACAACAACGAAGTAGGTCAGCCCGAAAGCGATGAGGAGGTGTTTGATGAATCCCTGAAACCTCTCGAGGAGGAAAAAGTTGATGATGCTGCTAATGTTGACAAGGATGTGAAGGTGGTTGTAGCGGCAGTTGAGAACAACTTTGAGGACAGAATGCAGCAAGGACTGTCTTCTGGCCCTGACACAGAAGACGAACTCGAACGTGTTGCTCAAGGTAAGTTGTGAATATTTGAATCACTTGTTAAATTCTCCTAAATGGGAAACTTTCACCATCAATTGGCAGAAAATAAATTAAAGAAAATGTGTAACACTAAGCAAAGAAGCAGCAAAGAAAACTTCCTTAACGACTCAAACAAGAACAAGATTGTCGAAGTCGATTCAAATTCTAAGGACGTGTATGAAGTCAGCACTGATGAAGAGGATTATTTGCAGGACATACAAAATAAGTTGAAGTAAAGTTTAAAGTGTAAAGTTATTTTGAATTCTATGTACTATTTAACTTACACTAAAGTAATATACGTAATAGATAAGATATATGTATATAGTCAAGAAAGAATATTTTAATTTTTTACTCTTTTTTTTTGTTTTTTATATCTGCAAATGCGCGCCCAGAGAATGTTAAATGTTTGTTATTAACATGAGTTGGTCACTCTAAACAGTTCAACATTAAAATGAAAACAGCTTTTAAAAAGCCAAAATATAAAGCGTTGTACTTTTACTATTCAGTAGGTTTAGTATTTTTTAAATATCGCTTAGAAATTATTTACAACTGCGTGAGCATGTCCTTGCCGATAGCGATATTTATAAAAGAAATTATAAATGATCAATTCTATTAAAGCGTTTTAAAGCAAGAAGTACCAGCAGTACTTTTTAAGTACAGAGTTAAATAATAATGTCAGTGTATTTTGTTCATACACTATAAATTTCATAGATTTTGTTGCATGTACAAAATGAACTAAAAAATACCAATAATAAATATGGCTTAGCAATGCACAAACCGATTTTGATTAACATACGCTCTCTGCTGTAAACACAATTATCGTCTTCCTTGCCCGTGGGACTCCGAGTATGCTCCCAAATATAACATAAAGGACACACACCCAAGCCACCACACACAGGATTGGCAGGAATTCATTTTAATTTTTAATTTGGGCATTTGGTTACATCTGCCATCTGAGACTTGCAACCAAATTCTTACTACGTATACGTGTTATTTGTTTATATACGGTACTTTCTCAATTTGGAAATATATAAAAATATATTATAAATAATAATTTTAATTTATAATGTATATTTAAGTATATATATATATATATATATATATAAATACATAGATATGTATACAATTTAGTTAAACACCGATTGATTGAAAGTCAAGCAAAACTACAAAAAATATCTACATATATTTGTGCTGCATGTTGAAAAATCGATACACGATACACATCAAAATAAAGTGTTGATTGTTGTTGTTTGTATGTTGCAGGATGTGCGCGTAAGGATAACAAGTGGAAAACAACTGTAGGCTGTGTGAGTAAAAGCTAAATGCAAAATATCACCAAAAAAATATAGCAAAAAACACATACAACACCTAACTCATTTTTGTAATTATTTTATTTGCTTTTTTAGCTAAAAATATTACACGAAAAAGTACGGAAAAAAGCAAAATTAAAAACAGCTAAAAATGGGTAACGAAACTTCGCTGCCAATGGACATGTGCTCCAATTTCGATGCGGATGAGATCCGAAGGCTGGGGAAACGTTTTCGCAAACTCGATCTGGACAATTCGGGGGCATTGAGCATAGATGAGTTTATGTCGCTGCCGGAATTGCAGCAAAATCCACTGGTGCAGCGGGTCATCGATATATTTGATGCCGATGGCAATGGCGAGGTAGATTTCAAGGAATTCATCCAAGGCGTCTCACAGTTTAGCGTGCGCGGCGATAAATTATCCAAATTGCGCTTCGCCTTTCGCATCTATGATATGGATAATGATGGTTACATCTCCAATGGCGAACTGTTTCAGGTGCTCAAAATGATGGTTGGGAACAACCTAAAGGATACGCAATTGCAACAGATTGTCGATAAGACAATCTGTTTTGCCGACAAGGATGAGGATGGCAAAATCTCATTCGATGAGTTCTGCTCTGTGGTCGGCAATACGGATATTCATAAGAAAATGGTTGTTGATGTTTAAATTAAAAGCGGCCAATAGATACACAAACACTATCGACTAACGGTATACCTACTAAAGAATTTCAACATTTTTTTCATTACAAATTGATGTACCTATTTATGTATATGTAAATTGCATATGTGCTACACAAAAGTACGCTCAAAATGAATCCATTTATTGTCGTATTAAAATCAAGTGCAACCAATTTTCAAGGTTAAGATCCTAAGACCAGAGTGCGTATTTCCAGAATATTAAGAATTTTGTTTTTGTAATTCGGAATTTTATAAATATTAGTTTGTTTTGAAACTAAATAGCTACAATTACTTTTTGTGCATTATTAAAAACAAATCTGAATATATTGATGTTTTGATCAAATTTGAACTACTTTTGGTCTTAAATCCATATTGAAATTCACATAAAAGAAAAAAAATTTACATAATTCAAGAATTTCAATTCTTCAGCAATTGTCTAGCAATATGCCATCTTTTTATTATGATTAAGAATACAAATGTTTGATTGTGTGTTATTGTCGATTTTACAATCAGTAAAAATTTATACTAATTTAAGAATGATAGAAATTTAAGTCTGGTCTAGCTTGAATTGACAACAGCGGGTATTGTTTTGAGTGTACGTATATATGTAATAATTTAAATGCGTGCTAACTGGCACAACAACAACTAATACAAATAACTAAAAAAAAAATCAAAATGACAAAACTTAAAAATAACAAAAAAATTAAGAAGGCAAGGAAAACAAACTATGAACTCGAATTTTATACCAATTTCCAAATTAACCCACTCCCAAGAGCGAGTAAATTGAGCGTGTGAAATGAACATATGGGAAACCGATAAGGGACCTAAGCACATTTAACCCAACGTCTCCGCTTCTCAACCTCCCATTTTCACCTCAGTCTCACTCCACCCAAGTCTAATCTCTGTGTGTCTTATATCATCCCAAAAAGAAATGAAGCATCATTAAAGCTAGCTGCTAATCCAAAACAATGTATGTGTTTTGTGCCTGGCTCATTTCCGGATTTTAAACTGATTTTTACTATGCAGGGCAGTGCAAGGAGTTTTGATTATCGATAGCATTTATTGTATTTTTTGTGCTTTCTTTTTATTAAATTTAGATATATTCTATTCAAGTTTATATTTGTAAACTAATTAAATGTTGTGTATTAAGTATGAATGTACAAAACAATTGCTTGAATATTGTTCAACTAAAATAAAACTGTAAACTGAAAATGAAATTCTATTCTATTCTATTTCACTCTATCTTTTATTTGTTATTTTTCTTTTTAGGAGAAGTGGAATTGTTGGCGCGTGTGATTCATTTATAATATATTCCACATGTACCCATTCATATTGGGATTGTAGTGGCGCAGAAATATACATCATTACTGTAACATATGTATATATATATATATATATATATATAAACCTGTCAAACAAATATTCGGGAACTGTTGCCGAACCTGAAACCGACAATGAAAACAAAATTGATTCGTTTTCGTGGCCGAATCGAATTTTGGGTTAACCCCCTTTTGTTAACGATTAACTACACACTTTGTAGGTCACCGATTTAATTTCTCACTCTCTGCGTGTGTGTATGTGTTGTTACAGAAGTGTTATCAGAAAGACTCTCATAATTAGAGAGAACAACGTTTTTTTTACATAAAGTTAAACACAAAAAGCTGTATATTTATATAATCTTTTTTGTTGGAGATTTTGTTGTTGCAATAGTTGAGATAGTTCCGATGATATGATTTATTCGTGAGTTTCGTGCTTGTTTTTTTTTTATTTTTATTTTTTTTTTATACATATTCAAAAAAGGTTTTGGATCACAATTAAAACTCTTATGTGCGTGTGAGTTTATGAGAGAATGTCGTCAGGTCGTGGAAATGGGCGTTTAACTATCAATAATAGATACATATGTATATATATGTATGTATATATATACATATATTCCTTTGCTTAGGCTGAAACCCTGACAAAACCCACGAGAGCCACACATAATAATATATGTATATATACTATATAGTAATGGAATGCTTGGTATCAATAAATTATTATCTGGTGTCTGTCGCAGCGCTGCCGTTGAAGTTAACTCGTAAATCATATGCGTCTATAAAATTATTGTTGTGCTCCTGTGAAAATGACACTGTCCAGAAATAATAATGCTGGTCAACGTTTTCAGTTGCGTAGTCGACAAGCCCCATCGCTGACCTTTTTTGTATATTAATTGGGATTGATTAATGTGCTCTAATTTTGGAACGCTCACTGCTCCCCTGCCCTTCCTTCCCTTTCCTTGTGGCCCCTCTCATTGTGGCTCCTCTTGTCTTTCTATCTTGTTCGGTCATTAATCCTTGTAACTCGACTTGTGTTGAACTATTTATTCTTGTAGTTTAGTTCACATCAAGTTAATTGGTTACTTTATTCATATGTTTATAAAGTTGCAATTTACCTCAATTACTCAACAACTTGTTAAGGCAACAAATTCTGTTCACTCAATAATTCTTGCTAATAATCTCGAATTTGTAGGTTTTTATAACAATTCCATTAAAAATTATGATTTTATGCTGATTGTATTTACGTACCGAGTATGTTTTGTTGATTTCTTGTTTGTATTCTACCCGAATTGCTTGCACTTGTAATTTGTAAAAACAAATACCATCAAACTATCGATTAACACTTAGGAAGTTTAATTAACTTTTAGTCGCAGTAGTATCAATAAAAATATGCTCATAAATCACAATCAATTTCTTTGCTCTTTGTATAGGTCTTGATTGAGACAATTAACAGTGCTACGTTATGATTCCAATAATGTGTGTGTATAGGTTACACTCATTGCAAAGTATTTTGATTGATGAGCTGCTCGCTTACGCCCAATTCGCATCTCATTTGCATATTCAATTTGTCCAACATCATTTTTACAGCATACTTTTTGGCGTAATTAAGTGATTTATTATGTTTTGCATCTGGTGATTTTTGTTTACACTTATATTTGAATAGAAATGTGTAATTTTTCGTCGTAAATATTTAATAAAATAAGAAAGAAGAAGAACACTATTTTATAGCACAAATGTATGGCCTAAAATGTATGCTATGTATATTTCTTCATAAAACAATATATATCTAAATCTATTTACAATAAGTATATATGATATGTAGCTTTCATGGACACTTAGGTTTTATAGATCTTGTCATTATTAAATATTGAATAGGGGTTAAAAAACCGTGCTTCATTGATCATAATTTAATAAGGTAATCAAGCTTGAAGATATCCACTTATAATGCGATTAGACAAAAATTTACCAATATATTTATATATAGTCTGTTTCAAATCAATTTAAAGGACTTCTCTAAGAGTTGAACATTAAATGCATTTGTGTGTATTGTGTGTGGCTGACTGAAGTTTCAGTCGAAGCAGATGCTGAGAGTTTAAGGCGCAAAGCCAAAAACCGAAGAGACACAGACAAAAACCCGAGCAAAAACTCGAATAAATAGCAAAGTTTTCGTTAGTATGTGCTTGTTATTTCTCTGTTTGTTGCTGTTTTTGCTCTTGCAATAAACATTATTGTCATAATGTTAAAAGAGAGCTACAATCAAGTAAAACAATGCGAAATCAATGCGAACACACAAGCCAAGCACATGCAAATTGTGGGATAAAAGTTGACTCGTGCCAGCTTCGAGGAGAAACCAAAAAAAAAGACATAAAAACGCCTGTGAATATGAAATGTGAAATACCAAAAACAACAATTAACAATCAACAAACAACGCCGCTAGCGCCAGGAGGCACACTACCTGCTGACCCCCGTCAACAAGCAGCAGCAGCAGCAGCAGCAACAATAGCAGAACCAGCAGCAGCAGAAACAGCAAAAGCAGCAGCAATAATAAAAAATACACAGTAGCCATAAATTTATTATTACATACCAACGGCAGCCGAACGCAGCTAACAACGAACAGCAGCAACAGCAGCAACAGCAGCAGCAGCAACTAGCAGCTAACAGCAAGCAAGAGCAGCAGCAGCAGCTAGCAGCAACTACCTCAATATTGCAGGCAGCACGACAGCAACCGAATGTGTTTTTTAAGCTAGAAATGTGCACGTGCCCAACATATAGGACTCACGACACGTTATGTTTATCAGTCGGATTCAAAAACATTTATTTTTATTTATTTTTTTATTTTTTATGCATTGTGAATCAGTTGCGGATTGAGCGTTTCTATGTCTTCCCAGTTTTATTCATGTTACCCTAGGATAGTACAAATTTTCCTGGCTAAATTAATGCACTCAACTCTGATGGGCTTTAAAAATGATTGTTTTGATTAATTAATATGTTTTACACATTTGCAAAATTAAATTATGTTATTTCAAAATATATTTAATTTTTAAAATTAATACAATAAAATAAAAATAGTTTAGACTAAAATTTAAAAGCAAATACAATATTTTTTGGGGATCGATTTGAACAGTGTATATATAATTAATATAAAATACTTAATTTTAGTTCAATTTAAGTAAATATGTTGCCCAATGTGGGTACGGCAGGCACGCTTTCAGCGCTAAGCAGCACACTTAGAGGCGCACACTTCTATATACATACATATATATATACACTCCCACTGGGGTGGGCAGCAGCAGCAGCAGCAACAATGAAGCCGGTGACGCAACGGAATTGTGGGTACCATGCATGTGCCAAAGCATGCAGGGATAGCACAATATTTGGTCGGGAATGGGGGCGGGGATGGGGATGAGCATGGCGTTGAGGATGGGACTGGTGGGTGGTGCTGGGTGGTGGTGTGTGGCCAAACGACACGCGACGAAGCGTTGCTATGACTGACAGCAAGACTCCGGAGTCGACTGCTGCGTGCTGCTGCTATTGTTACTAACGCTGCTGCACAGAGAGAAATATAGTCTACTTATAGCGGTTTAAAAATATTTTTAAACAATGTTATTTGGAACTCACTCAAAAGTAACTTAAATTGACATATTAGTTTTTAAAAAATGAGAAATATACTGGTAAAAATTTGCACTTAACAAACTATCGAACACTACTCAGCAAAAGAAAATTTAGATCCAAAATCTCGACTGAAAGCCTGCTGACAAATAGTGAACTCAATATTGGATATTTTTGAAACTCGATAATAGTAAAAAATAAACCATAATAATAACAATAAACATCGTACCCAAATCACCTACTTTGGGAGCCACACTTATTTTAAGATTATTTGAGCTTTATATAAGATATGTTTTAAATTATTCTTTATTACATGTTTTTTTTTGTGCTTTTTTGAGCTTTATGTATAATTTTGTAGTGCTTATGTTGAGTAAATACATCTATTATCAAGTACAAAATCCACGTTTCGAACTCATTATTAAAAATTATAGTAATTCAACACTGGTATTTGTATATATTAGTTTTTTTTTATGCTTGGTGATTTTAATTCGAGACAGTAATTTTTTTAATTTTTTTACAGTGTGCTTCTAATGCTGCTGACTGCTATGTGCTGTCTGCTGTCTGCTGCTGCTGCTGCTTTAGCTTGCACTCAACGATGTCGACGCTTCGCTGGATATTTTGGGGTATGTTTCCCATATATATGTTTATATATATATATATGTGCGTGTGTATGTGCGTGTGTATGTGCGTGTGTTGGTTGGCTTACAAGCGAGAATTGGTCATGGAAAATGGAGCCCGATCCGGACCCGGACCCGGACCCGGACTCGGACTCGGACCAGGCCACAGGCACGACCAAAACGATTCAGAATACGAAGCGACAGGCAGTCGGTCGGGCGGGTGAATGCGCGCTGCCAACGTGGACTGCGACAGCGACGGCGACAGCGACTGCGACAGCGATGACGATGCCGACTGTTGTCGTTGTGTGTTACTTGTGTATAGACGCGGTGCCGAGCAACAAATTGAGTCAGTATCGCACAAACAACACTAACGGAAACATCAACGTGCAAAGCAAGACGGACGACGGACGCTTTCTGTCTCTCGACTTGTCCCACTGTGCGTCTGTCTGTTTGTCTGCCTGCCTGCTTGCCTGACTGTCTGGCTGTCTTTTCAGTGTGTAGTGGTGTGTGTGTGTGTGTGTCCCAGGCGTCTTCTAGTTGCTGTTAACGCAACAACAACAGAAACAGCAGCAATAGCATCAAACAACTGCAACAACAACAACAACAATAACAGCGACAGCACAAACATCATCAATAAGCAACCACAACAACAGCAGCGACAACAACAACATACACAAAAGAAGCCAAGGAGAAGAAGCAGAACAAACCAAAACACACACACGCATATTGCAAGTGTGTGTGTATAAATAGAAAGAAAGCTGAAAAAAAAACATTTAAGAAAAATAAGCGAAAATCTCAAAAGAAAAGAGTTAAAAAGCAAGTGGCAAACTTTGCTGTTTTTTTTTTTGTTTTTTCTGTTTGGAATTTTTACGTCGTCGTCTGTCGCCGATCGCTCATTTATATATATATATATATATATAGATGCATATGCCCCATCCAATATATTGTATATATCCAAATGCAATACATTTTTTTTCTTGTTGTTGTCGTTAATAGTTAAGCTTTAGCCGAAAAAAAATAGTATAGGTTGAAAAGCTAAATTCAGTGCTTCAAGCAAAAGCCACAAATGCGGCAAATGGAAATGTGCATACAACAACAACAACAACCACAGCACCACCAGCAGCAGGAACCGCAGCAGCAGCAGCAGCCGCAGCAACAACAGCGCATGTTGCAGCAGCAACATCAACAAGAGCATCCTCAAGTTGACGTTGCCATAGCTTTATAGTCAGCAAATTTCTGTCAAAATCTGCTTACGCATGCACACGCTTCAATGGCAATTTGTACGCGCAGCAGCAACACCAACAGCGCCAACAACAACAACAACAACAGCAACAGCAACATCAACAACGCCAACAACAACGACAACTGCAGCATTAGCAGTAGCAGCATAATTACGATCCTAAAAAGCAACAAACTGCATCAGCAACGGCTACAACAACATTTGCAACTATTGCCAACTAAAACAACTGCAACAAGAACAAGAACAACGACATCAGCAGCAGCAGCAGCAGCAGCAGCAGCAGCAACATCGAATTTTTCAACAACGTGCCGCAATATATCAAAGTGGGTACCCTTTACTATAATAAGAAGCACACAAACACACACACACACACGCACACACGCACACACGCACATATACTTGTATGCACAGTAACTGTTCGTAATATGCGAATGCATAATTTTTAGCATAGCAAATAATGTTAATTTTTGCAACTTTTATATTTTTGTATGCAGTATTTAAAATATCTGTTTTATAAGTTTCAAGAAAGACCAGATCTGATCTGCTGTAATAGGCGAAAAAACTAATTTTGGTTACTCTTAATTGTAATTATTAAGTAACTAAAAAGTTTATATGAATGATAGAAAAATTCAATCTGGTTTATACCGAAATATCTATATAGATGAAAAAACTCCAACTTACTCAGATAGCTTTTAAGCTGAGAGGCTAATACTGCTAAAAATATATAAATATATATACATATATATATATATATATATATATAGTTTATGGAATATCTACTGGTATGCAAAACAAAGGGTCATTAAAGTAATTAAATTTGATCATAATTGTGGAAACTAGTAAATTCTAGAAGCTTGCAACCACTGTACATATGCATGTATGTCATTTAGAGGATGTCTTTTATTTTTAGCTCGTGTAACCAACAACTGCAACCAAGTGCAAACAAACAAACAAACAAACAAACACCAACAGCAAAAATCTGATGCAGTCGCCAGTTAAGCGCGTTTTCTAAATGAGTTATGTACTCATGTACTCTCATCTATGTACTCATGTACTCAGGGAACACGCACACATACACAGACACATACACATGTATATATGTATATATGTTATATATATATATATGTAGATGAACTCAGTGTATTTCGTTGTTCGCAGCTGTGTGCATTGGGGCATTGGCATTTTCACACACCGAACTCTAAGCAAGGATGAGTTTGGGGAAATGCAAAGCGTTTGCCACAAAAACCACAAACACAATACACAATTTCAAGCAATTCTTAGCCAAAAGCCAACCAACTAGAAAAAAACAAATAAACCCACTCGACATGACCACATCCCCATTCACATTCACCCCTCGCTTCCCCCTATCAACTCGCTTGCATTGCTGAAGTGCCTGGCAATCTGGACAAAAAGCTTTTCGTGTCAGCAACAGATCCTGGCCGTGTGTTTTGCTGGCTTAAGCTGGCTTAGGATGGCTTATTACCAAAAACGATAACACACACAGAAATTATACTATGGACTTTGGTCTCCTACCATTCTTATTGTAAAGCAAGCGATGGCGTACGTGTATCGAGTACTCACTGTACAGCCATTGTAATCAATACCCGAAGGCTCGTTTGCATAGTGCTTAAGTAATTTTCAACTCGATGTTGAGTTAAATGTTGGTTTTAATGTTAATTCTTTTCGTATTAATCAAGTAATTAATTTAGATTTATTCTAGAACGAATTAAAGAACTTTTCTCCGTGTGTGAAATAAGTATTCCCAAATTGTTTGCGTAGTAACTCTCTAAAAAATTGTATATGTATCTATAATATTTAAAGAACATATAAATGTTTCTATTAAGAATGAATTTGGTTTTGCCTTCTTTGCATTCAAATTTATTCGAGTGGTGAATGGCTTATTTGCATATAAAGAATTGAAAACACTTTTGCAAATTTGTAAATAAATATCACGATTCATAAATCAACACAAGAAACCACAATTGATTTTCTTCTATTTATTGAGTTAATGGAAATATTTCTGTCTAAACAAAAGTGTTTAAGTTTGTGTGGTTTGAATGGTGCTTTTCAACGTTTTTTTTTTTAATATCAATTATATTACCATGTTCTTGATGAACATTTTGTGTTTACACAATTTATCAAGATTATGAATTTTATTTATAATTTTTCGACATTCAAATTAATTGCTTTCTACATGAGAAAGTCATAACAGATCAGAATTAAATATTGTACGCAAGGTGAACATATTAACTTATTTGCCATAAATTTCTATTTTCACACAATAATTTTTCAGTTAAAAATTTTAATTAAATTGTAAGTGTACTCAATTTAAGATATAAACACATAAATCAACACAATTTAATCAAATGTACAATGCCCGAACACAATTTTTTGTGTTTAATACCAACATATTTTTGTATTTTAATGGTACCTCTGTAAAAAAAATATTTTACGCAAAAAAAAAATAAAAACAAATATTGTAAAATGGCAAATTCGGCCAAATGTTTGGCGAGTATTCGCTTTCATTTTCAACACATGCAAAAAGTACTCGAAAATAATTCCATTTTCATGCTCTCCTGCTCACTGCTGTTCGGTGCCCAGTTGGAGATACATATTTAAATATATATATATATATGTATTTATATGTATATATAAGTTGGCTCTCTCTCTCTCTCTAAAATGAATGCACTTGCAGGCACTGAATCTGAACTATGTGTGCGGTTAAGGAATTTGCCAAAAATAGCACCCGGCAAGCTGTTTTTTATTGTGCAGCGAAAAAATCTCTCCCATTCTCCCAGTTTCCCGGTTCTTATGGCCATTGCTCCGATTCGGGTTTTCTGTCTGCCGTGCTTCTGACGAACTTTCGAAATATCACCCAGACATACGTACAATATATATCGCATCTGAGTATTTTTATTGACAGTGGAGTTCATTTATATTCTTTGAATGGGTTTTTTTTTTTTATTTTTGGATTTTATAGCTTGCAAAATCGGCATCGGAAAAAAGATTTTACATGATTTCACATTCAAACCTTTTCTTCTCGAACTTCTCTGAGTTACATTTTTTAGTCAAATCTATATGTATATAGTTTATTTTAGTTTTAAATTTGATGTAATCTTAGAAAACAACCTTCTTTGAGATTTTATACATTTTTGTTGTTGTTTTGTTCGGTGTTTCCCTTTTAAAGAATTTTTTCTGTATACAAAAAAAAAATCGGTTTAAAAAAATATCCACTAAGATAATTATTGAATTTATTAGTAGTTATCTACTCTGAATTCATCTTTATATTTACAATGAGCTCCTTGGTTAATGACCAGCAAAATGTAATCAATCATTCAATCCAATTAACCCCAACATCTCTGCCTTCTTTGTATCTTTCCCTTTTTATTCCTTTCTCCATCTCTCTCTCTCTCTCTCTCTCTCTCTCTCTCTATTTCCATCTCTGTCTTTGTGAATGTGTTTCACCATATGGTCAGACTCCTCGACCAGTCCTCACAATTATAATCACCGAGCAGACAAACCTTACATTCCATACCGTGGTATGGATTTCAAAACCCATTACGATACAAGACAGAGCAGCTTGACATACAGCCATAGTCGTTGGCAAAGGGTCTTCCCCTTGTAATTAAATTAAATTCCAGCAAATTTTGTGCTACTGGCTAAAAACCGTTAATACGAAATACTTTGAGTTAATTAAATTACGCCAAAAGCGAATAAAGTTTTTTTCGCCTAAGAAGTTCTAATGGCCGTTTCATGTTATCCGTTTAATATTGTTTAAGTCTGCATCAAAATGCAATGCAGTGTTTTTTATAAGAAAATAAAATTTATTCAATGTGGCCTTGAACGAAGATCCATAGAATTTTAATAGTATTCTTGGTAAAATGTTCCTATTCTGAAAATATCCAATCTTTTTTTTTTGCTTTTATTGTTGTATATATATATATATATCAATATATATACAGTTTAGTTTAACAGCTAAGAAGGGCAGATCTAGTATGATAATTATAAGATCTAGAAAAATTACACACGTTTTATGGTACTGATGTACTTGAGAAAAATATGAGTTCAGCTTTTTCGAATCAAGCTAAATCATTGGTACTTATTTAATTATAATGTCAATTAATGTCAATTGGAATCGATGTGCGCAACATTTGACTATAGATTAGATAAATACTAGTTATTAATAATGTTAAATTAATTGGCTTATATGCTTGTACTTAGTGTGTTACTTGATTAATTCATTTGGTTATTACATGCGCTCAAAAAAAAAGCAAAAAAAAACCAATTTTATAAGGAAATTTTTAGGTGTGTGTTTGGGTGTGGAGTGGGAACTAACATTTGACGTATTGTATATGTAGACCTATATATAAAACATCTGCTGATTTTTAGCCATTGATTGATTTTCTGTGTCGCTGCATCTCCTTAAAAATATATATGTCTTTTCATCTATAAACAAGAATTTATTTACCTACATTTTTGCTGTGCGCGTTTTGTAAATAGGTTTGTGCCAGTCTGTCTGAAAGTGTCAATTTCTGTCTGTCTGTGTGTGTGAGTGTGTATATGGGTGTGTATATAAATATAAAATATTTATACTGTTCGTGTAGTCAATTTACATCCGTGTCCATCAGCGTAGTCGTATCAATGTCAAGCCAATGAACCCAAATCTATTTTGCCAGACTACAGTTTTATTCAATATATGCCACTAATAAGTCTGTGTGAATGTGTCTGTGCATGTGTGTGTGTGTGTGTTCATGTGTGCTACCCTTTTCAAGTCAGTCAGCTGTGCGTAAGAGGGGTAAGGGTATATCAGATTCGGATAGATTGCTCCTTCTTCTTCATAAACACCGTATTGTACCAAAGTTTAACATTTGTATAAGATATTCAATGCACGACTTTCAGATACCCTGCAGGCTCAACTGTCTTCAACCTACAAGATAGGAGATAGGTTTGCTAATTTTCTCTAGAAATTGTGAAAATTTCTGTAATAAAAATATCTTTTGATAATTTTAGTTTCCCTTTTTGAAATATTAATGCATTCTTGGCGACTATTTTTTTTTCATTTTATTTTTCTTTTATTATCTTACCAATCCCCGCAAATTGAAATTAATATTTTAAAATAAACAACAGTATCCACGTAAGCTAGCAAATGCAAAATGAAGTTTTTTCAAACATTGAATTTGTTTTCAAAAAAAATATAATTTATAACGCGCGATAATAATAATTTAGGGCATCAATAAGTAGAATATCTGCTATAATTTTTTGTATATGCTAAGTATTTACCCATTCAATGAAATCAAATGGGAAAATCGTTTGTGACAGTCACACATTAAGTATATACAAATTTCAGTCCATTCTCAGTTCTATTCCCATTTCCATTCCCGTTTCTATGCCCCACTTCCCCATCTTCCGTTCCATAATAAAATATCTTTATTGTGCATGTGTTTTTGTTCGCTAGATATTCTCTATACAAAAGAAGGGAGCGGGATGGGCAATCCTTGGCACTTGGCGCAAATATGTACACCAAATGAAATAGGTATTCAGGTACTTAAATGAGATACTTACATATATACATATATACACACATATACTATGTAAGCATCTGCGTACTTACTTAAAGATATATCTCGACATTTGTCACGATGAGACAATGTCAAAATGCCTGCCTAAACATTTGCTTTACCACAATGTCATTTCAATTTTCTGTTCGAACTTCCTTTGGAATGGGAACTCAAGTAAATTACTTTGGCACAACCTTTTGTGTGTTCGGTCTGTCTCTATCTCTCTCTCTCGTTCTCTCTCTCTTTCTCTCTCTCTGTCTGTATGTGTGTGTTTGTATAGTACTATATTATAAAAGTATTATATGTAGATGAATGCGCTGCTCTTTTGGGCTTGAAGGGCAGTTCTAAGTAGCATTTCCCGTTGATGCTTTCATTAACTTGGCATCAATTGCCCCGACAGCCCCTCTACCTCTCTCTTCCACTCTTCCACTCCCTTGTCCCCTTGTCCGCTCACCCAAATAATGAACAACCAATCATCCGATCTGTTGAAATGTCCATTGTGTGCTTAGTTGTTGGTTGTTGGACGAAGCAAGGGCAAGGACAGAGACTTGGACAACGACCCACATCGAAAATGTCAGTCTTGGCATTATTTTTGTGAATGGGCGGAGCGAGGGGAAATGTGGGCGGCGTAAAGCACATTTGCAATATCAGACATTGTTACTTAGAAGATGGTCGTTGGGTTGCGGAAACTTGGGTAACATTTTCATTACGTGGCTCAGCTCAACTTTTTGCAAAAGGTCAATCAAACAGATGCAAAATAATGCTACCTTCATCATCAACTCACATTCGACATTCAGTCACAACAATCCCAAAAGTTTCCTCCTCTGACCATAGCACAATAGCTCTCTAACATATCTAAGTGGATATCTCTTATCCAGTGGAGAGCATTTTGAGCCTTGGTGCTCAACACGCAAGATGTTGAACATATATTAATATATATATATATATATATAAATTCAATTTGTAAGCCGAAAGTGCCGAAAGCAAATCTTGTTCGAGAAAACTATAAGTAAAACTTGAATTTTGCAACAGTTCTCGCAGCAAATCTAGATAACACACTTAACTTAACTTTAATTTGAATTAATTAAAAAGTTTTCGCAAATTCTTGCATTTATTTTGTTCAAAATCAATAACTATTAGTATAACTTTTGTTTCAAAAAGTTAAGTTTCTTAGTTACTACGAAATTTTGTGATTTAAGACGAATTAAAGCTTTGAGTGGAGCGAGAGATTTTTAAATATTAAAGTTTTAATTGTGGCCAATTAATGTTTGAAAAAATCACACTTAATTACAAAAAACCCAAGAAGTGTAAATTTCATGTTTGTTAAAAAAAAAGAATTAGAAAATTTAGTTATTCATTATTCTCGCTTTGATTTTCACTTTCTTGCCACGTGTAAAGACCCAAACTGGTTTAGGACTACATTTTCGATTTTCGCAGACTTCGCAACTGTGCTTCTCCCTTTGATGATTTCTTCATGCTTTTGTCATCGCTTCTCGTTAGGCGCCTCCTTCGTCCCACTTCGGTCGCGTCTGACGTCAGCGCAAGAGTCAAAATAGGGCTTTTACCGTTGGCGTTAGGTAACTGGCATATAAAAGGCATTTGGTCGTAACTTATCCATTCGTTATAGCTCGTCTTTGGAAATGTGCTAACAGCCGCTTGACGAGTGCAACGAGGTCGGAACAAAATGTATGCGAATTTACTTTTGTTAACTCGGGGATAAAACTCTGGCCAGGCTTTAGTCAACTTAACGATTTACTTTGCACAATAATAAATTTATATATGTATATATATATATATATATATATATATAGGGTTCCGTTCTTGTCCAGACAATAAGCCACTGCAAAGAGCTTGTGGCCAGGACGCAGGAGTCAGGACGCAGGACGAAGCTCTTCGTCCCTGATTTTCAGTTGTGCAATAAATTTTTATCTCAACATGCGAACCTCGTCGGATTGAGGACGAACGGTAAGGTTTTGAGGCACGGGGCCTATGGCATAGAAATTTGGTACTGAGAACGTGTTGGACACGATGGTTCTAGAGGGGCCATGCAGGAAGGAAGGAAGACGTAAACAGGGAGAAATACATTGTAACAAACAGTTTTTACAAAATTTCTGATGCTTTTTCACTTGTAGGTTTTTCACAGTGTAGCTGTGCAAGGTTCGGAGGGTGGGTCATGGACGCGGGGTGGTGTAGTGGAGGGAAGGAGGGGTAACTATAGGGGCAGTAGGAGGCGTTGTCCGGAATTGTGGCCAGGCCATTAAACAACGCTGTCAGGTTTGAATGGGCAAACCTGAAGCGGCCATTTCACAATAGAATTTTTGTTTTTCCTGCTTGTTTCTGTTCGTTTTTACGTTTCTTTTTTTTTGTCATTTTTTTTATTTTTATTTTTTATTTTTTGTTGTTGTTGTTGTTGTTTGTTACTTTTGTTGTACTGTAGCCAGTTTCGTCTGTTTCGGACACAAGCCCGTACGTTGTCCTGTGTGTCTTGTGGTCGCCGATGTTGTTTTATTGTTATTAGCCGTGTGCTGTGGGCAATGTTTTAACGCCGAGCTGAACAGAATGACATCTGGGTCACCTGGCCAACTGGCACATAACATATTCCACACAGGGAAAGAGCACCAAACAACAGCGCTGTATATGGGACAGGCCATTGCCATGTGCAGGACACTCACATATCATCTATCGAGTAGGAAGTCAACCCAAGTGGTTCGCATGTCCAGCACAATTGGCCATTGTTCGGATTTGCCATGCTTTTAAAACAATTAATAGAGTTTCTCGCTTTTAAAATGCTTTTATGAATCTGAATGCACCTGAATGCACCTGAATCGAAATCGTTTCCACTATGCCCTTCACATTTTGCAGTCTAATCAAATTTACAAAGACGTAACCCAATTAAATACCCTTTGATTGAATTCTTCTTCATAAATAATGGATATTCAAAATAGGTTGACATATTTAAGTTATGCAAAACAACGAATATTTTTCCCAAATGTGATCAAAATTTGTTGTCTCTAACTAAAAAAATTTCTCAGTTCGGTGTCATCAAAATTGTTGATTAAGAAAATTAGCGTTGTTATTAAATGTTGCGGCTAATGTAATTAATTACTCAATTGTTAAACTTTAGTCCACTCATTAAGGATTACATATGTGTATGCGTGTGTGTGTGTATGTGTGTGTATTGACACATTTGTGTTTACTTACAACCTTCCTGGTAACGCGTGACAGTGCCATCAAAATGAAAACAAAAAATATGCCATTCATCATCAACGGTTGCATTTAATGATTGTTTTCAAATTGCGGATTTTATTCATGTGAAACGACACGTGGATTGTCACAATATGCAAATACATTTGCACGTTGCAGGTGGCAGGTTTCTGGTCCGATAACTGCGGTACATACATACATGTTAGCAATAGTAAACAGGCTGGAATGACTTTGCATATTGTACAATACAAATAGCATTTTCAACCCAATTGCTGGCAATGAATTGTCTGGCAACTGGGGACTGCACTTGGACACGGCTTTGGGGATTGGGACATGTGATGTGGCACGTGGAACGCGCTGGACTGAGTATCGACTATTTTAGGTGGCACGCTCGACATGCCAACGGATAGCGGTTAGGTGGATATGCGAATTGGATTTCCACATTGTTGTTATGGGCTAGGCTTGGGTTTGGGTTTGGTTGGCTCTGTTTTTCCAACACATGTCACAATTCGTGTCGCTAATGTCCCCAGACTCATGTCCTTTTTCATTGTTATTATAATTGTGTTACTGTTACTATTCTCGTTACCGCTACTGTGACCGTTACCGTTAGCGCTAGCCTTAGCTTTACTACCAGTCCCGTTAGAATGCCACAAGGCAACAATAATAACGGCCATACCTAATGAAAAAGTTGAGAGTTGAGACCGAATAGATTCATACCCTATACGTAATCTAGGATTACAGTTTCTTTGAAGAAGGTATGTTCATGAGACGCTGCAAAGCTGTAAAACTGCAAAGCTAGTTTAAGAATAAACATCACATGGAGTCGCCCTACAAGCGACTCCGTTAAGATAAATAAACATAACATGAAGTCGCCTTACAAGCGGCTTCATATGTATTTAGGTTTAAGAATTTTGTTTTTAGAAAAATAAACCTCACATGGAGTCACTCCATAAACGCTGCAGTTAAAGCTCAGCTATTTTAAATAAATAAACATCACATTATTAGAAGAATAAAGCTCAGCTATTCTAAGAAGAATAGACCACACATAGAATCACTCTGCAAAAGCTGCTAAGCTCAGCTAGTTTTAGAATAAACATAACATGAAGTCGCCTTACAAGCGGCTTCATATGTATTTAGGTTTAAGATTTTTGTATAAAATAAAGAAATGCTCATCAGAGCAAACAGTTCGATTCTAAACGTCGTCTTATCGTGTTGACTACTTTCTATACGTGTTTCACACAAGGTACAAGCGAACATTTTTTGCTGTGTTTAAGGCTGTCGATCAATATGATCGGCTATTGAATTGCTCCCCAGCACTTGGAATTTTGTTGTATAAACTATGCCCATTGAGAGCAAAGTTGCGCAATGCGTATGTATAAATTGAGTTATTGATTTTCATTGTGCGATTGGAAAGTGGTTCCACACAAGTTTTTCGGTTTATTCTACATGTGAAACAGACAAAAAAAAAAAAAAAAACAAAGCGTCGCCCACCTGTCAATCGCCTTAATTTTAGCCACATCACAACCAACCAATCAAGCATACCCGTCATACCTATTGGGCCCAGTGTTGCCACAATTTGTAAATAAAAAAGGCCGAAAATTGCGAACAGAAAATTGTTAAGGCTGAAATAGCATTTCAAGTTTCTAGAAATATATGAAAAATATTATTATAAATCAAAGAGTTATAGATCGGTTAAGTAAAATTTTATAAAAATCAGCTATATAAAAAATTGTTTCGCAACTATTTGCTGTTATATCGAGTGTAATTTAAATTTAAAAACTAATTTTTATAATAACAAATAATTAATTTTTAAATATATCCTCTTAGCCAAGATTCCGGCTATAATTAAATAGCCAAAATGGCATCACTGTATACCTCATATGAGAAAATAGAGACATATACATGTGCATATGTTTGCCTTACAAACACACAAGCATGCCAACACGCAAACACACAAAAACTCAAACACACACACCCACACACACCATAAGATCAAGTGCGTGAGTTCATGTTTGCATTTCAATGTTTGCTATACTGTAGGTGTGGGGTTATTAAGTTTCGCTGCACAGCAGGTTTACCGTTACAAACATGCTAACTTTCCAAAAATAAAACACTCACGCTTGCACATATGTACACCTAGGTATTTACAATGATATATATGTATATATGTAAATATACACAATACAAGTGTTCACTGCTCCTTTCTACGATGTTTCTCTTTTACCGTTATCTTCAGGGCACTCCACTTCTGCTTCTTCTTTTGCCATATGTTATTGTTATATGAAAGCTTTTTGCTTGTGAAGAGCTTTTTAACACACAATCAGTTTAGATGTTTTTGGTTATGTTCTGGCTTCGTGCTTCCTTTAAGAATTTTTGGGTAAGCTTATTGTCGCTTGAATGGAACTCACATAATCCTTGTGATTAAGGACCTAACACGCACATAACTAATGATAGTCTGTTTACATTTTCGATAAAGCTTAAGTTTTGATCCTTTACTTGAATGCGATATAATTAAATTTAATTTGATTACGATTTTTTTGTTCTTGTTTTTTTTTGATTGTTGCAGATGTCAATTCAAAAGTTAAACGACAACGCTAACTCGGGCTATGTTAGCTCCGAGGAGACGGACTCCCTGCTAGTATCGAATCCAACAAAGGGCGGACGCACCGCCCTGCTTCGCCAGGTTAAGAATAGCAGCAGCTCCGTCAACGGACCCACATCGAACAATATGGCTTCCACGTCCGGTGGCAAACCGACACTGATGCGTCAGGATCGAACTTCCACATATCTAACCAGTCCGCAACAGTCACAGCATGCACGCATGGGATCTGAGGAGAGTATGCGGGGCATTGTTGTGGCTCATGTGGGGGCTGGAGGTGGAGGCAATGGCAACGGACACGACGAGGATATTGAGCAGGGATTGCGTGCCGCTATAGTGCCTGATATTGAAGTACATGAAGAGGACCAAGAACTAACACAAAACACATCAACAACAACAACAATATCAGCTGGCAATGCAACGACCAAACAGCATCAGCAACAACAACAAGAACAACAGCAACAGAAACCGACCATATCAATTATGAATTTAAGCTTAAAGCCACATGACCAAGGAACGGGAATGGCAATGGTAAAGGTTACGGGAGCGGGAACGGGAACGGGAACAGTGACCGGTTCGAGTCATCCAAATTTGGGCACATCATCATATCAGAATTTATCATCGAGTATACCGCCAAGTGCGCCAAGTCGTTGCCGAGCCTGCCGCAATTGCAGTCGCCGGGCATCAACGACACCCATCTCGACGGGCGGTCAAATCGATCGATCCGCATCGCGGGACAGTGTAAAAAGTGCCTTCCAACAGGGTAATTTGAGCAACTCGATGGCCATATGCATACCAAATTCAGCCCTTCAACATCAGCAACAGCAGCAGCATCAGTTGCAATTGCATCACCAGCAACAGTTGCAGTCGCATCAGCAGTTGCAACTGTATAACTATCAGCAAGCGCAGGTGCCGCCAGTATTAATCACTTCATCGCCGACGAATGGGTCACGCATAATACGTCAGAGCTCACAGCCGGAATCGAGCACCACGGCCATCTGCTGCGGATCACATAGCTCATGTGGACACTCGCACACCGTTCCAAATGTGTCCTTAAAGCAGCTCCGCGAAAGCACAACAGATGGCATTGCGGGCATTGCGGCCGATTCCCTGCGGATCAATGGCGGCATGCGTCCATTCAAACAGGTAAACGACAATATATATATATATATATATTTTTATATTAACTATTTAATAATACCCAAATAAGTAAAAAAAAAAGGTACTACGTAGTACAGCACCTTCATTGACACTCCGAAGTTTTCAAACCCTTGCAGAACGGTTCCACTGGGAGCATTTTGTTCATTTTGGAAGTGGTCCGAAGTTGATAAGTTCTTTATTGAATGTTAGGATTAGGAGAACAAAATCAGCATATAAGTCGGGTATTGAGTACCCATTTTAGAAAAATAATTTAAAAATTTAATTAAATTTATTTTTACCTTATTAAGTTAAGTAGATAACTTTTGAGGAGCTATTTAATGTCTAAAAACAATAAATAATGAAATAATTTATCACTGAATCTTTTGTTCCTATGATCGAGAATAGCATTAGATGGAGACAGACCTGAAATTATAGATTCAACTATAAAAAAATAATATATATGCACAAAATAATTTTATAATACCCTCTGCAAGGGTATACTAAATGAAAATTGTGTCAAGTGCAATTTAGCTGTTTATGTTTATGTTTGTGTGTGTGTGCGTGTGTGTGTGTGAGTGTACACAACCTTAACTAAATGTGACTGTGCTATAACTTAAGCTCAAAGTGTGTATAACCCAATTATCGTGTTAACTTTCCCTTACTGCCTCGTCCCTCCCCTATTTGAGAATTGTGTACACAAATACTGTACAAACTGTAAATAGAAATACCGAAATACCGAAATACCTAGAATCTAATTTAATAGAATACCGTGTAGTTTGCACTCGATGTTATATGTTTCCAAAAATCGAATCCTCCGTCCAATAATGAAACAGACTTGATTACAATTCGCTTTCATCAAAGCAATTACGTTTAATTAGTTTCGGTTTAAATTTAATGTGCTGAGATATTGATTGGCAACACTACAAACTGGCAAACACTTCAGGAATTAACCGCATTTTCTTCTAGCCATTAAATCAAGCTGTCTGCTTATGGATAATGTCGCTGCCTATTAGCCAGCAAATTGATTGCCCAAATCTGAAATAGGCCAAAACATTTTAAATAACAATTTACATTTAAGACTTGACATCAATCCTTCTTTCCAGAGATCAATCTGATGTTTTGATAGCTGCAAAACAAAACAATTGCTAATCGACAATTAGGCCCAATTAAGAATTTGTCTCTTGGCCAAGGTCTTCCACATCTCATCTCATCCCCATTTCCAGTCAACCTGTCAGTTGCAGTTAAGCCAACAAAATGATTTAAATTATTTACGATTTATCTTGTGTGAAAGTGTCACAAATTTAATGTGTTGCATATTAAAGTGCATTAATAAATTAGCATAAACCCTGACTTGTTAATCATAGTTTGACCTACATATTTTTACATTTAATATTAAAAAGCGATTCCTGCTCGATTTTCATGCAAAAATGAATCCTTTAAGTGCTTTTTAAAGCTTTTCACTGCCATAATTTTTGGCCCTTTAATTAAACATTAATGATGCATTTATAATTGGATAACATTATAAAATTAATCATCAAAAAGTGTTTTTTTAACGGGCGGGTTCAAAGTTTCCTCCTTAATCATCGTTTGACTACTGGATTCCAAATTAATATTGTAATCCCAATAAGGGCATGTTTAACATGTTCCATACCCATGCATTTTAATTAATAAATATAATATATTTGTATTCCATTATGCAATACATTTTATCTACTTAACTATTATATACTCATCAATATATGTAATTTTTATGTATGTATATCCATTAATATGTATTCTTTATATAGTTTTAAGAGAATAAGCTTCTTGTTATTTGTAGAGTAAGTTTGTAAGTGCAACTAAATTCTCCAAAAAGCATATTAAATTTTCCATCAAGTTGAATTCCATGCATTAAGTACTTAAGTATTATAATAGGTACACGAGCATTTTCATCGTTTTGCTGCCGTTTTACATTTTTTTTCCACTTTCAGTTTCTTTTCGAATTGTTGTTGTTCTTATTATCGTTTTTGTTGTTATTTTCTGTTTGTGTTTCTAATTCTTCACATTTTCACGCGCTTAAATCCAATTAGGAAAAATCAATATTTCTCATACGCCACGTTGCCTCAATAATATTAATTATAATATTTTCCACATTTTGCCGATCATAATTATGTTTTTATTACTTCAGAAACAAAATTGGGGAGAGCTGTACAAGTGGGTGGTTGGGTGGTCGGTACAGTTGCTGAGTGGTTGGAATTTTTATTTTGACAGGCAAGTGGAAGAGAAGACAGTCAATCAAATTCGAGTGGCCAATTCATGCGAAAATCACTCGTTAGCCAAATTGAAAAGCGTGCGCGCCCTACAAAAAAACGCGAAATTGATTATTCATATACCATTTGAATTTGCAATTTGTTCAAACTGTCAAATCGCATTCATATCTCTTTCATAATATATACAAAAATGTATTTTTGTATATAAATTGAACAAATTAAAAACACGCAGCGAAGCCATCAAAATTTATTTGCTGTCACTGACATTGCTATTTAAATGCTCAATATCTGCCTAAATATAGAATTATAATTAGTATTGTAATTAATATCAATACATTTTTGGAAGGGTCTGAACTTTCAAATTGCCAATTCTGGGTTTTGTTTCTGTTTCAGTTGTTGTTATTCTTTTTATTAGTTTTTGTATTTCTTGTTCGTTCTTCAAGGCTGGCTGTGACCTTAACATGATTGATGAACGTTTTCACTCTTTGACATTTGATGTCGCGTTTTTGCCCCATTTACCAATTTATGTGTGGTTTATGTATGTTCTGCCCTCACCCAGATTTTTGGCTGTAGATAATTGACAATTTGTCCGGGAGCTGATAAAAAAGAAAATAGCTTGTCTGACAAAAAGAGAAAAGAAAAAGCTTTGTCACATTGAAAACAGAAAGTTTCAAACAAACTGTGGTCGCCGCCGAATGATAGCGAAGAATTGTTACCATAGTCACCACACCCCCTCAAGTGCTTGGAACATAACACAATCAAAAACAGTAATAAACTTTTGAACGACAATTACATTTGACACAAGAGCTTAAAGCTTTCAACTTTCGATTTTATTTGTAGAGGAGGTGAGGGGTGTAAACAAAGCTCCTTGAAGCATACACACGTAAATTGTGCATGAAGTTCAAAGTACTGACAAACCACAAATAAAACTCACCCATTCAGCTGCTTAGCTATGCAGGAACATGCGTGTTGCAGCTGCAAACTATTTGCACTGGTTTATTTTTTGAGCACAAAGCTTTGGAATTTTACGCGGACAGCCATTCTTTAAAGCTTTTTGTGCGCGAAAGCTTTTGTGGCGGCGATTTCGAAGTTTCACAATAGTTTCAAAAGGTTTCCGCAAAGCTCCGCGTCTCATTAATTATGCAACGCGACAAGAAAACTTTTTATTCGACCTCACTCACACACACACACTAGCTTGCCTACAGAGTATTTCTGTGTGTTTGTGTGAGGAAAAGAAAAAAATTAAGCAAAAACAAAATACAAGAACTTGTCGGCTGTATTCTATTTATAATTTTGTTTTGCCCAGCAATTAAGACTATTAATTTGCATTATTTTATATTCATTGTTTTTCCCATTTTGCATTTTCTGCCAACATATACCACATGCATTTTTAATTGCCTACTTTTGCGGATTAAATCGTGATCGCATAATTCAAAAAATTTGCTAATTACATTGAAATATTATTTAAATAAATTTTTCGTCTGCTAAATTTAAATGAAGAAATCTGGTTTCTGAAATAAACTTGCTGGCGAAAAGTTTTATAGGTGATGCAGACTTAAACACGATGTAAATTTTTTGTATGTGTAATCTGTCAGCTAATTACAAATAGCAAATTTATCGTTAATAAATTTTAAATATGGTATTAAATACATATGGGATTAATTAAGATTGCAGAATTAAATTACTCTCTGTCATGCAAGTGTAATTATAAAAACAGGATAATTAAGTATTGAGTAAAGCACTTAAAATACTCCGCAAAGTAAGAAATTATTAATATTATTGGTGAGCTTATTTGCAATTTACAAACTTTACCAATTTAGAAATGACTTTAAAATAAAGTAGGAACACAATTTTTATTTTTATTTTTTTTTTTTGGTACTTTGACATAGAGTTATGAGATACTGTTATATACATATGATATTAATTATATTTAGCTTAGTGCAATCGATAAAAAGTAAACCAAATTAAAGTTAAGCTCTAAATGCGCGCGCAAAAGTATGCAATAAAATATTTTCAAATACCATACATTTTTAACCAACTATCAAACTAGTTACTAGGATGTCAAACTGAATCAAACTTCCGCTCTGTTTCATATAAATTATATAAATTCACTTTCTTATTTTATATATTCAAGTGTTACTTGAATTGTGTTTCGAGTTCTAAATTTCAATCGATGAAGTTTAGGTATTGGATTTGATTTGACACCTTCCTACTGGCTCCACTCTTTTAAAATACTATATTGTTAAATAAGTCTTTAAATTTTACTTTATAGTTATATTAACATGTTCGAAGATATTTACATGTTAGTTCATATATTTATTACTATTGTTATTGATCCTAGTTATGCTTAGCATATACATGTTTATCCTTTGCTACGTACCCCAATGTCTAATTATGCAAATGATAAACTATAAAAGTTATGTAAATGAGATAACTCTATTTGATCAAGTTAACTGTGTACTAATCGCAATTCGCTTAATCGATTCTCCTCAGGGCGTTCTTCTAATGCCTCGCACATTGTCCGAAAGCCGAAAGTTACGACTTAGAAGGGCATTCACAGAGGCCACTAACGAAACTCTTCAAAGCTCCAAAATGGTATTTAATCTAAATCTTATAAAAACCCTACCAACCCAAAAAAAAAAATAAAAAATAATAATACAGTTTATGGCTATAATTTCCCTCCTTTGAGCTTTGATTAGCAAAGTTAAAACTTTATATGTATTATGTAAATACAAACCAAAATACATAACATAAAAATAACAAAATCAAATATTATAGTTTTATAGTTGAATTTTGATTCCAATACATTTATGTGGCACCATTTTCTTCCCAAATGCGACATACAAAATTTATCGCATTTCAATGTGCCCGTTAACCGTTATTTTGGGTAAATACTCATTCTTGCATTCGCATTCGCATTCATAGTCATACTCGGTTTGGGCTTGCACACACACAAATCAATCGTTTAATCAGTCAATCAGTCAATCTTCGTTTTGTGCATCCGCCAGTTCATCAAATTCAAATACTTCAATGCTTCATCCAATTGTGCTTGTATCTGATTGCCACTCATTCAATCAACATCCGCACGCCGATTCCACTGCACCTTCACATTCACATTCATATTCACATTCACATTCACATTCACATTGACATTCATCTAGTGGCTCGTTAGCTGTGTTAATGCATTGTGGATAACAGTGAATTTTAGAGGCTAACGAGCATTATAGATTTAAGTGATCGCAAAGGTAAGCGTATAACATATATTTTATATTGCCACTTTAAAAGTATATTGCCTGCTGTTACCGTTATGAATAAATTCCATGCACTCGTTAAACGTAGTATGCACCATATGAAACCCAAGCCATATATTATTATATCGCGTACTATTATATCAGCTCTCTGATTATCTCAAATATATAAATAATATGAAATATTTGGAATATTCTTTACCACCAGAATGGCACATCGAATTGATATCGGAAAGGGTTAAGAATTGGTATTATAACATTTCTATGATACTCAATTTTGTTCTGGTAACATATGGAATACTCATATTGGCCCCTGTAACTAGTTTCAAAACTCTTTCTATATTTCAATCACTAATACATAGTGAAATCAAATAAGTGAAACCTCAATATTTCGTTATTTTAAATCTTAGGTGCTACCCATCTGGGATATCTTTTTTTATAATTTTGAAAAAGATATTGGTATTTGATTTGGTATATATTGAATACCATATATCTTATATTACATATTTTAATCACAAACTGAAAAAATTGTCTTAAAATGATTTAAGATGTGAAAACTTGATATCTAGACTTTTAAAAGATGTACATTTATTTTATTATAATCATAACAAAGATCAAACTTTTTAAGCTGTTTTTAAAAATCTTATATGAATAATGAAATTGATCTAAATATTATTGAACATTTATACCAGAATAATTTGGTTATTCACTTTTATCAAAATAATTAAGTACTCTAAAGTACGCGTAACACTTTGATGTCTTTTAAAAGTATATTTAGAACATTGTTCAGTTTTTGAACTTCCGCACATACCAAATTTGAATACGCTCCGCAAAATATTGACGGATGGGTTAAAAATATTGTGCTGAAAATAATTGACAGATTTAAAGTGTATTTTCAGCTGTCAAGGGGAATTCTAATAATACTTATAAACAAATGTTTGTTTTTGTTGTTGTGCAAATAAAACTGCATTTTCTTGATATTGTAAATATTCTGGAATTTATAGCCCTAAAATTTAGCTAAAAGCGTTTTGTGTAAAATACAATATATTTGGCTTATAGCCAATAATTGTTGAATAAGAATTTTTGTATGAATCTACAAAGGTACTCACAATTTGTATTAAGAATAATGCCATCTAGAACAAGGTTTTTTTTTTGTGTTTTTTTTTTCTTCTCCGTTGTTGCTGTTGTGTGTCATTTTTTGACAATGAAGGCAGGCGGTGAATTGAGTAAAATACAATGAGTCATTGAGCTCATTGAGCACAGGGCATCTTCAAGTTCATACAAACTTGTCAGCAGACATATTGCTATTAAATTTTGGCCCGGGTCCACTGCCAGGTATCAATATAGAGACAGAGAAAAAGACACACATACAGAGACAGGGAGAGAGATAGAGAGAGTGAAAGAGAGGGAGAGTGGGAGAAAGAGAGAGAGAGAGCGAGAGTCCGGCAGAAAAATAATGAGCATTGTTTTAATGACGTAGGCAATCAATTTTGTGTTCCATTGTATTCAAAGCCAATCACATCTGTACACTGCAAAAAAATGATACTTATTGAGTCTATTATGTGCTTTTTCAGTTTGCGTCAGAAGTGCAAAAGATTCAGTTTAAATTACTAATCAACTTACAAAATTGGTTTCTGCAACTGATTTTAAAAATTATGCTGAATTTGGATTGCAGTTCGAAACTTTAATCGGTAAAATTTAGCAAGGATTTATTCCTTAAATACCACAGATATAATTTTTTATCAACAATCAAGTTGATTAAACGTAAATCGGATCATTCCGAAACAATGCAACTTAACTCGATTTGCTTTCCACAATTTTTTTTATTCCAATTCTTATTTCCCAATTCATTCACTTTTATTCTTCAAAAATCTTTAGATAATTTCTTGATAACTTGCAGTAAGATTTTCCGGTTGAACTTGACATTATATTTCTGCGTGTATACACACATTGTGTGCCCATGGAGAGGGAGAGTAGTTTGTTCCGGGGATGTTAAGATGGGGGGGGGGAGGGCAGTACGTTGGCCAGAGCGGATATTTCTCTCAACGATCGCATCGGCTGCTGTTTCCATTCAATGCTCAGCAATCAGCCATCGGCAATCGGTAATCGGGAATGGCCTACTCCGCAATCGCGATCGGCGACGCGTGCTGCCCGACTAACACAATTAGCGAGTGGAGGAGGGCAAGAAAAGTGCAAGAAAGCGAAGAAAAAAAGAAAAGCGAAAAGAAAAACTGAAAATTAAAATATAAATATAAAGATTTTCGACTTGGCCAGATCATTGTGTGCGCGACCAGTGGCACCAGGTCTCAACCAAATAACACACATGGCCAACAAATCCATGCTGGCCAACGCGAATTGAAAAGTCGGCAAACGTTTCGAAAAAAAAAAAACCAAATCAAATGGAAAAACGGCTCCGCTTTTTCGTTGATCATCTGCAATTGTTTTAAACGTGTGTGAATTTTATTTATTTTTTTTTTGTTTACATTTTGGACAATTACGCAGAAAAAATCGATTTGAATAGATTTCGGATTTCGAAAAATCAACAACAAAAGTCAACAGTTTTTTGAGAATTGCGGCTGCAATCGCACGGAAAACGCAAAAATGCAATCTTGTCCGCAATAAAAATGTGAGCAAAAAAGTGCGCTAATCAATTGAAACAATTGCAAATGTTCTATAACAAAAAAAAAATAAATAAATAAATAAATAATAATAATCAAAAAGAAAATAGAAATAAGTCGGTTTTGTTTTTTTCGTTTTTGTAATTGTTTTATTTTGTTTTGAGTGAGTGTGTATTCAATTGTTGTATGTGGCATGTCTCCTGCCTCCTGCATGGAGAATCAGTGCAAGGGCGGCCTCTACCCAAAGTGTCCGTGTCCTGGCACGGGTGCAACTGCTGCGAGTGCTGCCAGTGTTGTACCAGGCGCGTACCCAGCCGTGAACAACATTACAACAATGTCAACAACGTCATCGGTGGCACAGCTGCCGCCACCTATGACGCGCACCAGTAGCGTTGGTGGGGGCAGCTCTGCCGTTGGTGGCGCCACAAATGCGTCACGCCGCACTTCCCTCTGGGTGGAGACACTGCGTCAGACCCGCAAACTCTCCTGTACCAACGACCGGCCCATATCGGTAAGTGCCACACAATGACAACAATAAGCAGCAACATATTTTTGGGCTAATCAGTGCCATTGACAAATGG
Source organism: Drosophila dives (assembly GCA_035042365.1). Taxonomy (NCBI): domain Eukaryota; kingdom Metazoa; phylum Arthropoda; class Insecta; order Diptera; family Drosophilidae; genus Drosophila; species Drosophila dives. Next base: position 15,483,136 of record JAWNLJ010000443.1, on the reverse strand, counting down.
ACTTCAAGTAACCGCACTAACCGACAACTAGCCATAACTATAACTATGACGTACATGTAGCACACACATACACACACACACACACGTATATATTGATAGATTTATATGTGTTTCATATACGTATATACATTATAATATGACAGATCCAAGTTCTCATTTCAACGTCCACGTTCACGTTTCACATCCACATCCATATCCAATTTTACAGTCTCATTCACGTTGCGTGCCCCCGCAACGAGTCAACTGTAAAAATAAACAAAACGCGCCAGTTTCGCTTAGCTAGAGACTAAAGACTGTGGCATTACCAAGTTATTTTCATCCAGAGCATCTGCAGACAATAGCAACAACAACAACAACAACAATACACAAACAACGAAGAAATCAAAACAACAATAAAAATAAGTAAAAAAAAAAAATCTATTTTAGGTACGCCGAAATTTTCTATACCCTTGCAGACATCTGCTCGTAAATTCAGTTATTAATTTCCAATACTGACCGATGTAGTAGCTATATATTGGTCCGATCTAATCGATGCGATACGTGTATATTTATATAGAAAACATATTTGCCTATCTAGATGTATGGGAAACATTAATATTTGTATTTGTTGATTTTCATGTACATTTTTCTGATTACATTTGAGAGTGCAAAAGGGAAGTTGAAATGATTAATAATGATTGGCTTTAACTACAATTGGGTTTCCTGATTGAACTAAATAAGTAAATATAAAACCTTCAAGTGACAGAACATATTAATAACTTTGGATTAGGGTGTCAAACAGACACAAAGTGTGAAGGTTCCGTTATGAATTATACATTTCTCATTTGATTAATTATTGTATCAGTTTCGGTTAGTGGTTCTTAAGAAATGTTAAATTTCGTTTCCGATTCCAATTCCAAGTCCATCAGTTTCAATTTGTTAGTTTTGGATATCGGTTAAGGTTTGGCTTAAAAATTGGTATAAATATATAAAGTAATTAAATAAAAAAAAGATAATTAACTCATTTTATTATTTTTACAATTTAAAAAATTAAATTTACTCAAATTAACTTCACCAAAACGAGCAAAGTGTTTAAGAAAGTGAAAAAGCCACATTTTTAAAAGATGCCAATCAAATGAGGGAAATTCAAACAGAAACAAATATCATTTCACACACACACACACACACACACACACACACAAGCATCCAAGGCAGCTAGGTGCGTGCAAATCAGAAGAAGACCCAGTCGAAATGATTGTATCTTTTTATTGTATTTGGATTTGTATCTGTATCGAAAAACAAATGCCCATAAATACTCAATTTCCCTATAATATAACGTAACGGAAAGTATTGCCTGCCTCTCTATTATGGCCTATCCGCTTGCCTATTCCCGTTGCGTCCCTTCCCGTTCCCGTTCCGTCATGTCCCATCACCCATCTCATTTCTTCCGTTCTTCCATTCTGGGGTCTTTGATATATTGTTTAGAGTGCTGCTGGCATATGACCTAATCGATTTGCCGCGAAACCATCTCAATTAGTAATTGCGTATTGCTGTTTGCCACATGTTGACGATTCTCATTAAAACATTTGAAACAAGTGCACAACTATAAACAAAGTGTGCACAATGTGTGAGAAATGACACAACTAAGCCGGAGATGGGGCTTTACGAAAGGGATCTGGTCAGTAAGTCCTGACAAATCCCTTTGGTTAACTCAACTTGACTAATGAAATCCAACTCTAAGTTCTTTTCCCTTTTTTTCTTTATTTCTTGCTCACTTCGTCTACAGCATGTTGAGGTCAGGGTCAGTTAATGTTAGAGCAGGGGACAGTTGGTATGCGGGGGTAGGTGGTAGGTGGCAGGGGCGTGTATGCCGTCTAAAGCTCGTCAATTACTTCAACATTTCCTGGGGGCAAAGGCAAACAAGTTCTCGTCACCGTCTCATGAAAATCGATTTCGCTAGCCAAATAAAGCGATGGCAACCAAAAACTTCAAAAAAAAAAAACAATCTAATAAGAGAAAATAAAATAAAATTGTGTGTTAAACGGAGCGCGAATTCCCCGTTTGGCATTTTATTGTTGTTATAACAAACTGCATTATTCTTGGCATTTTCTAAGTCTGAGTGTGTGTGTGTGTGTGTGGTGGGTGTGGGTGGGGGGTGGGCTGCTTAGGTGTACTAGCATGCCTGGCCATACCTTATCCCCAATCAGATTGTCAAAATGCCTAGCAGCAACTCTTGCAAAATCATGTGCACTTAAGATTTTTTTTTTTTTTTTTTGCCTTAATAAACCTTTTATCTTGGCAGTCAGCTTAAATAGCTTTTAGTTAGTTGTCAGTGTGAAAACTTTGCAAAACGAATTTATGCATTTTGATGTTCTTGAAGTTGCAGTAATATGTCAAATTAAGACATGAACGTTGAGCAACATTTGTTTTGTTAGATAAATTTATGCTAAAGTTGTGTTTGTAATAGACAAAATGAAGCATATCTGATGTCAAAAAATATTTATTTTTGATTAACATCAATTGATTTATGTCCCTTCGCCCGTTTGGGTGTCTTGAGTAAGGGACACAGATTTTGAAATTTGGAAGTTCTTGTCTATCATATGTAATTCAAGTATTTTTCATTGATACAACTCAATTTCCGTCGGCAGTAAAGAAAAAATGTTTGAGTTATATTTTTCATATCTTTAGATTTTAAATAAAAATATAACACAATCTAAAAAGAAATCGAAATACATTTAGCATGCATTAATGTTAAAGTGTATTTTAAGTATACTTACATATTGTGTAAACATCAAAAATATATATAAAATATAAACCCAAGTGACAGCTCCTTTGTAGTTTGCTTACAAAGCAGAAGCTGCACAGAAATAAGTCAAATCTGGAAAAGCTGATAGTTTTATATATAATATAAATGTAGCCATGTAACAGAGAAAAGATGCATGTGCGCTATATATATTTATAAATATATATATATTGATTGCGTCAACAAAGATATTGAAAGTCATAAATAATATGGTATCCGTCGCGTTTTTTCCGATGGATCTATTTTTTTTTTTTTTTTCTTGTGTTCATTTCTTATTTATACCCTGACTCAATGAACTTTCAAGTTTGGAAAGTGCAGCGATTGTGTGACAAGATGTATTGGCCAAGATGCAAGATAGACGATAACTGAAGTGCAATTTAGCTAACATTAATTAATATGGTCATGATTAAAAAGCCTGAAAAAAGGTTTTGTTTCTTAATTATTTGAGGTTTGAGTGGGGCGTGTGACGAATTGTGGTTGCAAATAGGTATTATGGTCGAGGGGTGTGCAAAAAAAAATAAGCAACAACACCTTCAAATAGGCATTGCATGCTATATTTGTTGATGATGAATAATATAGGGACAATATGCACGACAAGGGGCCACCTGAGGACATCGATAAAGGACTTATCTGTTTGTGTGTGCTATATTTACACTTATTTCTCGCAATTGCGTTGTGCTCCATTGTGAAATATTTAAGTCGTTTGTGTTAACGCAACACAACGCAACGCAACGCTTTTCCAATTGCAATTCATATATACATATGTGGCCATATGTCGATAGTAATTGTTATACGGCTCCATGCATAATAAAGTTAAGTCCTTGGCAGACCGTACTTAAGCTGTTGTGGAGCAGGAGCAATAGCACCAGCAGGCGCAGGAGAAGGAGCACGAGCAGGAGCAGGAGCAGGAGTAGGAGCAGGAGCTGTTGGTGTAGTGGACTCAAAGCATTGACTAACGCGAGCAGGTGGCTTGAATTGCCAATAACTTATAGCCTTATAGTCAGCCTGGGTCCTGTTTGTGTGCGGCTCCGTATCCGTGACCTTGTCCAGGGTTCTTGTTAACGCTCCCCTTGTTTCCCCCCCAGCGTTGGAAAAAATAGTCAAGGGAACTTGTGAAAATTTAATGACAATGGTCCTTGCCAACGACTCAGTTGACGGGACCTCTCTATCAAATGCACATTTAAGTAGTTGTATGCCATATATAGTCATATATGTATCGTTCGATTTGTATATATATTTATATATGTATATATAAATATCTATTATCTATCCGGGTGTCTATCAATAAATTATGACAATGTTGTAGAAAAACGATTTAGAATCGACCAAATACTTTGGGCAGTTGACTGCAGTTGTTGGGGCTTTTTTTGATCATGTTCAACACATGATTTATTTAATAGGTATAATGCAATTCAGTCATTCATAACGATTCAGATAATTACACGTATTTTCATTCAAACAATTATAATTAAATCAATCAGCAGATGTTTCGATTTGTTACATGTATAATTATCATAATTATTTTGAATTGTTTCGCTTTGTACTTTTCCATAGTCTGATTCACATCAAATTTGCAAACTGAATTGATTTCAAAATGAATTGATTGTTTTGATTAATAGCCGATTGCAGGCACTTACAGTTTCAAATTTTGCAATCACTTTTCATAGATTTTTTTTCCAGCAATTTTTGCCTTTTATTTATAGAAAATAAATCCAACGTAGGCCACTTTGTCTTTAATATATCTATAAGATGTATAAGTCCGGTTCAATTCATATTAGCTTCTTTCATGGCTAACTAACCCGCTTATATCGAAATATGAAACTGTCAGATGTCAACTTTTCAATTAGTGCCACTCAAAGAATCGGGGCCTACAAATAGCTGGGCTGACAAATGCATCAAGATTTAATTTGAACGATTTATTCAAAATCTGGCATGCCAAGATTGTGACTATCTCTTTCTTTGCTGTTGACATATTTATGCATTGGATTTGGATTAGGGTCGGCATCATGTGCATGGTGTTAGTGTGTGTGTGTGTGTGTGAGTGTCCTTTCTGTCGCGTTGTGTGTCCCTTTTGACAATTTGTGCCCAGCAGCTCAACGACTTTGTTTAATGATAGGTAGCAAATTAAAGGATATATCCAACACCGGACTATTGAGGCTATTAAGGACAGCTTAAGCACGGGTGAATGAGGAACAGTTGTTAGTGGCGTGTTAGCAGACGTCCTTTGTCCTCTAAGTTGATGTTTTTTTCCCCATTTATATACCCTCTAACGGTAAGAAATATTTGAATTGGTTAGCATCATTTTAAGCATATATTTGTAACAGGCAGCAATAATAAATCTTTGATTTTAAAACACAAATATCTTGGGGTTTTTTTTTAATCTGTTTTATGCTTAGCTTAGGCACACATTATCGATAAATATCGGTTTTCCGGCTAAGTTAAAATTTTAATTCCTTGGAGTAAGATATTTCGTGCTTAATTTACAAGTTAATTCCCATTTTGCATTAAAATAAAGTTAAATCAGCTTAACATAATATTTCACCTATTTTGTTAAGTACACAAATAATTTTGACAAGGTTTGTGTTGCAACAAGCAACGAAATTTTCATGAAATGTGATAAACAAGTTGATAGAAATTTCATTTTGTTTATATTTGAGGCAGTGTCTCTTAGCCCAGCACTTTTAGCCTGACTGTGCACATCCATCAGCAGCTGTTGTTGCTAGGGAAATCCATTTGCAAGTTCATCATCATCAACAGCAGCAGCAGCAGCAGCAGCGGCACCCACAGCAGCCCCAGCAGCGGCACCAGCAGCGCCATGGATGCATTACAAACGAGTTGCACACGCAGGCACCTACACTTACACAGACACACACACAATCACTGGCAGTCACACACTGGCATGCACACATGTTTGAATAACTAAAAAATATTGCTGAACAACGTGACTACGACAACAACAACAACAACAACAACAACAGCGACAACAACAACGACAATTGCCGATGACAAAGCAAAACGCGCAGCAGCTCAACTATTTTGTATTGAGTATGCGTATGTGTGTTTGTGTGTGTGTGTGGGTGTATACATATGTGTGTGGGTGTATGCATATGTGTATGGGTGTGGTGAGCACTTGGCCTGGCAGCCAGCAAGGAGCCAAATGTCGGAGCCGGGCACCTTACGCAAATCGTCGGCCGCTTGCCAATGCGCAGGACGAACCGAAGGATACGGGTAACAGGGCAGCCAGGCAAATAAATGCAGAAAAAAGAAAGAACATAAAAAAAACACAAGATAAAACTGTTTCTAAGAAGATGTGATTTCCTGCTTACTTCGTCCGTTGTTCAAAATTGATGCGCAAAATGACAATCGAATGGCGCTTGAAAATTTAATTATATTCAATTAAATAACTCTATTGTATAAATGGTATATACATATGTAAGCTCGACGCTTATCTATATATTTGTATATAGCATTTGCTTGATTTAGTTGGGACAACGGATTAACTTGTAAAGTTCAATTTTGATTTTCGTATCGCGTGCCAGACGCGAATTATGTTTAGATCAAGCTCAAAAGCTCAAAGTTCACTTTGAAACAGCAGAAGCAGCAGAAGAAGAAGCGACAGGAGCAAAAAATTACAACAATAAAAACAACTATAAGGACAGGGCATGCCAATGTGCTATCAGGCGGCATTCTGGCTGCGCTCCTCGCTGGGCGTTGTTGTTGTTGCTCTGACTGCTTTTGTTGTTGCGAGTGTAAATGTACCCAGCTGCCAGTTGCCAGTTTCCATTTATTCACACACCCACACACGCACTTTATAACGGACGAAGAACAAATAATAAAAAAAGAACAACTCAAAAAGCACAATGTGCAACAGAGATGGCTACAGGGCATAACAAAAGAGCGCAAGAGTGAGCGAGTGCACGAATACGAGAGAGACACGCGCAGAGAGCGCGCGTTGAGAGAGAGAGAGAGAGAGACACACTGATAGAGTGGGCAGAGAGAGAGAGAGAGTTAGAGCTTGGGAGAGAGAGAGAGCGAGAGCGTCATAACACACAACAGAGATGACAATCCCAATTCATAATTATCAACAATTAAAAAAATAACAATAAATAAATAAAAAAAAAATAACAAAACAAACCACACATAACACACACAAAAATACAGCACGCAAAACAAAACAAGGAAAAATGGCTACATATCTGAATTCTTAGCCAAAAAAAAAAAAAAACAGAAATGGGCGAGTTTCAGCTGACGGCGCCCACAAATCAAGTGAAAAATGGCAACAGAAGCCACAGCCAGCTGATGATGGAGGCAGAGCGATTGCCGAACCAGCTGTGCCTAAGCCTGTCTAACGGTACGTTCGAGAGTCGAGCGTCGTGAGTCGTTCGACCTCGCCCCTAAGCATTAACTTCGCAAAAAAAAAAAATGAAAAGGGAAAATAAAAAAAAAATAACTGCGCGCTCACTTTCGTTTTAGTAGGACGTTCATCAAATGCGTCCCGGGTTACTGAGTCCCACTGTCGTCCCACTGTTCCACTGTCAGAGTCAGAGTCACAGTCAGAGTCAGAGTCAGAGTCGGTGTCTCGTTTTCGCGTTGCGCTCGTATTGTGGTCGAGTTAATTCGAACTTGGTCGTCGTCGTCGCAGTCACAGTCGACGTCGCCGTCGTCGTCCTCGTCACTGGGCGTCCTCCGCAAAAAATTTTTATATATAAATGTTATATCCTCGTCGCTGGCAGTTGCCAGTTAAGATTCAGTCTCTATTGTGTTTACACCCATGACTGACGTAGCAAACGCAGAGCTCCACTCAAATAAAATACTTACTTAATATGTACTTAAAATATAAAACAATAAAAATCCCAGAGAAGACTTTACGAACGCCATTCTCAACAGCATTGAGCAATTAACATTCATTAAACTACCAAATATAAATAATAATAAAAATACAAAAAAAAAACTAAAAACTATTAGAAAAAAAAAACTTCTAACATTTTCTTGACAAATTTTTTTTCGAGTGCGCGTGTGATTGTGTGTTTGTGCATTGAGTGTGTGATTGTTGTGTGTGCACCTGGCTGTTGTGTGTGTGTATGAGTGTGTGCGTTGTGTGTTAAAAACAAGCAACAAATTAAAATTCGATTCGTAATGCGTTTCAATTTAAATAGCAAATACCAAAACTCGTAAGCAGAACAATAAATATATAGAAAAGCAAACAAAAACAAAAAAAGCAAAAAAAAAAAGAAAATAACGAACACCAAATAAAACAAAAACACTATGAATGCCGAAATGATACGGCGGATGTACCAGAGCGATACCGCCTTAATGTCGTAAACAACAGCAAGAAACGTTAAAGGGCTCCTCCCCACATCCGCTCGTAAATACAGGCGACGCAACATCGAGGCATACAGAAAAATAAAGTACGATAACAATCCTAAGTCCGTATTCTCCATATACTAATACTATATACATATATACATATATACATATATATATATATATATATATATATATATATATACTACTACTACTAACTCCTCCAACTCACATTTGTCATTCAATTACAACGCACACAGAATGTGCTTTATTTTTATTTGATTTTATTGCATATCAAAACTGTTTACGTTATTTCCTTTTACTTGTATACTATTTTGGTATTAAGGTTTCTTGAATTAAGAGAATGGTACTGCTGAAACTCCAAAATTTTTTTTTACAAGCCCAGATCACACGGCAATTTATAAACTGCTTGTAGAAAGCATTACCAGTCTAAGTTACTAAATCAAGCCATCATAGAATCCATAAGATATATGAGATATACGAGAACCAAAGGAACTGAGCAAATGCAGTTTCTATCATATCAAGAGAACTATGACAAAATATTATTAAAAGTAATTAGTTAAAATTGCAGTTGTAGGAAATAACAAAGTTTAAAAATGGTATTAAGATAATAGAAAAAAAATCCAAAATATATTTAAAATTGCTTAGGTGTAAACGATCCAAATAAATAAAATTATTTAAGAACATAACAAGCACAAAATAAGCATATTATAAAAAACATATTTAAATTCGAAAAAATCTAAGCAAAAATGGAGTCGTAATTGAAAGCGCAGATTTAATCTGATAAGAACTAAATATTTAAAGTAAAATCCAAAAAATAAAGAATGTTAAATGCAATTAAGTGGAAATATGACAGGAATGAAAGAACCTTTTTAGCATTGTTAATAAATACAAAGGCTAACTGACTGAATAGCTAAACAATGGTTAAAGTAACTAAAAGGGCGCAAAAGTAATCAGAAATGATTTAAAAACTTAAAAAGAGCTTAAGAAAATATTAAACCAAAAGCAAAAAAAAAAATTTAATTCAAATATTGATAGAAAAGAATAAATAAACAGAGCAGGTTGACAAATAAATAAAAAGGCAATTTTACACGATATTTTGGTATCAATCTGAACAAGTCTGAGTTTTGTTTGTTTTCAACTCAAATTGCAGATTCTCAGTACTAGTTTATCAAATGGTTTTTTTTTTTCTTGTTTGTGTAAGTTTTTTGTTTTTGTTGTTTTTTTTTTTTTTTGTATTTTGTGCTAACCGGCTGACAGGCGTTTGCGAAAAAATGCTTCATCAAGCCGGTTACAGTGGCAGTTGCCAGTTTCCGGATTGTTGATTGACATTTCCGCTATGTTGCGTGGGGCTGGCTGCCGCTGGATGTGGGAATAGGGGAGGGGGTAGGTAGGGGAAAACAACTTTTGGAAGCGACTTGCCTTGCTTGTCACATGTTGGCTTTTTTTTTTGGTCGCAGCCGGCATATTGTTGCTGCTGCTGCTGCTGCTGCTGCTGTTGTTGCAAACACATATTTTTGCTACAGCTTCTCCGAACAGCTTATGCAATTGTAGCTAGCTTTGATAAACACAACGCACAGACGGCACAAGCAGCGACAGACTAATACACTCACTTGCAGTCCTTCCCCCTCCCCTGCTCTCCAATTTGAGGGGTGTGTGTGTGTTTTCGTCCTGTGCGAAGCGTTATGTAAGTCCTTAACTTGTACGTATGTATGGATGATAGATAACAACAGCTGAACAAGTGAACAACTAGCCAACTCTGTATGTGTGTGTATGCCTGAGGTAGGTGGTGGAAGGGGTGGGAGGGGAGGAAGCATAGCGAAAACTTTACCACACAAATTCAATAACAAAATTCTAAAAAGAAGAGAGGAAAATTATGGCCGCGTACGTTGCGTATACGTTGCGTTACGTTTAAACTTTACGTTGCTTATACGTCACGTAAATTTGTTATATGTGCTGTGGCAGTGCATAATCAAATTAATTATGAAATGCTTAATTTTTTATAACAAGACCCACGCAACATAGCATTTTGTATATAATTTCATTATTTATGTAGGAAAATCAGGTTGGATTCTTTATTGCTCTCATTTTTTGAGTAAATTCTGATCACGCTTGAGAGAAACTATGCATGTATTGTTTATGATTATTTCAGTTATTATGTTACCTTTCTTATCTATAAATATATATTTAACATATATTTCGATTCTTGGGACAGTACAGTTCAATTGAAGCATGCAAATACTTAATAACTAACACATTTTATATTCGTTTCATGTTATTAAAATCGCAATAGCTCAAGGTGTGTATTTTGTAAGTCGAATAGAAATTACAGACAATTTTCTTTATATCCTCTTGTCTTCATAACACGAAAATTATTTCTTATACAGAATTCTTCGTTTTTTAAAATGTGATTTTAACAGTGTTCTCATACAAATCATCTATTAAGATATTTTCATAAGCCGAATCGGAAACAAGAATCCGGAATTTCAGAAAGATTTAGTCAACTGTTTTGGCATATAACATTTTTTTTCGAATATTTTTGGTATTTGTTCAACAAAAATTTATTTAATTAGTAAAATGGTCATGCTTTCAAACATATTATTATCATTTTATCTTCATCTACTCAGTCAGATTGAAGCTTAACGAATAACCTTAAAAAGTCAGACATGAAATTATCGCGATTTAAGAAGCAAATTTATCCATAAAGTATTTTATTGCTTAAGTCAATGAAATTCGCACAATTTCATGCACGAAAAAGTTAACGTGATTTTATATGGTTTTGAATTGATAAATATTTTATGATTTTGTTAATAAAAATTGAGTTATTTCATAGAGAAATGTGTACAACAAATTTGACCAACATTTTAAATAAGAATATATATTTTTCCAACAGCGTAAATCACCACAAATATATTTTTATCATAACCAAACAAAATTCTTTTAGGCATAATTAAATCGTTATACTACTTAAATAAACCATAAAGCCATGTCATTAATTATTTTTGGTGTTGAAATGTTAATTTAATTATACCATAAATGTCAGCAATAATTTCAAATATTTCACGACGGCTCTACAACTCATTCTCTTTGTCAATCGATCTCTTTTGTACTTTGGCCTAAATATATTTTTCAAAATGGGTTGAGTTAGATATGAAAAGAAAAAACTTGTATATATAAAAGAAATTCTTGGTCAAAGTTCACCCGTCGTCCAGTTGGCATTAAGAACAATGCCCAATTATATGCCATTAAAAAGAAATAGTTGCATTGTTGGACATTGGAATGCTATCAATGTCAACTGTAATCAATCAAGCTTGACAATCCCACTTTAACACAAAAGAAATTAATGAAAACTCAATTGGAAACATAAAATCGTCAATAGACCACTTAAAATATGTATGAATGAATGCTCTAAACATAAATCTTTACTTATTATATGAAATAAATACTTGTTGTTTAGTTTGTTAAATATGAAAATATAATTTTCTTTTCAACTGAATTGTTTGTCAAATGCTCAAAGTTAATCAGTATTATGGTAAAAAGCATGTCTTAAAAATTATTGATTCGATTTTGAAGCTAGCCAAATAGTCGAGAACAGTTTGCACTCTCTTGGGCAATTTTTCAAGGTGAATCCCAGAGTCGGGAATCAATTGCTGTCACACGTCAATTTCAAACTGGTAGTATTCAATTGTACAGGTAAATTGCAGAAAGCCACAAAATGGCAATTGGTGTTGCTGCCATTTTGTTTTATGCACCTGTCCAAAGATTGAGAGAGAAATATTGTCCGACTCAATTACATATTTAAAAAAACACAAGTTGTCGTCGTTTTCTCCTTAGCATGTTTTTTCGCTTCTTTTTGTTTTTTGTCAAAAAACATCACGTTTCCCCAGTTGATGACTACGTGATGCTATTTCGAGAGAGAGAGAAAGAGAGAGAGAGAGAGAGAGACAGGGGAGCCCTAACTGCTCAATCGCTTTTTTCATGCATTCTTAAACGTTTTATTGTTTAAACCGTGTGCTGTAGAAATTGCGATAAGTGGGGTTTTGGATTTCTCATTCGCAGAGAGTCATATTCCCAGTTCAACAGCGAAATCGAGTTCAACACTAAGTTTGTCAAGTGATTTTGCTTTGTAAATCGTTGAGTGCTGGCTGAATGACACTCGATGCTAAAAACCAGTTGAAGTATTACACTGGCAACAATTAAATATAGTTTTCCGAGAAGTACACACTTGATTACAACACGAATCCAGGGCATAACTCACATTTGTTATTGAAAACCCCAGTCGAAATTCCGCTTAATGAGCGTGTATATTGAATAAGCATATTCAATGTCAAGTTGCAGCACTCGAAAATAATCTTTATATACTCAAGCAGGCTCAGAACTATCAAATAAAAACCAAACATAACGCAATAGATCATCCAGCAAGCTATAAGAGCATCATTAAAATCTGCAACTCCTTTTCTTCTTTAGAGTTTTTGACAAAAAAAAAAAAAACCCAATTCAAAGGGCCATGTTTTTTTTTTATTTCTTATTTTTTTTTTAGGAGCACTAACATTGCTCTTTTGTGCTCGATTTAAATGCGCATACGTTTGAGGCTTTTGGTCAGACCACTATTTTGTATCGCACATCTTTACCCAATCCAAAGCATAGATGGCGCCACTAGATTGTGCCTCGTGTTTGGGCTGTTTTGGGCCCAGAGCGTCCAATCTGCATACGCTTCGCTTACAATCGACTCAGCGAAATACATGGCGCACGTGTCCAACTATTCATTCAAGCACACACGCGGAATACCCTTATACACACACACACACACACACACGGAGGTGAACCATTCGACAAGAGAGTCACGAGCTGTCTAAACGCTTTTTGATATTCTTTGGCCAAACAAGTTTTTACACACACACACACACACACACACACACACAGCGAGTGTATTTTTGTTGCCATCGTTGTTGTAGTGGCTTTTATGTAAATAGAAATTCCTCCAAAAACAAAAACCAAGTTTATTTGTTATTGGGGGCTGTTGGCCATTGGTCGTTGGTTGTTGGTTGTTGGTTGTTGCCCATATTAACGCACCTACCAACTACGCACGTGGCCCTGACCGCATGTCAAATTTGGGTTCAGAAATTCCTGGGCTTCGTTGTGCTGATTGTCCGATCGAAGGAACGTTTTAATTTTGAGCCCCTCCATTTGAATTATTGTAATTGTAATTGAATTGACATTGACCACTCTGAACACTCGTTCGAGCAATTGTGCAATTTATGAAGTGTGTTGCCACACTTAAAAAAAAAAAAGGAAGAAAATTATAAATAATTTGCCTACCCTCAATCATAATTAACGGCAGGTAGGTAATACCCATACGAGGCGTAATTTATTCTTTGATTTTGCGGATAATTGAGCATAGTTAATCGAGGTGCCTGTGGCAATTGCCACACACGCTTGTTAGCCAGCAAGCGGACTGTGGACGTTGCACGTGTCTGCGCTTATTAGGAAATTAAAAATATTAAAAGAAAAAAAATAATAAAAGTAAAAAGTAATTGGGAAAACCCTTCAAGGTAAGGCCAATTGAGCCACTGAGCCCATTGTTTATTAATTATTTGCTTAGCTCAGTTGACCTATGACCAATACAATCATCACCCATCCCCGACCCCTTTCAACCAGACAACTCCCCCACTTGCATATATATGTCATTAATGCTATTTGTTTAATGGTCATGCCCTCGTGTGTGTGTGTGTGTGTGTGTTTGTGTGTGTCTGTCTGTAGGTTTTTAGGCTACAAATATTTGAGTTGCAAGTTTGCATGGAAATTATAATGAATTTATTCTTTGAACTCGTGCTAAACAACAACCTGCAACACTCAATGCCATAAAAAAAACTTAACTTAAGTCAACTTGAATAATCATCAAGAGGGAATAATTCATTTGACACTCTTTACTTAACAGTCTTAAGCATATTAAAATAACTTCAAAACTGGGTAACTATGAAATGTATACACTTTCAATATTTGTATACATATTGTTTCTTAACTTTCGAAAAGAAAGTATTTTTTTCAATAGAAATTCAGATATACCCAGATACATATAAAGGAAACCGAAAATCGATTCATTTTTTAGATCATATTTATTTACACAAGTTAAACCAAAGTCATTTTATCATTTTTTTTAACATGTTGTTAAAGAAGTTGATGATTATGATGAAACCTGAATATGTCCTTTGTTATAGCGTTTAAAGTCAATAACTGCATACCTGCCCCATCGCTACCCATTGACCAACCAAGCAACCAACCAACCAACATACTCACTTTGACATCGAAATGCTGCACTGGAATTAGAATTGCAAGTAGGTTCAGTGGTTATAGTGGCTTCCGTGGTTGAACCACTTCTGCGTTTGATAGTGGCGCAGTCGCTTTCTTGGTTTGGGGCTTGTTTGATTGACAGCTCGAGCAGAAGTCATCGCAGGGGTGCATGTCTTGGCAAGGGATTCTCGTTGGCAACGCCAGGTATGGGGGGCTGTTGGCCCCCAACAATCAGACAATCAGAGAATGGGGTTACTTTCACACAAACGTATTTGCATATGTATGTATTGATTTTCGATCATTACCAACGTGCAATGTGTCACAAAGCAGCAGCAGCAGCTGCACCAAAGAATGCACAATAAAAACTACAAATTCTCAACCATTTTACAGTTTATGGGGGCGTAGATATTTTTTGTCATTGTCAAGTCATTCATTATTTTTTGAAGGCGTCACTTTGGCACGCTTCCAGGATCAGAAATTATCAATCCAATTCAAAACGAGAAAACGGCATAAAGTAATTATAAACATAATAATATACACAGTATAAAGACCCAATAATATCAAGATAGGAAAACCAAAAAAAACAAAGACGATTGTTCACGGTTTGAGAGACTGTGGTTTCCACATTCCTGATCCAGACTTCGATTAAATTATTTTATTACCTGAACACATTTGATTTTAGCAGAATCGTTTATCAGCTTCTGTACAAAAAAAGGTAAGGATACCGAGAAAGTTTATTAATTGTTTCCAATTCCGATTCCGGTTTGGAGCTATATGGATTACAAATATCCGTTCCTCTAACTGAATATTAAAATAAGTTGAGTATCAATCATTAAAGTTGCGTTTGATATTTCGATTTGTGTAGAAAGAATAATTTATTTCGGCCTTAGTTTTGGAGAGATTTCCAATTCCGGGATCAGTGTTGGGTTCCGCTACTTATATTGCGAACAATTATTTGTAGAAAGAATCAAGTTCTTGGTAATGGCAAATTTTTCTGGTTTATTTCTTAACAAAGGATAAATCACAAAAAAATGAAATATAATAGATAAGGCGCAAACTAGAATTGAAAACTAACTTTCAATGGGATTTTGTTTGGGTTTCCTACGTAAAAAAGTGATAAATTACAATTTTTGTCGAGTTGTACAACAATTACAACAACAACAAATACACATGAGTTTCACTGGCCGAATTATCCATTCAGGGTGCACTAATTGACTAATTGAAAGTTTTCAGCTCCGCTCCACACACACACACACTTATATATATATATATATATATATATATATATATATATATATTGGCAAACAGAAAAAATTCTTTATACGCCTAATTAAGCATCAACAAAGCGAACACTTCATTATGAATTTCCTCCACTCGAGCCCGAAAATAAAAGCGAAAGCTAAAACCTCAACTAAACGTAAATTACGCTAAATTTATTAGGCAACATAAGCGAAAGTGAAAGTGGCAACAAAATCATGCGCTGTGATCCGGGGGCAGGGACCACATACAAAAAAAAAAAAAAAATGAAAGGAAGGCGCCTGAGCAGGAACCCGCACCCAAATCTAATCGCTGTCGTTAAAGCAATAGGCAGCAACTTCAACGCTAGCTCCAACTACAGCCCTAACACCAACAACAACAACAACAACATAAACAACAAGAGCAACAAAAAACAACAACAACAACAACCACACAACAAACTGAATTCAAGTTCAGTCAGAACTCCCGAAAAGCTTCTGTTTGGCTCGTTTTGCGTGTCAGACGCATTTTGTATAGGAAACTCGATAATTTCCACCAATTTCCTTCGAGTACAAAACACGCACACACACACACACACACACACACACGCCTGTGTGTGAATTTGTGTGTGCGTGTGCCTATGTGGTTAGAGCTTATAATGTGTGATATGCGTGTCATGGGCGGTCTGCTCCGTCTGTCCGTCTGCTCCGTCTGTCCGTCTGCTCCGTCTGTCGCTCGACCCGTGCTCGTAAAGGACTCACAATGAGTGTATGTTAATTTTTGGGTAGCTGAGAATGTAGGTGAGAAACGGAAAAGGGGCGTGGTCCCCAATGCCAATGCGGCAACCCATAAGCCAAATGAGACATTTTCATTTACACACAAACACACACACACACACATAAACATCTACATAAGTATAGTTTACACACACATATATATATATATACAAATACATACAGCTGCGGTCAAAATAATAGTAGTACACACATATGTTTTGAAAAATATAAAATATAAAATAACAACTCCAATTACTAAACATAAATAAACATTAAATTGATTATAAAAATAAATCAAAATAATGCTAGCTTTTCTTCTGACTAAATAATATTTCTTGAAACTAGATATGATAGATGGCTGTATTGTGCTTGTGGAAAATAATAGTATTTTATATAATTGCCTTTGTTGTTTTGCATAACTGCGGTTTTGAAGAGGTCTCGATTTTCAGCAATCAGTCAAATTTTTCAATTACATGTTTTGAGAAACAGCACTATTATTTTATTGACCGCAACTGTAGATTGCCGTTGGTATATATTTTGGGCCGTATAAAATCGTTTCTATTTTTGAGCAGGTGCCAAATACTGATTGCCTGCCTGCCAGCCTGTCTGTCTGTCTGTCTGTCTGTCTGTCTGTCTTATGGCTGTCTGCCTGGTTGTCTGTCTGCTAAGGGCTCAATTGCAGTGCTGCATGTAAATTTTTACTTGAAAGTTTTGTTAGCAAAATGACAGCAGTGATTAATCTTTAATGCCTAAGAAAGACAAAGATTCCTCAATGCATTTTACCATTTTTCATTCAGTTGTTGCATCGGCAGACATTTCTTGGACAAATTGATAATATTATTGCATGCATAGGCTTATCAACTGCTCAATTTAAGTATGCAACAAAGAATGATAAATTAAATGCTATCCATACCAATAAAAAACACATATTTTGAATATTTGCGTTTTGCTTAAAAATTCAACATTAATTGAATGCAGTCAAGTGGCATTTTCTCTTTTATACGGACTCAAGCGACAAATAATATTATTTAATTAACTGTAACTGCAGCCAAATATTTGTCTTGTGGCTGCCCCAGTAAGTATGCCACATAAATATGCAATTCTTGAAACTGTAAGTTTTACTTGCTTCTCTCAAGCCCCATTAAGTATTCTCAGACTTAAATTGATATTAATTCAAGGAAATATGAAGGGCGCCAGGAATATAACTATGGCAAACAATTTATGTTAAATGTCATTCAGAATTGAAAAGCAATGCTGCCAGTTAAACGTTAACGGATGCAGCGCACAAAACGGAATTGACAAATTAAGCAATGTCGCAAAGCATCTCATGTGAAAAACGTCGTATTTATGGGACAAATGACGCGAATTCGTATTAATACAGTTAAGAAATACATATATATATATATATATATTACTACAAAGCATATGTATATATACATGTTTTGATTAACTGTATATTTTTCGGTTTGGAAACTAAAGTCAACATTTGTGTTGACTGTTTTGCATTTGTTTGCGTTTGCGTTTGCGTTTTGTTACGCTTTTCAACTTAATTAAGAAATCCAATTAACATCATTGGCAGTGGTCGTTCTAAAATATGCGCAATTTGTTTTGTTTTATGTTGGCCACTAACACACACACACACAAAACTCCACACACGCACAGAGGCACATAGATAGCCACGAAAATGTATGTTGGTTTTGGTTGGCTTTTGGCTTTTGGCTTTTCTGCATATGTTGAGACCGGGGCAGGATCTGTGTCGCCGTTGTCGCCATTGATAACACGCCTCCCACTTCGTCATAGCGTGTAGCCCAATATGTTTGTTTGTCTGTCTGTCTGGGTGTGTGTGTGTGTGTGTGTGTGTGTGAAACACGCAACGCTGAAAACAATAACAACGATGACAAGCAACAAACTTAACAACAGCAGAAACCGCAGCTGCTTTTCTTGTTTCCCATTCAATTTCAGTATTTTTTAAGTGGGCGTGGCAACAACAGAAACTCAACAAAGCGACACACACACACACACACACATGGAAAGCCACCTGATCAGCATTCACCCAGCAGCGAAAAGGGTCCATTACAAATTAAATTCGTAATCCACACTTCGTTGTCGAAGTGCACCTTTAAATCCATACCACAAACCATCTAACTTTTCCCACAAGCATAGCCAATCTTCCCGCTGCATTTCTTTGTGTGCGTTGTCGAAAGCTTTCTTATGCGCTTAACAGACTAAATGGGTTACTTCCCGAGTCCATATACAATAAATTTTAATGGAGTTGCATTACGGAACGAAAATTTTGTAGAAAAGAAATAGGCTTTAGGTAGGCTGTAAATACATATTTAGAATATAGAATCCTTAATTTTAAATATAAGCATGCAAATATATTTTATTTTTCACTAATTATATGGCATAGCCGATAAAAAAAAAAACACATACAAACTAGAGTAATTAGAAAGAAAATAACAGATAAGAAACCAATACATAATTTACATTAATAATATATAATAATAAATTGGAGCCTAGCTTTCTTTGTTGATAGTTTAGCGAAGTTTGTGCTTAAGTTAGAATCCCCAAAATACAACTCTGCACAGAAGAGTGTATTACTAGGCAATGAAAATCATTGTGTGTGCATACAGAATGCATGGATCGATGAGGAGGAGTAATGGGGTCATTCACTAGCTTGCTACTAGGAGTGCGATACAAGCGCGGAAAATAACTGAGTAGCAGCAGCAGCAGCAGCGAAATTGCTGTAATTATGTCGTCAGAGTAAAAATTCTCCTGTGAGAACTTTTGATACGCAATGTAATGTCGTAATTTATATTATGTATTTTGGCGTTGAATTGCTTACAGAGTAAATTTGCTAGTCGAAGCGATGCTATACAAAAAAAAATTACTGTCATTGTTGTTTGGAAACTTTTTGCTGTCCTTTTTCGTGGCAAACAACTCTTTAATTTTCATAGCAGTTGATTGTTATCGATTGAGCATTTATTTCGCTTGAAATTTGTTGTCAACACTGAGCCACGAAAGCTGAAACAACAACAATGAGAAGAACAGGAAAGCCTGTCACAGCATTGAGCTTCGAGCTTTACTCTGCCATTTTAACTGAACTCAACTCAACTGAGCTTAACTCATCAGCATAGTCAAAGTCAAAGTTAAACTTTGCACAGCTTTGCTTTCAGCCCGCTCTCTCTCTTTTGCTCTCTCTCTCTCTCTTTCTCTCTCGCTATTATTAGCATAAACAGCAGCAGCAGCAGCAGCAGCAACAACAACAATAACCAACACCACAGCAGCCTACACATTAAAGCAAATCTACTTACCATTAAACCAATTCTATTTGGAAGTGCAACGGGGGAGGGGATTAGATAGTATAGGCGCTGGCTTTTGTGAGCATTTTCATTAGGGGCGCACAAAATGCTAAAGGCAAACTGATTAAGGCCTCAATTGAAAGACACACATGTAGTAAGTGCACAAGAGCGAGATGCAAGAGTATAAGTACAGACGCACATAAGCAGCAGGTATGCATGTGTATGCGTGTTTTTGTGTGTAGTTTGAATGCTTACACATAGGCAAGTAAGAAACGAAGTAAAAGGCGGCAAACTAAAGAGCATGGCAAAGCTCAAGCATCAACAAACAGGCACGTAACGGGTCTTTCGGGACGTGCTAGGTATGTGGGGACGGGGGCTATGGTAAATTTTATAAGCAAATGTTTGGATTTAACGGGGTAATGCCACTCGCATTACCCCGTTAAATCCAAACATTTGCTATGTGTGCCTGTGTGTATATGTGTGTATGTGTGTGTGTGTCTATGCTTAATTTAAAGTAAATTTGTTGCAGACAGCAGCATGTTTATTTGGTTGTGTGTGAAAGTTTAGCACTTTTTAGTACTCGTGCTTTGGCCATGCAAAAAAAAAAAACAGGAAGAAAAAAGCTAAGCCGAGAAAACCGCACCCAAGTGAGATTACTTATCTTTAGTTTTCATTTTAATATGAAGAGTGTGTTTGTGGTGTACTTTCATTTATTTGTTCGCTTTTGGTTTTCTTTCCACTTGTACTTTCTTTATTTGCCTTTTTATTTTGTTTTTCCGATTTTTTTTTTTTGTTTTTAGTGGTTTAGCGTTTTTTTTCTTTGCACACATACATTTTTCCATACCTCTTCACTTCCCTTGGTATTCTGTTCCCACCCACTGATTCCCGCTCCTGTGTGTGTCTCAGTTTTTGGTATTTTCTGATTCGGCAAAGGACAAGAAGCAGATATATACATATATATATATATATAAACTATATGTATATATAGAGAAAGGCTGCATATATATTCGCTTTCAATTCCGGTTTCATTTTGAGTTACTTGGCCAGCCAAATAATTGGATGAGCTGACTTGAAAGCCAGATAACAGAAAGTTGAATATATATATATATATATATATATATATATATATATATACACATCTTTGAATGTGATGACGTCACTTTGTGCCCCTACATGTGTCAAAACAAGCTAACCATGCTTCCTGCCATTTGACTACTGGGCGTTTTGGGCGTGGCTCTAATATGTAGCTGGATGCCCAAGTTATGAGATTGTGGCTGATAAAAAGGATTAGGGCCCTGATGATGTTGATATTTGCTGTCGCTTCAACTGCTGATGCTGCTACACTGTCTTCAATTGAGCCAATTATGTTGACCGAATTAAATGTCATACTGTGTGCGTGTGTGTGTGTGTGAATGATTGTGTGTAATTGTGAACAGCTATAGAGAATAACATATATGTCAACTGATTAATTTCAGATCTCTTTTGCTGAAAAATTTCTAAAATTATCCTATAATATGGATTACTTATTTTAAAGAAACACCGTGTTTTAAATTAAGATTATACGAATTTATTATAAATCAATTTGCTCAATTGAATAACGATAATCCGGGGTACGAGTCCCCGGGTAGTGTCTTGTTGCTGTAACAATAACTTAGCTGAACGGCTAATGTTCTTAGATTACTAGATGGTTTTTATATAACCATATATATATACCCCATACGATATATATATGTATAAAAATGATAACAACAATAATAATCATCATCAATAAAAGGCATCAAAATAACCATGGAGGAGTTTGAGGTAGGTTCATAATGTTCTTTGAGCAGAACATTAAGAGCTGATTACATTTGCATTGAGATTAGATATAACACTTTGCAAAATATCAAATGCAAAACAACTCAATATAGTTGCATATAGAACAAGTCCATTTCTAGCTTCACATTAAGACTAGCATAATTTTAAGATATACTCGTACACAGAAAATCAATGATTATGTTTTCAAAATTAAAGAAACTACATTTAATTTAATCATACCACAATTAACTATAAAGTAACCCAAGAAAACACTAAAAAACACTCTAGAATTGTGCACAATGCTACCTTATAAGTTTAGTCACTGAAATCACTTGTAATGCTTGCCTGAATCGTGATTTAATTAGCTTAATACGCATATGATAATGATGGTAATGTATGTTAACTGATAATTTCACACGAATTTTTGGACGTAGCACACACGCACAAAACAAACTAAAACTAAAAAAAAACACTCTTAATATACACACTTACCTAGAAAAACACCTTGCAACCAGATGACCACTTAATGAGAATTGTTTGTTTCATAATACCACATAGATAAATTATATAATGCTCTCTTCCTCTATATATATACTTATATACATATATATAATTATGTATATATAATATATATATATTTATATATCAACATGAATATATGTTTTTTTAGCTACGCAAGCCAGCGTCGACACTTTCAATTCCTGGCTCGATGAAAACACCTTCTATTGCGAACCGGGAACAGATCGCATCTGGATGCAACGAAGAGGCGTCCGAGGCACTAGTGGGTATCCACTCAGACTACCCTAGGTATGAAATGTATGTATACCAATCGCCAATCCGTCACTTTCCCTACATAAAAGCGCATTTCGCTGAACCTATTTTAATCAATAAACACGCAAACTAAATACACAGTGAGAAAAAAAATCGATTGTCAAAAATAAAACTAGGAATTCAAAGCGAATAAATTTCAATTGTTTAATTTCCAGTCGAGACAAGAAAATCAAAAAATATCGAAATTCGGTTAACGACTTCTTGTTTCAAATTATATTTCTTCAAAGCACTTCGAACTATTAAAAATATTTCTTTAGTTATTCAATACTTAGACTAATTTAAATACATTTTGTGCTTGATTTAATATTTATTTCTGCTCGGATTGAGTGAATCTGGCCTTTTCTGACTGTGTATGAAATCAATAAACAAGCCAACATTCTATTACCAATTCATGTGCCCACTAGAAGCAACAAACAACTACAATAACATCAACGACTAGAAATCCACATACTCACACACAACCACACACACACACACACCATTTCGATATGCCTTAGAACTCAAACTAAACACAACAACAAAAAATTTGACTAATTGCCGTGGCCATAATTAACTGTCAGCACCAGAAGGGCAGATTATAAATGTCATTACATAAGTATTCATGGGAACCAAAAAAAAAATAAAAATACACACAACCACACTCCCACACACACACACACACACATAGAGAAAGAGAACTAATGCCAACAAACCTCATAGTTAATATGCAGAAAGTTTTACAACTTCAGTTTGGGCCATCTGAGCGAATTGAGTTTTTGATGACCATTCAATTTGGTGCCACAATAAATACAAATTCATATATATATATATATATATATGTATATATTATAAAGCCAATATGGGCTAAAGACATGTCGTTGTGTGTGTGTGTCCATTTCAATGCAGAAGTAAATCTATTTAAGTGCCAACAAAGTACAACATTTTTGTTGCAATAATGTTCGATTTGGCACAGTTCAGCAGTCTTAAATACCCTGCACAACACAAAGTTCGGGTATATCAAATTTATAAAATCCATTTTGGCCAGCTGAATACATATTGCATAAATTGTTATTCATAGGGTATTTGATAGTTGAGCATTCCGATTTGTTGTGTTTTCTTTCAGTTGAAGGAAGTACAGTTTTCGATTCTTGTTTTCAGTTCTCAGCAAAATTAGACCACACACATACACACACACACACACATACAAACAAATACAAACACACGTGTGCTTGTGTATCTGTATCTTATGAATACAGAAACTGATGTGACACAAATTTTCATGAGAAAGCAGCAGACATCAACAATAACAAAAACAATAAAATTGCCTTCCATTAGTTGAAGATGTATTAAGCAATGTGCCATCAGAATCAATTCGCCATATATAGTTAATGGCAAATCTGTCATAGTTTTAGCCAACAAGAGTAGGTAATTTCTAAGCTAGTTAGTTAGTTAGTTGATATTGGGGGGGGGGGATGGAGAGGGAAGAGGGGAATGTGGTACAATCGAGTGTTGGCTTGCGGCTGGTTTGGTCAATTAGCATTGAGAGCGCAAATGTTTCTCTTGTTTTGCAGGTATATGGAGGAAAGGGCGCTTACTGGTGGCAACACATCCAGGAAGCCATCAACAAACTCGGCAAAACACAAACCAAATGTGGGCTATCGCCTGGGCAAGAGAAAAGCTTTATTCGAGAAGCGCAAACGCATCAGCGACTATGCCCTCGTCATGGGCATGTTCGGCATCATCGTGATGGTGATTGAAAACGAGCTGAGCAGTGCCGGAGTCTACACAAAGGTGAGCCATTAACTCTCAATCCTTTCCCCTTTCGAATAATGTGTACATGCTTATATAACAATGCGTCCGCTTTTCATTATGACTGACACTTCTTGCTAATGAGGAGTGCATAACGCAAAACATATTTTCCTCATTACTCGTTCATCATTTCGAACAAATAATGAAGAGTAATGGTTTTTTTTTTTGCAAATATGTTCTTACTTGCAATTGGAACTAATAATTAGTTGATAATAAAGATGAATAGCGAATCGTTACTTGTGACTGATGAGTACCACAGTAGTTATCACTGTTGACTACAACTGATAATAAAATTTAGTATGGAATAATTTTTCAAATGATTTAATATTATAACTTACAAGTAATTTATTTTTATTAATAATTATGAGTTATATATTTGACGATACAGTTTATCGGAAATAATTTGTTATATTTTGTTCTCGTTACAGGCATCGTTTTACTCGACAGCGTTAAAAACCTTAATATCTGTTTCGACTGTGATTCTTTTAGGACTTATAGTAGCTTACCATGCTTTGGAAGTGCAGGTGAGAGTGAGTGAAAATTGTATCTTTCTCTTGCAGATGTTATTGATGGTCGTCATCGTTATTGTTTAACGTTGCCATCGTTATTTTGCCCCCCCTTCCCGCTCACTAATATGACCTTACCCTTGCCCGCCCGTATCCGTAACCGTAACCAGTATTTAACTAACCGCATCATCGTTAAGTATTCTAATAAAATAATAAAAATAAAACAAAAACAAAAAATGCCCTCCTCCAATCACTGTCCTGCATCTAAAACTACTCTATAGCCAGTACTCCAGCCGTAGAGGAGAACACCTCATTGCAGTTTTGTTTGTTGTACTATTCTTTGTGTGTTCTTTTTGTCTGTTCTTTAAAAATAAAATTAAATACAATAAACACAAGTTTGCCCGTAGCTTCAAAAAAAATGAGAGAATGCCAAAATGAACAGAGTATTGCACTTTGTTCCTTTGCGCCTATCGTTATCGTTGCCGTTTACCCGTTACTGTTATCGTTATCGTTATGCATGCATTCAGCTAGCGAGTACAGAACGCAACTGTACACCCAAGGTGTAAGACTTTGTTCATGTTGATGTTATTATATATATATAAAAAATAAAATAGATTTTAATTGTGTTTCCTTCCTGCCTAGCGAAATTCCGATAAAATTAAAAACGCAATTGATAAAATTCCATTTCCGTCTTTCCGTGTGTCCTATTTTGTCTGATTATAGTTTGCAGAGCTCTCTGACTATCGACCAGTGGAGAGATCTCCACTTACAATGATTATGATGTTTAGATCTCGTTGAACCCTTGTACTTCCAAACAAACATCAGCCACATCAACTCAAATCATAGAAAGTTTCGACATTTTGTAAATATGTAATCATCCAAAAACTATACATAAAACAGCTCATCACGTTATGTTACTTCTGAAAACAACTTTCGACTCTATTCACCCACTCTATTTTTATACATAGATATACATATATAAATATATATAGGAGCTTAATCAGGGAGTTCAATTGAAATTAGAAATTAAAAACATTTTTCAGTCTGAAAAACCGTATCAATAAAAACTATTTCGGAATACTTTCATTTAATTGGGTTATCATCCAAACATATATACAACATATGTTTTCCTTTCATGAGCTTTAAATAACAGTTGCATGTACAGCACTATAATTTATTTGATTTACTATATCCCACTCCTGAAACCAAGCCTGAAACCCGAACTGAACAAAAGTGTTCAACCCCCCCTCCCCCTCCTCGCTCTACTTGCCTATTTTTTGAGTTTATAAATTAGCAAATATCAACAACCACATGTGTTAAAATGTTCGCATGAGTAATAGTAATATATAATTTAAAAAAAAAAAGAAAGAAAAAAATATATAAAAAACACGCGGCAAAAGTAGAGCATGGGAAAAATACTACTAATTTGTTATATCCTATTTATATTTATATTGCTATCTTCATAAGCGTTTTCAATTTCGATTTGGAATGAAACATAACATAATAAACAAATATACATAACATATTATCACGGTACATTGCACAAAAATACTCGATTTATAATCTATCCTAATAATGTTAATTATTATTCTAATCAAAAAGTCAAATAAGTCAAAATAAAATATTAAAAATTCTCAATTAGATGCGTGTCTTTTCTAAAAGCGACAATGAATATAAAAGTAAAAGTAAGACTAAATGAAAAGAATCTGTAATTTTCCATTTGCGGCATAGAAATGAGAAAGTCCTGTGAGTCCTGTGTTCAGTGTCAATTAAATTTATACATATTATAGATTATATAATAGAAATAGACAATTTAAATGATATAGAAGAAAAGAATCACCGCTCAATCTACAAAATATACCAGTTAACTCACCTTGCATAACCATTTTTCGTCCATGAATCAGAATTCAGAACACATTTCTTGAATGTTCCCATCATCCAAATGCAAGACCAATATCAATCAATCAATCAATCAATCAGTCTGTCAAATCAAAACAAATCAATTCAAATCAAAATCAAACGAACTCAGTCAGTTATTCAGTATCAGTTTTATGTATATACATGCATATATATATATATATATATATATGTATATGTTATATATAGTATGTATATGTATGAATATATGTATATACATATATCAGTTCAACATACCGTCGTCGCTCATATTCGTTATCTTCATACTTTGTTCTCCACTATTATATAAATCCGATTAAATGTTAATCCCCCATTTATAATGTTGATGTTTAAAGTAAATTTTTAATATGTAATTACCTTCCAATTATGCTTTGCAGAATTCAGTAAGTAATATTTATACTATACATCATGAATATTTGTGAGTAATTCCTAAACACATAGTGTTATGTACCCCATACATACTATATATGGTTAAACAATATAATAAAAAAAAAAAAAACAACATCATTCCAACAACATAGAGTAGCTTGACAATAACAACAATTACAACCACAACAGGCACATTACAACAACAACATTCAAAACAACAATACAACATACACAAAATTATCATAAAATATGGATTTATACATAATACAATATACATACATACAATTTATTAAATACCATAAAAATTCTAATCAATATACATATATATAAAACAGGGTGTCAAAGTGAAACTCGAACAAAATTAATATCCTGAATCGGAACTAAATTTATTATTATTATTATTTGCTTAAACAATAATTGTTTGGATGTAACTATAGCCTATGGTGTAAATACCTATCCGAAAATGTTTAAAATAATTTGGAAATACCTAATCAAAATAAATGGTTAAACAATATAACAAAACAATTGAAAATCGATATCATTCCAAAATAGAGTAGCTTGATATTTATCTTATAATATTTCTTTTTTATGGCATTGATATGACTAAAAGTTACCAGATCGCCAATGTAATATTTGCACAATATCCTATAAAGATTAAATGTGTAGCATATGTAAAATTGTTTCTTATAGAAAATATATATATATATTGACCAAATTTGTATTCAATTTGAAACGATGCCTAAATTCAATCAATATTTCAGTAAATGTAATAATGCATTTGTAATTGTTTTATAGCCCAATCGGGCTAAGTAAACGAAAAACTATATTGAAGTTTGTTTTAGGTTTGGTTGCACTTAAATTTGGTTTGAATTAAGGGAAGACAACTATCCTATTTATTGATATTATTAACAACAATATAAACAATAACAGCTCTGTGTTGCCAAAATTCTAGCAAAATGCAGTTGACCAAATAAAATTGTATCTTAGTTTGCGCAAGACGCAATTAAACTAATTCGCCAATTATGCCTAATGCCTAATGCGATGTATGTATTTATTTATGTAAGTATGTATGTATGTATATATGTATGTTAATTGAAAGTCACACACACACACACACACAAAACACAGATTCTCACAGACACATATATATATGAGCATTCTCATTGCTAAGTCGATTCGAAATGAACATCATCATTTAATTCACCATGATTTGAACGGTGCTTCAATTTTGCAAGAGCAAACAAAAACACAAAACTATTCACAGGACTTTCGGTAGCAAAAATGTTCGAAAATCTTATATTTTTGATAATCGGTCTATATACCTATATTACGGCTATACTCAGTTTCAGTATATTTTAATTCGATTAATCGGCTTAACTTGCGAATGACTCATATCAATATATATAATATATACTACTAACCATACTCGTAGCTATCCGTTAACAACAATCGTATCCAACTCAGTCCTGTACAACAACACACGGCTTATTTCAGCTGCTACAAGTACTACTACTACTACTACTACTATTACTACTACTACTACTACTACTTCTACTTCTACTTCTACTTCTACTTCTACTTCTACTACTACTAATACTTCTACTTCTACTTCTACTACCACTACTACTACTACTACTACTACTACTTCTACTACTACTTCTACTACTACTACTTCTACTTTTACTTCTACTTCTACTACTACTACTACTACTACTACTACTATTACTACTTCTACTTCTACTTCTACTTCTACTTCTACTTCTACTTCTACTTCTACTTCTACTTCTACTTCTACTTCTACTTCTACTTCTACTTCTACTTCTACTACTACTTCTACTACTACTACTTCTACTTCTACTTCTACTTTTACTTCTACTTCTACTACTACTACTACTACTACTACTTCTACTACTACTACTACTACTACTACTTCTACTACTACTACTACTACTACTCCTACTTCTACTTCTACTTCTACTACTATTACTACTACTTCTACTTCTACTTCTACTTCTACTTTTACTTTTACTACTACTACTTCTACTTCTACTTTTACTTTTACTACTACTACTTCTACTTCTACTTTTACTTTTACTACTACTACTACTACTACTAATACTACTACTTCTCCCACTACTGCTACTACTACTACTACTACTACTTTTACTTCTACTTCTACTTTTACTTTTACTACTACTACTACTACTACTAATACTACTACTTCTCCTACTACTGTTACTACTTAATAATACAATTATTATTATTACTACTACTACAATTACGATTACTGGGACTACTACTTACTACTACTACTACTACTATTATTATTACTTACTATTCAACTGTCATATAATACTGCTACTATACTGCCATATACTCAATAGCAGCAAAGTGTTTTGCCCCCCTTTTCCCCCTCACGCACCATTCGCCACATTCACAAAATGTGATTTGTATACAATGTGAGTAGTGTAGTAAAATACTTAGTATGCGTATCCTAGATGCATATGTTGCTTTTAAGTGTTAGTGTTGTTCACAACTGTATTCCTAAGTAAATGCTAAACATGCCAACTTTGAAGATTATTAATGTTTTTAAACAGCTGAAAGACACAATAGTCGTGCAATTAGCCCTCCTTTTAAGCTGGATCTTTCAGTTTGTAACTGCAACTTGACGGTAATTTATAATAATAATAATAATAGTTAATGCTGATCTTTAAAACGTGTGAAGAACTATTTGATTTGAGATGATTGATTCGTAGTATTTTACCACAATTCTTTACATATCTCTATAGATCTATAATGAAAGACCCCAAAATCTAAAAAGAAAAATCTCCCCGAAATATAATGAAATATTTATGTATATAGTAAAATATTCAGTTTTAAGAAGAGCTTTTAATATAAACTTTGGTAACTTTAAATGTGAAATTTATAAATTTAACAATATTAAATTAATTGTAATAAGTTAATTTTTCTTTTAATTGATAAAATGAAAAATTCTGAAAAAAATGCACTGCTAAAAAAAAAGTCAGACTTAAAATATTTAGTGCAGTTCCTTAGTTATAGTTATGGAGATGTAAGGTATTCAAAGATATAGTGATGATATATAAATTTTCAAATTAAAACTGACAAAAATAGCATTAAAGAGCTGCAATGCAGCGGCACTTAGCTAATAGTTTATAGAAGACAAACAAATAATTAAGTGACTAACAGAAAAGGCGAATTCTGAGTCAAGTGAATGATTTGGCTTAGTTCCAAAATTGATTTGAGCCAATAAAATACAAAAAGGTAAACAACAAAATGGCAAATTACAAAAAATATAAAAATGATTAAATAAAGAGAATATGTGCTAACAACACGAGCACACGCACGCCGCCAACCTAATCAGTAAGTAAATTGCACACACACAAGCACACACACACACACACACAAACACACACACGTTTACACTGTATACTAAATTAGTTACATATAGTGTGGCTTGTGTTAGCTATCTATCATCATCAACAACCGATAAGCCGTAAGCCGATAACCGATGACCGATACACAACAAAAAAAAGCATGCAATCGGTGCAGTCATCAACAGCAGTCGGGCAAAATTGAAGTCGCAATGGAGTATGTGATTATCAGGACAAGACAATACAGCAGCAACAGCAGAAGCAGAAGCAGGTTATGAAATCGCTATCGTTATCGATATCCAATGTTAGATTACTACAACATAAAACCAGTGAAGGTCTTGCTTACACCGCCCCATCTCTCGCTATGCTATGCTTAAACAAACAACACCAACATCAACAACAATAACAACAACAACAACAGCGACACCTGCTGAACACTGACACACGTGCACGTTCACACTCATACACACACACACATACACACATATACACACACACTGGCACATACATAGTCACATTTAGCTATAGACTTATACGCATATGTACACCTCATTGACGTTGTACTTGTCAAATAATTCATGCTCGTATTTGGGTGTATTTTCATTTTGTTTAGTCGCAAATAACAAATCAATAAAATGCCAATTATAATTAATAATCGTTTTTTCTCTCTCTATTTCTCTTTTTCTCCTGTGTTCCTGCCATGTCCACCCATTAAAACGCAATTCCGGAAACCTATCAACTAATTATCAACAAAAACAACACACAAAATACAAAAAAAAAAAAAAAACGAAACAAAAAAAACAATCAAAAACCACCACTTAAAATAAAACAACCTAAAAAACCACAATGAAAATAACCACAAACAAAAACAATAATAAATTCATATAAATGGGAAAAAAAAATAACAATGAAAAAAAAAACCCCGAAACCATAGTTATTCATGATAGATAACTGCGCCGACGATTGGAGGATTGCAATGACATGGCAACGAATTAGTCAAATAGGGTTAGAACTTTTTATATGCGCTATACATCCAATTCCTGGCGAATACTATTTCCAGTGGACGACAAAATTGGCCAATAAAAATAAAACAATTGGCACCGAAATGGTGCCATACGACGTAGCTTTATCACTACCTATGTTCCTTCGATTATATTTAATCTGCCGTGTTATGCTGCTACATTCAAAGCTATTCACAGACGCATCATCACGGAGCATCGGCGCTCTCAATAGGATTAATTTTAACACAAGGTAAATTATTATCCACACAATCGCATAATACAAATAAGCATTTTCGGCTTCTTATCGAGCTCAAGCGATAAAATAGTTAAGTAAATTGATTGAATATGTTAAGCATTTGCTTTAAGTAACTGTTTCTCTTATATCCAAATTTAAGAGAGTTTTTAAAAATTTATATTGTTATTCTATGTTTTGTAGGTTTGTTTTAAAAACACTGATGACAATATGCCCGGGAACGGTTCTATTGGTCTTTATGGTCTCGCTATGGATCATCGCATCTTGGACATTGCGACAATGCGAAAGGTAATGCAATTATCTTATAATATACAAAACGAAAAAAAAATTACTTATGACATTATTGTAATTTATGTAGTAATTTATAATGTTGTTTCTTAAATTATTTCTTGTTTTTTTTCTACATTTTACGCCTTTCTTGAGGATTCTTTTGTGTTTAATTTTTATTAAATTTATGGATTTTATTTTCAAGTTATTGTTTGGATATGAGTTATTTTTTTTATCCGATTTAAATGTTTGCCACTAATTCTAATATATATATTTATACATATGTATATATATGCCTATATATATATATATATATATATATATATACATATATATGTATATATGCCTACTTATTAATAACATATTAATGTACATAAATGTATGTGCTAAATTCAATTAAAGTGTACGCTCAACTTTTAAACACACACTTTCGTAGCAAAAAAAAAAAAAAAAACGCAACAAAAACAAAAATAATACATTAAC
Source organism: Drosophila dives (assembly GCA_035042365.1). NCBI lineage: Eukaryota > Metazoa > Arthropoda > Insecta > Diptera > Drosophilidae > Drosophila > Drosophila dives. The sequence continues at coordinate 15,450,820 of JAWNLJ010000443.1, read as the reverse complement.
AAAACAGTCAAGAAATCAGTTTTTAAAAAGAGTTTTTTAACCCCCTGCGATATTGAGAAAGTTTCTTAAATATACATATTTTTATCTGAGTGCAAATGAGACACAATAAGTTTTTATTCAACTTGCATTCGAAAGGGTGAAGCACAGCACACACTCTCACTCACACTTACACACGCACACACACACACACACACACACAACACACACACACACACACACACACACACACACATACACACACACAACATAACCAGTAGCCGCACCACTCACCCACCCAATAACCTACTCAACCATTTTACTTAACCAATACGTGTTTTGTATCTTTTACGTTAACTCTTTTATAAACCAATGTGTGCATGGATAGGATTCGGCTTGTGTGTGTGTGTGTGTCAGTGTGAGTGTGTGCCCCAAAACAATCGAATGCAATTCACAACCACTCACACGCACAGACACAAGAGGGTTCTGAGTGTTCATGTCACGTACAGAAAGAAGGATATTTGTGCATGTGTTTCAATTTTATTTGTAAATTTTTTACTACTTTATTCTAGCTGATACAAAATGTCGCTTGTTTGCTCTGCCTTTTCTCTCTTTTTCTCTCTCTCTCCCTCTCTCTCTTACTCTATCCCTCAACCTCGTATTCTTCTGCTACTATTTTTAAAATGATTTTATGTTTTAGATTTTTCTGCTGATTGCATTTTCGTATTCGATTTAGTAATACATAAGCAACATGAGTTTTGCACAAGTTGCGGGGCAAGGGGATTAACTGTAACTGTATAGTCGGTCTATATGTGAACGAAACTGAAAGATAATGAACAACTTAGGTATAAAACAAAATTACAAAGGCAACTTATATAATATTGTAGTTCATTTAGCTAAGTAGTAGTAATCAAATATTTTAATATCTTTATGTTCTTCTACTTTTTTAATATATTGACGGCATTAAGTAGTATTTTTTTTATTTTATTAATACGTATGTATACTACTCTTAGCTTTACGTCTACACACATATTTCTCTCTCTCTCTCTCTCTCACTCTCTTTGTATCTGCAAAATTATCCGACTCTCTATCTCTTTCTCTCTCTCTGGCTCTTCTTACACTTAAGATCAAACTTTATAAGTCCTGCTGACGCTCTCTGCTGTCTACTTTTAACTAAAAAAGTTATCGATTAACAAAGTCTCCTCACCGCAAACCCCATTTTTTCGATAGATCTCGCTTTCTAGACCCCCACCACTCTTAAACTAATTCTATTGATCATCAACTTGTGACTTTCCCTAATTGCTTACCAGCTACACCTCTTGCTTGATTAATATCTAAGCAAAGTTACAAATTACAATTAATTGTTTATAAATGTACTTTTATTTTACTTTAACTTTTAACTTAATTATCTATGTTTTTTGGTATGTGTGCGTGCGTGTGTGAGTGTGTGTGTGTGTGTGTGCGTGCTTGTTTGTATGTTGTGTTTATGTGTGTATTTTATTTTTTGTACTTAGTGCAGCTGTAAGCATTAATTTTTGGAAAGAGTATTATTCCTTACTCGTAAACATTGTATCGATTAAGCTTCCAAAATGGATTGAACTACCGCCTGCATTGCTCTAGAAATATCGTATATCGTATGCGTAATAAGTACTATATATTTACATATATTACAAACAATATACAAAAAAAAAAAAAAAAATTAATGAAATTTTCATTAAACCGCAACAATTTTAACTGAATACCGGAAAAGTAAAATAAAAAAATAAATAAGAAAAACTAAGTACTTTTTGGTAATATCGAGTATCGGAATGTGACTCAAATATGACGACATATAAATATAAAGTTATGCATTACAAATAGAGTTGTTTTTTTTTTTACCGAGACACGTGTTACAGCTATTGTGTTGTTGTTAATCTTGTTGTTGTTGTTGTTGTTGTTGCTGTTGTCGCTTGAGTATGAATATGTATTTGTACATAAATATAATTCATAAATAAGCCGGCAACTCCACCCACGGCCAACAGTCACATTTCGAGAACCGCTAACCGTTGTTTTGTGCTGCGTGGCTTTATTTTCGTCTTCTTCTCTTCTACTTCTCCTGTACTTTCTTCTTTTCCATCTTTCCTGTTTCTCATTCTTCTTGTTTGTCCTTGCTTTCTTTTCGTGTGTCGTTTGCATTTTCGCTTATCTGTTTTGGGTTGTGTTTTGTGTCATTATTCTTTTTTATTCTTATCTTGTTTTCTATCCGTTGTTCAGTTCTGTTATTTGACAAAGCCCTCATGACGCGCCAAATGCTACTCTTGTCACATCCACTACACTTGCCCAACCCCCCCCTTCCCAGCCACCACCTCTCGCTTCCTTTGTGCGCCCATCAGGCTTTATAATGAAATTCCTTCGTTAATGCGTGTCCTTCTGTGACATCCTCTCAATACTTTCACAACTGTGTATCGCTTACAGTTTTTGTTTTCTTTCTTTTACTTTTTTTTTTATTTTTGTCAGTTGTCGTTTCTTTTTTTTTTTGCTATTTGTGAAACCTAAGCGATGATTATCATCTACAAAACATAAACGGGACATGTGGGCATATAATTTGGGTAACGTAGAAGAAAGGCAATTGCAAAAAGAAAAGAAAAAAAAAACTATGCGATTTTATAAAGGGAAAAAAACAACTCATTTTGTATACAATTTCTGATATTGGTGTAATTCAGTACAAGTTTCGAAAAATATATACATTTATAGATATATATTCATATACATATATATATATTTATATTGATTGATTGGTGTCCATTTATTAATCTAATATTATGGAACTAATCAGATCTTTAGTGTTGATATAATACTATAATAAAAATCAACAACCTAAATTAAACGTTTGCATTTCCCTTCTTTTATCATTAGATTAATAATTGACTATTTATTATCATAATGTCTAAATGTTGTCATTTGTTTATTTTTTACTTTACCGTAGAAGACTTTGCCAAATTTTTCAAATACTCAATTTCTACTATACAAAATAATTTCGTAATAAATCCGCATATAAACTGATTTTAACATTTTGGTACCAATAGAATTCGAAACAGTTTCAATTTGCTAGAATCAATTATTAACTTAATATATATTAAATGTCTATTCTATTAAATTTAATGAGTAGAAGAAAGAAACACAAAATTCCTGAAAACATATAACAAATAAACAGATATTTTTCTGAGCAGCTTACCGACAAGTTTTCGATTTTCTCATCGTTGACATATTAAAGAGATACATAAAGTTCTTTTCATACATAAAACTAGCTGGGTAACTTTTTCTCAAATGCCCTTTCTCAAATATCTTGAAAACTATAATCTATTAACAGTTGCAGTTATGCCTTAATTAAAATTAATGTAATTATAATTCGAAATATATATTTTGTTTATATTAATGTTTTATGTTTACTGGAAATAATACATACAATAAGTAAGTGAGTGTGTGTAATTCAAATACAAAAAAAGCATTTTATCTGTGTATGTATGTGTATATGTATTTATATAAGTATATACATATATATTTATATGTAAAATCAAAATTTAAATCCATATGTAATTCGAATGTGTCTGTGTAATATTTAAGTAAATATATTGAATTTTGCTTTTAAACAAAGCGTAGCATTTGCTCTGGGAACTAAATCGCATGCATTTTGTTAAACCCGACTACTTTGCTACATGCAACGATAACGATTTCGATAACGATACATATTAAATCCCATGTACACATGAACTTAACGAGACCATGATTGTATGAAGAAGAAGAAGAAGCAGCAGCCGAAGCAGACGCAGATGATGAGTAATAAGAAGAGGGCAAGAAAGAGCAAGAGGAAGGAGAAGCAGAACTAACACTTTAAATTAACAGCAGCTTGAGGCAAAGTGGCTTTCAGTTCTTTTTCTCTCGTTTGTTTGAGGGCCATCAAAGAGATATTTTTTACATTTACTTGCCACACACCACACACACAGACACACACAAACTCACACTGAGAGAAAGACATGAAACGTGTGTTGCTGTGTTTTGCAGTTTTTGCGTTTACCAACACTACGCAAGGAGATACCAGCCGAGAGCACAGCATATATACATATATAGTTAGTTATCATTTTATTTGCTCATCAGCTTGTCAGCTTCATTAGCCTGCAACACATGTATGAACGTGCTAACCGTACTAACCCTCCCCCGTCCACCCCCTCCCATAGCACACTCACCGCTTCATTCCCTACATAAGGGGTACGTACGACCCTCGTCCCCAGTTGTTGGGCAATGCCACTCAAGCGGTGCTTGAGCTGCCACAACAGCCGCCAGCATTTAACAGTTACGAATGCTCAGGTGCAATACGTTCAATGTGGCGCCACTTTGCTTTTCACTTTGAGGTTAGGTTAACTTTGTGTATGTGTGTGTGAATTTAGCGGGTCATCTTTTATCCAATCGGTGCTCTTTTAAACTCAATCAGTCAGCACTCAGTCAGTCAGTCAATTTTTCAGTCAGTATTTTTAAATTGTTATTTTTCTTGGTTTTTATTTTGAGTGGGAGGGACGGGGGAATTGCGGCCACCATACACAGTTCATAGTGCATTTTCAGCTTGTGCAGAGCTTAAACCCTATAACTTACCTATCTAACCCTTCTTAATAATAATAATAATAATAACTCGTGTCATTGTATATTTTATATAATTATATATATATATATATATATATATATATATATATATATATATATCGTATTTATTCGTACCCGGTTATCCTGTTCTATTCAGGACTTGGTTCCTTTCTACTATATTTATTAGTTGTATTTATCTCGATTCGTTTTATTATTATTCTTTCTTTTTGTGTATTATTTTATGTGATTTGGTTTTTGTTTAACATTCGTAATTTGATTTTAATAATTATGTAATATATATATATATATATATAGTTTTAATTCTTTGTTGGATTTATGTAATACTGACTTTCTTATGTGTATTTTTGATAAAAATACAAAAGTTTAAAAAAAAAATACAATATATTTGACTAAATAATCGAAAGAATTGATTTTTAAAAAAATAAACTATTTGTTATTTGTTTATACTTTTCAAAAATGACAACAATCAAAAATGTTCACATAATTTCACATCTGTTTATTTGTTTACTCCACTTCTCACCCTTCTTCTGTATCCACAAATTGCAAAATGAAATTGAAACTAATAACAAAAATACAAAAAAAAAATTCTTTATCAACTTGAATACGCATCCGAATACCGAATACTGAATATACCGATACCGATTATAAAAAAATATATGAATTTCTGAATATCATCTATATATGAAATACTCGCAATGACAAAACAAAAAAAAATTAAATCAAAATAAATATTTAAATAATACAAATTAAAAATTCATCAACAACTCCAAAAAATGTAAATAACGCACATTATCGATATATATGTGTATATACATATATATGAATATATATATAAATATTATTGTACGAATGTTTTTTCGCTACAAACTGAACTAACCCACGAATCCGCAACCGAATCGTAATCGATAAAAAAAATCTGAAAACGATTTCAAAAAATCCAAATGTGGAAATATGTAAACATGAAACTTGAAACTTGAATCTCGAAGGTTCCACGATGAGGAGCACGCGAATTTGCTAAACACCATGTGGCTAACGGCAATCACATTTCTGTGTGTCGGTTATGGCGACATTGTGCCAAACACTTACTGTGGACGCGGTATAACGCTCACCTGCGGCATGGTGGTAAGTATACAACTAGAAAAACAAAAAAAAATTAACTATGATATCTACCCAAAAAAAAAATACCAACAAAAATATAAATATAAAAAAAAGCAAACTATATAAAAATTAAATATATAACGAAATGAACATATCATAACCAATAAACAGAACAGTAACAGGAACAAATAATAGTCACAGTAACAATAGCAGTAACAGAACAGACCAATGTTGCCAAAGCAAAAGTTAATATATGTAATGGTTAAGTCATAACAGAAACAATGAACTACAACAACAACAACATCTACAAGTACGTTACGTATACGTATGCGTTACGTTACACATGCATACGATATTTCATACCAAAAGTAAAGCCAAAAACACAGACCAAAAATATTCATGTCAAACGGAAACAACTTTCCCAAAAATGCTGTTCAGTAATGTATGCATGGGAGAAATAAATAGTCCCACACACTCACACATGTATGTATGTGTATGTGTGTGTGAGTGTGTGTCTGTTTTTGTGTGCGTGTATTGGCCAAATGCCAAAATCAGGATTCGGCGCGCGATTTGTAGTCGGTTTTTAGCTGATTAGCTTTTATTTTCATATATTTTTTTTGTGTTTTTGCAGGGCATTGCGCGCGTTTAGTTCATTCCATATATCTATCTATATATGTATGTATATATGTATATGATAAAAACACACACAAAGAAACACATTTCTTCCCAGGATACTGCTGTAAATCATCACATATTAAAAGCAGCCAGCCAAAAACTCAAAAAAAAAATCAAAACAAAAATATAAATATAAACTCCAAGAACACCACCACAGAATCCACCAACAACAGCAAACAAGTCATGCATAAATCGTATTTTGTGTCTCGCTGTATTACAAAAACATATTCATACATAACTTCTACATATATATAAACACACACGCATACATACATATATGTTTAAACACAACCACACTCACACACATGCATAAGCATTTTAATGTATATATATGTATATGTATTTATTACTATTTTGTTTTAGCTACGTCTCTGATTATGTGTACGTATGTGTGTGTGTGCGCGTGTGTAAATGTGTGTGTGTGAGCCAGACTTTTGTTTTGTAACAATTGTGAGTTTCCGTTACCATAAACAGGCAACAAATCCTTGTTGACAGCTCATTTATATGTATATATCTATAACTATATAAATATATATATATATATATATATATACATATATATATATTTATATTTATATATATTTACTCCTTGCTTGTATATCTGTATGACTGTGCGTGTGTCTGTGTGTGCTTTGTGTGTATGCGTGGACAATACAAAGTCCAAAATAAATAGTCACCTTCAAATTTGTTATGCACTAGCAAATAACTCTTCTTAAAAACAAATTATAAATATATATTTATAAAAAATAAATAAATTTCTAAGCTTTACGACTGATTTCCATCGTTTTACGTCGCTGTCCAATTGATTATATAAAAAAAAAAAACTTTTTTCTTGCATAATGTTACCTAACCTAAGTTATTTGAGCTGTATGTGTGTCTTCACGGTTCTTGAAAATACCAAAACTCTTTCAAGTTGCATTTTTCTTCCATTTCTCTTTTATGCCTGTCATCAGTTAAAGTTTAAATAACCCTCAGTTTCTATATGATTTACCTTTTCTTCATTTTCCTTCTTTCTTTTAATTTTTACAGCTTAGTTGATTTTGTTCTAGAGTTGAGCCTAACCATTTTTATGTTCTTTTATTTGTTCTATTTTTGGTATCTTGACAAATAAGTTTGATTTATAATTTCGAAGAATATATACACATATATATTTTTTATACTTATTATATGTTTGTTTTTGTGTATATTAAGCCAAAACAATACGATATTTTTCTCTATCTCTCTTTCCCTTTCATTTAATACTGAATAATACGCTCCGCGTGCTCGTAATAAATACGTGTATTATTTGCCCCTGAACAATGAATATGAATATGCGATTACCAAATATCAAAATACAAAATACCGAAAATACCGAATTACCGAAAATATTCTGAATATATATCGAAAAATCAAACGATAAAATATATATATATTTATATATATATAAATATATTGCGAACTCTCTACATATGGATACATAATGCAACAGATTTCATGACGAAGAGCATGCGAATCTTTTAAATGCAATGTGGCTGATAGCGATAACATTTTTGAGTGTTGGTTTCGGTGATATTGTTCCGAATACGTACTGTGGACGTGGTATCGCTGTCAGTACAGGAATAATGGTGAGTTTTTAACTACAAAACAAACAAAAACCCAAATAAAAAAAACATTTTAGAAAATTTAATAAAAAAAAAAATATATATTTAGATACAAAATGTACAATTGCACACATATCAAAATCGAATCGAATACAATAAAATGATCGTCTCAAAATACAATTACTTTAACCGAACGTATTTTCATTTTAACTCAACTCGAGCTTGATATTCATATGTAAATAATTGCATTAATCGCATTCAAAATAAAAAAATAAAAAAAAGTTACCCAACAATTAATCAAAATACCCAACTCACTCAAAACTCGCAATGTAATCCTACCCCTCCCCCTCTAGTTTAGTACACCTGCTTTTATAAGTACTTATGCCATGTAATATGTCATATACTACTGCCTATACAAACAAAAAAATACAATGTATATCAATATCATAAATCGAATTAGCTTTGATCTCGAGTCCATTCGGTTTTTCAATCAGTCTGTCAACATTTAACTCATCTGTCATGTCGCGATCCCCGAAAGTAGGCACCACAAAATAATATGCATGCCGATTGTCGAACATTTATCGATATGTTATCCAATCAAGGCTGAGTTATAAACCTTTAGACACGTACACAAATACACACATGTCTTTTCTGATAATCCTCTAGCTCAGGCTCAATAAAATTTCTTGCCACGCTCTCGCTCTATCTATTCTCTGTCTATCTCTCTCTCTCGCTATTACTCTTTCTCTGTCACTTTCTCTCTCTTTTACTCCATAGATCGAACTATCTTTAAGTCGTTCTATCATTTAATTACGTGTCTTCCGACTGTCGTTCTTACATGCATATTGATCATGTCGTAGTCATTGAATATGAAAATTGCCATAAAAAACAATAACCCATCTACTTAAAAAACTAACATCTAAATTATGCCTTATCATTTTCGAACTTGTTCTCTCTAGCATTGTCGTATGTATGAACCTTTATATATGCATATATGTATATATATATATGAATATATATATATGTATATATATATAACATAATACATATCTAAAACAAATTCCAGCTCTAACTGTCGTAATACATTAGACAAACTCGTACAATCTTGAGATCGTATTCTGATTCTGATTAACTTAATTCTAGTTACCCAATAAATTTTTCTTGCTAAGTTACCATAATTAAAATAATAATAACAATTATTGCATAATTACAACGCCATAACATACACATATATATTTCCAAACTAAAGTGCGACCTCATTTTGTAGTCAGCCACATACATTGCACTCACTCAGTCAATACATCAATCAATCAACTCGAATGATCATTTATTCATTCATTCATTCAATCATTTAGACATTTCTTCTCTAATTTCTTTTAATGTGAAAAAAATCTATATTAAAAAAACCATTAAAAACGTACAACAAATCTTAGGCGAAAGGCGACAAGACAATAAAAAATTACTCAAGAAAAGATAAAAAAAAATGTTTAAAAAAAAGGATATGAATAACAAAAAATATTGAAAGCAACAAGTTCTGAACTTTTAACTGTCATTTGAATGTAACAATTAACTGGCATTATAACAAATCCCAAAACCAAAAAAAAATACATCCAGCTGAATGATTGAACAATCATAATTGATTAATTGCCGATCTGTCGAAGCGGCACAGACTCACACGATTTCACATCGTTTGATCTGTGCCAGCTGCAGAATGTGCATTCAATCCAGATTACACAGTTCATTTCCAATCATTGCTAATGTTTGTCATAAATTATCGTTTACAGGGTGCTGGATGTACGGCGCTACTTGTTGCTGTCGTATCTCGCAAACTGGAGCTGACCCGTGCCGAGAAGCATGTGCACAACTTTATGATGGACACGCAGTTAACAAAAAGGGTATAGATCGTATCCATGGCAGCACATTGCAATGAGCAAAATCAAAATTCAAATAACACTCACACAAACACCGTGCAAACTCAAAACACTTACATAAAAATCGCAAATAACCTTTTAATCTTCTGGGGCAAATCATCCAGTTAAGGCCAATCGAACAACTTTCTCAGACGCTAACCGAACATGGACCGACTCTATCTATATATCTATTCAAATAAATGTTTATTGTTTCTTTTTTTTTTTTCTTCTATTTACTTTTTTTAACCTGTTGACCATTCGCGCATTTCGATAAACTATTAAAAGTTTGTAAAGTTCGAATTTTGGTAGCCTATTACTCGATTGTTGATATGTACAAGTACAACTCGTAGAACACCGTTACTGCCCACACAAAAACAAATGCCACAACTCTAATAACTTTGTATTCATTTCTTCTCATAAAAATTTAGCTGAAAAATGCTGCGGCGAATGTTCTTCGTGAAACTTGGCTCATTTACAAACATACAAGACTAGTAAAACGGGTTAATCCCGGCCGTGTAAGAACCCACCAAAGAAAGTTCCTTCTAGCTATATATGCGTGAGTATTTTTAGAGATCTATCAACAAACATCAACTAACTGTCAGAACCACAAATAAAAAATTATAAAAATAAAAACTTATCAAATTAAAACGTAACGAAACCCTTAATAATAAACTCAAAACTCAATTGTGATAAAAATAAAAAAAATAAAAATATATTAACATACTAATTATTAACTGAAATCGATATCTAAATTTGATAACAAAGTCAAGCAATAAATGACAACAATAACATGCATCGAATATATTTATATATTTATATAGTAAATAGATCTGTTGTACAATACAACTATATAGCCAAGCTGCAAATCAAAAGCTCAGGTCGTCTGAAGCAAATCGCAACATCGCATTCATAAAATCACGTTCAATAATAAAAAATTTTCATTTATGTTCTTGTCTCTGTACTGTCCATAAATGTGTGTGTTTTTTCATCAGAAAATAGTGCCCAACAATTGCTTTTTAACAATGTGTGTGATTATCTGCGTGTATGTGTGTTTGTGTGTTTGTGTGTGTGCTTGAATGAGTGACACAACTTGACAGCTTTTTGTAGCGAGCCACGCAAGCCTTCTTCACAACCCATAGAATATAGTCTATAAAACACATACGAGAGACCTGGAAAATATACTAAAAACCTCTGTTCTAAATTCAAGTTCAAACGGAATTGAATACTTTACGTTTTGTTATTGAATATTTACATTCTTTGCTATATAAGCGTCCTTCAAAGGTCGCACAAATTGCAGTTACTTTAACTAAAAAAAATTCGAAATTTGTGATTTAATAAACATATTCTATACTTCGCATTGGACAACTTTTGAACATGAATGATGCACATAATTTCTTGCATATATTCGTATTCTTTTTACGCAATACAAATGCTAAAATACACTCAACACTTAAATACACTCATATGAAATGTGTTTTTCTATACATTTGTTTCGTACTTCGTCAAAGTAAACTTTTAAATAAATTCGATTAAGTTTGAGATCTATGTGAAATGCGAATGTGAAGCGCCCGCTTAAGTATAAATGTCTAGCATTACAGTACTAACGATAAACATAATTATATAATAATAAATTAGTGCCAATAACAAACTAAAAAGTGAACTGAATGAAAAAAAAAAAACAAAAAAAAAACAAAAATGAAATCTACATAATTTAAATGATTGAACTCGTTTTACTAGCCTGTAAATAGGTTGTAAAGCCCTGTTTTTACGTTATGATAATACCGAAAACTAGCCACAAATACCTAGCATGCAGCGTTAATGTTTCAGAATTTCATAACTGAAAATATCAGCAGCTTTTTTTTACACCACTCAAACTGTATAAACAAAAAAAAAAAACACAAGCCAACAAAATATTAAATCTCATTCATATCATCTAACCACGGAACAACCAATCCATATTCCTAAGCTTTGTAGCTGTCACAACTGTAGCTGTTTTAAGATTATGTTAAAGCTTTTCCAGCTTTTGTGCATAGTTAATAGTATAATCCATTTAAATTAGAGAGTAGTCCCATTAATACCCATGTAAATATGTAAAGCACATTTTTCAAAACAAAATGATGTGAAAATTTCCCTGCCGATATTTTCCATGTGATTTTCTGCAATGTTAACGCTAAAAAAAAAACAACAAAATGAACAAAAAATAAATATGATATAAATAATTATTTGATAAACACATTATAACCCGCACAACAAAAATGTTAAACACTCGACACATTTTCAGAGGCAATTTTGTCGAATTTTTGCGCACTAATCTTTTTAATTTGATTCCAATTTACCCACATTGGGTTTGTGGTCTGATATTTAAGGCAATTATATATTGAAATAAAAAGCACAAATTTTGATGCCGCTGATATTTCCGTTTTACATTTATGCTTGGGTTACTCAAGCAGAAAAGCAGAAGATCGCAATATGTGGTTAAATATCAATCGCCATAATAAAAGAAATGAAAATAAAAATTGTGTAAAAAAAAAAAAAAAAAATAAAAATGAAGTGCTACACGATTTCCACAACATTGCTTATAAACTTGATGATTTTTCCACCTCCTGACCAGGTTGCGAAAAGTTAAAATGGATCAGCGCAAACTAATGGATAACGCAAACACAATAACCGATATGGCCAAGGTAACTAGAAAACCATAATTTCTACAGATTTTACATACACGACCTTAAAATTAACTAATAAATTTAACATTATTCACAGACACAAAATACGGTTTATGAAATCATTTCGGACATGTCGAGCCGTCAAGATGCCATCGAGGAGCGTCTTACAAATCTAGAGGACAAAATGCAAAGCCTACAAGTGAGTAATTAATATCCAAAAATCCATTGCAACATATTTTACCAAAGAGTTTTTGAGTTTGTTTTCTCCATCCCTTATGTAAGTTAATATATTATATATATATTATATAATATTACCATCCCAAACTAGTAGTTTTGATTTGTTGTCAACTATTTGTACCCAATGAAAATTTGATCGAAATGTGTTGTAGTGGACATTGAGGATTAAGTCTAGATAGAATTGTATACACTATAATTATATACTTCTTACGGTGCATATTACAGGAGCACATGGAGAGCCTTCCCGATCTATTATCGCGCTGTCTGACCCAGCATCAGGAGCGCATCGAGCAACGACGCAACTTTCTACATCCGGATACAGCAGCTGTTGCCTTACAGCCCATACCGTCACCCACTCCCCAATCCATGTTTAATGCGGCTCCAATGCTGTTCCCCCATTCGAGGTAAGCGATTCAAAAGCATAGCTAATAAGCATTTGCATCACAAACATCTCATCAATGTCACATTTACCACTTACATATCAAATTTCACATATCCCATTTCCTGCTAACACATTTGAACTCCACTGAATGATGACATCTCAAGTTTAGTAAATATAAAATTATAATCAATAAATGTTTATATATATATATATCGATTTGCATTTGCAATTGAGAATGTGGTTCAGTGGAATTCAACTACCAAATCATTTGTGTGTATGTTGTGTGAGCCATTGTGCTGGGTGTGTTGCAAGAACTTCAGTTGGAATTAGGACCCCACGAAATTCCCATAGCCCGTTATTACAATTTGTGGACATTTTCTTCTATGCAAGATTCATGTGAATATTTTTTTGATAATGAATGATGTCTGTGAGTGCTATCAATTTGCATTTTGTATAAAAAAAAGATGGAAAAAATTAATGTAAATATATATAAAACTATATTTATAATTATTTGTGCGAGTTTTCTTTATTTAATTGGCTTAAAATGCATACCATGGCTTTTAACTCATATCATAAAGTATTTCAGTTGATGTGTTTTTTTTTTGGCAGTTTGATCGAGCTCACACACATTAACACATTGACAAACCATAATAATAATAATAATAACTTCAAAAATAATTGAATTAATTAATAAATGCAATCCGTTTTGATGGTCGCAAAATGATCTAATTGAGAATTAACATACTGCTTTTTGCATAGAAGTGTACCCTCATCCAATAACGCCGCTGCTACTTACCATTGGCCAACAAGCCCTATTTTGCCACCTATATCTAGTAGAACACCACATTTAGTGCCTGATACTCACATGCCATCAAATGGATCTGCAGTTAATAGCTACGCATCGTCCAACAAATATGGCAGCTGAATATCAGAAAGAGAGCGCTCCAACTCCGTGATTAACATCGAGATGCATACAATAAGGCCAACTACGTCAACTACAATAACAACAGCTACTACAATATCCGCATTCGCATCCACATTCGCATCCACATCCGCAAGCACATTTACGTCAATACCAATACCCATGTCAAGGTCCTTGTCACCAACTCTGATGGAGACAGCACTGAGGCATCGTTTGCATTCACCGTCGTCGTCTCTGGAACCGGAACAGCTCTTTGAACTGACAGATTTTCATCAGCCGTACTCGTATCTGGAGTCATATCCGCATCCCCATCCGCATCGGCATCCGCATTATCGCAATGTTGAGAATATACCAGCTATATTGGAGGATGCCGAGTCCGCATTGATTGCAAACAGGCACAGTTCAAGAATCCAAGCGATAACAGCGGATACTTCGATTACAGCATCGATAACAACAAATATCGACAGCGATGCCACCGTGCCGACAGCGACGATGACGATGACGACGACGACGACGACGACGACGGCGGCGACGAATGTCCCAAAAAAGATTACAGAGAATAAGTTTACTAGGAAAAGAGAACGTGTATGCAATAATAGTAGTAATAGTAATAGTAATAATAATAATAATAATGCAAGTAATATTAGTAATTCTACAAGTTTAATTTCGAAATCGGCCTTTTGTAAATAAGCCTCTTCGAAATAAAAAACAAAAGTCAGACGTTAGCATATATACATATGTATATATTTATATATATGTATATACATGTATATATATATATATATGTATTTACAAGAATGTATATTTTTTTTTTTTAATCATAAGAAATTAATGGTAAATTTCAGAAAAGTATCTAGTGTAATTGAAATTAAACTACAAAGCAAAGCAAATAAAAATGGTGTGTGTGACTCAATGAATGATAAAATCAATAGATTATCTCCCAATACAACTGCAGGATAGAACAAGAAGATATAACAATACAGTTACACTTAGCAACTAGTTTGAGTGCTTGTTTCACAGAGAGCAAAATTCCCAACATAGAAAATATACCAAGTCTACAAACCTCCAAGCACAATTTAGAAATTAAGAAATAGGCATATCCGATCTTTGAAAGTACATAATACAAAATATATGTTTGTTTTTTTTTTTTTTGTATATTATAAACAGCTAAATCCATGTCCTTTGTCCATATATTTTTGTATGTCTGGAGACGGCAACATTTTGGGTATGTGGGTTCTTCTACGAAGAAGTAAACAAATATTAGGCATATCACCTGAAAAAGCTGCTGCCTCCATAACTTCAAAAATAGTTCCTACCATTTCAGCAATATTTATTAATTTAGTTAACTGTATAAAACGATCACCTGGTTTGCAGACTTGGTATTCACATAGTTTCCAAGAGTATGCCTATGTTGTGTGTGTGCGTGTGTGTGTGTGTGTGTATGCTTAGTTGAATTCTGGTGCATATAGGCAAAAATATGTATTCAAATTGTTGTATGTATGTTACAAACCCAAAGGAATCATCTAAAATCAACTTAAATGTTCATGTCTATAAAAAAAAACCAATGCATACATACTAAATACTAGTACTGGCTTTAATGTAAAACATTTTATAAAACGAGAATATACCAAAAAAAAAAAAAAGAGATTTAAAATGTAAACCCAAAAGAACTAAAAACCTAGATTAATAAACTTAATTAAGAACCTGACTAGCTTTTGTGAGAGGTGAGATATAAACTATACTAAAGAAACACAGAAACAAAACCTTGAAAGAACAATTTTACTTGAATTTTGTAATAAATTTAAATACAAAATAAAAAACAAAACTAATTCACTTAAATATACAAAAATTAGTTGTAATATAAGAAAAAAATCGCAAAATTAAAAAAAAAAACGTATGATAATTGTAGTTAATAGCAGAGTGGCCGAGCTACGTAAGTTTTCTAAAGATTCTAAAAGGAAATGCATAGACAAACTATATATAAAGTATTAACTGAGAGCATCGAAGTTAATTTTTTTTAATAGGTAAGCGAAATATAAATAAAATTAGAAACAAAAATGTATAAAACGCATAGCTGCAAAAGGTTTTTAGGCTGTCGTAAATCAAAACAAGAAAAAGAAAAAAACAGAGAAAAAACCAAAAAAAAAATCCAAGTTCAACAATGTTATACAACTGAATTCCCCAATCGAACATGCCAAGTTGCCGCCGCACAAGCAGGGAACCCGAAATGATTAGCAAAAATTTGAGAACCATGCAACAGCACCTTGCAACAAAGCTACTTAAAAAGCATCAATTCGATCTCCATATGTTTGACACATGTTGTAAGCGCGTCAATTATAACCATCATGCACATTTGGTAGTTAAAACATTCCAATTAGTATCCACTCCGTTTATAGCTGTGTTCCCCACTCGTTGCAATCCCCCACAACGTTCCAAGTAACGTTCATGCTGTCTTTAATCTACCACTCATCTCTTAGTTCATCGATAAATATCGTACGCTTTTGAACATTTTAAAACGCTCATGAAATTAGCATAGCATTTAAACCATTTTATCGATCCGCGTCGAAGTATCTAAACTTCAAGAACATTGCAAGCCCACGTTCCCCTGTCCGTAGATTGCGATATTTACTACTTGCATAATTAGCTGACACTTAATGCGAATTCTAAACCAAAATTAAATATATATTCTCAATTGCAGTGAGTCCACAGATAGCAACATCAATGATTCGGAAATATAGAAAATACAAAATAAAATTTAGAAATACCAAGCTAAGAAAAACAAGGCGAACAAAAAAAAAACCTTAAGAATGTATACTTATTTATATAATATTGAATATTTAAATTGAAATGAACGTTCAAGACTGCTGTCAAAATAGCTTTATCACAATGAAACACACACACGTACATACATACATATATCAAACAAACACGATGGACAAAGGACACGAAATCGAACACAAAAAAACACGAAGAAAAATTTAAAATGAGGAACTCTATTTATATGAAAATTCGCCCAGCTTTAATGTTACGTACTAAAATGCATATTTGGGTTTCAACACTCCAACAATACTACAACAAGAACAACAACAAGAACAAACCGAACAGAACTTATACAAATATGATACCAAGAAAATTTTTTGCCGTTTGAACTGGTTTCCTTAAGAAATAATGAGAAAACAAAAACCAAAATACAAAAAAAAAAAAAAGACAAAAACAAAA
Organism: Drosophila dives; assembly: GCA_035042365.1. Classification (NCBI taxonomy): domain Eukaryota; kingdom Metazoa; phylum Arthropoda; class Insecta; order Diptera; family Drosophilidae; genus Drosophila; species Drosophila dives. The sequence continues at coordinate 15,433,523 of JAWNLJ010000443.1, read as the reverse complement.
ACAACAAAAAAAACTTTGATATGAGGGACCGAAATTAAAAGACAGGTCTTAATTATACACAACCAAAAATAAAATTCTTTAACTGATGCCTAAATCAAAACCAAAATCGAAACCATTTAACAATATTTACATACATACATACTATATGTACTATATGCCATGGCTGCTGCTACAACTAATTGATGACATCAAGTGTTGTAAGCTGAAAAGAATCCCATAATTTTCATATGACCACAGTAGTGTGCACAGTGGTTCCAAGGCATCCGAAAATGTGTACACTAAAATCAACGTAAAATATTTAAAATCTTCGATAGGAACACTTTTAGAGATATATATTTAGACTTAAACTTAAACATTTATAGTGCCGGCTTTTTCTTTGTACTGAGGCAGTCTTTTTAACAAAATCAAGTTTGGTTTTATTTATATATATATATATATATATATATATATATATATATATTTCTGTTGGGGCCCACTGTGCACAGTGCATTTCTTTGAATATGTATGTATTGAAGATGTGTTCCATTTGTGTATTCTACTTGTATTGTATGTGTATGTGTATGTGTGTGTGTGTGTGTATGTGTTCTTCTGAACAGCGAATCGTAATGCTACACATGGAGTACTACGAAAATCACAAAGTGTTGCACAACTTCAGTTTGCACTGAGTTCAACAACATAACGCAAAGAAACTAAAATCCAAACAACAGCAATTGATTAGATAAATAACAAAAGAAACAACCAGAAAATAGCAAAAAAAAAAAAAAAGAAGAAAAACACCCACATTTTGGTATATGTATTTACACTGTACAGTTCATGGTTAAACAGCGACAGCTTGCAAAAGATGTTTAAAACTAAAATAGAAATCCGGCCTAATCGGACTAAACGGAATAGTATAGTAAACACTTAAATGAGAAAACAATAGAAAACCAAACAAAATAAAACCAAAAAAAAAAAACTATTAAATGGGTTACACATACTATATACAATATATACATGTAAAGGCGATCTAACAACAACAGCAACAACATACTATATACTATACAAATACTATACTATATACCAACCAAAAAAAAAAAAAAAGATATAGAAATACACTAAAAGAAGATCATATTTGACTTTACATGTATTATAGTAATGTATTCAGTAGTTGAACGGAAGCCGAAGCAAAGACCAATTTATTAAGCATAAACAAATATGTTAAACTAAACAGTAAAAACAAAAAAACAAAAACGGATAAATAATAAATTGAAGAAATGCGAAACAATTTTTATTATACCATTACGAAAAGTGAGCAGATTAAGTAAATAAAGATTAATTAATCCAAACTTTAAACAAAAAACATAACTAAGTTAAAAGCTAAAAATAAAAAAATAATAAATAAGAAACCAAAAAAAAACCCTAACGTTTCTAAAAGAAATGAAAAAAAATATTTATAAAAAAATATGTAATTTACATACAATTCAGTGGCTAAAAAAAATAGTTTATTTTGAATTAACGGTATAGTATATTTAAATTAATATTGTTATATATCTTATTGACGAACCGTGTTTTGCAAAAGCTTTAATATTTAGGGTGCCTACATTTGCTAAATTAGTATTTTACGGTTTAAAAAAAAATTAATTAAAAACGAACACAACAACACAAAATACACTCACTTTCACAACGTATACACATTCACATACACCCACACACACACACACACACACAGACAAACAGACTACGATTAGAAATTAACAAGAATTTTAAAATGTAGTCCTTAAATGCATAAAATGATGTAATGTCGAAGAATAAACACGATTTAAAAAGAATCCATTTGCGTTTATTTCAAAAATGTACACAAAGTAAAACATGAAAAAAAAATGAAAAAACATAAAATCAACAAGAATTACTTAAAAAAAATATATATATATATTGTATTTGGGATATGAATTTTAAGAATGTTTATTAGATTTACGATTTGTTATTTTGTATACATATATGTATGTAGTATAAACTGATCTGATTTTTTTTTTTTTTTGCTCATTAAGCATTTACCTCGTAAGAATTCCCCCTATTTATAGCAAATTTACCATTACATAAATCAATTGATGTACTGTTATAATGTACACACTGAAAGCAAACAAATGGACAAAAACTAATTTCAAAAAAGATAAGGAAACGAAAATTACATGCAAACAAAAATTCAACAAAATTAAAAGAAACATTAAGTAAAATGTAAATTATTAATTAATGAAGAAAAATTGAAAAATTTTAAATTAATAAAGGGCTTTGTATGAAAATAACTGCATTTGTTATTATTATTAAAAATATTATTATTATTATTATTATTATTATTATTATTATTATTAAAAATTATATTTTAAAAAAACAATTAGGAATTCTGTAGTTGGGGAAGGAAAGAACAAACCGTCGACCATTAAACATGATTCGCCTATTGATTGTCATCAATAATATATTTACTTTATGAGGTGCCTCCTTTTGCCTGTTACATACCAAAACCATTATAACTTGTTTTTGGTTTAAGGTATAAAAATGCCAGTTGGTACAAAATAAGTTTATAAAGCTGAAACAAAATTAAAGCATACTTTCAGGAGCACAGAGGAGATTTCATTACTCTCAAGGATTATGGAGTCAACGATGACGCCAAACTTGTAAAATTCCCACAGGCAATATAAACCGATTTGTGCAATAAACTCTAAATCCTTGTTTTCTCTAAAACTACAAAAACTGCCTGTAGACATTTGGTAAATCCTGTCAAAATAAAATACAAAGCGATTTTCTGTTTTCAAAAAATCTTTTATTGCTGTTGGAATGACTTTGGTTGGCAAAATTTCGATGGAATTGATGCATTACAATTAAAGGATCAACCGTATCGAACTCTTCTTAAGGCTTATGGTGCGACTTCAGAGCTGAACTTTGTAATATGCCATTATGCCGGACAATTAAAATTTCAATATAAAAAAAAATATAATAATAATAATAATTTTTGTTAATCTATAGCAGAGCCTTTGAAACTGATGTACAACTAGGGAATATAATACTATATATATATATATTTAGATATACATATATGTACATAATACGAAATAGTAAATTTCCGTTTAATCCTATGTGCTACGGCCACACATATTATACAGCTTCTGCCGGAAGAAGCCCATCTTATCCGATTTCGCTTGGACAGCCCTTTTCGCCGCCAAGTCGCTCTTGAACAAAAGCCAATCGCGCCGAATTTCCGAATTAGCTGGTCCCCACTTCTGGTTGGGCTTCAGCGAATCCATAAAACTCTATAAAAATGCACAGATTAGAAATGGCAATTTTCTATATATATATATATATATATATATGCAATTTTAGCTTACCTTTGCAAAGCTGCCACGCCTATGGTGGTGAATATACCACCAGCCCCAAAGTGGGAATTGTGCAGCGCCAATAGCAAAGAGCAGCCAACCAGCAACTAAGGAATAAAAATATCATATTGTTTATAATATATATAAAGTGATTCTACAAGTTAACGCTTACCATTTCCGCCAATGGGAAAGAATGTATCGCTGTATTTGATGGGCGTTATCGTGGCCATGGAATAAATGAATATTACAATCATCATGACTGGTGTGAAGAAGAGCCAACATGCACGCCAGTAGAATGATACTCTCTTATTCGTCATAAATTCGATGTCATCGCAAAAGTTTTGTAAGCCTTAAAGATATAGACAATTGAGTTAGTTGATTTAGCAGATATAATACTAACATGCCAAAGAAGAAAGAAAGTGATTCACTAGAAGCTATGTGGCTTTCCTTTCTGCTTAAATGTATCTTACCATATATCCAAGTAATGCCAACCAACTCAAAGATGGCCAATATGAAGACCACATAGGTGCCACCATAGAAGTCCACCAGGGTTAAGACCCATTGACCGCCCTATAGCCAAAATAAAATCTGAACAACTGTTCAAAACATCAGGAAAAAATGCAAAGCTTACCGGTGTTACATAGACCAGCCCCATTATAAAACCACAAATGGATGTTACCAGTGCGACTTTCCAATACTTCCACTTGAACTGATCACAGATAATGGTCACAATTGTGCTCTGTAGCGCCACAATTGATCCGATGCCCAAAACAAACAGCATGAAGAAGAAGAGCGCGGAAAAAAGCTGTGGCACTGCATTAAATTTCGAGATGGCATCCGGATAGGAAATGAATGCCAAACCAGTACCACTTCGCACCACATCCCTTATATTTTCCGCCTTCAGATTGTGCGCTAAATTGCCGAGTATAGCAAATATAGTAATGCCACCCAACAGACTGGTCAGTGTATCCAAAGAGGTCACGATCATCGCATCCCTATAAGAGTAAATTATTAATAATATTAATAATAATATTTAATATTTTCACACAAGTAGTTTGTTTACACACCTGTAAATGGGATGATTGAAGCGATTATAGGAGGCAAACATAACGATCGGTCCACTGCCGACGGCCAGCGAGAAGAAGCACTGAACAACAGCCTCCTTCCAGACGGTGGGATTGAGCAGTTCACCCCATTGGGGCTCCAGAAAGAAAATGATGCCATCGACAGCGCCCTCCAAGGTGACAGCGCGACCCAGCAAAGTGAAGAGCACCACATAGGGAAATAGGGCCAGGAAATAGGCAGCTTTGCCGGAGCTTTTAACACCACGCATTATCACCAGGAAAATGACAATCCAAGAAACCAATAGAGCAATCGTTAGCTTCCAATCTGGCATGCCTATGCCATCCGATATATCCGTTTTCTCGTTGATAACCACATTTCTGCGAATAATTCAATTTTCATTATTTTATTTATTTCAATAGTTAAAAATTAATTTTTTAAAATCAACTAAGTTTTTTAGTTTTTAAAATGATTTTCAATTTTATTGTGATTTTGTTAACTTCAAGTTTCGTAACAGAGTGTTTCGCCCTATCCAGGAAAAGCTGCAGCATCTTAGGGATGCATGTTTTGAATGTCAATGATATAGAAGCCCTCGACCCATCAAAGATTCTGGCATTCGTGCAGGATCTGGGGTTGATGGAGGAGCTGAGAAGGGACACAATAGATCTAATAGGACGCAGTGCAGAAGACCCCAGTTTGAATAATAATAAACACAAGTTGGCATTATTTTTTATTACTTACAGAAAATAAAGTTCGGAGCTGCTCTGCAGCTTGACTGTGGTATTAGCATATGGAGTTAATGCGGAACTGCCATTAGTCAGCATTGCTTCCACATATTCCGTTGGCTTGGAGTTCACACAATTCATCCAATCGTCCCGGCAAATTGCCCACGGCAACTCCGATTGGAACGAGACAGCCAAATAGTAGAGGGTCAAGGCCAACAGCGATGAGTAGTAGGTTATAATGCAGATGGTGCCAAAGGCCTGACCATAGCCGACACCCACAAATGAGGGGCATATCGACCAGATCTTAACGGTGCCTTGGCTCGTGAACTGGCCCATTATCATTTCCAAATAATACATGGGCTTTCCTGAGAATATAAATGTAATATTAGCTTATATATATAGATATATATATATATATATATATATGTTTATGTACTTACCGATCAGAAAGAGCACTATAATATATGGTATCAGAAATGCACCGCCTCCATTCTCATATGCCGTAAATGGGAATCGCCAGATGTTGCCCAAGCCCACAGACACTGATATACACGACATTAAAAATTCTAATCCATTGGACCAATTGGTGCGTTCGTTATCCGTTTTTTGAGCCTCCTTCTCATTATTCTTAAAAAAAAGTGACATATTTTATTAATATTTAATATAGTTGAATAGTGTTTGTTATAATGTAATAATTAACGCATAATCGAAACTAATTTTTAGTACAATTTCACATTTTAAATTGAAAATATATAATAGATATTTATACACACACATTTGTATATTATAACTATACAAACAAGTTAACTTTTAGAGAAACAACTCCATCCATTCATGGATGGTTCAAAAAATGTCTTCAAAGGACTATCCAAGTGGGTTAAACAAATTAATTCGAATGACGTAAACATAACTAATTTTCGTACAAGTATTTTAACACTGATAAAAAATAAGAAATAATTTTATAATTTATATTCCAGTAAAAAAAAATGTATATGTTAACCTTGTGAAATGTTCCCATTATTTTTTTTGAGAATTTTTGCCGCCATGTCAGCAAAGACAGTAATCGAAATGTTAATCGTCCGCATTTTACTTATATGATAACAATGTAGATACTTTTTAAAATATTTTCTTTTTGGCTTATTTACTGCTTTGATGTTTGCACATACTTTACGAACAACGGTCAATATTTGAGCACAACAAACACTCGGAATAGCAGTACGCAATGTTTAAATAAAAAAAAAAACCTGTTTCAAGTATCAAGTTGGCAATGCTAGATAACCCGTAGCACATGTGCTTATTATTATTATTCTTATTAATATTATTATACTTGTCGACAGTGACAAGATGTTTGAAAATGTCCCAAAAAATTATAACATTTCGTACGCAAACAGAGATAGAAAGTTAAACTTTGCCTACATTTATAATCAAAATAATTGGGTAAATATCTCTTGATCAGCATCAACAGTTTAATTGTGTGGGTAACACAGGGTAACTAATAGTCGAGCTCGCTTTCCTACTAATACACAAGCCCTAAAGATTATTCCGACAGCAAAAATGTATGACTTCTCAGTTCTAAAGATAAATGCATAACATTTTATCACATTACTCATATGATCCAATTTAATAGTATTTCACATTCTTGAAGAAGTAAACATACATATATAAATATGTGTGAGTAGGAAATTCCCGAGTGGAAGAAAAAAAGCTGAAAACATCGTTCAGGTATTTAAAGTCAATGAAAAAATAATGAACTAATTTACGTAAAATGGCAAAGAGCTTGAATTTTAAAAGTCAAAACGGAGATAAGGAATATGATTTTTATAAAAAACATTGACTCCACTTAACCTTAATAACTTAATCCGCATGGGGACTATCAAAAGAATAACATTCGCCAGTCAGTTCCCATAGCAAAACAGAAATAGGCGCTGGAAAAATAGGACTTTGGGTGAACGGAAAATTTCGTTTTATTAAGCAAAACTTACAAAAGAGAAGTGAAAATGTGAAAAGATTTTTAAAAGAAAATTATCTAAGGTGGGAAATATGTGGTTTCATTACTGTTTCCGGGTCTTTAGAAACTAAATAGAAATCATAATTTATTTATTACGTCATAATTTATGACGAAATATTGACAACTTGGTCATATGGAAATAATTGCCAATCCTGAAAAGCTTGCGATATCACGATAAAGGTATGTTCGTGAAAAGGGATATCAATGTAAAAGTTTATCGTGAAAAGGGATATCACGATGTTTGATGAGGCCTCAAGTCAACATATCAACCCAAGAAAAATCTTCTAAATTAATTCCAATTAATATGTATAATTACAATACTAAAGATTGCATGTTCCATAGGTAGACAAAAATGCTTTTGAAATTCCATTCTGTCAACATGGACTAGGATATATAATCTTCGATTAGTATAATTAATAATTTCAATTATGATATAATTCCATTTCATAATTTTTAAATATATAAAAATTAATAAATATATATATGTAAAGTCGTTGTATTAAATTCTTTTCTTGGGATTTCCGTGTACGTGATTATTAATATTACGCAGAATCGTGTACGTTGATTGGGGATTTCGCAAAATATTTGCACCACATATTATTGGGCTTATAACAATATAAGAATTATTTTATTGTTGTGTATTATCAATATCGTTAATAAAAGCAAACCCGCCAAGGAAATAAATCGCAGTTAAATGATTAAGAAATTGTATTTATGATGTCAGATAAGATTATAATTATTCTGATAACGATAATTAGTCAACTTGGACCATGGGATGAAAATTACAAATGAATCCGAACGCCCAATGAACCCCCGAATCAAACAAAGAATATAAGGAAATAAAGAAAACCAGTAATTGTCATCAACTTGGCTCAAATACGGCGTAGCTGTGACAAAAGCTGGGTAATTACACCAAGCACTTAATTTGAATATTGCATGCGACTTGTTTGCATTCGCAATGCGTTTTCGCTTGGGTCTGATTAATCCCAGCGGCTGCTTACAGCACATACTCGTACAAATGTAAATGTCGGGAACAATCAAATTGGTTGGGAAAAATAAAAAATAAAAATAAAACAAGATTACGATGAATGAACGATTTTATGACAGTGCACAAATGTAAAACCCCAAATCGAAATGCAGTTGCTCATTAGTAATACCTGTGATATGGTTTGAAATATTTGCATTTCATCCGAAAACCAGTTGATGAATCAAACTAATAAAAAATAAAAGCAGCCTCCCAAATAATGCACAAATAATATAAGAGTGGAGGCTGTCACATCGAAACAGGAACAGGAAACGGAACCAAAATTACAGGAACCGATATTATAAATCAATATACAAAATATAAAATGTTATAAAATATTTAACCCATTTCATAAGCTTTACCGGCATCGCAGAACAGGTATCGCATTTCGATTCGGCTTGATTCACCTGATTTCAAAACTTTGATCTTTGATCTTACTCATCGCAGATATCGCACACTCGAAAAAAAATCTAATGATAGTCATAGATACATTTATGTTTGCTAGATATAATGTATATTTCTCTGTATTTACAAAGTTTAATCACTTTCTATGATTGCAATTACAACTTTTCTTTCCGTGTACATAGAACTGTAAATGAATATTTATTAAATGTCTAGCATTTAATAATTAAAATTATTGTCTTCATTATAGAGTTATATTATTGTTTATACAGCTTTTGAGAATTCTCCAGAAATTCAATTAAAATACAAATATAGATACAGATGCCAATGTCTTCTTATCACACATATTATCTGTAAGGTGAAGGGCCACAGCAATACAAAAGATCCCCAAATAAGACTAATAAAGCATAAAAAACAGAAAGTAAATGAAAATTAAATTGTACGAATATTTTTTATTCAGGTTGAATGTACATATAAATTTTAATCGAGTTATTTGCTTTATCTAAATGTTTACATGTCTCTACAAATGTATTGCACTATATTGACTGAATGTCATAACCATAAACGCGTATCAATTTGTCAATACACTTCATAAAACTCGATATTTATATATATCACACTTGGCAAGATCTCAATGATCCACATAGATAACAAAGGCTTGATATGTATAGTGATAATTGAAATTTAGGTGAGAATCCATAAAGATCTCAACGGTCCAAATAGATAAGCGGACTAAAAGCGATAAAAGATAAAAATAACTTCAAATGATCTTAATAAAGGTACAATTGAAATATATATCTCATATAAAAAGATCTAAATATACTTAAAACTTTCATATCTCGCAATGGGGAACAAACTAAATGATATCATACCTCGGGTTAAGCTAAAAATAGATGTTTACAGTCATTAAGATATTACAGTGTCATTGTGATTGAATTCACAATCGGTTGACATTTGAAAGTATTCATGCAACAACTTGGGGAATCTCCCTGTTATAGATATGTGCCGTGTATCGAAGTAATTAATTAATAAAAATCTTTATTTCCCATTCCCGTTATCGTTAAATAAAAATATCGTACTCTTATGTATATTCATTTATTATTGTTACTGGTAGTGCTAACTATTGCTTGTCATCTTCTCCTTTATGTTTTTCATACTTGCCAGATAAGTTGCCTTTTGGCACATGGTAAAGCCAATAAAATCGTTCACTGGCCCAAAGACATTTGCACAGTAAACTTGCTTTTACCGTTCACTTAGTAGTTGAATGCATGACTGTATATAATTATAAAATATCGTTTTTAACAATCTAGCCGTAATATTCAATCACTTAAATGGCGCGAGAGTATTCAATTCACTAGATGGGCGAACTTAGGGAAGGGAAACCAAGATTTTAATTGCAAATTTTATTTAAATTTAAACTAAGAAAAACTGCGGTTCTTTTCAGGTTCAAGTTTAAGTTATTGAATCGCTTAACTTGGTTTTCTTTTGTTTAGTTTTAAATAATTTAGTTTGATTAAATGTAATTTTTTACATATATTGTTTCATATGTATGCAAATCGAATATATATCAAACTTAATCTCCGGAATTTCGAATATATTATTTCTCTTGTTAAATAAAATTTGAAGATTATTTTCCATAGTATTAAAATACACATAAAAAATTATATTTGTTAATTAACATTTGAATATTGTAATTTTCAAGGGATGTCCACAGCGGATAATACCGCCTACGTCCAGTTTAACTCGGGGCTAATTAAAACGCAGCGATTGAAAGGAGAGGTGGACGGGGGAACGGAAAGCATTTGTATTCACAAAGTATGCGGAACTGCAACTGGAACTGGTACTCACATCTGTCTTGGTGTTGTTGCTGCTGTCGTTAATACTGTTGTTGTTGTTGGTGTTGCCTTGTGGACTACCATTATTGGCCCCGTTCTGTGGCATTGTCTTTAATTCCATGTTGCAAGGTGTTAATTTTTTTTTATATTATTATTGTATAATTTCATGCACCACCGCACATTAAATAAAACAGCAAAGCAAAAAAAAAATTATTTTTTTCTAATAATTTAAAGAAAATAACTGTGAGTTGGAAATGGAAATAAATTACATGCGCAGCGTAAATAATAACTGTTCAAATGATCGTTTTTTGCTTAACGAGTCTCATTAATGTTAAATCGAATAAACAATGGCCGGAGTCGCGAGTTGAGTTGAGTTGTGATGCCGTGAATGCCACGGCTAGAACTGAACCAGCAGCAAGCTTTGAGCGCTTTAAGAACCATTCACACAACGACTAACTAAAAACGGCAAACAAAGCCAAACCAGCGTACTGCAGCTCAAATCAACAGGTACAACGACGCCGTACGGCAACAGGTGCGAGTATATCAAACGAGTACACAGCAAAAAATTAATTCCGTACTCAGAAAGATGCTTATTGCTTCTTGCGTATTGCTGCTCTCATTCAAGTTCAGCAATTGCGAATGTTCTCAAAATTCAAAACCTGGATTGCTTTTCTCTCTCTTTCTCCCTCTCTCTCTCTCTCTCTCTCTCTCTCTCTCTCTCTCTCTCTCTCTTTCTCTCTCTCTCTCTCTTTCTCTCTCTCTCTTTCTCTCTAGCCCAATCTCTATCTATATCTCTATCTCTTAAGACAAAATCTGTTTCTATTATTATTAATCAGGTGGACTAAAATTCTTTTTGAATATTATTTTTAAATAAAAAAAAAGCCTATCAAACCTCGTTCATAGCTCATAACTTATGAAAATACTCCACATACAATGTTAATTAAAATTAAAGAATTCTATCTTTTGATAGTACATTTTTATGCAATTTAACTATTTTAACTGGTTGCTAGAAAACAATATTATTATGCTGCAATTATTTTGCACAATTTTCAATAAACCTCCCACAACTCGTACTTTAAATTACCCGTTATTACACCCATTGTTTGTTTTTTTTTTATTCTAATTATTGCTCAGGTAAGTTAAATTACGGTGGGCATAAATACAGTTGGCGCTTAAAAAGTGTTAAATCATCCATCATCAAAGGCAGCAGCAATTTGGGTATGCGAGATATGGAAACAGAACTTCGTCTGATAATCGTGCAAATGCAAAAAAAACGAAACAGTCAGGGGGGGAAGAGGGGAACAGCAAAAGATACAGCATATAGCGGAGCTCTTCAAATAGCCATGATTAGGATTATTGCAAGCACTCAAAATTATGAATCATAGCAAGAACGGAATTTACGCTTTTACTACATATGCTTGGATATCATTAATGTCTATATACCCTATACTTAACTATATAAAAATAATAATAATATTAATAATTAAAATGAAACTGATATAATTAAATCAGTAAATTAACTTTATCACAGTTAAAGCATTTTTGTGATCACTTTTAATTTATTGAACAATATCAATTTCCAGAATAATAATAATTAAAAAGATATAGGAAATACATATCTCAAAAATTAAAGATCTTTCTTTTTTCATTATGAGGAAGCTGAAAAGATTATTTAAAAATTAATCATTTGCTTCACATGACTGATTTTCGGACTAATTCAATGTTCAACCCTTTACTCTTATGAGAGCCATGTGATACAGTAATCAGATAATAATCGTGTTCAATAAAGTTGAAAAATATTAGGAATACAGAATTAAGTACATGTGCAAATACGCATATGAAATATTGCTAAGCAATTTAAGTCATCATGGCGGTAATAAAAAGTACCGCGATCCAGACAAAGATAAAAACACAATTAACTTACGCAAGAAGTCGATAACAAGTTTTATAAGACATATAAAGTTGACACTGTCCACGGAATACTAAGGTTAATATATCTAATGATATTTGTATTAACATTTTCACTAGGAAATAATGTTTATCATAAGTTTGAATCATTTATAATATAATATTAGCTAGAATCAATAGAAAAAGCACTGTAGAAAATAGAAGACCCAATAAGATATTTAAACAATTGACAAAAAGCAAATCAATGAAATGTGAATAGATAAAACAATAAAGTTGTTGATTTTCAGTAGTTTTTATTTTTAATTTAGTTGCATCCTTTTTTTATATTTACCTAATAGCTAAGTTTTGTAAATTATTTTCACTTCAATGTGTCTATAAATTAACTCTTATTTTGTATTTATCTTCTTAGCATTACTAAATTAGAGAACAAAAAAAAGTAGAATAATAACACAATAACTAGACGTTAAATTTAGTTTTAATATGTGCTCTCATTCATGTTATTATGCATGTTAATTGTGTGTGTGAGTGTGGGTGTTAGTGTATGTGTAAGTGTATGCATGTTTTTTTTTTATTTATTTTTTTAAAAGTTTGAACTGGGTGTGAGGGGGTGGGTGGTGTGTGAATGTTATGTGTGCGCGAATATGTCAGTTAATCAGTTATCAACAATTGTACAAGTGAATAGTTTTACATCGAGAATTTAAGACACTAAAAAAATGACAACTTGCGTATGTTTATAATAATAATGATAAGTAAAGTATAAAGTATTATAAGTAAAATATAAATTATATGCTACATACAGCATGTATGTAGGCTAGATAATATGTATAAGCTTTATTCAAGATCAGACAATAAAAAACAATAATCAAATAGCGCCGCAATTTTAACATTTCATTTACAATTTTATACGATCTTCTATTTTTTTTATTGTATTTTTTTTAATTTTGCGTACACTACTTGCAAGTGAACTAAAAAAAAAGGAAGGGAAATCTCAAAACTTCACTTGTAGTATGCGGGATATAAGGAAGGGAAATGAGAAAACAAACTCAAAAAAATTAAAACTAAAAACAAAAATGTAGATAATGAATAATATTTAAAATAAAATGACACTTTAAGTCTCATAAGTTGAAATATATCTATATATTGATATATATCTATATATATATATATATCTATATATATATATATATATATCTATATATATATTTAAAAATATGTATATGAATATTGTATGTAAGTATGTAAAAATATCATCACTTGTACCTTTTCTGTTTACTAAAACTTAATTAGCCTTTTGGCAAATGAATTTATGTAGCAACTCAAAATATAAAAAATGAGTTAAATAAATATCTGTTTTTGTTCTTTTTGTGAGGGGATGTGTGTGAAGTTAACTGAAGGTGTTTCTTTTTTGTTATACTTTTGTGACAGACGATAAACATAAAGATATACATATGCAACGCTTATTCAATAAAAAACAGGTATAAAATTGTTGCTTTTCTGCGATAGATACACACATCGTACATAATAACGTTAATGTTACTCAACTTACAGCACATCATCTGATATACATAAACAATTATGTTCTTGCAACATCCGTTTGTCAGCTTATACTTTTAATTTTTTTTTTTTTCATTTTCTGTTCCTTTTTGTGATTGAGAAAAATATGTTGATTGCTTTGAAATACATTTACAAAAAGCATGATATTAAACTTAATATTTTGTTCTTATCAAAAAAACTCTTTGGCCCACTGCAGCGAGCAGACTTTAAGATAAACAGTTACAATTTCTATTAACTATATATATATAGACTCTATATATATATAAATTTTTATATGTATGCATAATGCTAATTTATTAACAATTATTGTGTTGCTTGTCAAATTGCTTTAGTTGTTGTTGCTACTAGATTTTTTTTTTATTTATATTTACATGACTGCCTGAAATTCTAGATATAGCGCAACTTTCTGACGTGGTGGATATTTTGAGGAACAAGGGCAAAGCTCTTAACAATGGCACACACGCATCTATTGGTCTGGTCTGGGGCAGGGAAGTAGGGGGAAGGCAAAATTGTTACTGTTGACTTAACTACATATGTAAATTTGTTTGTTTATTTTTCTGTTGATTAGCCTGTTGTGTTAGTTTGTTGTGGTTTCTCTTTTGTCTTTTATTTAACGTGTTAAATTATGTTTTTCTGGTTTTTTTCTTCTTTTTTTTTGTCTTATTAAAACAGAACACATTCTTGAAGTATGATTGTACTATTCATGCGTTGAGTAATATGATCAGCAATTGGACTGAAAAATATACATCAACTTTGAAGTAGTAAAAGACACAATATGCCATTCCTTAATCATTACGTTTATCAATATAACTTTAATGATCTCTCACGTCCATTTAAATTTATAGTTGCCTTTTCAAAAAGAAAATATTGTTTCATATAATTATTTACACACAATTGACATAGCTGAAGTTAAATTTTTCCAAATGGTTAAATAAATTTCCTGATTTTTGTTAAGATATTTAAGTGAATTTAAAAAAAAATTGTTTGTATATATTTTTGCATTGATTTCTTTTATATTTCTATTTAAAAAAAAAAAGTATTTACACTAAGTATTACTACTTATTATCTGAGTATGGTAATATCTTAAGCGTTTCGTTGGTTGGTTGTTTGTGTGTATGTGTGTATATGTGTGTGTATGTGTGTGTATGTGTGTGTATGTGTGTATATGTGTGTGTATGTGTGTGTATGTGCGCGTATGTGGATGTGTGTGTTTAAAGGCATGCGTGTATAAAGGTATTTGCGTGTGTTACACGTGCTTTGGGTGTGTGTCCCAAATGCAACTGTCAATAATTTGTTTGCATTGTTTTGCACCCTACATGAGTGCAAATTCTTAAACTTACACAGCTAAGTAACGCAGTAGTTGAATCCCCCTATAAAAGTTCCCTTAACAGATATTTAACTAATTTAGTTTTGTTAGTAGTAGTTGCCTATTTATGCGGGAGAGATCAGCAAATGGATCAGATCAAGAGCTCAACAAACAAATCGAAGAGACGCGCATGCAACCGATAAAATTGTTAATTTTTGTTCCTTGGATTTTAAATTTATTATGATATTGATTTATATATGTATGAATGTGTTGTGAGTTTGTGTTGGTTGTTTAGGTGTGCGTATGTGTTCACGTGTGTGTGAGTGTGTACATTTCCACAATGTGTTAGATGTGTGCGTGTGTGTGTACATTTCCACAATGTGTTAGATGTTTAGATGTGTGTGTGTTTGTTTGTTTTTCTTTTGTATTAATATAGATATTATATATATATATATATATATATAACAAACATATATATCTATATAAATATATATATAACAAACATATATATATATATATATATATATATATAACAAACACATATATAAATATATATATATATATATATATATATAATACGGGCTCTAGGCTCAGTCGCGTTTTACAACATTTTTGTTTTGTTTTGTTTTTTATTTGTGTTTCGTCATTTGGGACCAGGGATGGTTATGTAATTTCTACATTTTCAGCTGCTGCTCTTGTTGTTGCGTTTCTTGATATTTCAGGTTTGGTTGTGTTTCTTGTTGATGCTGTAGTTTTTAAATTTTGTTTTGACTTCCTTTTTGTTGTTGTTATTTTTATAATGTTCATGTAGGCTGTTATTAAGGCATCTCGATCCACTTTGCGAGATTTCTAGCGGCAAGTTCCTTATTGATAAAAACTATGTTCTGCAATAACAATCATAAAATATATTAGTTACATTGTTCTGCTATCTTAAATAAAAAGAGAATAAGCATTACATTTACTTTATTAACTGATCAATCATTAACTATTTACTTCAACAAGAACTAAGCTGAAGTAAATACAAAGTTTAGACTCGTTTGAATGTTATATTAACTAATTTAAGAATTGAATGAATTGCTTTACAAATATTGTTATGATTATGGACACGAGCAAAACAAATGCAATTGTTAAAATATTATGTAAGCAAATATGAACTTTTAAAACATGACAATTATTTGCCAATTAAAAAAATTCATTTTGGCAACAAATTAAATTTTCTGGCAGCAGAGGGAGATGAACGATGGAGATGTCTTTTTCCATCTCAGACAAGCTCTCGCCATCTCTGTCTCTGTTCGTTTTATACTTACATTTGGGCCTAGAGAAGCAAATAAAAAGATTTCTGGTATGTTATGGCTATTGTAGCCGGCGACTTGTGCTTGCAAGACAATGCCTTTGGTTATTTTGTTGAGGATATCAGCCGTATCGGCCGAATATGTATCACCTAAACCGAACACAAAAGAGAAAAAACCGTTTTAGTCAATAACAAAAGGTTTCGTCACACATTAACCACTTACCGATTGGCTCGAGATTGGACAGTATACATTCGGTTGCCTGGAATGGCAAAGCCATAAAATCTGTGCGAATTTGACGCAAGGCACTGAAGCTGACATTCATGTAACCACCAAAGTCCAAGAATTTGATTAGACAACGCTCCACATCGTCGGCATCGTTGTCAACAATCTGCACACGATACCAAACTCCATTGATAGACAAGACGCAAACGGCGCTAAGCTCAATGTTTGGCAATAGTGGTGCAGCCTTGGTTGAATAATAGTCGTACATGCTTTGCTGTAGAGCATACAGCGCTGGATGCGATGGATGCAACGGATGCTGGATGAACACATGATCTCCAGAGAGCACAGCGCTGACCACAACATCATTGTTTATGCCCTCGATCAGACTTAGCTATAAATAACAAGTGCATATGCATATGAATATATATGAATATGAATATATATATATATATATATATGTATATATCATCATTCTTTCTTTTTTTATGTCTATATGAGGGAAAAATTAAATTCGTGTGTAAAATATGTACAAATTATAAAATTGAAGAGCTTTAATTTTTGTTGTTAATAAATTCAATAATGTTGGTTTTCATAATTACTACTTAAACTCACATGAAGACTATAGAGATTTTCAGTCGAAAGAGGAACTATGGTTTGCGGAATCACATAATGGATGCGTTGCATTGTGAAATTGGGATAGCGTCTAGCTGGCAAACGTTGGCGTATCATTGACAAAGCGGCATCGATCTCATTCTCTGTGCCCTCAATGGTGCAGACGCGCAATTTCCCAGATGAAAAGTGACTCTTGCTTATCATCACATTTGACAAAGTTTTCGCCTTAATTTGATTGATGAACGTACGATTGCGTCCATACAAATGTCCAATTAGGCTATTGGGAAAGTAGAAACGATATGAAGTCTTCACGCGCGTTGTCGGCTCCGAACGTGGCAGGCTGGAACCCTTGCCTGAATCACCCGTATGCACACTGCAAAGACTTAGCGATGGACTTGCTGCATCCACATTACGCTTTTGATTGCTATTGGCTGCTATTTCTGTATTTGCATTATCATCCTTGCCTGCAACAACGAGTGTTTGCTCCACGACAGAATTATTCTGTTCCAGCTCAGTCTGTTCTGGCACACCTGTAGTTGAAGTTGATGAAGGAGTTGGAGTGGTTATTGTTTCCTTTATCTCCTTTTTGGGCTCACAGTTGTTGTTTGGCTCGCCAAACTCTTGTTTGGTGTACTTGCTCTCCAGAAATGAATTCTCTGGCGATATTTTGGGTGTGCATGTGGCCCTAATAACAACAGGCTCCTCGCCTTTTTGAATGATTTTACGATTGTAGAATGAAAGACGATTATTGCTTATTGAATCGGGTAAGTCTCTGGGCGATGATAGATTCTCAAAATCTTCATCAATGGAGCAGAGTTTCTTGTGTTCAGCATCCTGTATTTTGGATTTCAACATTTCAGAATCAATTTGCGGCTGTTGCTGCTGCTTGCCCGGCGATGCACGTCCATTTTGTATGGTAATCGGTGCCGATTTGCCATATAACACTGTATTTGGACTGTCATTATCATTACCATGATTCAACGAACCATTATCGTTAACACTTATGTTTATTGACTTTGTTGTTCCTCCTGCATTATTTGACAATTTCCCAGTTAGTGATGGATCGACGACGTCATCCTTAACTTGCTTCGCATTGGCGTTGGCATCATCATCGTTTTTATCTATACGATTTTTATTTCTACGCCGAAACCAAAAGACGCCGAGTATAAATGCTACACCGGGCAGTGACAGAAAGAGTAGTGGACGACCGGATACCATTTTCGCTGAATATTGGAAAATCTGCAAAAAGTGCACACGAGAAAAAAAAAAATGTTAGAATATTGTAAATTAAAGAATATTTGTAAATATTTCACAACACAAAAAAAAATATAAAAGTTGAGATTACGTATCAAATTCGTAATTTACAAATAGATAAAAAGAGTAAGACAGCGAGAAAGAGAGAGGAGGCAAGTGGCAAGTGTCGCCCGCAGCGGTACATAGATTTATATTAGCTAGGGATCTAGATTAGTTTTGAAACAAGCCGATATTGAGAAATATGCGTATAAACACGCAAGATGTTCTTAATACATATAAATATGTCGCAGAAAGTCAGTTTGTTTGGGTCGCGGCCATCACGAGACCCATTTGGCATCTATATTCGTGTGAGTGTATTTAGCTGTTTATATATATTTTTTTCATGTATGCCTGCGTATTTATAGCAACAATACATAATTTTAGAAAATCATTTGAATAACAGCGACGCCGTAGAGCCAACAAATAAGGTGCACAAGGCAGAATGCCACGCGGAAGCCAGTGAGCGAGTTAACTAGTGAAACAGAAAGAGAAAGATTGAGAGAGAGGGAGATACAAAGATCGAGAGAGAGGGAAAGAGAGAGAGTGAAGCTATGATTGAATGAGAGAGAGAGAGAGAGAGAGACAGAGGGAAAGAAAATTTGTTTCAGAGCGAGGGAGCAACAAACACATTCAGATCAATCGAGCGGATCAGTGTTGACATTTTGGCTATTAAATAGCCAAAATAAAAACTTTGAAGTATTTTCGAGAAAATTGTAAATGTTTGTTGATTGATTGCATTTAAGTTCATAATTATAAATATATTTAAAGAATTCTTTTGATTTGTTTAGTTCGAGAAAATTTTTAAATTTATGCTTTTTTGATTTTAGCATTATTTTTCTGCCTTTCACTGAAACAAGCCAGTTGTTAGAGAGAAACGTGGAGAGTAATGCGTCTCTCTTGCGCCTGCGCCTAGTGTAGAGTGTGAAGAATAATACCGCAGAAGCAACAATAAGAAAAACAGCAAAACGCAAGCAGCTTTGTGTGGCAAGAGGAAGACCAAGAACTAGAATAAGAAAATAGGAATAAGAACAACAACAAGAACAGCAGCAAGCATTACGCTGACGGCAATTGTTATGAAATCATTACAAAACAAACCGTTCCTAAAATTAATGAAAATGAATAAAGTCGACTGCCAAAAGTTACAGCAATAGGAAGAAGAGCTAGAACAACAACAATAACAGCAACGGAAAGAACATATAAGGGAATTCACCTCAAAACTTGCTGTAATTAAAATGTTCCACACACCCACGACACTTTTTCGCTAGTTTTCGTAAAGGATTTTTATTTATATTAAACGGATTGACTTATATTTAATAAATTCGCTATGTATTTTATATTATTTTAACTCGTAATTTTTTGTTATTTATTTAATTCGTTTAGATTAAGGCGGTAAAAGATTTTGACGCCGGTTGAGCGTTTAGAGCAATTCGAACTTTTGTTTATTATTTTTATTTTATTTATTTTTTGGTAATGCGTATCTATCTCCGCTGTGTGATGATATCGCCTCGATATGCAAAGGGAAACTACCCAAAAAGCGCTTTTTTATGCCATATGGGCTGTGCATGTCTGTATGTGATTGCGTATTTGTGTGTGAGTGTGAGCTTCGCACCCCCTTCCCACCACAAAAGAGTGGAAGGATTTCTTCGTTTTTCTATTTATTATTTCTAGCGGCTCTTTACGACACACACATTGGTAATTTGTCAACTGATGCCAACCCGATCGGATTCAATCCAATACACCCACCCAGGCGCAAACGTAGTGTCAACAGCCTCAAGAAAGTAACAAGTAAAAGTTAACAGCACTGCCAGACTTGGAAAGACCCTGTTCTACATTTTTGCAAACCGATAACTTTCGAAGAGTCATCAAAAATATAACACTTTTTAGCCTTCAAGAAAATAAACAAAAAATTTATAATATAAATAGGCTATATTATTACACAAATTTGAGAATAAACTTTGCAATAATTTCTTGTCTACAGGGTAGAAATTTGATCAAAAACAAAGATAGAGCAGAGCAGAAAAGAGAGCGCCCTTCGAAGCATTTTAATGAGCCAATATAAATGTCAATTTCTCTGTTTTTCTTTTTCTTCAAACCTGTTGAACTGTTAAGTGATTGTTGATTTGAGTGTGTGTGTGCGTCTGTTTATTTGACTATGTATGCACATACTTTTGGCTGTTTCGTCGCCTACAATGTGACTTGTTGTTATTATTGATAAGCACTAATCAGAAAAATAAGGTTGCAAAGGTTGTCACTTTGGTCCAACGTAAATACAAATCTCAGCTGTGAGGAATTATTCCCACAGAAAACTGTGCAATGTTACAGTTACTGTTATTTATTACACGAACTACAAGCAAGACAGCGTTGCCACATACGCAAGTTTATCAGCAATCAAACAACTGTTTAGTTTAAGGAATGTAAATACATATATGGATCTATGAACATTTAGTATGTGCGTATTTGTGGGTACAAAACAAACAATTTTTAACCTTTGCCGCTCGACTTGGAATTTTCCTGCAGAAAGTTTTGTTAGATACAAATGCTACAGTAAAATTTCCATAACATATATATGTATATATACATAATATATATATTTATATATATATATACATATATGCATATGTATATATTAAATATATATGTACGCTCACACATTTATGTATGCGCATATTTTTTTTGTTTTTTTTTATCGTTAACCTAGCTGGAGCTTTAATTCAAGGCCTGCAACTTGAATTTAACTCGTTATCAAAGGGCGTACAGAGAAGTGCGTAGGAGCGAGGGAGAAAGATAGCGAAGTTTATCTTTTGGTAACACTTACGGAAATAGTTGAAAGAAAAACAATAAGAACAAGAACAACAAATGTAAAATGTTTGCTGCTTTAATAACTTATCCAACGCTGCCCCGAACCCACGCCAAACACAACCACTCACTATGACCCTCCTCTCTAACTCGTGCTCTCCCTTACACACTTTGTCAACACACACATTCGCTACAATCTGGCAACGTGGTTGGTGATCATCTGCTTGACAAAAATGTATTGTATAATCAAGCAAATAAATGTGATATTTTGATTTTAGATCGTTTTTTATTTTTTGCAGCGCAGGCAGCAAGTTTTTTGCTTGAGTTTTTTAACGTTTTTGCTTATCAGCAACAGCGTATTTTTAATAAACTTTCAACTAAAGAGCAGCTGTTGCGAAAAGCGTTGAACAACAACAAAATAAAAATATGCACAATGTTTTGTGTATGAAAGTTCCAAAGAAATGCTAAAGCAAAAATGACTCAGCTACAAGAAGAATTTTTCGCATACAAATGTATTTGAAGTATACATATATATTTTTGAATGTATTTAGCTATGTAAATAAAAAAAACAGTTAAGTATATATTTATAAGCAAGCGTGCGGCAAGCCGACAACATAAATTTCATTGTGTAATCGCATCAAGTATTAAGGACCAATAAAAGTTTCCAGAACATTGATCCTAAATTTACACACACACACACATACACACATATGAATGGTGAAATAGACAGGCGGCACAAATTGAAAGCCGCATGTTTTTAAAAAAATCAACAACAAGGTGTTGCACCCGATTGAATATGTTGCGTATTTTTTGCACCAACACACACAATCACAATGAAAACGAGAGCAAAAAAACCCATAAAATCAATGGTTTTCGCATTGTCTTTGGGTGTTTTTGGGAGTTTTTACGCATCACTTTACAAACAAATTGCGCTTGCAACATGACACCATTTTTTCCGATTTGATCTGTGTGTTTGCGTCTCTGTTTTGGCAACTGTTTTGTAGTAGGTTATGTTCCTCGTGCTTAAATGTGCGCTTACCTTTTGAAACCAGTAGGGTAATTTGTGTTTTTAATTGCTTTTCTTTTATTTGTTTAAAGTTGAACTGTTTTCGCTTTTTCACTTCATAAATTATTTTATTTTTGATTTAAATAACACTAAACTGGAGCGTTCAAAGCAGCACAAATGAAACACGTGTCTACGTCTACCTTTTACATATCATAACAGGGCCGGCTAACTCAGTGTTGCCATCAATTCACACAAACGCCTATTACCGATGTAAACACACACTGCCAATTCTGCTTTATTAAATGAAACGCGTTATTATAGATCTCCCTTTGGAAAAGTATTCGAAATTGAATTGCTTTTAAAATGTTTGCACAAATTGCTTAAATGCATGTGAATAGATTTAATCGGGCTGAATGACAACACATGCATGAACAGAGCAGCATTAAGTTGCAATCGATAAGTATAAAGCTGATAATCGCTTTCGATATTCACAAAGCGGGTTAAAAAGCCGAAATAAGCACTGATTTAAAATAACGCAGCTGTGTATGAAATGCAATATTTTTCTAAAAATTAGGTTATTAAATTATAATATAAAATCATTAATCGATAATTCAAAAACATAAAATTTTCTAAGTGCTTATCGATATGTGAAAGCAGCTAAAATAAGGCAGAATTTCTGTGCTGCCACCTATTAAATTTGTCGTTGATTTTAAAATAAACAACAAAATAATTGTACATGTTAGGTAACTATTTGAATATCAAAATCGAATGAAACATAAGCCATTGCAATCTCACACCAAGCTAATAAAATAAAATCGAACCGTTTGCCTAAGGCCACCGTTGTGTAGTCTGGCAACTCTACGCTTGAGTCAGAGCACACGGTTTCCTGTTTGCTTGCTTTGACAGCGCTCTTTCTACCAATTGACAGCAACTGAGGTAGGTCGACGGCAAAAGTACTTAGTTAAAATTCCAAAAATATTGCAAACATCAACGAATTGTATTGGCAACTGATATGTGCAAACTAAAGCTGAAACATGAGCAAAGAATTAAACACAATTGTTATACGTTATCAATGAACCGAAATTAACTCAAAACTGTGTTTACTTTTTTTCCCCATTTTTCACTTGTAGTGAAGATGGCTGTCCGCTACGAGTTGTGCATTGGTCTTAACCGAGGCCACAAGACTACCAAAGTCAAGAATGTTAAGTATACCGGCGACAGGAAGGTCAAGGGCTTGCGTGGCTCCCGTTTGAAGAACGTAAGTGTTAAGAAATTTTCGCAAAAAAACATATTTTTGTTTACGTTTGATTGATTGATAAATATTCGTCTTCCTTTTCATGCACAGATTCAAACGCGTCATACCAAGTTCACGCGCGATCTGGTTCGCGAAGTCGTTGGACATGCTCCGTATGAGAAGCGTACCATGGAATTGCTGAAGGTGTCCAAGGATAAGCGCGCCCTCAAGTTCCTGAAGCGCCGCCTCGGCACACACATCCGTGCCAAGAGGAAGCGTGAGGAACTGTCCAACATTCTCACTCAGCTAAGGAAGGCTCAAACTCATGCCAAGTA
Source organism: Drosophila dives (assembly GCA_035042365.1). NCBI lineage: Eukaryota > Metazoa > Arthropoda > Insecta > Diptera > Drosophilidae > Drosophila > Drosophila dives. The sequence goes on along the minus strand of JAWNLJ010000443.1, from coordinate 15,409,562 downwards.
AAATGCGAGAACACCAACAACAGCAGCAATAACAACAACAGCAAATTGTGCGTGTTTTTTTTTTGCGTGGTGTTTTTTTTATGGTTTTAATGAACTACTTGATGAGCTGACTATTAAAAGGAAAAACAAAAAATGAATACAGCCATGTGTTTATTATTTTTTTCGTAGTGCACAAAAATAAGGTTCATTGTATTTTTTTTTAGTGAAGAGCAACTAACCTTTAAAAGTTAAAAAATAATTTGCAATCTTAAAATATCCTTACACGGATTGCTAATTCAACAGTACTTAATTGATCTGGCTATAAAATGGAACATAAAAATATGTTAGATTCGGCGTATAATTTAGTATCAGAAGTTGGAATTGATATATGTATATTTATATGTCATATATTCAATAATATATATATATAAATATATTTCTATCTGTTTAACCTCAAAATTCGTCTTAAAACCTGATCTTGATGAAGAATCCAATTTGAAACCCTTTTTTTATTTCCTTCAGCCTTTAAATCACGAACATAGTTCAATTTGACAGGTTTTTTCTTATAAGGAAATTCATTTCTTTAAGTATATATATTATTGATGAGAAGAGTCGTAGCCTTTTATAAATTGGCACACATTTGTCTTTTCGCTGCAGTCGCTTCAAAGAATTTAGAAAATACCGGTTCAGATCAATTAATATGTCATATGGCTGCCATATCGACCGCAGAGGTAAATTCTTCTGTTTAAAGACCAAACTTAAAATTAGTATCAAGTATCGTTTTGAAAAACAAAAGTTTACATTATTATTATTTTTTTCCTCCAATTTAAATAGTAATTTAATTTGAAGCCACGAACAAAAATAATTGTTTTTAGTTATTGTTCTGGGCTTAGTTCAGATTTATTGATTTAGCTGAATACATTCACAAATGCTTAAGAATTTTGCTTACTACTTAAATGAATTGGGATTATTTTTGCAAGTAATGCTCTTAAAATTAATACATTTCCGGCTTTTTGTGTTTTTCGTTAGTTTCATTCGTTTAATGTTCACACATATAATATAAAAGGCTACGACGTAGGAGCTCTTTAGTGGTGAACATGGAAGTATGCAGAATGCTTACAAAACTATTGAGTACTTCACTTGATGCTGCAGATCAGGAAATTGATTAAGGGGCCAGGATTTTGGATGAGGAATAGAGATGTTACGCAGCACCATTTAGTGAACACAGCCGTTTTGTGTCGCTTTGATTGAGGAGGAGGATTGCTTTAGCCGGATAGATCTTATCAGGGATCGTCGTCGGTATCATTTAGGCTGGGCAGCGAGATGGTCACCTCACCAACCAAGTGTGCCTCATTCGCATCGTTGGAGACGATGATGCGTTCGTATTCGCTACCAGTGAGTGGATTAACTATCTCATAGCAGCTGCCTGTTACCGTTTTTGCATCCCCATCTTCACCATGCTTAATATGTGGCGCAAGGATCTGTTGGGTCACCTCCAAACTCTCGATGCGCGTCATTTCCAAGCGATAAAATCCATTCTCATCCACACGATACGTGAAACGCTTATGGCCGGATGGCAAACGAAAGCCGTGTTTCTTGATCAAATGCACGGACAGTGATTTGCCGCTCTTAAAGAAGCGTTCGCAGCAGTGGCACGCATAGAATATCGGATTGTTGCCGTGCACCTCCAGAAAGTGCTGAAAAATATAAAATGCAAAATATTATTTGGTTTGTCTTCTTTTCAATCAATGAATCGCAGCATTTAAAAAATAACATTTGTTTTAGAGATGATATACATTTTTAAGCATATATGCCATAAAGGCATATGGCAGTTACTTATTGCTTACCCTACGCATTTGGGTGTAGGTGCGCACCGAGTACTGGCACCCGGGATGCTCACACTGATGCACCATCTTTGAGTGGACAATTTGAACGTGCTTGACCAGATCGGATTCGCGGACGCAGCGTGTATCGCATTCGCTGCACTTGAACGGCTTATCCTTGAGATGGCGATAACGGATATGCGTAGTCAAGGAGCTAGCTGAGCTGCAGGTCATGTCGCACATTGTGCACTTGTAGCAATTCACATGCCGCACAACATGGCCACGCAACAGTTTCTCCGTCGCAAAGAATTTAAAGCACTGTTCGCATTGGAATTTTTGAGCTATAGCAAGAAAGAGAAAGGAAATTAATAATAACCAAATAATTATAATATAATGTATAAAATTCTAAAAGTGCTTTCAAAGATAGCCAGCAGATATTAATTTTGTAAACTCTATAAAATGAAAATTTAACTTAGCCTATACAAATTAAAAACTTTTCTAATATCTGCTTACAATCGAAATAAATTATTTAAAAAAGAGTTTAAAACTGTGGCGATGTAACAAACAAAAAAAAAAATAGTGAAATCATTTTTTAAATTGCCTTGTCGAACCCTTCTATAAAAATGATTGTAATCCACAACAACATGAATTTTAAATTCTTTGCAGAACTTACGTCTTTCTTTCAAATACAAGACTTTGTGGTAGATCTTTAAAATAAGAATTCAAAGCTGTGACGGAATATTAAACAAATATTTTTGAACTTTGGCTGGTGGCAGAACTTTCTCAAAAGGATGTGAATGTATTTTTTAATGTTCCACACACAAAAAAATACCATTAAGAAATTAAGAAATTTTTGAGTTTTTTATAGAGCTCCTCTCCCAGACAAATTAAGGGCATTGTTAAAATCCAAACTATTGCCATAGACCAAGAATTTAAAATGATTTCACTATGATTTCACCTCTGCAAGAGGATGGCACATTGTTAAAATGACTATGACACAATTTTTAAGAGATTTACTGGTATCAACCACTTACTATTGTTGTCTGGCTGTCGGCGCAGGTGATCGAAAAGCGTCGTCTTGGTGCGGAAGAGTTCTCCGCAATGGAAGCAGGCAACATGCTTTTTGTTCGAATGCGTGCTGATGTGTTCGATGAGGCGATATTTGTTCTCTAGCTGCTTGTGGCACAAATTCCAGTTACAATGCGTCTTGGGTCGTTCGTCGTCGGGTGACTTTTGTATCTCGTACTCAAATGAGGCATGCTGCACAATGTGATCCTGGAATTCGACGATAGAGACGAATGAGCGAAAACAATCGCTCCAGCCGCATTGGAAATTTTGCTTTAGTTCGGGCAGCTTGTCGCCCTTGCGGGCGGGCGCATAGCAGGCGGGTATCTCCGGATGCTGTTCACATTCGGTCTTTCCCCTGAGCAGTAGATTCATATAATAGCCATGATAATAGCAATGCCTCTCGAACTCGATGCGGCAATTGGTATTAAAATTGCAATCGTTCCACATGCATTCACATTTACTCTCCTGCTCCCCCTGCTGCTGTTGGTGGTGCTCCTCCAAGTGGATGGCAATGTGGCTATTTAGCTGCCATTCGCCATCGCAAATTGTTTGACAATCTTGCCAAGCGCATCGCAATTGCAAACCATCAACTTTTTTCCGTTTGTTCGTCGTCTGTTGTCGCATCATGGTGCGTTTAGTGTCCGTAATTAGTGTGGTTTATTCCACAGTTCTTGGCTCTGCGATTTTATTTTCGGATACTGGTTAATAAATTGCTATTCCTGCAGAAAAGGCGAGAAAAAAACACAATCGCTATCGTTATGCTTTTATCGTGTACATTTTCAAAGTGTTCGCGAATCGATATTTATTTGAGTCACTGTTAAACTATCGAACAATATGTCGATATTTAAGCAAGCCTTAAAAATATTTGCTATATATCAACAACTAATTTGCTATAATATTCTTAGAATTAATTAAACAAGCAACAAATAATGAATTTAGCTTTATTTCAATCGAAATAACAGCTTATAAAAAATTTGAAGAAACGCAAAACAAGTTAATATACCACTTATTTCTCGCTCAATACTTATCGATGTGCTGTAAACATTTTTTTGCAAGCGCAATTTTCCCTCCAATTTCATGATTTTAACTAATGCGTAAATTGCTTATTCTTTTTAAATTACAAAGTTTATTTAAGAACGTACGGCAATGTTAGAGATTTTTAACTTTTAAAAGAAATAATTCTGGTTTCATAAGTTATTTTAAATGATTTTATTTAGGCCGCTCACATACTTGTTACCAACATAAGTTCCGCCAACAAATAGCGATATTCATTTTTTTTTCGTTGTCTTCAAACATTACTTAGATATAAACTTTATCTAAAACTATATATAATATGATTTCTATATTAATTTCAGCTAGATTCAAAATGTCCCCAAGAAATACTAGCAGCAATAATGTGTGCACAAATGGACTTATAGACCCGGCATTACATAGGCAATGTTGTCCAGTGTCGTCGCCAGATTGGTGCTCAATTGTGTCTTATTTTCCAGGCCGGGTATTTGCGTTGTCATGCAAAGTAGTGGTCCCATCGAGCAGAGCAGGCTGTCTAGCAAGACGGACAGGCTGCCAGAAAGAGCGACATGACCGTTATGCTCCTTTAGTCGCTCGCCAATCACCGTCAGACTCTCACCGAGAAGTTTCAAATGGGCAGCGGCATCGATTGCATCAATCCCGGATGACTGCGGTTGCCCGTCCTTGCCCACATCCAAATCCTGCTCCTGCTGTAATCCACTGTTGCTGTCTCTGCTATTTGTGTGTTGGTTGGATGTGGATGTGGTTGCTGTTGCTGCTGTCGATGGAGCTGTCTGGCTGCCTGCCTTGGTGCGTGTGTAGCTAGTGCGCTTTTGTCGACTCTGTGCCCAAGTCGAAGGCGGCACCGTCATCATTGTCGCTGATGATGGTGTCGCCTCAACTGGTAACTGGCGGCGATCTGCGGCCAATTTCTTGGTGCGGCTCGTCGTCGGACGATTCACAAACGTTGTCTCCACGGGATCTGGAGCAGGAGCAGCATTCCCATTGCTTGTCATAGACTGTATCGACGTCGTAGTCATCGTCGTCGTCGGCGTGTGGCCCATGTCGGCTGGTGCATTTCTTTCTCGGGTACGCGCCCTTGTTGCCTGCGATTTGGCCTTGCGTCGCCAGGTGTTCTTATCCTTGTTGGAAACATTCGCCCACAGTTCGCTGAGGCGTCGCGCTGCATTCGCAAAATCTGTGACAAATATATTGATGTATAAGGATTGGGTTTAGTACTTGGCACCAGTTTGCTCACCCAGATCGGGAAAGTCGCGTTTGCGCACTTCGCGCGCCCACAGACTGTAGGCGGTGAAACGTGCCCGTCCCTTGTCCTTGCGCTGCGGCTTGTTGCCATCCTTAAGGGTTTTGCGCTTGCTGGTCTTCTCGCGCATATATAGACTCTGGCGGACACGAGAATCGTTTGTGTAGGATGATGATGCCTCCGCTTCGACGCCCTCTACGAGATCCTGCACCAGTGTGTCAACCTCATCGTCCGAGTTCATTAGAGCTCCACGCAAATCAGCGCTGCCACCAATAGCCGGCGCCTGGTCCAATTGCCCCATATCGGCGATATTGTGACTGCCCACGTCCCCAATACCATCATCGTCATCAACGACAACATCATCCAGTTCGTAGGCCAGAGCCAATTCCTGTTCGCGTTCGCGTAACGCATTCGGTGGTCGTCCACGACCGGGATACCTGACTGCTGTTCTGCTTGGTCTTTTGGTTCGCTTTTCTATCTCATCTGGGGACTCGAAATCCAAAAGTTTCGATGACTTTTTGCGTACGCGTCCACTGCGAGAAATGCCAGCAACCTGAAAATCTACAACTTTGCCTTAACTCGCGTTTTTTTTATATTTACTTTACTATGTGTTGACACTTACCCTTAGTTGCTGGAGCACATATTGTTGGTGTTTCCATTGTTTTGATTCAATTCATATCAATTGTTAATTGTTGTAAACGACGCGATGAAAAATCGTTTAACAGCTGTTTTGTAGTGTTGGTCAATACATCGATTTTCTTGCCTTTATGATATCGATGTTTATTCAGGACTATATATTGTTGCAAAACGGTAGCATGGTCAGGAGTAATCAAATAAACAATGTCTCATTAAAATTTTCAAATACATCAAGTTGATAATATTTTATGCTACACATGAAACATTTACAACACATTTTTGATGGACTGTTGTACTGGCAAGATACAATTTATCGATTTCATGTCGATACACTGGAATAATTAGGCGATAACTGTAATTAAATACGTTTCACTTTTGAATTTGGTCAGATCCCAAAAAAAAATAACAAAATTGCTGAGACTTATGTGTATATAGCAGTATAACTATATATTTGCAAGAAAATATGCTTTTCACAAATTAAATAATTGAAAAAGTTGCAATTTAAATTAAGCCTATTGCTGCACATTAATATTAAGCGATTGTTGTTGATATTTAACGATTACCCTTCGTAACCAACATCAGCATCTGTGTACATTTTGATGGGATGGTCAGCGGTTGCGTTAGTTGATTCCATCATTTCGACATCACGGCATTTGGCCGCCTGCAACTCTCTTCTGATATCCGCCGTAATCTTTGGATGCGTTTTGTGTCTGCAATATGATAAATAATTAACTAATGGAGTTTCAAATTGAAATTTAAATTAATTAATTATTACTTCAACAATAGGAGCAACGCATCTTTTTGTTCCGAGGAGATGTCATTCTTGTAACGCTGGGCAAACGTCAGCAGACTCTGATGCCAAATCACTGGCAAGTCCCGTCGCTCACTCTCGAATCTGTAAGAATAAACATTACTAAGAGTTTGAAAACCGGTGGGGCTGAGTTACCTGAGGAAATGAAAGACAGCCGCATCGATGACACGATAGGGCAGCGCATAACGCTTATCGAGGAAATAGCGTATAAATATCGAATTGGCACCCGAATAGCTCATCTCAAAGATCTTCAGTAGGCAGGCGGCCGAGTGCAACACGGGGATCGAGCTGCGCCCCACAATGCTGCCAAAGATGATCGCCTCACGCAACGTACAATCACCGGCCTCCAGCAGCGGCAACACGATGCCCTTCATAAATGCAGCCGGCTTGAAGAGGGCCCGCTTGAGGGCATTGTACAGATGCATATTGAGTTTCTTGTATTCGCAGAGATCGTCACGAATGCGCGGCAACAAAACCAGATTGTAGAAACGCTGTGCCATCGCCTGCGAGAGAACAGAGCAAAAGATTCGGGTGCCCTGAAACATGGCGGCGGCACTCCAATTGTGCGGCTCCGTTATGAATAATATTTGCTCCCAGTTCCTCAGCTTGGGTATGATCTTGAACGCTTTGGGTATTTTGCCGCTGCGATAACGTTTGAGCACATCGCGTACACCCTCGTACATTTCCTTTACCTTGGGATCGATCTCTTCGATCTTCAGTGAACCCTCATCGGAGATTTTCGTATGGATATCAGCACCCTTCTCCTGTATTTTTTGCATTATTAGCTCGGCCAAATGCTGGCTGCGTTTGCCCTCATTTTCTGTTGCCGGCTGTTGAAAGCGTTCAAAGGCAGCAACATCATCATCATCCATATCCAGATCCGTCATAAAATCAGCTTCAGTCACTTCGCCCTCTTCCTGCTCTCTGGCATCTTCTGTAAATGCACACATCAGTTTGGAAATTGAAAAAATGATTGTTTAAAACATACTTAAATTGAAGTTGACATTTTTCCTTAGCGCCAAGCTTGGAAAGTTCTCCTCGTCCAGCTCCAGTTGCTGCAGTCTGGCTGCCGCCAATATTTTTTGACTGCTCTTCGCATCTATATTCTGTTCATAAACAAATGTAAATACACAATAATATTAAATATTGATCGCATATTTATGTTAAGTGGTTGGACTTACTGGAGATTCCTCGGCGCGCAGCTTGACCTTATCCTTATCCTTGTTTTTCTTCACTTTGGTTACTTTGCCCTCGGTGATTTGATTTTCTAAACTCACATTTTTAATAATCGCCACGTTCGACTTCTTTGTCTTGCCCATTTTTCCTGTTTAACAAAAGAAATGGTTTTCTTTTAATATAATAACAAAGCTAAGCACGTGTTGTAATCGTTAATTATCGCTAATGGGTGCACCCTGTTGTTCGATTAAAACGCATGGTCACCCATCATTTTGACAGCTGTTGTCAGCATGCTTGCCTTGGAGAATATCGATATTAAGGGAATTGGCTAGAGACGTGCGAGATATTGAATGTTATTAATAACATACTAACATAAAATAGTTTTATAAGCTAAAAGAGTAACACTTGACTCTATATTTCGGCATTTCAAGGCATATATGAACGCTGTAGTCTCTAATAAGGGCTATTGTTAATGTGCAATCGATTAATTGTTTACAGCACATCGATTATTCCGACATATCGATGGTTAATGCATCCCTATTTCCTTTCCCTTACCTAGCTGGGATTTGACAAGACCGATTCTTTTTTTTTCTGTGTTGACTGCAGCAAGACCAACATAATGAAGGTGTGCAAAAATTTTGTGAAAAATATTCAATCTAGTGCCATAAACATTTATAAATATTACTAAAAACGGCTAACGTTAACATTGAACTAGTGCAGAAATCAAATAATGCATGCAAAATGCATACGATTGCGCTGAAATTCAATGATAACAATTTCGATCACGAATGTAAACCAAACAATAATGTTGTTTTTTTTTTGTTGTGTTGTTTTGTGATAATTGCAGCTGAACGTTTCCTATCCCGCAACGGGATGCCAAAAGCTATTCGAAGTCGTCGATGAGCACAAGCTGCGCGTCTTCTACGAGAAGCGTATGGGCCAGATTGTGGAAGCCGACATCCTCGGCGACGAATGGAAGGGCTACCAGCTGCGCATCTCTGGCGGCAACGACAAGCAGGGCTTCCCCATGAAGCAGGGCGTCCTCTCGCACGGTAAGTCGGCACAACTAGAAACCATAACTGTAATGCTTTTAAACATCTCGATAATGTTGTTTAGGTCGTGTGCGTCTTTTGCTGAAGAAGGGACACTCATGCTATCGTCCACGTCGTACTGGCGAGCGTAAGCGCAAGTCTGTGCGTGGCTGCATTGTGGATGCCAATATGTCGGTTTTGGCTTTGGTTGTCATCAAGAAGGGTGAACAGGATATTGCCGGTCTGACCGATACGACAATTCCACGTCGTCTGGGTCCCAAGCGTGCCAGCAAAATTCGTAAGCTGTACAATTTGACCAAGGAGGATGATGTGCGTCGCTTTGTGGTGCGCCGTCCATTGCCTGCTAAGGACAACAAGAAGGCCACATCGAAGGCACCCAAAATTCAGCGTCTCATCACCCCCGTGGTGCTGCAGCGCAAACACAGACGCATTGCCCTGAAGAAGAAGCGTCAGTTGGCCTGCAAGGAGGCTGCCGCCGACTATGCCAAGCTCCTCGTGCAGCGCAAGAAGGAGTCGAAGGCTAAGCGCGATGAGGCCAAGCGTCGTCGTTCTGCATCTATTCGTGAGTCGAAGAGCTCCATATCGAGTGACAGGAAGTAAAACTGCAAAGCAAAATATGTGCGGCAACTGAAGCAGCAACAAATTTTGTAACATCTACTACACACATCGTATAAGCAACAATTGTAGCCGTCTGATAATAAATGTCAATGGTCTAAAGATATTCCCCACGTCCAACTCGAATACATTTATTTTTTTTTCGTGAACACAATCTTTTTGCAATGGGAGCTGTGCATCAGTGATGGTTACTTTTATTTTAATATAATTCCACCAATTAAATACAAAGGGGTATGTGAAATGGTTGTAACTTCTTACGATAGACCAATTAATTGTATGGTGTGTAATTATTTGAATTAAAAGGGAATTCAGAAAATCCTGCTCATCAGGAGCAGCCAAGTCGATATAGCCATGCGATCCATATAGAACTTGTTCAGTTTTAAAACTTTAATGAAGTTTGAGCCAGTATATGAAAATTATGCTGATCATGTAAATATAGGAGACAGCTGCCATAGCAACTAACGGGTTTAAAGATGATTTCTTGCATAAAAACAAAACTCTTTACTTGTTGACCAAAACTAATCAAGTCGGATACTCAAATAGGACCAATCTGTTTATTTTTGGAATCCATTGTGAAAATTTAAATGTAAGCAGCTGAAATTATTTAATTTTCCAACTATATTAAATGCGCACATTTTACTGAATACAATAAATTTAGTTTCCAGCAATAATTGAATTGTTGCTTTAGATTTAATCTATAATATAGACTGCGATAACCTTCTTGATTAGCCGCAAAAGAAGACATTTCAATCTAAACTTTATTTTTGCTTCACATCTGAATTTTAAATATTAGTTAAGATAATCCCATCGAAAGATTCTGAAACAAGTTAAACTTCGTTTCCATAGGTCAGGTGAATATCAGCGACTGCTCTCTTCTAATTCGTGAGGATCTCTCAATCTTACAGCGAGAATTTGAACTTAAAGATTGAATTGTATACTAAATCCAATCCAGAATTCATGTTTTATAGAGAATTTAATTATTAATTATAATTCTTTAATTATTAATGTATTGTCTGCAGCAGTCAAATTGTCATATAAATTTATAAAAAGTTAAATTGTTCTTATGAATGCTATGATATAGTAGATCGAAAAGCATACAAATAAATATAACATGTAAATTTAGTTGGAAACCGAACTATAAACATTCAACCGATTGTTCCAATGGCAGCAACATATAGATCGATACAGCCATATGTAATTACTAAATTTGATAAGTTTCACGTGACTTTGCTGGGAGGCTATAAAACATAACGACAAAATTGTAAAAATACCCACTACAAGTATGAACAAGAGAACTGGATATGTTCCCGATATGGGACTTGTAGAAACTGAAACTTTTCACCATCTGTAGATAAAAGCGTTCTATTTTACGAGTGAACACTGTAGCTATACACGTTTATTTTGAACTTAATGACAATTGAATTACATTTGTATATATGGTATATAATAGCATATCTATGTAAATAGTATATAATGTATATATGTAAAAAACAACAAGAATGTATAGTCGTGGGCAGTTGGTGCTGAGACGAGCTTTCCACAACACACACACACAGAAAGAGAGAGAGAAAGAGAGAGAGGTAGAAGGGGGAATGTGTGTGCGTGGTTACCGTATTAAAAGCGATTTTTATATCTATGATTCAACATATTTGCTTATCTCTGGGCTGATGTTGCTTCATTGTTGGCTGGCGGGGATAGCGTCTCGTACTGTGTCAGCTTTGCTTCCTGATCAGCCAGCAACTCGAGCAGATCCTCCTGATCCTTTTGTGTGGTCAACAGCAATTGGCTGGCTGCATCGGCGCGTTGCTTCTCTGTGGTCAGCTGCTGCCGCAGTGTCTCCAGTTCCTTTTGGAGGCGAATGTTCTCCGCGAAATACATGTTGGCCTGATACCGTGCCGCATTAAGTTCCTCCAGTGGCTGTGCCGCCTGTTGTCCTTGGCCAGCTGATTGTGGCATTGTTGCTGTTGCTGCAGCTGCAGCTGCTGCTGTCAGCTGTGCCTTGAGCAGGGTATTCTGATCGGCCAGCTGCGTTTTAAGCGACTGCTCCTGACTGATCTGCTGTTTCAATTCGTCATTCTGATCCTCCAGCTCTTTGTTGGACCGCTGTAGCGATTGTATTTGCCCATCCATGCCGCGTATGATGCCCTTGTACTGAGCAACTAACGCCGATGCCTCCGAGCTGAGTGTCAGTTCGGTCAACTCAATGCCATCAACATCAAAGCCTGACACTAGCTTGGCTATCAGTGCCTCCAATCCCTTGTAGAGTTTACAGTACTCATAGTCAAGCAGTAGCTCACTGGCGCCCTTGGCACGGATCTGGGCTTGCTTGCAGGCTCGACTATATGCCTCGTGGCGTGACACCTCACCCAGTTTGTTGCAGAACGTCTCCTGGCCAATGCGCTTTATGATCAGTTGGCTGATGTCCTCGCGTCGCTGATTGGCCAGCGAATTGTCATTAAACTGTATGCAGAGACCCATTAGAAAGGCGCACATGCCCTGGACGAGATATTCGCGCTCATCATGCTCATTGGCACACAGCTGGGCCGTTAAATAGGCCATGGTACCTTGCGTCTCCAGCAGTGCCTTCACAGCACTGGGACAATGGGCCAGCCAGACACTGAGTAGCATTAGGAGACCCACTCTGCTCTGGATGCGATAGCGTTCCTGTTGCATCAGATTCGTACACTGTTCGAGCAGTGTAATGGGTCGCTGGCCACCTGGTGTGGCAAGCAGTACACGCAACAGCTCCTCCTTCTGCGCAACATTCTCGACAAGCGTATGCATAATGGCCACCGCTGAGAACCAATTGGCCAACGTGTCCGTTGAGAAGAGACCGGTGCAGAGCAGTTGGCCAGTGGATAGGGAGCTCACATCCGTTGCACTTGACGGCAGCAGGGTTTGGACAACAGCACGCTGACCATCCGAGTTGCGATAGAGGAAGCACTCAAAACAATAGAGTACGGCACAACGCAGCGCCAACAATTGTTTCTCATTGATCATGGACATGAGGAGGACGACAATTGCGGGACGAGGGGGCTGACTGGGCGCCAGGACGCGGCTTAGATTATCTTGATTTTCGTGATCGCCACGCACCACCTCGGCAACGGTATTGATCGTTTCTGTAAGTATGTCGGCTGGAACGCCGCTGCTCATCAGTATGTCGCAGAGCGCTTGGAGCAATTGCGATTTTTGCATGACACGCTGGCAGGCGTTGACCACCTGCTGCTGATTGCTAGGCGTTACGAGGGCACGAACCACCTGCAGCATACAATGGAAATTCGACACCTTCTGCGGTGTCCAGCCGTTGTCGTCCAGTTCGCTGTTAAGTATGAACATGGGTGCCAATCGCTGTATATAGGAGCCCTCCTTGAAGAACTGCTGATTGCTTGAGTTATTTTTGAGCAGATTCAGCAACAGAATGAGACAATCCTCGACCACAATGCCACCATCAGAACAGCCCTCCTCGCGCACAATATCGAACAGGCGATCGAATGCATTCTCGAACGCTACAATTTTCTGTATGTTCGAATTGCCTTTGGTCAGCTCAATCAAGAGGAGCAGCACATCGTTGCGAATCACCTCACGGCTGTCAGTCAGCAGATCCATTAGCTTGGACACGCCCATGGGGCTGACAAGCACGAGATCTTGCAATTCTCGCGTCTTGTTCGAAATCAAAGATGTTATTAATTGAATGGCTGCACGTCGCACACGGAAATCATACTCATCCAGATAGCCCATGACGAGCGTGACATGCTCGGAACTTTTGATGAACATCTCGGTGAACTGTTCACCCACATTGACAGATACCGCTGGATTGTCGGCCTCCTCTTCGAATTCCTCGCTGGTGACAATATTACATAGTGTGTCCAAAGCATAGCTAATAATCTCAGCATCCTGGCCATCATTTTGCAGCACCTGCACCAGCGGCGGCATACCCTGTGCACCAACTTCAATACGATATTTCCTCGAGAGCGCCTTCAGTGCCCGGCAAGCATCGCGACGATCTTCAAGCAGTGTCGACGAATAAACTCGATCGACCAGTTTCTCAACTGTTTCGGCAGCGCTGGGCTGTTGACCCGGCTCGGTGCTGCCCAGCACCGTTTTGATGCCGCTCTTCAGGAACTCCATCCACTCGATTCTTCTGTGTGGCTCGACTACGTGTTCAATATGTTATGTTTAAGCTCCTATATGTATCTGACACGTCAATTTTTTTAATAACAATATACCGCCCAGTGTGTGCACACTAACCGATCGAAAATCTATATGTATATAAATATATCGATATTCGAAACGATTAAAACAAGTCAATTAATACTTAAAGATTTGATTTCTTTAGCTGATTTTAAATTTAGTTGTGCTTTTTCTATTGGTTTACAAATATTATTCATGTAAATATAAATATTTCAAAGATCGCATTATCGATAACAAACATTGCATTGCATTACGCAGCATTGTTTACTTTATAGATAGAGTATTCTTATTTGCTCGACTGGCACAATTTAAAATGCTGATTTATTAGAATATCAATTAAACTTGTATTAAAATACGCTATTTTATTTGTATCTTCCAAAATACTATTAGATAAATAATGGTTTTGCATATTTGATGGTTTAATATTGATTTTATATTTGCACCTCCCATATTGTACTATCGATAGCAAAAGACCATTTTTGGTATTTTTTAGTAAAAAAAAGGGCAGCATTATAGAAAATTCTGTGCATAGAGCAATACTGGTTGAATTTTTTTTGTTGTATCTTTTCACTGTTTTTGTTTATTATGCATTTGTTTGCATCTAAGTTGTTAATAAAAATGGATGCTACAGATGTCGCTGCCTAAGTGAGCAACAAAATGAATGCCGCACAATTGGTGTGTCTATGCCTGTGGCCGCTGCTCGCCCTCCACGCGCCGACGACCTTTGTTGTGCAGGCAATGTGCCCAAAAAAATGCAGTTGCAAGAACATCTCGGAGAACATTCAAAGCCTGCGTGTCCGCTGCGATGAGCAGCACATTGATAATTGGAAGGAGCTGAACTTTGGCGACGACGTCCAAAACATTGTCAGCATGTAAGTTGCTTAATGTGTATTCGATATTCTTTATTTATTTATATACATTTTTTTTATTTTCTTTATGCGGGACTCTCCCAGCAATGCGAGCAAAAATTTGATAGCACAAATAAAGGAAGAGGATTTCAAAAGCTTTACGGAACTGAAACGTTTGGACTTGTCATCGAATCTGCTCAGCGAATTGGACAGGAACACCTTTGGCAATAGTCTAATAAATGTGGAACGTTTACGTATCGCCAATAATTCTATTAGTCACATTTATGAGGGCACCTTTGAGCTGATGCCAAAACTCAAACAACTGTAAGTAAATTCGTATCACTATTGAAGTTTGCAAAAGGCAAATTGTTTTTCTTTTGTCTTTTTAATTCCATTTATACAGGGATTTGTCCAATAATCCGTTGGCCTGCGACTGTGGACTGATTTGGCTGATTGCTTGGTCGAATGCACGCGATATTCGCTTGCAGCCGGCACCAAAATGTGATTCACCCATTAATTTTCGTGGCATGCCGCTGAAGAAACTCAAAGTGGGCATTGATTTCCGATGTGAGTCACTGCTGCAGCCGCTCCTGGAGCTGGTGCCTAAACAGAATCAGGTAAAACTCATTTACAGGCTTGTAACAACAATATATATAACAAATATATGTATATGTATTCCAAATATGCATCATATTGTTCTTTG
Source organism: Drosophila dives (assembly GCA_035042365.1). Classification (NCBI taxonomy): domain Eukaryota; kingdom Metazoa; phylum Arthropoda; class Insecta; order Diptera; family Drosophilidae; genus Drosophila; species Drosophila dives. Next base: position 15,394,385 of record JAWNLJ010000443.1, on the reverse strand, counting down.
ATTCTGGTCTCACAGTTAATCCAGTAGATTAATTTTTTAATAGAATATTGTAACTCTTTTAACTTTCATAAGAAATATATTCTATGATCAAAAATCTAATTCCTATATATTATATTATATTATATTCTATATGTATAATATGGTGCATCTGCTATATTCAAAACTTTAGCAGCTCGATTATAAATGTACTATTTTTGGGTATTAAAATATATAATTCATATAAATATAATTCACAGATTGCTTTTGAGGGCGATGAATTGCAGCTGAAGTGCTATGCGCCACGCGTTGCTGTTGGAGCACCTCGTGAATCGGAGGATTTGCCGACACGTGCCTATGTTTTCTGGGGCTGGTCGGACAAGATACGACAGCTGAACTCCACCGATGATATTATTTATCGCGATCCGACCAAAGTGTTCAACGATGTGCATTTGGAGACGCGGCACTCAACGGATTCCGGCATACTCAATTCCATCTTACGCATCGGGAGTCTCACACAGAATCATACGGGTATGTGGGACTGTACGTTACGCAGCCAGCAAGCGAATCTCTCGCAATCGATAGTCTTGCATGTGGTGGCAAAGGGAACGCTGTATTGTGATGCCATCGTTACGCATACGAACAAGGGCAGCTATCATTGGCCAAGGACAATGCGTGGAGAAACGGTGCTCCAGGCTTGCGTCGAGGAACCGAGCGATGTGACCCAACAGCGACGCTCCAGCCACGAATGCGCGAACGATGGCCACTGGCATAACTTGAATACGGAGAGCTGTGTCTATGTCAGCGAAACAACGCGCATTTTTGAACAGTTTGCCAAGGTGAATCTGACGCTGACCAAAGGACAGAATGCCTTGGATATTGCGCGACGTTTGCACAATTTTACGCATATACAGACGCAGTTGCACAAGATACGCGATCCAATGGATCTGGAGTATATAGCGCGTACACTGCTCAAGTATCTGGAGCAACTGGAGGCGCATCAGCAGGAGATTAGCTATCTGCTAATGGACATTGTATCGCAATTACTGACGCTGCCCGGCAAATTGTTTGAGGCGGCCCAGCTGCAACAGTCGACAGGTCACAAACTGTTGCACATTGTCGAAGCGTCTGCGTTGCGACTTGCCAGCAGCACCGGCAGCATCAGTGGCGGTGAGACCGATTTGAATGGATTTATTGATTGGCGTCGACAAATGTCGCAACGCAATATTTTCGTGGAGTTCTTCAACATTAGTCTGGAGCAATTTCTGAGCATGTCGTGCGTGTGGCTCGAGGGTAGCCAGCGTGGTCTGCAATGCAATAGCGGTAACGATACCATACCCATGTATGAGCATGGTGATATCGATGCCGCCATCCAAGTGCCCTATCAGGTGCTCAACGATCATCTGTCGAACAATGTGACGAGCAGCAGCAGCAACGTTGTGCAGCGAAATGTAAGACTGATGATAACGCTGCATCGCAATGCCAAATTGCTGCCCAATCTGCAGTCGGCTCACAACGAGACGCTCTCCTCGGTTATCATTGGCGCACGCCTGTATAGCAGCGAGGGTGAAGCGCTGCCTAACGGCAGTTCACGCCCAGAAAATGCTGATAACGATGATGATGATGATGTCGATCTGGAGCACGAGGATGTGTATCAGCAACGCATAACAATTATGCTGCGTGCACATCCGTATCATGATGAGCGCAGTGCACCGCTGCCAGCATGGTGGGATGCCGAGCAACAGATGTGGAATACGCGCGTCTGTCATCAACACTATCAGCATCGCACCCTGCTCATGTTTAGCTGCAGTCGGATCGGCTACTTTGGACTGCTGCAACGGGCTGCCTACCTCAATGACTACCGCAGCGAGTTGTCTGGTGCTCGCTTTCGTCACGCTCCCCTGCCCGTGTATGTGGGCTGTGGGGTGTTATTTGCGTGTGCCTGGTTCAACATAGTCACCTTTGTCGTTTTTGGCTGTGCCATACGGATCAATCGAGTGCAGCGTCATGCATTGGTCAACACCTGGCTGGCGCTCTCCACACTCTGTCTGGTCTTTGTCCTTGGCATCTATCAAACATCGAATTTACTAAACTGCCGTCTATTTGGCCTCCTGCTGCACTACCTCAGCTTGTGTGTGCTGCTCTGGCTGTGTGTCAGCTTGAGTAGCATGTATAAACGCTTGACGAAATCGACAACGGCCACATCGCTGCCGGCTGCAGTTAGTCAGCCCCTGCAAATGCGCGAACCAGCGGAGCCGCATCAACGGAAACCCATCCTTGGCATCTATCTAGTTGGCTGGGGCATTGCGCTGCTCATCTGTGGCATTAGCAGTGCAGTTAATATGAGTGAATATGCCGCTTATAGCTATTGTTTTCTGCACAATGCGACGACGATGAATGCTCTGCTTGTGCCCGCTGGCATTTTGCTGATCTTTAGTGGAATTTTGGCGCTGTGCATCTACTATCAGTTGACCCAGCAGACTGTGAATGTGCTGCAGCAGCAACAGCATCTGGGACAGCGTCAGTATTCCGATAATAATACTCAGGCCACGGAGCACATTGATCTCGACTGGCTGGATGCGAATGGAGTCAAACAGGAGGCGGCAAGCAGCTCGGGGCTGCAGCTTCAGCTGCAATTGCAACTTCATGAACAGTATAGCACCTTGAGCAATCCATTGAGCAGCATTGTCGATGATTTTGAGCGCTCCAACATGTCGCATTTGCGCGGGCACTTCATCTTTCTGGTGTTGTACGTGGCCACCTGGCTGTCGGCCGCGTTCTACGTGCAACACGAGGAGCAACTGTTTGTGCTGTGCTTTGTGGCCTGTTGCGTTGCACTGGGCCTGTTTCTCATCCTCTTCTACAATTTGACGCGCAACGATGCACGACAGGCGTGGACACAGCATCGCTTGCCACGGCCCACACGCCTTGTCACCTACAATAATGCACAAAACGGCGGGCGGGCAGCGGGAGCAGGTGGTGGCGGTGCAGGAGTGTGTGGTGCAGCTATGGCAAGTGTAAAATCAGGTGGTGCTGCCATGATTAGCAATTCAATTGTCGCCTACAAGCCAGCACCTGGAAGTCTCTACGAGCCAAACAATTCGGCCGGTTCGCGCTCGAACAGCCAGTGCTCCAACAAGCAGCGTAGCAACAGTGCACGCAGCATGCGCAGCCAGACACGCAGCAATGGACAGATGGACTGCACCACACAGCAACTTTTGGGTGGCAGTACTGCACCCAATGGCATTACGATCATCAATAATACACATGCCGGTGGCGTTGGGCAATCCTCTAATGTGGGCGGAACAGCAGCAGCCGGGACACCCACACAATCTCAATCTCATAGCCAGCAGCAGCAGCAGTCGGGTTTGCTGCATGTGGTGCCCAGTCACGAGAGCATACCAAGCGCCGAAATCTTCTACAATCCAAATCAGATTAATGTCGCCCGCAAGTTCTTCAAGAAGCAGAAGCGTCTGGCTAAACGTAACAACTTTGAGCTGCAACGCCAGGCGCTGCCCCTGCAGCAACTGCACAGCCAGCACAGTCTGAGCGATGCTAGCTCCGAGCAGCTCTATGCCCGACATCACAATGCGATGACTCTGTTGGCCGGCGGCAGCAAGGTTAACAACACGAATCTGCATTATAAATCGCCAACCAGTGCCCAGCAATCGCCTATTCTGCAAAAGGATCATCATCAACAGCATCAGCATCTGCAGGGGTCGGTCGTGAAGCGTTTTGTGCCCGCCACCAAAATATTGCAGGCGAACATCTATACGAATATACCGGAGACGTTGACGCCGCAGCACGAGGTGATTAAGTTGCGACAGAGCACGAGGACGCCATCGCTGCTGGACGAGACGCTGCACGAGCATGACGATGAGCTGTTGACCGCCCAAGAGGATGACGATGCCAGCTCATTGGATGAGCATGCGCCCTTGTATGCCAATACGATGCCAACGACACCACAAAGTGAACTCCATCCGCACAGCTTTCGTGGCGAGCGTGGTGCACCGATTAGCTCGACGCCGGTCAAACAGCCCAGTTTAGAGGCAATGAATAGCTTGGGATTGCCGGAGACGAGTATTGAGGATGTGGCTGGTGCTCAGGCTGGTGCTGCTGCCGAGGAGCCGCTGCTGCAGAAGCACGAGATTTATGTATCGAATTCGCTTCAAGTGACGAACAGCATACGGCTGGAGGATAACTTTCCCAGCGTATTTATCCGCTACAGTCAGCAGCAGCAATCGAAATCCTTGAACAATATAAGCGATATGCTCGCAGCCAGCACAAGTGGAGGCACGGGTACCGGTGGAGCGGGTGGCAAACAAAGTGATGGCAACGGCAGTGGCACTGCAGCCGCTGACATCGAAGCCAATGCGCTGGGCTCACTGGCCGGCAGCAGCGCCAACTCAATGCTAACACAGATGTACTCTTGCTCCAGTAACAATCTAGCCCAGCTTCAGGGCACGCACGGTGCACGCAGTCGAAATGCTGTTGTTGTCGTTGACGGTGATCATTTCAATCTGCTGCCGAACAGCACACGCCTCCTATCGGGGAGTCCAACGAATGAGAGCGATCTGAACTATCAGAACTCGGAGATTAGCATTCGCAGCCACGGACTCTATGCGCCACAAGCGGATAACGATCTTAACTTAACGCTAACCGATGACTTTCGCTGTTACCAGTCATCGAATGCAAGCGATGCGGATGTCGATGTACTCAATGAGTTTGATGATGAGTTTGTGGCCTACAGTGGCGGTGGTGGTGTTGTTGCGACCAATGGCGATGCACATTACCAGCAACTGCATCATGTGTTGCTGGCTGGCAATGGCAGCGGTGGTGAGGCAATTGCCGAAGGCGTTCATCTCGATGAACTGGATGACGATGGCGATGCCGACGAGGATGCGGTGAATGTGGGTGAAGATGATGACGATGAGGAGGCAATGAACAACTCGATTGATGAGCTGTACGAGGCCATCAAATGTCGCAGTCCATTGAAGAGCTGCAAACAGCAACAGATGCAGGAATCGCATTGCTCGCCAGGTGGCTTGGATAGATTACGCAAGGCACACGACCCACAATTGGTTAAAATCAATCAAAGTATGACGAATGCAAATCTGAATCAAATTACCAATACCAGTAACCATACCAATCCCCATAAAAATTCCAATCCCAATGCGAATTCCAATTCGAGCAGTAATCATGAGAATCTAAATGAAACTGTGGAAGATGACAGCAGTCAGAGTAGTGTCATTTCCTACATTGATCCTAGAGCGAACAACGAGCAGTGTGCTCGCAACAATCCTAGTTAGCTATAGATCATAATTATATATAGCCATAGTTACAGTTTTATCCAACACATAAACACATCCATGAAAACGATTTACCCTCCGTGCTTGGCTGGATGCTTGCAAGTGCCAATGCCAAAGTATTCCTGTCCTCAATAGGTAATAAGGCATTTTTATGAGTACTCTATATATAAACATATATATATATATATATACATGTAAATATATATTGTATTTGTACTTTTATATGCTTAACTACCTATATACAATATACATATATATATTTATACATGTTTAGCTTAAGTCACTTCGCATTATTCACCAACTATTCAATTGGCTCTAATATTAAATATAAGCGACTATTTATTATGACTAAGTTGAGTAATATATTATTCACATCTAGATATATTTAGTCAGTAATCACTAAGCACCAGCTTAGTGCTGTAATGCAATGGTCAGCAAACCAATCCTTTAAAGCCATATGATATAAATATATATCATATGGTACAGGAAATGAGATTATTATCACATTTTGATAAACAAAAATACAACCAACAGATGTGTATTTAGTGTAGCATGTAATAACAACGATTAAAATAACTCAACTAAGCAACTGAACTCATTTAAATATTAATCAGTTTTTAAGTGTTTTACATGTAGTAACTATTCTTCATTCTGTGTATTATGTATTTTGTATATTTACCAATTTTAAGTGCAAACAAATGAAATGTTTAGAAATCGAAAAAATAACACGAATTTTTATTCATGTTAAGTGAAAAACAAATAAAATGGGCTCTTTAAATAATAGTTCGATCCATGAATGTTACAATTTTTTAGATATAACAACTAAATAATCGTTGCATTTTTTTTTTATTTTGTTTTGTTGTTTTTTTATTTTGGATACAATGAACACATTTAACAGCTACTTGTAAAGTAGATACATTCGCAGGTCATTCGTTAGCTGGACTTTCGCACAATTGAGAGTCCAGCAATAAAGTATTTATACATATGTTCATATATATAAATACCTATTTAATTTTAATGAACAAGGTCGTGGTTAAAATATAATCAGAAATTTAAATTTGGACGCAATTTACGATTAAACGAATGTGCGAAGAGATGTGTGTATAAGTATGTGTATGTATGTTGTGTGTGTGTGAGATTGCGTCAGCGTGTGTGAGTGTGTTATAAATATTTTAACATATCACTTAAAATTTAACAAATAACGTTTACAAAATTTCAATACGTGTGCTAAATACAAATATTAATTATTTGATATTGCTGTAGATTAACAATGATTTCGAGCGCCTGTGCGTGTTTAGATACAAAATAACATTAATAATATTTGATATAGATGTATATGCATATGTATATGTATTCATATTCATGCAACCATTCAGATTCCGATTCAGATGCTTCGAATGGACTTCCAGCGCCGCAGCAAGAGACACGCGGATGTCAATCCACTGGAATATTGGCTAAATTCACTAATGTTTATATTACGCGATGGAATGTCAATTTTCTCCTTTAAAGTCTATGCGTAGTGAATAAGGAATATGTTTATATATATATTTATATATATGTTAATGATGATATTTATAATAAAAGTTATAATAATAATTACCTTATATGCTTCTGGAATTTCAGCAGGTGATCTATATACAAGTGTGCCATTGATATATAACATATTGGCGGCACTCTCTTCGGGCAATGTTAATTTCTGATACGTAAAGGTCGCCTCGCGCTCCATGCGCTTAATAATCTCCTGGCACGTGGCACTCGTACTCACGCAGAGGACATCCGGTCCAGCCATGGTTACATAGTACTTCAGGCGCTTCGTACCATTCACCTGAAAAAACCAATGACAAAAAAGGAATCCATTACACGTATGGCGAAACAGAAGTGACGCCAAAACAAACGCACTCGAATGGGTGTAACAGGATATTCAGGATATGCCATGGCGACAGCACGAGCGCCCTCCTCATTTGTAAACGCCGAGATGCCAATGAAAAACTCACGACCTGCAAATATAGAATACAATTACATATATTATTGTTATTTGATTGATAATGTGGGTTGGATTTGCGATTTGTGAGTTACCTGTGAAGAGAACATCACCACCATCCAATTGGGCATGGGGATCATCGATTTCGATGACTGGAATGTCAAGCTCCTTTTTTAAAATTATGGCCATGCTTTCGGCCTCCTGGCGTCGCTTTGCATTCCCCGAGCGACCAATGAGTGCAACGCCATTGCAAACAACGGCGCTGCTCTCAACAAACACACCCTCGGGAAGATCATCGTCCGGCGGCAGCTCAATGACATCCAATCCAATTTCGCGCAATAGGGCGCAATATTGTTCGTGCTGTTGTTTCGCCAATTGCACATCAAAGCCGCCAGTCTCCAGCAGTGCATTTGAGATTCTACAAAATTTGAATTGAGACGAATTAACATCAATCAAGTGATGAATGAATTAATTTACGTCTTCTCCACATCACCGGTGGGAAATTCGCACACACACACCAGCAAAATAAATAAATAAAATACACACCATCACTCACTCCAACAAATCAACCAAGCCACCAATCACATCCATGGGTGCCCCACCCAAAGCAACCACTAGGCAACTAACATGACCTAATTTCACTCTGCATGGGCAGAACCCATCCCCAGGTGTGATGCGCAGCTTGGTTTGGCGCCACTTACCTGGCAACAATGGCGTGCGAATATTTGGGAGACATTTCTTGCGCTGAATGGTTGGGTCGCTTGGTGCACCGGTTCGCTGTCTACTACTACTTCTGGATGGCACCAGGAGATATACAACGGAATTCCAATGCTTCGTTTGTGTACTCGCCGCCAAGGCATGCCATTCACGTGTTTACGCGCACCCGTCGACAGTCACAACGGAAAAAATGTTTAGTTAAGCGGCACGTTGTTTTTAAATTATTTTCATTCTTTGCTGGTTGTTTATTTCATTGCTAAGCGTGTTTGTTAAGCTTTTTCAAATGTAATTTGGATTACGAATAATCATAGCACTCTAGATAAAAGTCGTTACTTATATCATAGTTCATAAGAACTAATTGCAGACTTGTTGCAATGGAAAAATAGAAACAAAAATAAAGTACGTTTAAATCGTTAAGAGAACGAATATTGTCGCATTTAGCTTAACATTAGCACAAAATGCTCCTCATTTAACATAACCAACTGTAATCGATCACAGCGGCAATGCAAATTTTAAACGACAGGCGGGGACAGCTACGATTCAAACTTGATTTCAGTGGAAAATTAACTCAAAACACAAATCAATCGAAATAAATTTTTTAGCTGTAGAAAACAAAAGTGCACTATTGTACTACAAGCTTTACAGAGTTCGTAAATCAACAATGGCTTGCATCGCTTTATGTCACTCTACTAACCTGATAATGACTAATCTTAACTGCTCAGGGAACCACCAATTGCAAAAATAAGTTTTTATTATAAGTGAACTTAACTTAATGCAACTGATCATAACAGTTATCAATCTCGTTTGCATTTCTTACCCGTCTATATAATTTTGCAAAACTATCATTATTAGGTTACACTAACTCATAATTATTTGTTTATTAAGTAACAACCTCTAAGCTTGATAAATTCACTTCATGTTGAAATAATTACATTAATATTAAAATATTCTAAAAATCCAGTTAGAAGTATTAAAAAAATATAAAAAAAAATGGATTATATAAACTGCTAAAGCTGTTAATCTTAAAATTAGTCATTGCATGTTCCAGTTGTGTTTGAATTTGTGTTGGCTTTACTTTTTGTCAGTATCGACATAAGTGGCGAGGAAATCATTAACCAATCGCATCGCCTTCTTGGGTATAAGGCGACCCACTTTTTCCAAGGGTACATAGAAACGTGGTACGGATGCTTCCTCCAAGCCCTGACGCTGTGCCAAAATAATGGATGCAGCGGCATCTTTTGGTGACACCAGCTTAAGTAGATTTGGGAAACGACAACGTGGATTCTTGCAAAGACCCGTATCGATCATATATGGAAAAATAGTGGTCAGCTTGATCTGCAAGTACATTAAATAATGTAAATATCAAATAATTGAATAATTAACAAAAATTAGATAATTTGAAAAATAAGAATGCTGTGGTCGAGTGAGCTTATACAAGTAAGATCAACATGAGAATACATTTTCCACATTTCCACAGCGATCTTGTTACAACTTGGGCAGTTAATTCTTAATATGCATATTATGTATTAATTAGAAGAATGTAGCATTAACTGCAGTCCGAAATTGATAAGTATCGGTCACAGCCATCGATAAAATAAAGCAAACTTCCAATTTTGAGATCTTTAGTCACTGAGATCCGCGTATTTAGAAAGACCTACGGACAGATGAATGGATCAAGATCTATATCTTTACATATTTTTTGGGAAAAATTTTTATTCTTAAATTTGAAATGCTGCATTTATCTAGAGTTTATATAAACTAATGGCTTTGACCTGGGCTGGGCCTTTTTACGCTTTAGATTTTAAATTTTACACATTTGTTGCGTTTATAAATTGTGGCTACAAATGGAAATGCAGTATTCATATTAATGGTCGTACTTACATTTGTCTGAGGATTCTTTAGGCGCAGCTCCTCGGCCAGGGCAGACATGAAGCCGCGGACGGCGAACTTGGTGCCGCAGTACGGGACAAGGTTGGGCAGACCAAAGAGTCCGGCGCAGGAGGAGAGAGCCACAACGCTGCCCTCGTTGCGCTCAATCATCTCGGGCAGAAAGGCCTGGAGGACCTGTTGGTTAGACCATCATGCATTTAGTCGCGAGAACGATGCAGTTAATAAGTTAAGGGCCAAAACATACCCAGAAATGTCCGAGCACATTGAGGTCGAACATGAGACGCGTCTCCGGCTCGGTATGCTCGAGCAGCGGGTGGCACGGCATAATACCGGCATTGTTAACAACAATGCTGATAAAGCCATGTTCTTTGCGCACTTTGGCTGCCAGTTCCAAGATATCCTCACGTTTGGCAACGTTGCAAACATAGCCAAAGGCAGTGCCGCCAGCCTTTTTGATCTCCTTTACGGTCTCTGTATTCGTCTGTTCGTTGATATCCCAACAGATGATTTTGGCCCCAAGTGATGCATATTGCAGGGCCATCTCTTTGCCCATGCCATGTCCGGCACCAGTGATCAGCACGAACTGACCGCTAACATTTGCCTCCGGCGCTGCTTGGAACAACTTGACAAATTCCTCGGCAATTGCCAACCAGAACTTTATCACCAGCGTCACAATGTCAACGATGAGCAGCACTTTGTTGTAGATACATTTGTTTTGCCCACCGCTTCCGGTTGAGCCATCGCGGCTGTCGTTGCTGCAATTACAATCCAAACATTACATACGATTTTTTATTTATTTATATAAATATGTATATATATATATATTTTTTTTTGTATGGGCGTGGCTTAAAACAAAATGGGGAAGTGCGTGACACAAACTAATTAAAGTCGGCTCTAATCCATTATTAAGCATGTATACTTTTGCGTAACGAGACTTTCGTGTATAAAAGTGAAAGGCACAAATAGTTCATTTGAGCTATACATATCATTATTTAGTTATCATTGGCAATAATTATAAACTTCCTAACCATAAATTGCTTTTCTTTTTATCGCATTGAAAATATCAAAACTTATCATAATCCGTAATGCTTTTTATGCGAATATCTTGTTAGTTTTTATAGCTATGTAATTGTATCCAGAATTGTCAAAAGCAAAGAGCACTTAAATTTTTTCAAATAGCTAGAAATTATCGCTCGAATATTGGGGTTTTTTTTTTTTTAAAATACTGGCTCTGCTTATGCAGTTTCCAAGGGTATTTCAACTTTGGCAGTCCGAAGAAAACGAATCTCGTCGTATTTCGCGTCGTATCTATATATAAATATGAGTGTGTTTACTGTAACGTGTCCATAGATCTTTGTCTAATATGGTCCAGCTTGTGAGTACGACTGAGGAGTCCCACTTATGAGCATCCACAATTTTAAAACTCATTCGAATGTTTTTTATTATAATTTTATCTCTGACCAGTCGATCTTTTTGACTTAACATTGTTTTAAACATTTGCAATGGGGTTCAGCTATGGTCAGCACTCTTTTTTTTTGGGATTTTTTGTCAGCTGCTGCTGCTCCATTTTACCCGCATGTATAATTAGCTGTGTGCGCGATCTTGCGATAATAACAAATGTAGACGAAAAACTCATTACAAATGAACGACATAAAGCAAATAATATACATATGTATGAAATGTGCTTAAATCAATGCCAAGAGAAAATATATATATATATAGCACTGAGCCCGAACCTGACCATTACCTCTAACCCGAAGACTAACCATGACCATGATTTTGGAATTTTCTCTGAACCTTATGAAGAACACGCCACAAATATCACCCTCTCCAAATGGCAGCAACATTAAAAAATTTGCTGATATGATCAAAAATGACAAATTTACCATGAATTGCTACTCTCCGAGTCTGCCTTTATTTCTAAATCTCTGTCTACCTCTTTCTATCTCTATTTTACTCTCATCACGAAATGCATACCTGGTCCGCCAGTATATTCCATGTTTATGGCTGCCTGATCTATCTTATTGAACCTTGGCACAGCAGCCAAATGAAGGGTCGAAGGTATCGAATAAACTGGCTACTAATTAGTAAAGTAAAAAGTTTTGAAATTCGCTTTTGTCCGTTTTATATTTATATTGAATCCAAAGGTTAATCCCAAACATTAAATGCAATTAAATTGTGATTATATTATTATCAAATTTTTTACCACTTGTAGATTACTAATCCTACATATGGCAATTAACAATGTAAGTATTGATACACACATGTCTTTATGGACATTCTATTAATATCCCTCCGGCTTTCAGTTATTGTGGTTTGATAGTTGGGGTCAGAGTTCTATTCACAGTTCTTATCGTGGCCGCATTTCTAAATACAAAACAAAAAAACAAATCGTGTCACCCGAGGAAACACATGCTTGCATACACGTAGTAAAAAAAAAATATGTTTCGTCTAATCAAGTATGCACAGCTAACAGATATCCTGCTATTTAGTTTCTTATCAATTATAAATATTTAGGTATATAATTTGTCCACTGTGTTTCCACTGTTTGAAAATAAATATTATGAAATTCGAGAAAATTATATTATATTTATAAATATTTTCGTATTTCAAGTATACAATTTTTTAACCTCTGGTGTCTTTAAACTTATAAATTTATTTAGATTTACTTATTAATTTTTACCTATAACATTATTCGCTGTTTCTTATACCCTATTGAAAAATTTATTAAGTAAAGTGTATGAAATATAATTCATTGTATAAACAACTGTATAAAGTCGATAAGATTATGAATTTCAGCTGCATTTGCTGTTGCTAGCAGCCGTTCTGTTGCTGCTTCTTCTTCTTTATTTTTGGAACTTACATTTTTGATTTTAGCGTTTTTGTTTTAATTATACAATCACATATTTTTATTCATTATTTTAGCCACTTAATCGATTTAGTGTTAGGTGTTCTTTTTTTCTGTTGTTGTTTCTAATTTTTCTTACTAACCTTAGATTGGTTTTTGACATTTTTATTCTAAGGATCTGTTTGTGTCCTAGGCTGTGTCTTAATATGCTGGCAGCATGTAGCAGTGAGCTTAAGGAACTTAAACCGTTAGCGCCTGTTAACGAATTCAAACTGAATTCCCACAAAAATAAATAGTGTGCAATGCCGGCAGGTCGTATGAGTGATAATATTTTTATTTAAAAATTCTCACAATCACTCAGAACACACTCACTCACACTCACACACACAAACACACACACACCCACAGCCACATACCCATAAGAGAGGGCTTGTTCTATCAAAATTTCGTGTGAGTGTAAAAATGTTACGCCCCACTTGTTGATCTATATAGAACTCGAGAGTCTGGCGACTCTTAATGCTGAGTATAAAAAAACGGTTAGATCAACATGTGAGTCTAAGTGCAAGTAACTGAGTTCGTATGAGTGAGAGTTTGTATTTTTGAGTGTGTGTGTGTGTGTGTGTGTGTGTGCGATAGTGTGTATTAATCAGCTGCCGATGATTACATGCATTTTTGTATAATTCATAAACAATGTAGTCCCACTTTTGGACCTGACACATATGTAAATTATTAGATTAATTATAAAGAATTAGTTTACACGTTCATTTATTTTTTTCTCGCAACACAACAACTTATGAATGTTATTGAATTTTGTTGTTTATGGTGCGCTGTATCATATTCTCGGCTGAGTTGAATCTTTTCGCCTCTATTTATTCAATTTACAATTGCAATTCAAGTGCAACCGAAAACGGGCTACGGACAACTAACAACCAGTTGTCAACCAACTAAGCTGTGGTCCCAGTCTGTTTGTTTATTTGTTTTTGAATATGTTCAGCTAATCGAATAATTGTAGCTCAAGTTGTCTCAGCAACGGCAGCTCTGTTGATAAATTAATCAATTGAACATTAGACTAGAACACTGATGTCTTTACAATGTTCATCATCTTACCTATATAATGTAACAAACGGATAAGTATAAAAAAAACACTGTGCAATCCACGTGTGCAACTCATACATGCATTAATCGAAAACCCCCGTCACAAAATGGATTGTTAATTTAAAATATGTAGGAATTAAATATTTATTCAGTATAAAACATGAAAATATGTTGAATTGATTACATTTCTTTTTTTTGCATGCACATTTTAACATACGTAATATTAAAAACGTATATTATAAATACATAACTTAAAAGTTGATACACTCAGGGAACACATCGGCATAAAATTTACAAAAACGACATGGCGGCACATTATCCTTTAGTTTATTTATTATTATTATTTAATATGTTGTTTGCTTTTAATTCTCTTACTCTGCAATATGAAGATTTTTTTTTTAATTTATGAAAAATGTTTGTTTAGCATTTAGCATTTTAGGAATAATCTGATTTTATACAATTTTCATTTTAAGGCTATACTTTAGGTGAGTTTTTATTTATTACCAAGCTTTTCTCTCTGTGTATCCATTTATTTGGCTCACTTTACTATGGAATTGAAGACGAACCTTGCTCTTAACTACATGTAAAGTAACATAGATACAAAGCTCGTAGCTAGCGATACTATAGATCGTCCAACGTTTCCGTGAAATACGATGATAGGGTGCAAAGTGTTGCTTGAGTGATTTGACTCACAGATCCATGACGGATTTCGATCTTTCACAATGTACACCCCTAACACGAATAACCCGTATTTGTTACGTGATCGATGTAGTTGACATTGATTGTCTGCTTGGTTCTAACGGTCAGTTTCTAAATACTTCTACAAATTACTGTAATTATAGAAATATTTTGCTTTGTTCTGCACTAACTGTTTGCACTGATTTTTTTAATAACTAATTAATCTATTATCGTATTATCTTCGCAAATATAAGTAGATTATTTATAAACCTATGCGGTCAGTTAGTATTTCAAGATCAACAGTACTTCCATTTATACAGAGTATGAGAAAAAAATAATAATAATAATTAATCTGTTGCATTAACATTTTCCTTTATTATTACTGTTCCATTAACTCTATATACACATATATATATATATATATTTGGAAAGTATTTCTAGATCTGCAGAGTTGAAAAAAACGAGACGACGGCGCTGTCGGTTGGCAGGCACTGTCCAAAGGCCTCGATCAGCAGCGGCTCAGCGGCGACTGTGCCCATGAAGTCATCCATTGAAACCTGCAGCGAGTAATTTATTTATTAATTAAATGCCGACTTTAGACATAAAAGGTAATAGTTTAATGTATGTAAATAAAAGGGAGGGAGTATTGCGGGAAAACCCCAAGAAATCTAAAAATTAGTTGGAATTAGTTAAGATACCCAACTATTAATCTATTATAAATTATTATTTACGAGAGAAGAAATTTAAAATTAAGTTGTTAATATTAGAAATAGGAGAGCTCTGAAACGTTTACTGTCTATTGTATTATTATTTTACGGCGATGAGTTAGGAAGGAAAAAGTAATAGCGACGAAGAGCAAGAAGTATAAAATAATTTTGCATAGATTACAATCTACTACGAGAGAACTTTTGTATTTTGATCGAATAATAATATCAATAATTTGAACGACTTTTATTCACAGTCAACTGAATATGACTCCCAACTAGTTACTTATAACCGGGAAGTACACCTAAATCAATTACTTCATGCAATCAAACAGACAGAAATTACTAATTATTTATATATACATGTTGAATATTTATGTAGATAGAATGCCTTAAAAACCTTGCCATCCTTATCCAGATCAAACTTTTTTAGTACAATTTCGACGAGATCTTTGACCCCCTCGTCTGGATCCTCGTCTTGTGGCTGCTTGATGAGACAGTTGCGGAGCAGTGTGAACATCTCATCTTTGGTTATAAAGCCATCCGTATTGAGATCATAGACCCTAAAACAAAATGCAGCCCGCTCGGCCGGAGTACCACGCAGAAACGTTGACAAACCGATGAGCCAGCCCTCTAATCTCAGCGGGAGACCCTCATGTGCTTTGTCCCAGCTGCAGAAGATGCGCTCCATCAGTATCTCCTCGGTGACAATGTCGAAGGTGCTGTGCAATAGCTCACGGAACACAATGCGATCGATACCCTGTATGCAATAAAATAGAGAATAAGTGGTAGATAATAAGATGCTTTACTGGGAAGCTATCAGGAGCTGAACCCACCTCGACGGCGGCATGTGGTTTAGCAATGGCTGCGCTGGAGGTACTTGATGCGAGCGTTTTTGCCGCATACTGACAATTGGACACCAACTTTCGATAGATCCGACATAGGGCAT
Source organism: Drosophila dives (assembly GCA_035042365.1). NCBI lineage: Eukaryota > Metazoa > Arthropoda > Insecta > Diptera > Drosophilidae > Drosophila > Drosophila dives. The sequence continues at coordinate 15,378,238 of JAWNLJ010000443.1, read as the reverse complement.
CCAATTCATCTCTGTTAAGGAGGAATTACGCACAAAGTATTAAGACGAATTAGGCTAGAATATATTTAAAATTTTTTGTTCTATGGTAAAAATTTTCAAATTAATTTATTTATATTTTTAAACTTCGATAAATGTTTGGATCTGTAAAATGTTAAAATATATTTACGAAACAAGTTATATGACAATTCATCAACATCTCGAAAAATATACATATTTTTGCTAAATTTTAAAAATATCTACCCCGAAATTTAGAAATACAAAACCTAACTTTTAAAAAGATGCATACATAAATTGTACAAATTTACTTTCGCAATTATATAGGGTGAATAACCAAAAGTCGATCTAATAAAAAGCAGCTTTTTTTGTTGACTGTAAACTGAAAACTATTTGACTTTACAACTTAAGTAAGAATATATAAAATTTATATTAAATATACCGAATTTATATATTATAAAAGCTCCAGTGAATAAATGCAATAATATTTAAAGTAGAATATATAATTTAAAAATGCTCTTAATATGAATAGATTTCCCCGTTGATCTCTTGTGTTGCACTTAAAAATTTCATTTATTGAAGAGACTTAACAGTTATGTTTTCAGTGTTGTTTTACTCACTTGGTGAAGCGCGTCTTCTTGCGCAGATTGTCCAATAGCTTTGGATTGATTTTGCCGCTCAGCTCGTCCATTTTCCTCTGGCGCTGTTGCCGTTTGTTCTGCAAAGCAGCCGCTGCTGCCTTCGACTGGTTACTCGAGTTACGTTTGCCGCTGGCGAGGAATACTGAAACTGTTTTCAGTATCGTTTTGTTCGCATGTAGCGTGGATCTGGCAGCAGCAGCACCGCCTCCAGAACTAGTTGTAGCAGCAGCACCAACAACAACACCTCCCCCACCACCGATGGTTGTTGCCTGTGCGCCATTTGTTACCCCAGCTCCAGCTGTTCCGCTTCCGTTTCCGCCGGCTCCATTCTTGGGTGTAGGTGTTGGGGTGCGACCCCTTGCGGCGCCCGCCTTGCCTGCACAAACGACATTGATATAGCACATGCATATTATTATGGATCACAGGGTTTTTTTCAGGGTGTTTATATACAACAACAACAGCAACAATGTGCTAGCTGTCATTTGTTTGGGTGTTCGTTTTGTTCTTCATGTGTCAAAGTCAAATCAATCCTCGAAAGTCGACGCCATCGACACGCAGAGCTTACGCTCCACATATTCAATCCCAACCTTCCCATCGGCTCTCCCCGTGTATATCCATTCCATAACATATCCTTCAATTACATTTCACTCGGCAGTTGGGCAGTGACTAAGAAAAGGACAATATGCAAATAAATTGCCACCAAATAGATAATAAACTTCGCCTATCGCTCATAAATTGACTATAATACAATGCACTACACGAAATCAATGTGATGCGTTGAACATAAGTATAGTTTAAATTTGAATTTACAGTGCTTAGACTGCAAATATATTAAAAATAAATTGTAATAAAAAATAAATTATTTATATAATAAAATAAATAAATTAAATAAATATATAATCTGAGCATTCATCCGGGTAATCAATTTAAAAATAATTGTTCAAATTGCAAACTTATTGGAAATGCAATGACTGCAGAAAAAAATCGGGTATTTTTTATTGACCTTAAGTAAATTAATTAAATTAATTAACATTGATAAAGCCTAATGACAATACGATTTGTGCGATCGTTACAATACTCAGTATTTTATTTTTAGTTTAATGTATATACAAATTTAAATGTTTATAAAAATAAAAATGTTAAATAATAATGGAATATCATTCAGAAGTCTTCCTTTGACTTGCTTCAGCCACTCTATTTGATCAGTGTATGCTTTTGAACCACTTCACCCCTCCCTGCATACAGTCTAAAACTTAACCCATTACCAAAAAACATTGTTTTGCTTTGTTTGCTCATGTAATTCAGCAATTGTTCGAACTGATGTCTTGATGTCTGGCTATAAACCCAACGTGGGGCCACAAAACACCACGCCCTTTCACATGCAACCACCCCCCCCCCCCCCCCACACATACACACACACCACACTAACCACGACTTTAGTTCAAGTTGTGCTTTGTTTGTTTTATTGTTGTTATTGCTGTCTGATGTTGGGCAGCTTAATTTTATTAGTACTTTGTACTTGTTGGCAAAAATTTTGCATGTAATATGTGAGTGTCTGTTTGTGTGTGTGTGTGTGTGTGGGTGTGGGTGTGTGGAGCCCGAAAAAGTATGCAACAATCGCTCTATACGTAATAATCATATAATTTGTTTATACCCGTTGCCCCAAACAACAACAAAAGCAACGTTGGAGCACAGATATTTCTTATACACACACACACACACATACATACACACACTCGTATTAGCTTATTCACACACACACACACACACACTCACACACACGTGTTAAGGGTTTTGTTTTTTTTTATGTATTATCTCATGGGGCAACCCTTTCGATTTGGATAGTTTGTGGCAATTTGATAGACAGACATTTTTATTCGCACTGTCCTTCGTATCCTTTTGCACAACAATTGCTGCTGCCTTTAGGGTCAGAGGTCAGAGGTGAGTTGCGCTCGTTGAAAAATTATACAGATTCCATATAACTGATAGCTTTCGAAGGTTAAATGACTGTAGACTGCAAAGCACAAGCCTATAATAATAATAATAATAGGAAACTTTCTTGAATACACACACACACACACAGAGATATTTTTAGTGACAACTTGAAAGTTTTCCAAAGTTTTTTGCACCGACACACTTTTTTGAAATATGTATATTTATTTATATATATATTTGTTTTTAAATGATATATTTTCCTACAGCTTGATACCCATTATTGTTAGTCCTGTTGCTGTTGCTTGTTGGCTGTTGAAAACATAAGGCGTTTAGCGTTGAATTCCTCGAGTTTCTTGGCTTCTTAGTGCGCAACACAAAAACAAGTTCAAAACTTCTTCAGGCAATCAACAAACTCAAGTTTCCAAGGCGAACCGATGAAAAATGTGGGTTGACAATATATAAAAAAAAAAACAAAAACAAAAACACTGTCGACATTTGTCAGTTAAGCGCCAATAGGTATAAGGTAGGTCGGCTAAGGTTTAAAAGGTGTAGGGCGGAGGGAGTAGGCCAACTTAAGCACCTTTATTGACAAAACAAGCCCATATAAACAGACACAGACACACACATATACACATATATATATATATATATATATATATATATATATATATATGTACATATTCGTGTATACACGTAGTGTTAGACAGCGTCTCAACCCACATCCGATTGGGGCCATATATAGGTATATAGGTTAGAGTGCGATTCCTGAACTTCAAAACTTGCTTCCATTGTAATTAGTTGACAAGTGCTGCTATTTAATTGTGTTAATCTTGTTTTCAGTTTTTAAGAGAGATATTGTTGTTTGTGTTCACATTCTCCAGCTGTTAATTGAATCACATTTAATAAGAGATTTGATTGTTGTTGTTTTTTTTTCTACATTCCTCCGCTGATTACGATTGATTTCAATAATTCATATTACTCTTCAATTTATTTTTACATAATCATTTCATAAACACTTTGTTAAACTTAAGCATAAAATATTTTTAATGTTAGCACAATACATAATTATTATTATAGTATGTTAAAAATAACGTTTTACAATTTTTTTATTTTATTTTTTCTTGTTGTTTGATTTGCTTAAAAACCGTCGAAGGGTTGCCATCTTCATTTTTCGATCTCCTTCTCCTCCTACTCCTTCAACCGCTTATCCTCCCAAACTTATAATAGATATATATAAATATATATATTTGTAAAATTTTAATCTGTTCGTTATTGCGAGTTGTGTATTCTATTTATATTTAAACAAAAACTGAATTAGGTAGCGGCTATAAAACTAGTATTGATCGGCTGGTCTTCAAGTTCATTAAGGTATTGGATTTTCGGGGGGATATCTTTCGGAAACAGTGGGCAAAGGGAGAAAGAATGAAGAAGAAGTAGAAGAAGACTCCTTAGACTCATCATATATAGTAGGTATATATATACATTATCATAAATTGCATTTTAGCTTTTATTGAACACGCTAAGTTAACTAGAATACACAACTCTAATCGTTTAATAAGTTTCTCTATTAAATATTAGTACTTATTCTTGTTTTTCTCATTGTTTGTTGCACTTAAATAACTGTATTTTCTGTTCTGTTCCACATCGCAGCACTTTAACAACTTATTAAAAAAAAATAAGGTATTTTAAGGTAAGACAAGGTAAATTTTTTAAATGTCTACATAAAAGATGAGTAAATTTTTTGTTATTTGTTTTTTTTTCTTTTGTTGAATAAATATGTCTTTGATAGTCAAAAAAAAACTAGAGCGCGACATTTAATTAAAAATAACACAAACAATATGGGAACTTTTGTTAGATTATTGCATAATGACCTTAATTAGTTATACAGCCAAAGAACAAAAAATAATAATATATATTTTTGATTATTTATAAATATACATGTATTTAATAGTCAGCTGCATCTAATTGGAATTTGAATTTTGATTTTCATAATTTTAAATTTACTTAATTGATTGTAAGCTGTATCATTTTGATTCACTGATTGATTGGATAGCCAAAACGCAAAGGCTACGTAGTCAAGTGGTTATAGGGGGTGTGATTAGGGAGGGGATTATGGGGGTTTTTATATGGTATACAAGGCATAGATTTTATATAAAGCTTGTTCAAGGTTTTCTTTTTTGGGAAGTGCGCCTACAGCTACTAAACAGTTGTGGCATATTCTTTATAATATATGTATGTATGTATATCTCTATAAGGTATACATAACTAACGAACGTTATTTCAGCGCGGTTCTCTGTATATATTCTGGTTTTCGTTATGTTTGTTTTTTTTTGTTTCATTAGAACCAGTTGAAATTACAAATTCGCTTAAATATTATTATCGTTATTAATATTATTAATTTTTGTATGCTTTTGGGTTTTTTGCTCGGATTTGTTGATTTGTTAGTCAGCTACTAATTGCTACATTACTAAGAATTGTTTCAAACTTATGTTGCTTACAAATAATAACTGCACATATATATATATATATATATATATCTGTACAGTTATTATTGCTTATCGAATCACGTTCTTTATATTTATATATATTGTGTCGTCAACATCAAATCGAGGTTAATTTTGATGAAGCATTTTTAAGTTGCTGCTTTTGTTGTTTGTTGATGTTGGTTGTTGGTGTTATTGTTGTGTTTTGCATATAGATAGTTGAGATAATATAGTTAAATTGATATTATAATTCCATATCCCTGGCCTCATCCTCACTATAATCGGACATGCTCGACTCGCTGTCGCTGCTCTCGCGCTGCTGCTGCGCTGCTCGCAGAGCATCCTCGGTCGCATAGCGTTGTACATAGTCGGCGACCTTGCGATGATACTCCTCCGGCTCATGCAGGTACAATGCGGCCGCATCCCGATTCAATGGATCAACGGGATTCGGATATGTGAGCAGCTGTGGCAGAAACGATTCAAATATATTTGATAAATCGTATAGTGCTGTCCATGCCTGATTGATAACATCAAGACAAACGGTGCCCGACGATTCATCAATATTGGGATGATAGATTTTGTTCACGAAGCCGATGCTTGGTGATTTGAATGGATAGTTGTCGGGTAGATAAACGCGCACCTTCCAAACACCGCCGTCGTACGGTGTACCGGTTGGACCAAAGAATTTCACATGGAATTCGTTAAGGCCGCCAAGGATTGTCACCTCGTGTTTCGATTCGATTAGCTTGATGACGTCATTGTCCATGCGCCGCTTACCAGCACTGGGTGATGACATTTTGGTTTTGGCTTTGATTTTTCTGTGGGTCTCTCTTTGCGTTTGTTGTTGCTTAATTTTATTTATTTTAATTATTGTAGTAATTAACTTTTTTTTTAAAGTGATTTTCAACAATGAAGCAGGATTAGGATAAGGCTAAGTTGGTGATGGTAATTTTAATTTTTTTTAAGGTATTGTGTTGTTCTTTAATTTGTTTTTATTGCTGCTCCATAATTATTTGTAAGGCCATTAAAAAATCGAAGTAGCAAAATTAAAGAGCTGCAGCTGCTACTGTCTGTCTGCAAAGTATAAATGAAATCTCAATTATCTGTTATTGTACATATTTATACATATATGTATTTATGTGTGCGTGTGCATTTGTTATCCTTATCAGTAGTTATCATAATCTCGCAAATTCATCAGATGCATGCATAAATTATCTAGGTCAAATGCCATCTCTTTCGCACTCATTAACAAAACTATGTCAACTGTGCTGCAGCAGCGCAGTAACAGCGCAGCAGCATCAGAATCTACAACAAAGTATGACGTCGCCGCTGATTGCTGTATCTCTCTCTCTCGTTCGACTTATTTCATACCCTTATTCACTCACATGCAGCGCAGTAACAGCATCAGAAGCTGCAACAAAAAAGTATGACGTCGTCACTGTAGTTAGCTGATTGCTGACCGTCAGTATGCCCTATTTACACGTCAATGCTGTTGCCATTAGTAACAGTAGCCAAAAGGCCATCAAATCAAGGACAAGCTTGTAGTTTAAATTTTGCAAGTGTTGTTGCTGTTAAGTTGTTGCATACTTTCCAGGGCCTATGCAAATTGTATATTAGAATGAAATGGAATGTGTTGGAAGTGCTGTCTTCATTTTATTTTCTCGCTGCTGTTCCTACTGCTTTATAGTGTTCGTAACAATTGAAATTGATTTGCTTGTTTTGTCAACTATCTGTCTATCCACCACAAACACGCAAACACACAGCACTTTTTCATGAGGATGACGACTTTGCTAAGCGGCAGCTGTTGTTGTTTCCAAACAAGCTCAGCTGTTTAATGTTATTGGCTGACAGACCAATAAGAGCTGGCGAGAGACAAAGATAGAGGGAAAGAGTGTAGCATGTTAGCAGCAACCACCATTGTGACAATGTATATGATAAGCAACAAATTTACAGAGGGCCCCACTAATGTTAAACGACACAACACAAAGAGTAAACAATACAAATTTAACACATAAGTTCCAGAACCAATTTCAAATTAATATAAAATAACTAATTTCGATTTATAATTAAAAAACAGCATACTCTAAAAATAATAAATAATTGTTTGTTAGTCAATGCAAGTATATTTAGTAGTTGTAGTTTTTGTAGTAACTGTATATGCGATATTCGCACATAATAACAAAGTGTATATCTTATTCCCTTTATTTTTTAATATAAAATATATTTATATCTTAAGATCGTTGAGTCAATATGACGTATGAATAAAAGTATAAAACCGACATAGCAACAAAGGAACTATGTTCCTTTATGCGTTATATATACACATATAAACATGTATACAGAATGTGCGGTACTGAACTCAGCTGACAAATTATAAGCCGTTAAATAGACAGCATTTTTAAAACATAATTTACAGTATTAGTTCTTTGCTTCACATACATACAAATTACAAGTGGACAGCACTGTTGGATGAGCAAATTCAATTGTCCCTCTTTGTTTCCCTCTTTCCAACTGATTTATTGTAATACTATTCTACTAAGAACTGATGCGTTATGGCTAGTTTCACTGTAAGCAGCAGACACACAGCATATACATACACACAGGTAGAGAGGAAGAGAACGGCAATAGCTGTTTGTTCTCCTTGTGTGTTGTTATTTGCGTTTGCTGTTTGGTGTTTTGTTTGTAGTTGTTGCTGCCTCTCAGCTGAGTGCGACTGGTTGTGTGTATATATATAAGAGCGCTTGTTAGTGTTGTAAAACCCACGCTCTCTGGCTTTGGGAGATCAACAAAAACAACGCAACGTTGACAATACTCAGCTGCAAATCCGTTCAAGACAACAGCAGGCAAACTCACAATCAGGCACACATTCACATACATATCCATATACATTTTGTATATGCTTTTGTTGTCTTATGATGATGATACACACTCACACACTCATATAATACGCATGCATATTTGTTATATATATTGATACATTTTTAATAATTTTTTTTAGAAATAAAAACGCAAAGCCATGGCAAATTAATTAAAACTAAAATAAAATTTAAATTTTATGGTACTGCATGCTGATGTCCGTCTCTATATATATTCTTTTATGACTGTTTCTGCTAACCCACACTCACCCCCCACCCCATCAATCCCCATCTCGTCAACCCTAGCACGCGCAGCTGATTGCAATTCATTTGTATTGCATTAACAGTTAATTACGAAACTTTTTTGTTTTTAACAATTTCAACAATAACACGCAGACGGAGACAAAGAGAGAGAGTGATAACACTTTTGTTGTTACATTTATTTTTTCGTTTGCTTTATTTTTGGTGTCTGTTGTTTTTTTTTCGTAGTTGTTTTTTTTACTTTTGATTGCTGCTGCTCTTGTTATTGCTCTTGTGGCTATTGTTGTCAGCGTTCACGTTTGTTGTTATTGTGGCATGCTTTAGTTTTTAAATTTGCTCTTTATTTCTCTTGTTGTCTACTTCAACTAGTTTCTGAAAATTAACTGGCAACAGAGTTTGGAAGCCACCAGCGAGCAGCGCATGAACATCTAAAAAGGCAGCATAAGAAGCAGAAGCAGCAGCAGCAGAAGCAGCGACGCCAACAACAACTGCGAGGGAGAGCATGCGAATAGCAAAGCAAAGCAAAGCACAGACGGGGAATGAGCGCCAACAGACCGCGAGAGTGGGAGAGAGAACGAGCTATCGACAGAGAGAGAGGTCGCAGCGCGCCAACCTGCTAAGAGAGAGAGGCTCCCACAAAGCACATGTACAAAGAAATCGTAATAACAAAGCAAGAGCCAAAGCCAAAAAACAACAACAATAATAACAGGCCCAAAAACTATACAAAAAATATTGGGTAAAGAGTAGATGTAAAAACAGCAACAAAAATAGTAGCAGAAAGCATAAAGCAACAACAAGCAAAGAAAAGCTATAATCAAGGACAGCAGCTGTAAAGCACACACGACGTTAAATGCAACTCACACACATATATATATATATATATATATATATATATAAATACATACATACATACACAAAAGCAAAGCAAAGTCAAAAGTAAAACCGAGCAAATCCGAACCTTTGAATGCCCTTCATTTTGACGTACGATTTTTAACGAGTTCAATTCGATATGACGCACCAGTTTAGTTAGTCTGAGCCCCAATCACCCACACCGCCTTTCCTTAACCACATTGAGCAGAGTTAAGAATTAAAATCGGGTAAATAACTTACCGCATGGCAGTCGATTTAGGTGTGAACCTAACGGGGTCAAATGCAAAATGTATGCATGTGTATGTGAGTGAAAATTTAAATATGTGCATGTGTATGTGTGCAAGTATGAATGTATGAGTGCATGTATGCATGTTTATATTAATGTGTGTTTGTGCTATTAGCACAATAGAGTAAACTGAGCAACGTTTGGTTTTCGTGTATATTATAATATATACAGCAAAAATAATAAATAATTTTTTTGGTTTTTTAATTTTAATTATCAATTACAAAATTTTCTGATATGTATATAATTTTCATTTTTGTAAATTATTTATTTTTTCATTTATAGTTCTGCACAATTAAAAAAAAAAGATTAATAACGGAAAATTTCTAGAAAATCATAACCTGGCGCATGAACGCAAATGTTTCCAGATTACTTCAAAGTTCCTTTGTGTGATTTACCAATCTTACCCTGGAGTAACCAAACAAAACGGTCATTGACTGCGTATTAAAATTAATGCATGAGGCATGCGGAAAAAGAGGTTTTAAATATGGGCTAAGGCTAACAACAGTTGAGATCTGTTAAGAACAATAAATGCGCATGAGTTTGTGGGTTTGTATGTATGTAAAGGCGAGAACACATATATAGAAAAGTACTTGCAATATTTCCGTTGGTGCTGTGCTGATAAGATTTAAAACGCAAAAGCAAAAGTCAAAGGCAACGGCGAAAAGGAAAATCATAAACACAACGCAATAAGCGTGCAAAAGCAAAGTGCGTAGTAGAAGAGCAGACAAAAACAAGAAATACACACGCAAACACAAACACGCATCTACATGAAACAGAGTAAAAATTTATTTAAATAAATGACCAATTTGACATATTGTGTTTAACAGTTATTTATAAATATTAAGGTTATAAGCCAAATAAAAAGAAGTGCAAAGCAAGAATAAAGACAGACAATAGCAAGGATATACACATATACATACAGACAAACACGAACTAACGGTACAATTCCTAGTCTTTGCGTACAGAAGCTAAAAGGCGAAACCAAAATCCAAAAAAATAGAAACAGCTAAATAAAACAGCTATTTTGACTTTGCATGAAATGTTGTGAGCGAAAGAGAGCGAGAGTAAAGAGTAACAGACAGATGGCAATACAAAAAGTGCAAGGGCTGCCTTTACACAAATACAAAACATACACTAACACAGACACAAAAACACACATACGCATACATACAATCCTTGTATTGGCAATACGTAAGAGGGACAAATATTGGGCGTATAAAGCTCAATGCCAAAAATGGTCGAGACAATGGCAACAACAGTTAGAATCAGTGTAAGAAGGAATGCCAAGATCTCTTTTTGCAGCTGGTCGCATTTAACGGGTGACATTTGCAACTGTTGTTGTTGTTGTTATTTCAGTACCCTACACCACTTAGGCACACACACACATATGCACAGAGATATTGTTAGATCGTTGATACCTTTTTGTTATGTTTCTCCGTTTTAATTTCGTTGCTGTTGTGGTTTATTGATGTTTGTTGTGGCTGCAGCGCCTTTCATTTTTACGCTACGATACTTCTCCACATTGTTGTGTTCACCGACCGCCTTTGCATTTTATCGCGTTTTTTGCAAATACAGCGACAAATGATTAATTAATGCTTAATGGCTCTCGACACATATGAAAATGCAATGCGTTGCTATCGCTCCATCCGCTTTCTTCCGTTTTCTACCGTTTCTCATCGAAACATCGTCTGCTTTCCAGCTGTTATGCTCTGTGCTTGCTGTTAATGTTCATCGATATGAACGCACATATTCGATATATCGAATTAAATTAATCGAAACTGTACATCGAATAGAGTGGCCCAGTACGCAGCTCATACTACACAGCTTAATATTCAAAATAATTTATTTTCCTGTTTACAATAACATTAATTTTTTGTTTGTATTTTGCCACTACGAAATTCATACTGAGTTGCTAACTTAAAATATTTTTTTTGGCCTGCTGTCCGTGAGCAGCAGACTAACCGATATTTTCAAGTGCGGTGTAAAATGTCAGTCGTGTGGCAACGCTCTTTTTGCACAGGCATCGCCGCCGAGATGTGCAAGTCGCATTTAGACAAAGAAGGTTTATAAAATAATTCAAATCAAAATCATGAGATTTGTTGCAAGCAACCATTGAGGAAATTTTTAGTATATTTTTTTTTTTGTAATTGGAGCACTTAATATATTTTTTTTTGGCCTGCTGTCCGTGAGCAGCCGACTAACCGATATTGTGAAATGCGGTGTAAAATGTAAGTGGTGTGGCAACGCTCTTATTGCACAGGCAACGCCGCCGAGATGTGCAAGTCGCATTTACACAAAGAAAATTTATAAAATAATTCAAATCAAAATCATGAGATTTGTTGCAAGCAACCATTGAGGAGGCACAACACCTACACTTATCACCACACCGAGCACAAAAACACACCCAACAAAGCCAACAAAAATGGTAAGTCAAAAGCAAAAAAAAAAAGTGCAAAAAAAATGCAAAAAATAAATGCAAAATAAATGCAAAAAAAAATGCAAAAAAAAAATAAAAAAAAAGCAAAAAAAAAAAAGTATAACTGTTGCTGGCGGCGCAGAGTTTCCCTCAGTGAGTAAATATTAATCAATCTCATACCTCCCATACACCTCCCTTCCAAAAAAAAAAAAAAAAACAGCATGCCGCCGCATCGATGACGTCGGTGGAGTTGCTGTTAAATGAATTCTATCAGCCAACGACGAGCAATTCACGCAAACGTGAAATTGAAACAAATCTGCTTGCTTTCAAATCCCAACCAGATGCGTGGCAACTTTGTTTGCGTGTCGCCACCGCCAGCAATAGTTTTACGGAGAATCAATTCCTATGGTTCTTTAGCACATCAACGCTGGAACACACGATAACACGTAGATGGACACAATTGGATGCCGCGGATCGCTTGCTGTTGCGTGAGACATTGTGGCACAGTTATGCCCAGTTGATGGTGTTGAACGGTAGTGCACGACGGCATCGGGATACGTTGGCGCAACTGATTGCATTGCTGGGCAAACGTGAGTTTCCCGAACTGGATCCGAATTATATGCAACATTGCATGGAGCTGACAAGAACTCGCTTCAGTCTAGGCATTAATCTGTTGCGTGTCACCTCCGAAGAAGTGGTCAGCAATCGTGGCGATTTGACCACCGAATGGAAACAGTACTTTCAGTCATGGTAGGTATTTCATATATATAGATACAATTGTAATTTACGCATGTGAACCTTTCTCTCCTTCGTGCTCCTCTTGTTTTTGGCTGTGTGTTTCTGTAGCATTTCCATGTGTATACCCGATGTTATGGATCTGATCACAAAATATCTACTAATCGCCGTCTGTCATATCAATGGTAAAGATATCCACACCACAATACCAAACACATTCATGGATTATAGTCTAACCACAGCGCTGCCAAATGACAATCAATTAAGGTTTGTTTCTCAATCATTTTTATAGATTAATCCCAGTATTTTGGTTTTTTGTTTGTTTTTGGGTTACCTCACGCAATTTAATTGTGAATTTAAATAGCTGTATTTATATTTATATAACGAAAAGCTGTTTAGCATAATTAATTGCATGGAGTAACTCAATTTTTTACAAATTTTTTTTAATACGTTGTTTGATTTCCAGTTCCTCTGTGCTGGAGCTGCTCGGATGTGTGCAGCATTTGGTGTCCTGGATACGCACTGAACTGATCTCGGAGTATTTTCTAATGAGCATACTCGATTTATCACAATGGCGCCACAACAATGAGCCCATCTCACTGGCGGCACTCTCTGTGCTAAATGAGCTACTCTATTTGCAAAAACCGTTGCCATATGCGGCGACCTTGATAAACGGCGTCAGTGGACTGCTGGAGCTGCACAATCGCAGCAAGCAACAGAGCGAAATGTATAGTGATAAATTTCGTGAACTATTGCGTTTATATAGCACCAAATATGCCGGAAAACTGCTTCAAGAGCCCGAAATGCTTGAGTCATTTCTCGAACAACTCTATCGTTGCACCACCAAACGTGAGTGGAATTAAATTTATCGCATATGCCCTTAATTTAAAAACATATTTCATTATGGTAGTGCATGGCGCTCTGGATTTTACGGAAAAGCTGGACATTTGGGCGCCCATCATTAAGGTAATTGCACAGCATCCATCACGGATGACAGCATATCATGGCGAGGTCATGGTAAAGCTTGTCGATGAAATAATGCGACGCACACAGTTTGAGATTAACAAGTCAGAGCTGGAACTACTAGACAATGAGCTCATGGAGGAAGATGTAAGTCCTTTATATGATAACATAACACCAAATTGAAATTTCAAAATTAGGCACGTTAAACAAGTGCTTTACAATATGTGAAAAGGTGTAAAGTGCAATTATCTAATTTTAGCACATAAGTTAAAGTTTGACTAACTTCGTTAAATCACTTTGCAGACGCCCACAACGGAGTGGCAACTGTTTCTGGACCAGTGCTTTGAGTGTCTGGCGCTGCTGGCGAGCACCCGCGGTGCTCATATCGTTTTCGCCCAGGTCTTTGCCCACTGGTCGCGTCCACAAACGTATCTGATATCGCTGGAGCTGGCACTGGAACATGGCAGCGGACGTTGCTATGAAGCAGCACGTAAACTGAAAATGGCCAATATAGGTGAAATACTGAGAGATTTTGCGACAGTTTGTCAGGCTGTGGTGCGTTTGGCGCCGTTAATGGATACGGCACATGCATCCGCGGATGTTGTCGATGAGATGGAGAGTCAACTGCAGGTGCTGTCGGATCGATTGCTCCAAACGCTCCAATTGCTGGCCAGCAATCGCGTGGGAGGACACGATACGGACAAGGCGAGCTTTCAGACTGATTTGGATAATCTGTGAGTGTACTACAAATCTATGGAACAGTTTGTAATTGCAACTGTTGCAGTTATTAGATGTTTGATAAACGTTGTAATTATATTTTAACAAATTTTATGCACTCAACGCGAAGTCAAAAAATGAAATTGCAAAATCCAATTGAAACAGAAATAGAAACATGAGTTTCTTCTGAACTTGTGGTTAAGTGTAGCGTTGTTATTTATTTCTTCTTATTCAATTATAAAACGTTAGTCATACTACAACTGCCCTAAAGTAATAATACACATTTAATGATCAACTGTATATAAATTTATAACTTATATTTATATTTATATTATAAATATATTTTATATTATTATAAAAACCACTGTTTTCTATATTTACAGCTACGCTCAAGTTTTGCTAGCCATACGCAGCATATTCCCGCTGTCGAAATCGCTGAACAGCGAACAGCTGCTACATCGTTTATTTGCCATATTGGGCAGCATATTTGCTGGCAACAATTCACCGTCGGCTGCCTCGCCGATTGTGCAACAGGCGGCGAGCGAGGTGCTGCTCTTCATAGCGACTGTGATACGACCCAAGTGTCTGCTCGACATACCCGAAATACAGAGTCTAATGCAAGCCGGGCCGAGGCTAGCCGCTTCCTTGCCGCGCCCCGTGTCTACCAATGTGCACATTAGTCTGGTCAGCTACATGGTGTTGCCGTGGAAGAACGTTCCGGAGCCGCAGCAGGACTATCAGCGTCGCCAGTGGATGTTACGCGAGTACATCGATGCAATCGCTCGAAATTTCCAGGAACTGGATATTAACGCCGCCGGCGAAAGCAAAGTGGCTGCGGCAACGCTAAGTCTGCTCAACATATTAACATCCCTCATCGAGTACTTTAAGGCGACTGGAGCCAATGCGAAGGATATGCTCGCAAGCACCTTTAAGGTGAGCCCAAAGCAGTCTTTGCTCTCCACATAGCTTGACTGATGGAATCATAATTCTTTTCTTCAAGCTTCTTAATTTGGTATAACCCACTCATGTTTCTATTATTTCTATTATTATTACATTTACACACACGTAACACACATATGTTTTTAGCCCATTTTGAACAAGGCGCTAGTAATCTTCAATAGCTATGGCTTGGGTAGCATTGCGATGGCCATCACCGTGGCCGAGTTTAGTCTGAGCATGCTGCGCACTCTACCCATTCATCTGGGTGCACAGTTCATTAAGGAGATGATAACGCTCTTCATCGATGTCAGCAGCAGGTGCGTCAACAAATCCATTCCTTTCTCGTTGTCTAATTGATGTCCTTAACTTTATTTTAGGGAGCAACTGACTTTGAGTGGCTTGGCTGTTATGGAGAAGGTGCTGCAAATGTTTCAACTGATTGTGGAGCAGCCAGGCAGCGCCTCATTTGGTTTGTTGCCCAATATTTTGGGTTTTAGTACGCAACAGATATTGCCGCTGTTGCAGCAACAGAATGCGGCAACGGACAGCACTGAGATAACAAACCTGCTCTATGCTCTCTTCGATAGGTGAGTAAGGTTGTTATTAATATTATTGTTATACCAATAATTTTTGTTTTCGTTGTTCACAGCGTGCTCACCTGCAAGTGGCAATTTTTCTACAAGAATCAACTAAGCAATGGTCATAACAATGCTAATAATAATGGCCAGCAGCAGCAACAGTCGCCTCACAATTTCAATTGCAGTGATAATTTGCATCCGGAACAGTTTATGGCCATTATGAATGCGTATGGGCAAATGTTGGTCAGCGGCACAGATCCCACCAATGTTCGCAGCGTTCTCCTCTCCATGCAGAATGTGAATGAACGCAGTCGCCTCTATCAGCGTGCCCTGTTCAAGGAGCATCTGCTCGCCTCCTTTCAACGTGCTCTCCTCAATCTGTTGCTCAGCGGCGAGGGTGCGCTGCACTTTGATTTAATTGCCCAGGCGCTGTATGCGATGGGTCAGGTGGATCGACGGCAGTTGCACGAGAGCTTTGTGAATGCAGCGTTGCCGGTGACGCAAACATCGCTTGAGGATATATGCCAGACAACTGTAAGATCGATCAACTAGAACTACTCCTCTAACAGTCTAAAATGTTTCCCTTTGTTTTTGTTGCAGGACATTCCAACGTTTACGCAGAAACTGACACAGCTTATGCAGGATGCACATTGTGCGCATCTTAATGAGACAACTTAGGCGACAGCGACTCTAAACGGAAAACAACTCAAAAAGGAACATAACCACCAAAAACAAACAAAGCTCTCTCTCTCTCTCTCTCTGTGTGTGTCTCTGCCTCGTTTTATTTTGTGTCTTGCTCTAAACAAGAGAGAATATTGCAGTCGGTCGTATCCGACTGCGAAATACTTTGATACCATTCGTGATACCAGCTGATAACAAATTAAAGCATCAGTTCTAAAAGGCTGACATTACCAATTAAAACTCTGGAAGATTTATATTTATACATAAATTGGGGTTTCTGCACTGTGACCTATTAGATCAATAGTGCCCCATTCCGAGTCTTTTGAGCCTATGCATCCCTACGATGCTGAACCTTTTTCCAAATTATGACAATCGACTGATATACTAGAAAATTTAATATTTCTTTGGCTGCATTTCAATCTTCGACCGCCTGACGCACTTCTCACTCGACTCGTTTAAGATTTTTTATGTTTTTATTTCTTTGTGTTCCGTGTTATCATCTAACTCCTTTGACTTGTGTTTTTTTCTCATGCTTCTCATAAATATCCTTTTCCTTATATTCGGTAGTTTTGTATATGTCTGTCTCGTCGGCCCTTTTCACATCGCTGGCTATTTGATCGGGCTCTTTTCTTGGGCCATGATCCTCCAGCTATTCTGCACTATATGGCGGCACTTGATACTCAGCTTCTGGGCATGCAATACCAAGCTGCTGTTCTGCAGTGTTTGCTCTTTTGTCTGCGCCACATATCTAAAAAAGCGTTCAGCTAATTCTAGTTCCAGCATAGCTTGCTCTGTTTGGGTTCCGCTTTGGCTGTACTTATTCATTGCCACGGCCAGATTAGAAAGTGCCATTTGATCTTGTCGCGCCACATGACGCGCCCTTATCAGCACATCCCTTGTCTCTTGATATCGCCCATCCTGGTATAGAGATCGTGCCACATTTTGAATCACCTGCACTTTACTCACTGGCAGCTAGTCCTCCTGCAAGCATCCTGCTCGAGCAGCAACAATATGCAAAGGCCATTGAAATGTGTCCTGGAGGATGCCTTCCTGCTGGACAGTACTGAAGTCGATACGATTTGCAAGCCAAATCAATGCCCCCAATGTGGCGCGCTTCCGACGCGTGTCTCTCATCTTTGAATTCGTTCACTTCCCCAGGATGCTCTTGTGACCATTCATCTGATCCTCTCTCTCTCGCACTCTTCCCTCCTCTCCTGCGCTGTGTATGCAAAGTAGGGACTATACCTGTATATACCTGTGTGCCAAAAAATTGTACTACCTGTAACGGAAGTGGGTGATATTTGCTATCTTTTCAGCTTCCTTATTATATTATTTTTGTCTATTGTTAAATTTTAAAAAAATACTTGCAGAATATATTTCAATGGCCTTTGCATCTTATTGCTGCTTGAGCAGGATACTTGCAGGAGAACTCGCTGCCAGTGAGTAAAGTGCAGGTGATGCAATATCTGGCACGATACCAAAATGGGCGATACCAAGAGGCAAGGGATGTGCTGATCAGGGCGCGTCTTGTGGAGCCACAAGATCTAATGGTACATTCTAATTTCGCCGTGGCAATGAAGGAGTACAGCCAAAGCGGAATTGAAACGGAGCAAGCTATGCTGGAACTAGAATTAGCTGAACGCTTTTTTGTACATGTGGAGCAGACAAAAGAGCAAACACTGCAGAACAGCAGCTTGGTATTGCATGCCCAAAAGCTGGGTATCGAGTGCCGCCAAATGGTGGGGAATGCTATCGAACAGCTGGACGATCATTGCCCAAAAAAATCCTAATCAAATTGCCAGCGATTTAAAAATGGACGATGACAAAGACACAAACAAAACCACAGAAAATAAGGAAAATGTTATCCATGAGAAGCATGAGGAAAAAAAACACAAGCCAGAGGACTTAGATGATAACACGGAACACACAGCAAAGAAGGGGAAAAAAGATTTAAAAAAAAAAAATAAAAACATAAAAAACATCTTATACTGCTCGAGGATCAACAAAATGCAAAGGCCATCGAACATTGGAAAAGTGGACAGTCTGCAACTGTAGTCTGTAGTCCGGCACGTATCCTGAGCCATTCCTACCCACAGATATTACTTGCTTAAATCGTTTAAAATTTTTAAAAGACATCGCCGGTATCAAAGTATAATAACAAAAAAAAAAAACAAATTCACATAAATTATAAAAGACATTGTTAGCTTGTAATGCGATTCCGTTTATTTAAAATAAAAGAAAAAAGTCGAAAAAGAAGAAACTAATTTTATATAATAACCATATACATAGTATTTTTAAATCTGTAATTATTATTGTAAGTACCATCATTGTTATTATTGTTTAAACAACATTATCACAAGCTTCTGTGTCCAACAGCAAAAAATTCGATAAGTCATATAATATATATACCCAATACACATACAGCTCTATCAGTGCTGACATATGTAAATTTTGGAAAAGTTAAACAAAAAGTTTATATATTTTTAAAATGCAAGAAACATTTGTTTTTATCATATGCAGAACTTACAAGATGGATTAACTATAAACTAATTAAAATACATGTGACATAATGTGACATTTTCATAGATTTCCTTGGTATAAAGTATTATTTCTCAACACTTGATGTGATGTGTCTATAGAAATCATATTGTTAAAGATCTCAACGATCAGATATATTGGTTGTTTGGCTTAATTTCACTATTAGTATTTTTAAGATGCAATCACCAATTTCTCAATCGGATTTCCTCCTTGATTCTTTCTTTGGAGACTTATCTGTAAGAAAATTAGTTCATATTGTATTGTTTAACGAAAGAAAAAATGCGTCGACTTAATTTCAAATTAAATATACTAATGATTAGACTATACAAAATAGCTAATAATATTGAGTTCTTATTTGCGCATTTGAAAAAAAAAACCAAATATATTTTTGATACATTTTTGGAGACTTAAAATATTTTTTTTTTTTGTCAGCTGTCCGTGAGCAGCAGACTAACCAATTTGGCAACGCTCTTATTGCACAGGCAACGTCGCCGAGATGTGCAAGTCGCATTTACACAAAGAAAATTTATAAAATAATTCAAATAAAAATCATGAGATTTGTTGCAAGCAACCGTTGAGGAGGCACAACAACTACATTTATCACCACACCAGCACACAGCAGAAAGACACACCCAACAAAGCAAACAAAAATGGTAAGTCTAAGGCAAAAAAAAAAAATGAAAAAAAAAAATGAAAAAAAAAAATTAAAAAAAAAGAGTAAAACTGTTGCTGGCGGCGCAGAGTTTCCCTCAGTGAGTAGATATTAATCAATCTCATACCTCCCATACACCTCTCTTCCCAAAAAAAAAAAATTCAGCATGCCGCCGCATCGATGACGTCGGTGGAGTTGCTGTTAAATGAATTCTATCAGCCAACGACGAGCAATTCACGCAAACGTGAAATTGAAACAAATCTGCTTGCTTTCAAATCCCAACCAGATGCGTGGCAACTTTGTTTGCGTGTCGCCACCGCCAGCAATAGTTTTACGGAGAATCAATTCCTATGGTTCTTTAGCACATCAACGCTGGAACACACGATAACACGTAGATGGACACAATTGGATGCCGCGGATCGCTTGCTGTTGCGTGAGACATTGTGGCACAGTTATGCCCAGTTGATGGTGTTGAACGGTAGTGCACGACGGCATCGGGATACGTTGGCGCAACTGATTGCATTGCTGGGCAAACGTGAGTTTCCCGAACTGGATCCGAATTATATGCAACATTGCATGGAGCTGACAAGAGCTCGCTTCAGTCTGGGCATTAATCTGTGGCGTGTCACCTCCGAGGAGGTGGTCAGCAATCGTTACGATTTGACCACCGGATGGAAACAGTACTTTCAGTCATGGTAGGTATTTCATATATATAGATACAATTGTAATCTACTAATCTCCGTCTGTCATATCAATGGTAAAGATATCCACAACACAATACCAAACACATTCATGGATTATAGTTTAACCACAGCGCTGCCAAATGGCAATCATTTAAGGTTTGTTGCGTCAGTGGACTGCTGGAGCTGCACAATCGCAGCAAGCAACAGAGCGAAATGTATAGTGATAAATTTTGTGAACTATTGCGTTTATATAGCACCAAATATGCCGGAAAACTGCTTCAAGAGCCCGAAATGCTTGAGTCATTTCTCGAACAACTCTATCGTTGCACCACCAAACGTGAGTGGAATTCAATTTATCGCATATGCCCTTAATTTAAAAACATATTTCATTATGGTAGTGCATGGCGCTCTGGATTTTACGGAAAAGCTGGACATTTGGGCGCCCATCATTAAGGTAATTGCACAGCATCCATCACGGATGACAGCATATCATGGCGAGGTCATGGTAAAGCTTGTCGATGAAATAATGCGACGCACACAGTTTGAGATTAACAAGTCAGAGCTGGAACTACTAGACAATGAGCTCATGGAGGAAGATGTAAGTCCTTTATATGATAACATAACACCAAATTGAAATTTCAAAATTAGGCACGTTAAACAAGTGCTTTACAATATGTGAAAAGGTGTAAAGTGCAATTATCTAATTTTAGCACATAAGTTAAAGTTTGACTAACTTCGTTAAATCACTTTGCAGACGCCCACAACGGAGTGGCAACTGTTTCTGGACCAGTGCTTTGAGTGTCTGGCGCTGCTGGCGAGCACCCGCGGTGCTCATATCGTTTTCGCCCAGGTCTTTGCCCACTGGTCGCGTCCACAAACGTATCTGATATCGCTGGAGCTGGCACTGGAACATGGCAGCGGACGTTGCTATGAAGCAGCACGTAAACTGAAAATGGCCAATATAGGTGAAATACTGAGAGATTTTGCGACAGTTTGTCAGGCTGTGGTGCGTTTGGCGCCGTTAATGGATACGGCACATGCATCCGCGGATGTTGTCGATGAGATGGAGAGTCAACTGCAGGTGCTGTCGGATCGATTGCTCCAAACGCTCCAATTGCTGGCCAGCAATCGCGTGGGAGGACACGATACGGACAAGGCGAGCTTTCAGACTGATTTGGATAATCTGTGAGTGTACTACAAATCTATGGAACAGTTTGTAATTGCAACTGTTGCAGTTATTAGATGTTTGATAAACGTTGTAATTATATTTTAACAAATTTTATGCACTCAACGCGAAGTCAACAAATGAAATTGCAAAATCCAATTGAAACAGAAATAGAAACATGAGTTTCTTCTGAACTTGTGGTTAAGTGTAGCGTTGTTATTTATTTCTTCTTATTCAATTATAAAACGTTAGTCATACTACAACTGCCCTAAAGTAATAATACACATTTAATGATCAACTGTATATAAATTTATAACTTATATTTATATTTATATTATAAATATATTTTATATTATTATAAAAACCACTGTTTTCTATATTTACAGCTACGCTCAAGTTTTGCTAGCCATACGCAGCATATTTCCGCTGTCGAAATCGCTGAACAGCGAACAGCTGCTACATCGTTTATTTGCCATATTGGGCAGCATATTTGCTGGCAACAATTCACCGTCGGCTGCCTCGCCGATTGTGCAACAGGCGGCGAGCGAGGTGCTGCTCTTCATAGCGACTGTGATACGACCCAAGTGTCTGCTCGACATACCCGAAATACAGAGCCTAATGCAGGCCGGGCCGCGGCTATCCGCTTCCTTGCCGCGTCCCGTGTCCACGCGAGTACATCGATGCAATCGCTCGAAATTTCCAGGAACTGGATATTAACGCCGCCGGCGAAAGCAAAGTGGCTGCGGCAACACTAAGTCTGCTCAACATATTAACATCCCTCATCGAGTACTTTAAGGCGACTGGAGCCAATGCGAAGGATATGCTCGCAAGCACCTTTAAGGTGAGCCCAAAGCAGTCTTTGCTCTCCACATAGCTTGACTGATGGAATCATAATTCTTTTCTTCAAGCTTCTTAATTTGGTATAACCCACTCATGTTTCTATTATTTCTATTATTATTACATTTACACACACGTAACACACATATGTTTTTAGCCCATTTTGAACAAGGCGCTAGTAATCTTCAATAGCTATGGCTTGGGTAGCATTGCGATGGCCATCACCGTGGCCGAGTTTAGTCTGAGCATGCTGCGCACTCTACCCATTCATCTGGGTGCACAGTTCATTAAGGAGATGATAACGCTCTTCATCGATGTCAGCAGCAGGTGCGTCAACAAATCCATTCCTTTCTCGTTGTCTAATTGATGTCCTTAACTTTATTTTAGGGAGCAACTGACTTTGAGTGGCTTGGCTGTTATGGAGAAGGTGCTGCAAATGTTTCAACTGATTGTGGAGCAGCCAGGCAGCGCCTCATTTGGTTTGTTGCCCAATATTTTGGGTTTTAGTACGCAACAGATATTGCCGCTGTTGCAGCAACAGAATGCGGCAACGGACAGCACTGAGATAACAAACCTGCTCTATGCTCTCTTCGATAGGTGAGTAAGGTTGTTATTAATATTATTGTTATACCAATAATTTTTGTTTTCGTTGTTCACAGCGTGCTCACCTGCAAGTGGCAATTTTTCTACAAGAATCAACTAAGCAATGGTCATAACAATGCTAATAATAATGGCCAGCAGCAGCAACAGTCGCCTCACAATTTCAATTGCAGTGATAATTTGCATCCGGAACAGTTTATGGCCATTATGAATGCGTATGGGCAAATGTTGGTCAGCGGCACAGATCCCACCAATGTTCGCAGCGTTCTCCTCTCCATGCAGAATGTGAATGAACGCAGTCGCCTCTATCAGCGTGCCCTGTTCAAGGAGCATCTGCTCGCCTCCTTTCAACGTGCTCTCCTCAATCTGTTGCTCAGCGGCGAGGGTGCGCTGCACTTTGATTTAATTGCCCAGGCGCTGTATGCGATGGGTCAGGTGGATCGACGGCAGTTGCACGAGAGCTTTGTGAATGCAGCGTTGCCGGTGACGCAAACATCGCTTGAGGATATATGCCAGACAACTGTAAGATCGATCAACTACAACTACTCCTCTAACAGTCTAAAATGTTTCCCTTTGTTTTTGTTGCAGGACATTCCAACGTTTACGCAGAAACTGACACAGCTTATGCAGGATGCACATTGTGCGCATCTTAATGAGACAACTTAGGCGACAGCGACTCTAAACGGAAAACAACTCAAAAAGGAACATAACCACCAAAAACAAACAAAGCTCTCTCTCTCTCTCTCTCTGTGTGTGTCTCTGCCTCGTTTTATTTTGTGTCTTGCTCTAAACAAGAGAGAATATTGCAGTCGGTCGTATCCGACTGCGAAATACTTTGATACCATTCGTGATACCAGCTGATAACAAATTACAGCATCAGTTCTAAAAGGCTGACATTACCAATTAAAACTCTGGAAGATTTATATTTATATATAAATTGGGGTTTCTGCACTGTGACCTATTAGATCAATAGTGCCCCATTCCGAGTCTTTTGAGCCTATGCATCCCTACGATGCTGAACCTTTTTCCAAATTATGACAATCGACTGATATACTAGAAAATTTAATATTTCTTTGGCTGCATTTCAATCTTCGACCGCCTGACGCACTTCTCACTCGACTCGTTTAAGATTTTTTATGTTTTTATTTCTTTGTGTTCCGTGTTATCATCTAACTCCTTTGACTTGTGTTTTTTTCTCATGCTTCTCATAAATATCCTTTTCCTTATATTCGGTAGTTTTGTATATGTCTGTCTCGTCGGCCCTTTTCACATCGCTGGCAATTTGATCGGGCTCTTTTCTTGGGCCATGATCCTTTAGCTATTCTGCACTATATGGCGGCACTTGATACTCAGCTTCTGGGCATGCAATACCAAGCTGCTGTTCTGCAGTGTTTGCTCTTTTGTCTGCGCCACATATCTAAAAAAGCGTTCAGCTAATTCTAGTTCCAGCATAGCTTGCTCTGTTTGGGTTCCGCTTTGGCTGTACTTATTCATTGCCACGGCCAGATTAGAAAGTGCCATTTGATCACATCCCTTGTCTCTTGATATCGCCCATCCTGGTATAGAGATCGTGCCACATTTTGAATCACCTGCACTTTACTCACTGGCAGCTAGTCCTCCTGCAAGCATCCTGCTCGAGCAGCAACAATATGCAAAGGCCATTGAAATGTGTCCTGGAGGATGCCTTCCTGCTGGACAGTACTGAAGTCGATACGATTTGCAAGCCAAATCAATGCCCCCCAATGTGGCGCGCTTCCGACGCGTGTCTCTCATCTTTGAATTCGTTCACTTCCCCAGGATGCTCTTGTGACCATTCATCTGATCCTCTCTCTCTCGCACTCTCCCCTCCTCTCCTGCGCTGTGTATGCAAAGTAGGGACTATACCTGTATATACCTGTGTGCCAAAAAATTTTACTACCTGTAACGGAAGTGGGTGATATTTGCTATCTTTTCAGCTTCCTTATTATGTTATTTTTGGCTATTGTTAAATTTTAAAAAAATACTTGCAGAATATATTTCAATGGCCTTTGCATCTTATTGCTGCTTGAGCAGGATACTTGCAGGAGAACTCGCTGCCAGTGAGTAAAGTGCAGGTGATGCAATATCTGGCACGATACCAAAATGGGCGATACCAAGAGGCAAGGGATGTGCTGATCAGGGCGCGTCTTGTGGAGCCACAAGATCTAATGGTACATTCTAATTTCGCCGTGGCAATGAAGGAGTACAGCCAAAGCGGAATTGAAACGGAGCAAGCTATGCTGGAACTAGAATTAGCTGAACGCTTTTTTGTACATGTGGAGCAGACAAAAGAGCAAACACTGCAGAACAGCAGCTTGGTATTGCATGCCCAAAAGCTGGGTATCGAGTGCCGCCAAATGGTGGGGAATGCTATCGAACAGCTGGACGATCATTGCCCAAAAAAATCCTAATCAAATTGCCAGCGATTTAAAAATGGACGATGACAAAGACACAAACAAAACCACAGAAAATAAGGAAAATGTTATCCATGAGAAGCATGAGGAAAAAAAACACAAGCCAGAGGACTTAGATGATAACACGGAACACACAGCAAAGAAGGGGAAAAAAGATTTAAAAAAAAAAAATAAAAACATAAAAAACATCTTATACTGCTCGAGGATCAACAAAATGCAAAGGCCATCGAACATTGGAAAAGTGGACAGTCTGCAACTGTAGTCTGTAGTCCGGCACGTATCCTGAGCCATTCCTACCCACAGATATTACTTGCTTAAATCGTTTAAAATTTTTAAAAGACATCGCCGGTATCAAAGTATAATAACAAAAAAAAAAAACAAATTCACATAAATTATAAAAGACATTGTTAGCTTGTAATGCGATTCCGTTTATTTAAAATAAAAGAAAAAAGTCGAAAAAGAAGAAACTAATTTTATATAATAACCATATACATAGTATTTTTAAATCTGTAATTATTATTGTAAGTACCATCATTGTTATTATTGTTTAAACAACATTATCACAAGCTTCTGTGTCCAACAGCAAAAAATTCGATAAGTCATATAATATATATACCCAATACACATACAGCTCTATCAGTGCTGACATATGTAAATTTTGGAAAAGTTAAACAAAAAGTTTATATATTTTTAAAATGCAAGAAACATTTGTTTTTATCATATGCAGAACTTACAAGATGGATTAACTATAAACTAATTAAAATACATGTGACATAATGTGACATTTTCATAGATTTCCTTGGTATAAAGTATTATTTCTCAACACTTGATGTGATGTGTCTATAGAAATCATATTGTTAAAGATCTCATCGATCAGAAATATTGGTTGTTTGGCTTAATTTCACTATTAGTATTTTTAAGATGCATTCACCAATTTCTCAATCGGATTTCCTCCTTGATTCATTCTTTGGAGACTTATCTGTAAGAAAATTATTTCATATTGTATTGTTTAACAAAAGAATAAATACGTCCACTTAATTTAAAAATTAAATGTCCTAATGATTAGACTATACAAAACAGCTAATAATATTGAGTTCTTATTTGCGCCTTTTGTGAATCACACTAAACTGACTTAAAAAGTAAAAAACGAATATGTTTTTTGTTTTTTAGCCCAATGAGTAATCCTTATATAATCAACACCTCATTTTTCCTTCATTTAATTTTTATTTGTTAGCCATCTATCGAAGCTAAGCAGACAGTTCTAAAAAGGAAAAAATAAACCAAATATATATTTGATACATTTTCAGGATTTATCCGTCTATGACTTGTAACCGTTGAATGAAACCAGATACAGATAGAGGCCAGATATTGGAGGCCAAAGAAATATTTAACTAATAACTCGCTCAGTTAAAACCAAAATGTTGCTACCAACCTGATATTCCTTTCTGGACATAATTTTTTTTTATTTAGAGTCCCGTTTTTATTTGGAGTCTAACTGCGAAGCAAGCAATTTCTGGTTAAAATACCTAACTAAAGATGCGAGAAGCGCGACAGCTTCGTTGGTGTTGGTTAAGGGTATCGGGGTGTTAGCTGTTGTTTGCCCCACCCATCCAATTGGACTTCCTGCGGTGCATGGTTAGTTTTAAAAGTCCCCAAAAGCAAATCCGTTAATTTTTAAAAAAAAAAATTCAATTTATTGCACATTAATTTTTAACAAGCTAAATATAACAACAAAAAAAACTGTATTACTACTACAGAAAGTTGTCTATTTTACTTTCGTAACAATTTTTCTCATTAGACTTGTGGCATTTTTACAATGTTTCGTATGTTAATGTCTCATTGGTTTCTTTGTTGATACAAGTGGTAAACGTAGTTTACTTGTGTCCCTACTTGACTAATGATTATTATTTTTATTTTTTTTCCTAGCATACTTATAGGCAGCATTTAATTATACTACAATGAACATAACTAATGATTATTAATTTATGAAAAAAATTTTCTTGCATACTCATAGGCAGGAATTATATTCCAATTAACATAACTAACAGGTGCAAGTGGGGTAAAGTTTATCAACTTCTATATATTCGCTAATTCTTTAATAGAAATGCATATATAATTTTAAACTTATTCAGCAGTTATCCGCGCAAAGCTTTCACCTTGAGCAGGGCTTTTTCCCTTCGTGCATGACGCAAAAAAAAATCATTGCCTACCCAGATCTACTTTTACATCGCCCCCAAAAGTCTGCGATGTAAATATATTCAAAGCTCCAGAGCACCGACCATTACACCACCCGATAATCTTACACCAATCGAAGTAATGATTAGCGGGAATCAGGCTTTAATATCCTTAGCATGGAAGGTGCCTACTTCATGTCCTTGTAAATCTTCTAATAAATAGAAGCAACTTCCCAGACTCCCTCGGAGTTAGACTCCAAATAAAAAGGGACTCTAATTAAAATAAAGTTATGTCCAGAAAGGAATATCAGGATGGTAACAACAAACCGACTGTCTTCATCAGGCGAACATGAAATTAAACTAAGCAGACCTTTCAAAGAAAATGCCATATAGATATACGAGGGTGGTCTGAAAAGTTTCCCACCTAATAAAGATACAAGACATTTTTCTGAGGTTTTATTTTTAAACATAGTCTCCTTGTAATTTTACATACTTCTCCCAGCGATGCTCCCAACTCTGTAACCCGTCCAAATAGGTGATTGCCTCTTCATTTGACGAAAATCTCTGTCCTCCGAGCACAATTGTCAGATGAGGGAACAAAAAGAAGTCGCTTGGGGCTAGATCTGGTGAGAAAGGCGGATGGTCCAGCAGTTCAAACCGTAATTCGTGGATTTTGGCCATGGCAACCGCTGAGGTGTGAGGTGTGTTTTTGGTGTAACGTGAGCAAACGCGGCACCCAACGAGCGGACAGCTTTCTCATGCCTAACTCACTCACTTGCTTTTTTGTACGAGTGCTGCCATCTTCAGGTTGAGGCCGGAAACTTGTCAGACCACCCTCGTATATAGCCATAAGCATAAGTTGTCCAATAAATGCTTTGTGTATATTTTTTCGTTGAAAATGAATTGTTTGGCACTATTATTATTATTTATATTTATATATTTTTCATTGCTTTTGGATTCATATAAATCATGTGACTTAATAAATATTAAAAACAAATTAAAAAAAAAAATTAAGAATCACAATACATGCTAAGAAAAAAAAAAGATTGAATATATATATTTAGTTGATATTTTGTAGGAGATAGGAACACCAACCACTTATACCAAAATGGAATGAACAAAAATTAAACTTCCTCTAAGATTTTGTGCTAAAAAGATATTTTTTTGTATTTTTTTGTTTGTTTTTTTTTATGTGTTTGTTTTAAGATGCGGTTAACTCACGCAAAGTTTGACTCTCTGGCTGAACGTTTGAGTGGGGTGCTAAAGTTTCGTTCGTGGATCGGGCAGGGTATGGCGTATATATATACCATATATTTATATATATATATAAGATATCTAAGCAACTGTTTGATATTTGCGCGGCTCCAGGGAAATATTGAAACCGTTTTCCAGCTTCAGAATGATATCGGCCTGTAGTTTAAAGTCCGCCTCGGTGTCGGTCGAATGAACAATAAAATTGCGCACAATCGTCGAGAGGAGCACCTTCAGCTTCAACATAGCATATTTGCGACCCACGCAGCTGCGCGGTCCGGCACTGAATGGAATGAAGCTATAATAATGCCTTTTGGCGGCACGCTCGGGCAGGAAATTATCGGGATCGAATTTTGTTGGATTTGGATAGATGTCGGCGCGACGATGCACACAGTACTGCAGGACGACAACGGTGGTGTCCTTGGGTACCGTATATGGTCCACTAGTTAGCTTCACATCGTGATCGAGTCGGCGGGCAATCAGCGGTACTGGCGGATACATGCGCAGTGTCTCGAGGATGACCCGTTCCAGATATTTCATTTCCATTGTATCGGCAAAGGTGCAATCGCGTTGCATTTGATCACCAAAGATTGCCTTCTGTTCGGCAAACACACGCTCCTGTATATCCTTGTGGATGCCCAGCATGCACAGGGCAAAACTTGAGCCAGCCGATGTGGTATCGTGTCCCTCGAACATAATTGTGTTCACCTCATCCATAATGTCCTTCTCATTCCATTCAACCTCTGGATTCTTGGCCATATCCACCATGGCATCGAGTAGAGCCAAACGACGCTTGGCACCCACATCATTCTCATCGATATCATCTAGATCGTCACGCAGACCCTCCTTCTTTGTGGCTGCTGCTGGTGTGGCGCGAGCCAATTTTGGATTGGGTGTCTCCTCCACTTCATCGATAATGGCTCGCGATTCGGTTGTGAAATTATCCTTGCGATCCTTAACCACCTTACTTGTCATACCCAAAATGATATTCATCATGCGATCGCCCTTCTCGCGCAGCTTGGTAAACTTGTAGATGGAGTCCAGGCGATACAATATCTTCACCTGTCTCTTGTGGATAATGTCGCACATGTCGACGACAGCCTGGGCATACTCGGAGCTCTTGTTGCCCTCCGGCAGCTTCTTCACACCCATGGCGGTCGATAGGAGAATATCAACCGTGGTCTTTGACATATAATCGTGCACATCGAACGCCTTACCGCCCTCCTTGGCCATGCTTGCGGAGACGGCCTTGGAGTGATCAACAAATGTGGGCACAAAACTCTTCAGAATGCTCTGATGGAAAGTGGGTGCAATCATCTTGCGATGATGACGCCAGTGATGTCCATTACTAATCAGCAGACCATCACCAAACCATGGCTTAAAATAACGATACTCCTCCGCTTTTGTCAAATGCTGATGACCACTGAGTATCAGCTCAATATCACTGGGATTCGTGAGGAAGACGATGAGAACGTTGCCCAGCCAAGCCTTCATTGTCTCGCCATATTTGTTCAGATAGCCCAGGCCAACGGAGAGAATTTCTGCATTGGTCAAACCCACAACCATATGGGCCATGCCAATCAGTGGCAATGTTGGCGGTGAGGGTATATTCTCCACCATGCGGAATTCCCTAGTATTCCGATGCCAGTACTCATAAAGTGCCATTATTAAAATGGTGCCCAATAAGCCAGTTAGCAATGGACTCAAGATGAAGCCACCACCGCCGCCAGCAACATTCGCCGCCTGTTGCAGCGTCTCCTGCACCGTTTCCACAGACATCCTTCGAAGTGTGTGTTTTTTATCGACTTATCCTTAATCTTTGTAGTTGCTTTTGCTTCACTGTTAGATTGACCGACTTGGACTGACTGGAGCGAGTGTCTCGTTGAGCTGAAAGTGCTCAACTGTGCATGGTTTACCCAACGCTTTGGTTAATTATACTCTGTGAAAGGCGTACGTGGATTATGCAAGATGACCCTGGTCGTTGTACAGGTGTCAAGCGTATGCTGACGGTGCTGAAGTCGATACGATTTGCAAGCCAAATCAATGCCCCCTCCCCACCACACCCCACCCTTCTCACTTTTAATTCAAACCGTACTATTGCATTACCCCTCCCTGGCTGGCTTTACGTCTGCCCTTTTGTGGTGCGATGTTGTCAATTCTTGTGGCTTCTGATCGCTTTTGTTTAAAATAATTTTATTTAAATCATTTAAAATATTCATGTAAGATTTTTTGCATATATTATTAAATATCGTTTATTTGTTTTCTGTTTTTTACAGTGTACGCATATAGTTGTACCTATATACAGTTCAGAGCTTGGAATTTATCGTGAGTAGTTCGTGTGGCGCGCTTCCGACGCGTGTCTCTCATCTCTGAATTCGTACACTTCCGCAGGATGCTCTTGCGACCATTCATCTGATCCTCCCTCTCTCTCTCTCTCTCTCTCTCTCTCGCACTCTCTTCCCTCCTCTCCTGCGCTGTGTATGCAAAGTAGGGACTATACCTGTATATACCTGTGTGCCAAAAAATTGTACTACCTGCAACGGAAGTGGGTGATATTTGCTTCCTTTTCAGCTTCCTTATTATATTATTTTTGGCTATTGTTGAATTTTGCTTTCGCTTTTCATTAAAATTCAATTTCAGCCGCAATTTCATATATACAGAATAAATATCTTTTTTTTGTTGTATTCCCTTTTGTTTTCAACACCTGAACGCGAAAGCAAAAAAAAAACGAAATGAAATGTGGAACAATGAAGAGGAAGCTGTCGCTTTTAAAGGACTTGCTCCCGCTTGTCTATATCCCCTCACCCCTCAACTATCTATGTCTCTTTCTCTCTCTCTCTGCCTCTCTATATCTCTCTATCTCTGTGTGCTTGCCTTATTGTATGAGTTTTAAGTGCACTTTCATTTTATTTATTTACATTTTGGATTGCTTAGGATTGGATTTATTTCCTTTTTTATTATATTTTGTACTATTTGGATTGTTCTGTTTGCAGCAACGCGTGTTGAAAGCGTGTTTCCACAGCTGACAGTTCTTCATAGGGTTCTTCCTCCTAAACCAAAAAACATATCGTTTACAAAATCTTTGCTGTTCGAGCCTAGCAAAATCCCAATAAGCTTCTCATTTGGCCCACTGTCTAATTAGCCAACATCAGATATCGAATTTTGATTTGGAATTGGATTGGATTGAATTGAAAGGTTGGTTTTTGGTTTTAAAGTCTAGTGGATATAAGTAAATACTTAGAAATCTATATAAAATTAAATTAAGTTAGTGAATGCATTTGCATACATTATTCTGTTTTTGTATTTTTGTTTCTCAGTAATGCGTCATTGACAACTTATGCTAATTGAAGTACCTATTGAATATACACAGTTGCGGTCAAATTAATATATGCACTAGCTTATAATCGCATAACTTAATTTGGTTTAACAACATCCAACTTACTTACTAATTATAGTTTCACAAATTCATAGATTAGTTTTTCTGCCTTAAGTAAAGATATATAGTATATAAATAGTTGATATAATATAGTCGATGTAATGAGAACAATATCAGACACAATGTTTGTTTCAATATTTGGACTATAGGTTATACATTTTTTTTTATTGAAAGTTAATAGTAAAATCAATGCGTAATAAAGTAATACAATTAAGTGCATAAATGTGCTTAGAAGAATAAAAATTGTTCGTGGCTTACTTATGGAATCTATATATGGATTTTAAATTATGCTAGATTGCATTTGCCCTAAGCTGCCAGCAACGCCTTGTCTTTTGAATTGCTTTCATATTTAATTTAAAAATATTTCATCGGAAAGTTAAAGAATTAGATTTTTTGGGATACAGTTTTTTGACATAAACTTATGACAAATATCTGAAGATTACTTTGAAATCAATAATATATCTGCTATATAAATTATATTAGAATACATGATTAACATTTAGAGCCATCCAATTTCTTCGACTAAGTCAAGTTCTACTTGTAGCAAAAAAAAACTCTAAAATTTAAATATTTGTGATTAAATATTTTTACAAACATGGCCTGAGACTTTTTTCAATTGATCTTTGCCGATTTACGATAATATCAGACGACAAATGCAAAAGGAGCTGTGCCAGAACACTTGATGACCATTTGAGGCGAAGAGTTTATTTTGGCAGGTCAGCCGACACGCTCAATCAAGGATCAAGGATGTCACGGATGGCAAATCGAAAAAGAGTTTAGGTTAGGTTCCCCGTTCGGTGTGCAATAAAAACCAAAACGAATGTACAAACTTCCGGCTCTCACTTAATGGGCGCATAGCAGTTTCCCGCCGAAACAGGTAATGACAATAAAAAACGGAGAGGAAAAAATAAATAGTTGGTAATCAAAGACGGGATTCATTTCGGTTGCTATTTGCCTAGCGCAAAAAAGGACAATGACCAAACAGAAAACGTTTGGCGGTATGACGCCGTGTGTGTGTGGTGTGTGCGAGCATGTGTAAGGACCTGCTGATCCTTTTTTTCTCCGATGCACCCCCTTCATTAATCTTGTTAGCAGCGCTCGCTGGCTTGAAAGGAAGAGCGGAAGAAACCGAAAGGATTTCCGTTTCGTAATACGATGCTCGTTAGCAAAAATCTGGAAAATTGGATAAGAAAATGTCCTTATGGCTTAAAAGTGAAAGCCGACACAATTACAAACACACACACACACACACATACACCCATAAGCATAAGTAAAATATTAATATTCTACATTGATATGTTTCGCCAGCAGCCGTTTCGAGACCAGCCTTAACTCTGCTGCATTCCGCTTAAATGTTGTCGTTATTCAAACAATGGAATTTGCATTTGTCAAGCAATCGAAGAAATCGTCGATTGGGTAAGTTGGACATCGTCGATAACCTCGCCAATTAATCGCATTACACAAAAAAAAAAAAAATAATAATAACATTAAAAACGCGCTGGCCCCAAGCTAAATGAGGTGTCAACTTAACTTAGTGAAAGGTAACATAATGCTAACAAATATGTATAAATATGAGCAGACGGACACACACATACAGCTGCGGTCACAAAAATAGTTGTGCACACTCATGTTTTGGAAAACGTTCATAAAAATTACTGCAAAGTATAGTTCGAAATAAATGCAAAACTTTACTTAAACACCTGCATTCAATACTAAAGACAAGTAGAAAATTAAAATTGCCATAGGTTCACTATTTATGAACAAGAATATTTAAAGTTGTGTCTAAATAATATTTAATAATATAATATATAATAGTATATATTTTAAAATATTCTCAGATGTGCAATAAATATTGTTTGTTTATCCAAATTGAATATATCCTTCATATTAAAGATATTTAAAAGTTCTTGATTTTATCACTATAAAATCAGTCATATTATAATGAAATACTTTTAGAAACAGCAATACTATTATGTTGACCGCAACTGTATGAAAATATGTATGTGGCCAGGTTACGTTGGGATCAAGGACAAAGCCACTTTTGAGTTGCATCAATATTTTGACATTGCAATGCGGCTGCTTTTGCGGATTGTGCAGCATTAGCGCCGAAGGGTAAGGGGCTGGTCTGTTTTTTAGGAATGTGTTTTCATAAGTTTAAATTAATAGAGAATAAAACCAACACCAGACACATTGCATTTTTAATTTTATAACCATAAATCAATATTGTTGTATGCAAATATCCAAATAGAAATGCTATTTAGTATTCCAATATTCGCAATATTTAAATATTATACGTATAAAAAATACAATTTAATTTGTAACTTTGTATTTTTAATTTATATTGAGTTTTTTTTAAGCACCTCAAAGATCAAAAATAAAATTAGTGCTGATCAAGGTTGATAGCAAATAACGATCCCATTCGCAACTCTAATTACTAACAATTTTAAAAAATTCCACATACTCTGTTAAGCAAATTCGAATATTAATAAAAAAAAGTTTTTAACTATATACAAATTATGTTTTACACTGTTATATAGTATATATTAAATTTTACAAATCTTTGTACTTTACACACATTGTGTTTTATATATTCAATATATATAATTTGACTAGTTCAGATATCAAACATAACAAGATTTAATGTATTTCTAAGGTATTTACAAATACGATGCATTTAATAAAGTCTAACATTCTGGATTCAACCAGATCTTTTGTGTGAGTTATAATTAATAATGTTAAAAGCATAAATAAATACAATTGTCTTGATTGATCGTCTGTTTTCGGATCTGCTTGTGAGTAATATATTATTTTTAAATGGGAAAAGTTCGTTTACATAACATTTTAAGATTTTTTGTTGCATTATTTGTAAAATTGGAATAATAAGTTTTTAAAATCTCGAAAATAATATAGTACATCATATAGAGTTGTATTATTTCTTAAATAGTATATCTATGTTGGGTCCACTGATTGAGCAGTTTCCGGGACTGTCATTGTCATAATTGTCGGTTCATAGCCATTCATTCGGCTTTAAAGACCCCACACATTTTGCACTAAATATTGTGTGTTTAGAAATCTTAAAATCAGTTTTTTTTTTTTTTTTTTGGAAAATATTTGTTTTGCACATAATCAAATTCAAGTTGGCAACTATGCAGAGTTTAAGGATGAACTGTATGTTACAATGAAACATCTTCGGGGAATACTACGTACAAAGTGTACAATGTGATGAATAAAGACTGAGAATGAGGATAACTCAATCAATGCTGCATGGAGAGTTATTTGCACATTCAACAACTGGCAAGAAACCGGCAACAACTGGCAACAACTGGAAACGACTGTCAAAAATACTATTGCAAAGACAATTGAGAGACTTGATGACTCAATGTGCACCACCCTGGGAGCATTAGTCAAAACATGAACCAGCAAAAGGACCAACAACAGCGGCGCACACGTGGCGAAACCAATTCCAGTGACAAGTACCAACAACCGGACAACAGACAGACAAAAACATGTGCAGCCAGGTTTATTTTTTTTTATTTTTTTGGGGCAGCAACTAAAAATAAAACGAAAACAGAATCAGTCTCACATAGCATTTGAATTTGAGTGCGTTCCGATATAGATTTATACCCTGTAATTTGGTCTGCATTGTGTTATTTATTTAATGTCAAGCGATACAAAAAAAAACTTAGTGAAAAATATTGGTTAAATTAAATAAAAATTATATGTAAAATTTGATTTAAATTAAAAAAATGTGAAGTATTTATAAATTTATTTTTTATATTTTTTACAGGCAATATGTAGGTACATGCAGACAGTCTGGGGAGCCGCCTTCTTGCGTCGCAATGTTATTACCAATATATATATTGTATATATATATATATATACTTCTTTTAATTATGGGAGTAGCTCTGACAAGGATGTTGTAAATATTGTATATATATATATTCAAACACATATGCAAATGAGAACAATATGTTCTTATGAATGAACTCTTGAAAAGTGTTTTATCCGATTGAATGCTATGAATATTCGAAATGTTTTGGGGAGCTTAGGTCAACCGCAGGTCGTTTTTAAGTGGTTTTCGCAAAGTGTTAAACCTGGCCAGTTGCTGTATACTGCGTAGTTCTAGGCAACTTCCCACTGACCTGGTCTTAAGCGCTTAAGCGTCTTAGGCACAATGTGCACACTTAAGGGCCTTATTGTCTCAGTGAAGTGCAACCACTCGACGAGGTTGCTTAACTGTCCGGTTTGGCCTTAAAGTCTTAGCGGTATTGGCTAAATTTTTAAGCCATTCGAATTCGTTTAATTGACACCGGAAAAGTAGCCAAATCTCAAAACCCAAAATCAGGTCAACTCTTGGCCTAATCCAAGACTTAGTGAAGAGTTTGATGAATGAAAGCGGCTCACAAAAGCCAGTAGAAATGATATCTGCATTTACTTAATCTTAACTAAGCTTTTACTTAATCTAACTAGAGATAGTCAAGTCTATAAATATCAGCTTATGAAAGATTAGGTTTATTTGACTTGTGTATAATACATTCTCTTAATTATGTTATGTATTTTAATAAATTTCATTATTATTTGAAGGCAACTTAAGTATCACTTTTTTTCTTTATAGATGCTGGATTGGTGCGCTTAGAAAAAATTTACTTATCAGCCTTGGTACATTTTTGTATTTATCAGACCCAGTTGGGCGTTATAATACAAAATTACTTGTACTACCAAAAATACAGGATAACCTTTCCATAATTTCGAGTTAGGTTGCAAATATTTACACTCTGGCAAAACATTTCACATACCAAACTCAAACTGGCTGGGTTTGAATATACTGAAGCTGAATTGAATTATATATATTTTTTACAGATGTATTAAATACACAAATTAACTGATTAGATGACTTAAAAAGTCAACTGTAAAGAGTTAGTCTGATAATTCTGGAAATAATTAAGACCTGAGCATTTTTATTGGCAATTGGCTTCATATTTAAACTTAAATATTAATTGATTTGGTATTTGAATAAATTACGATATTTGTTATTGAGTGTGTATTTCTTATATCTGAATTTATTTAAATGGGACTTGGGATGATTTCAATCTATGATATATATACATACACCTTTATGTATTTGGGTGAATATTTAGTCTTGCTGGGCATCTTTTGTTAAACCAACTCCGGCATAAAATAAGTATTGTTCTGGGTCTCGATCAAATGTCGCACATTCATAAAAGCAAATTTGTAAGCGCGTGTTAAGGATCAGATGTGAGCACCTGGCTTGTAACGTTATATGCCCAGAAAAAGAAAACATAGCGACCAACTGGAAACCGTACTGGAAATCGCATATAGGAGCAAGGAGCTGGAACTGGAGAAGTAGGAGTAGAGGGAGGAGATTGAGATTGCGCACATGCCAAGTGAGCCCTTGGATAATGAGTTATTATATTGAAATGATTTATGAATATTCAATAAGTGACATGAGCGCGTGGTTGGTGGGCGTGTCCCCTTTAGGGGCGCACAACATAACTGTGCACAGTGCTTACAGCAATGAGAACAACAGGAACGGAACGTAACCAAATACAGGAACAGAAGGCCGATTGCGGCCACGAGTTGAGGGAGCAAAAGCAGCAGCAGGAACAGGAGCAGGAGCAGCAGCAAGAGTTGTAGAAAGGAGTCACAGAATGAATATTCATCTCGGTGCCTTAAGCCTTTGCACATACAATAATCAAGGGCTGATCCCATAACGGAGAGCTCAAATTGATTTTTGACAAGCAACGGGAAATTATTTGCAGCAAATTGAAAAATTTTGAAATTCGAGTGCGGCGAAATCGAAGGTGTAATAAGAGCGAACGAGTGAATTAGTTGGAGCGGGATCGAGAGGGAGAGGGTGAGGGTGATGGTGAGGGAGCTGAAGAACCTTTAGTTTGTTAAGGGGCGTGTCGCATTACCAGGCACATATATATTAATAAGCATAACGGTGCCACAGTTAGGGATCTGGGATTTTTCTAACGGCGCTGCAAAATGATGAACAGTTAGCTCGGGGCACCCACAAGGGTACGGACGAATCCCGATCCATAGACAAACACACCTGGACCCTGGACTCAACTCGACTCGGCTGCCTGCCAGTCAGTCAGTTAGCCTGGGGGTTGTAGGCGCTTCGGCTCAGCGACATAAAGGCAGACGGACGGATAGATTCGGGGACGCTCGTATTACCCAAAAAAAAAAATGTGTCCGAAGCGAAGGTGAGCGGGCGCAACTGCAGATGCAACTGCCACCGCATTGTTGTGCCACACGGTTTCCCCCTCTCTTTCGCTCCTGCTCTTTTGCCATCTTATTTTGTTTTTCTTCCATTTTTGTTTTTGTTTTTTCTTTTTGGGCAAATGATTTTCTTTTCTTCTTGGGCTATTAATGCTTATCTATGTGTCTGTAAATAATTTTGCATCATTTCGGCCTGGTGCCTTGAGCGCCTCGAGCGCAGCTGCAGGACACAGAGCATTACATAAGGGACAATGAACGGAGACTCTAATGGGAGCTTCAACTCTTAGTTTGTATTGATGCATATTTATTATATACTTAAAGATGGTTCATGTGGCCATATAAGAGGATCCTTGTAGACAAAAATCTTCTTCTGTTTTCCTCCATTGCTTGCCATATTTTAAATAAATATTTTTAAGAAATCTGTCGAACGATATTTAAAAATACTGACTTTAAAAGATTTAATTATTTATATATTTTTTACATTTACAAGTTAAGCTTATTTTTGCCAAATATAATGTTATTTTAAGAGTAATACATTCATTCAAAAATATACTGATACCATAATCTATAAAAATATTTTTCCATTCCCATTGTATTTGTATAAATTATTATAAGTTTTAGGATATTGTAAGAATCACCCTATTTCACACAAAGTAATCTTACTCTTCGTCAATCGATTTTTTTTTATTATCTACAAGAAACCTAAGCCAACAATAAAATGTTAATAGTATTCAATTAAATGAAGCACCCTAATCTTTTTCACCTTTAATAAAAAAATGTACTGGGATTAACCCATACTCACGATCATTAGACGCAGAACCCAAATTACTGATCCTCTGCGGTTTTTGGTTCACTCATCTTTGAACTCATCAATATGCAGGGAGTTATGATTGTGACGAACGTTGGAAAAGTTTTCGAAATGGAAAACGGAACACAAAACCTGGAAAATGCACTTGCAACAATTCCCATTCCCACGTTGCGTGTGTGTGTGTGTGCCATTTATTAGGACATGGGCGACTCGAAACTCATTTGAATAAAGAGCAAGCGGGTTGCTCAAGCGCAGAGCCGTGCCTCATTCGTCATTCCTCATACATCATGCCTCATGCTACATACCATGTGTCTTGTGCTTTACCAGCTCATGGAACATGGAACCCAGCAACCAACCCAACAACTACCCATCCAGCGATCCTTGGTCAATGCGTTTGTTCGCTTATGCAAATGTTACCATATACACTGTCTGTCCGTCCGCCCCTCTGTCAATCTGTCAGTCAGTCTGCTTGTCTCTAACCCAGAAGTCCTGTCTATTCTCTGTGCCCATGTCCTTGCATGCTTCGCCGCTTATGAAAATGAACATGATATGCTGATTTAATTTCTATTTTTTTTTATGTACCCAATTTTTATTTTTCCCATTGTGACGGGACGGTATGACTAAGACCCTTATTGCCCATAGAGCACATATGTTTGCTGCATGTGTGTGTGTTATTAATGCTAATGACGCTGCATATATCATTGTCATTAGGAGAGCACAAAATGGGAAATATATAAAAACCGTTGGAATATATTTAAAATGTGCTCTAAAATTATACAAAATTATTCAGCTAGATAATTTGAAATTTTTAGCTATCCATTTACAGACTTCGATCTGAACTTCACTGATGATCCAAGTTAAAATTTATTTAAGTTAACTGAAGAAATCGTAATTAATAAAAAGAAAACAATTATTTTTAAAACTTTGACTTTTTTTTTGTGGATTTTAGAAGTTCAATATATGTAGATGATATGAAATGATAAATGATCTGGGATCACTTCAGAGTTTTGTGTTTATAAAAATCTTAATTATTCCCAAAATTTTAACCTTCCCAGCTTATATACCAAAGTTTAAAGCACATTTGCCATTCGTGTTCATTTAATATACATATATTTATATATATATATATATATACATATATATTTTTAAATATATTTCACTTAAAAGCTGTAATTCAACATCATAAACATTCAACTTAAACTAGACAAAAAAATGGTTTAACTTAAGCTAAGGTAAAAAAAAAGTAGTAATATCTTCGCTCTGTAAAGCTAAATATTAGTGAAGATTTTGGTTAGTTTTGGTTTGTATCACTACGTGGATAGCTACTTTAATTATATATACAGTGGGGCGGTATTTTTGGATTCCTGTTTTTAGATACCAACAACGGTGCCCGAATCGGATTTGGGTGTATGTGCCTCCCACCAGTCGATGGCATCAATCATGCTCTCGTCCGATAGACAGCCGCCAAC
Source organism: Drosophila dives (assembly GCA_035042365.1). Classification (NCBI taxonomy): domain Eukaryota; kingdom Metazoa; phylum Arthropoda; class Insecta; order Diptera; family Drosophilidae; genus Drosophila; species Drosophila dives. The sequence goes on along the minus strand of JAWNLJ010000443.1, from coordinate 15,337,593 downwards.
AGTTGTCGACTGATCCTGCATGACATCGGTGAACTCCTTTTTGAAACTGGGCAGACCAACAACAACATTGTCATAGAAGGATGCACCCGATTCGTGGTCATAGAACGCGGGCAGCACCGGTGAGCAAAGTAATGGTTGTTTTTGCTGCAGATAGTTGCTGTTGCTGGTGTTGATTGTTGGCGGGGAGCTGCTGTTGTTGTTGTTGTTGCTTTTGTTGCTGGTGACATGCACAAAATCGCCCTCACTGTATTCCTGTTTGATCAGTTGCTGACGCTGTTGTTGTTGTTGTTGTTGCTGTTGCTGTTGTTGTTGTGCGGCACACGCCTGCAACAAGAGTTCATTAGCAACGGCAACGGCGACAGGTGAAACTGCTGCAACTGCAACAGCAGCAGCAGCGTCGTTTGGTGGTTGATGCAATGATGAAATGCCAAGTGTTGTTGTTGTTGTTGCTGGCGTTGAGCTGCGACTGGTTGTTGTTGTTGTTGTTGTTGTTGGCACGGGCGATCGCGATAAAGTCGAGTTGAATTTTACACATTCACCGTTGCTTGTTGGGGCAGCTGCTGCAGCTGCAGCGGCATTTGTTGCTGTTGTTGTTGGACTCAGGCAATTTGTGTCAATTAATGCATTAAAATGCTCCTCATCCTCCAAACTGCTGGAGTTGTCCTGCTGCTGCAGTTGCTGCTGCAGCATATCCGGCGTGAGCAGCTGATAGGTGCTTGTCCCGGGTATCCTTATGTACTGCAAACCATTCAATGTCGTCACATTTGGCAACATCAACAAATCCTCGGGTTCTGGCGATTGTTGAGGCTGCTGCTGTTGTTGTTGTTGTTGTAGCTGTTGTTGCTGTTGTTGTTGCTGTTGTTGCTGTTGCGGTAGCTGCTGCTGCTGCACACAAATGCTATCCTCCAACTCATAGTTGCTCAGCGAATCATCAAAGTGTTCATCCAAACCATCGAATTCATCCTTGATAAACATGAAGCTATCATCGCCACTCGATGAACTGTTCGAATTGCAATTAAGCGGCGGAAAATCAAATCCCAACAAATGCTCCAAACTCCTAATATACTCGACGGCCATCCGTAGGGTTTCCACCTTGGATAGTTTTTTGCTGGCACCGCGGCCAGCACCCTGTGCCTCAAACGCCTCCGATACCTCCTCGGGTATGCGATCGCGCAACAAGGCAAATCCATTGTTGACCTGCTTGACGCGATTCCTTTCGCGGGCATTGCGACGTGCCACAGCCTGTGGCGGTGGCAATCCTTTGCGTCCCGGTGTGCCCGCTGGACGATTAAGCAGCTCCAAGCCTTTCGTCACTGCCAGTTGCTGCTGCTTCTCCTGCGATTGCAACTGCAAGTGTTGCTGTTGTTGTTGTGGTTGTTGCGGCTGCTTCTGTTGCTTTTTGGTGGTCAGCTTGCTGCGCTTGTTGCTGTTGCTATTGCTCACTGCTCCAGCTTTGTTCAGCTCATTTTGCATCTTCGACTCGCCCAGTGGACGCTTTCTTGGCATGGTTGCCACATTTGTTGCTGTTGCTGCTGCTGCTGTGGCTGTTGTTGTTGTTGTTGTTGCTGCTGCTGCACTCTGCACGGCACCAAGCATGCCGAAATCTTTGATCTTGCGTATAATTGTATTCTGATTGCTGATGTGCTGCTGGAGCGCATTGGCGCCACTTTCGCTGAGCACATTGTTCACCGTTATTTTGCTGAAAGCTTTGCTGGTGCCGCCCAATGTGGTAACAACAGCTGATCGACTAACGGTATTCTCCTTGCTAGCTGATTTGCTGCTGTTGTTGTTGTTGTTGCTGCTGTTTGTTCTCGTCGACGGCGTCGGCGGCGGCGGCGATGGATTAAAACTGAGCGCAGCCATTTGTTGTGTGGGTGGCTGGGTGCGTCTTCCAATCCGACACGAACCGAACAATAATCTACACACAGCCCACTATATATATATCTATATATATATGTGTCTTACTCTCTGTGTCTTTGTTTGAGGAGTATTGCCAAGAAACTTTGAGCGTGGATCTGTATTTGAAGCTGGAGCTGACTTTGAAGCTGAAGTTGGATTATTTTTAGTTTTGGATAGTTCACAACTTGTGTAGTGTTTTTAGCGACTTTTGTGTGTTCGAGGTCCTTACGGCAGGACAGCTGCTAGCGTTCTGTGTCGCGTGCCCGACCAAAATGTCATGGGGCGTCCTCGCCGACCGAGTGTCGACTGCGGCGTCGACGCCGTTCTTGACGTTGGCTGCGCTGCCAACGGAAATGACTTCGTTGACTGATGGCGCACACAAAAAAAAAAAACCGAAAAAAAATAAATTTATATATATTATAACGTATCCTGCGCTGCCAACGCTCCTGCTGCAGCGCCTGCGTCTGCTGCTTATGTAAAACATAATGAAATGAAAACAACAAACGGCATTTATTTCACACACACACACACATGACTTTTCATCCCCTAGGTATTGGGTGTCCCTTCTAGCAGCTAACAGCTCTCGCTTCCTATTCCCTTTTGATCCGCACACACACACGCACACACACCTCAGTCAGTTGGTCTGTCAGTCAGTTTTAGTTTCGGCTTTTGGGAAAACTAACATCTGATCGTAACGACTGCCACAGCGACTGCGACTGCGACTGCGACTGCGCCTGTTTCTACCTCCTGCTCCTGTCTCCTGCTCCTGCGCCTGCTCCTGTCTCCTGCTCTTGCATATACATATCTAAGGGTGGTTTCGGCAGCCCAAGTTTGTTCGCCTTTATATATAATCGAACATTGTGTTTTTATATACCGCCCCTTGCCATACATAAACACAGCACTCATTATTATATTGAGCTTTGGCAGCCCTGTTCACGAGATCTATCATATACGCACATAAATATGTATAAATATGTATGTATATGTATATGTATATGTATATGCAGAGACTCGAACAGCAATGCAAGAGGGAGCGCTGTCGTAGCACCTTGGTTCCCACACAGGCGCATAGATCACCTTATGTTTATGCTCAGATATGTATACCCATTCAATATATATAGATCAGGTCAGATAATAAACACATGCATGCTGTTGTATATGCATATCTCTCTGCATATATAAATATATATATATATAGTATTTTAGTTTGAAGTAGATTGTGCTTAATATAATATTATTATGTTAAAATGATTTGCGGAATCTTTTATTCATAAAATAATTTTTTAGCTTTCTTTTTTAAAAATCTTAAACTTTTCAATCTTAACTGCTTTACAATTAAAGTTAGTTGCATAATATATTTTACTATAAATATTCTGTCTAAACACGTATCTTGGTTTTAAAAGTATTTAAAAAGCGTTGCTTTCCGATTTGGTCTTTTATGAGTTCTTCTTTCATTAACTGCCATCTCAATGCAATATTATTTGGATGCGAAACTTCCTTTTATATGATCTCTATGAATAATTTTTTCGTTTGCTTATTGTTAAAGCTTTTTATTAACTTGGCTCTTTTATTTTTCTTTTCTTTTTTAAATATATCGCTTATCGTTGGTTGACAAACTTGAGTCGCTGTGGAAAGCATGAGTGTATGGAAGTGTGTGTGTGTGTGTGTGTATCTGTGTGTGTGCTCTTTCACTCGAGCTCGTTGAAGACGTCAAGTCAAGGTAACTTTTCCACTTAATCACTTAGGTGCATTGCCATTGTTTGAGAATTCAGCTCCGTGAGACTCTTACGCTTGTCACCATCGAAATTGGCATTCTCGTGATGTTCTGCGGTAGAGATCCTGAGATTCTGAGGGTTCTGTTCCTTTGCTTTCACTTTCATGGATTGTACTTTCTACCCCCTAAAGGGGACAGGGGTGTGCACGATCATAATTCTTAATCATTGCAGACATTTGTCTTACTCCGCTTCTGCAAAATCATTTGCCAATTGTTGAACTAATTAAAAAAAGTGTGTATATATATTTATATATATATATATATATATATATTGCGTAGATCTTGAGATAAACTTCTTCAATTTGTATGGTCTATAAATTCTAATTAAAATTGACAGAGCTAAAATGGGCAACTATTGACTATATTGGAAGGGGGCAATTAGGCTGCTCGATGGATCTGTGGGAAAAATGCGCACGCTAAAGATGATGCTGGAAACAAGTTTGGCAATATTTTCGGGATCGAAGGGCTAAGCCCGAGGGCCTTACTATATACTAAATATACATATATATATATATATATATATATTCATTTATTTGTTGCATGCTACACTTAATTCTTATTTCGGGGCTTTGTGAAGTTTTGTTTTCTGCTGTTTTATGCCAGGTAGTTGAACATAGACCTGAAACACAACAGCCTTAGTATGCATGTGCGTGTGTGTGTGTGTGTGTGTTCGTATAGGTGTGTGTACTTGCTACACAATTTATAAACTTGAGTTCACTTGAAAAGTTCAAGGAAACGTCTTATGTGACGGAAGAGCAAAAGCATAAGGATGAGGAGGACTACCGGTTTACCCTCGCCGCCTGGCTCTGCTGGTAGAGTAGGCCTGTGCTAGGTCCTTTTTACTTCTTAATTACCCTAACCGAGGTATTATCGTTTTTCACACGTATTTGGTAACAATTTGCACGTTTAGGGTTTAATTTTGAACCAAAGCTGAGTTGATATTTGTATTGCTTTTTTTTATGTAAAAGAAATTCGCCAATGAGAAGGATGAACAAAGTTTCGTAGTTTTTTTGAATTTTTTCCAAACCAGTCAGATCAAATTATAATAATACTTATTAATAATTCATTACTTCTAAGAATTATTTAAATATTTAAATTTAAGGTCGGCAAATAGTTGCGACGGGATATTGATAAAAATTTGAATACTCTAGAGATATTTGGACTGTCTTAACTTAGGTGCAGTGAGGGTATTTAATTTTCAGCTACCCTTAATCAAATCTACTTTCTTGTTTTCAAGGAAAAAGGAGTCAATTTTAGTGTGTGTATGTGTGTGTGTGTGTATGAGTGCTCCGGATCGCTTTTGTTGTTGAGGACGACGACGACGGTGCCGCTTTGACTTGGTTGCGTCCCACTTTGCCGTCGTCACCGCGTGACACGCCTTTATATGCTACCAGTTATAAGAAGAAGATTGGTACATAAATACTCCTAAATGTAATAATATATATACATATATATATATTTATACATATATATATATATATATACTGCTTGAAGGATATTTCCATATGTACTGTGCTTATGTGCTATATGCGAGTCAAGTAGAGGCCACCTTTGGCATTGTCAGAAAATTATAATAATAAATAAATAAATAGGTTTTTTTTTCTTGGGATAGATCTGATGATGATCAGGAATAAAATCACGATCACGATAAAGCAACCCCCCTTTTTGCTTTAGGACTTTTGATTATAAATTCAACTAGGTATGTGTAGGGTTGAAATCTCATTAATGCGCTGTCAAGTTGGGGAATTATAACAGGCATTATAATAATTATTATTATATTTTGTTTTTTTTTTTATAATTCAGTTTTACTTGTGCCTCCGACAAAAAGGGGTTTAACGGCACACATATGTGCACCGTAATAAATAGTACAAATATGTTGCGTACAAATAATATTTAAGTAATCCAATTAAAAAACTTTGGTAAACTAAGCATATATCGAAGGTTGAATATATATTTTCATTTTAATTTGTATTTTTAAGCGCATTTCTTTGGGGCGCACATCCTGTCCAGAATTTTGACTTTCATCTTTACGGCCGCCTTGAGAAAATTCAACATTTTGTGCAAACAAAATTATAATGGACCTGGCTTGGAATTGATTTGGGTTTGGGTCTTATTTGCATTCTTGGCATTGATTTCACTGGGAATGGGAACCGAATGAATGAATGAATTTGAGCACAAACAGTGGATGAAGAGTGAAATTTGAAATTGGAGTGAAAGCAGATATTCTTTATGTGTGTGTAAATATAATTCTGTATTCCCTACACCCGCTAGCCGTAAATCAATCAAGCAACGCATTTCAAAACACTTATTTAACATTTAATTTTTATTATTTTGCTGGTTTTTTGTTTTTTCTCCTTTATAAAATTAGCTTTTACTTGTACTTGGTTGTAATACGATCGAGTTGTTGAAATACACAGTATTTTTCATACCCATTCCCATTCCCATTCTTGAGGAGTTCCATCAGGCTACTACTTGTCGTCAACTCAAGTGCCACTCCATATAGAAGCCGTGCATTATCCTTGTCCCAGTGCATTATGTCCTGTTGATTTACTTTCGGGCATCTGTGCGCAGTTGTGCGTACATAAATTTCAACTTTTCTGTTCGAGATTCTTTCTTCCTTTTTTTTTTTACTTTTGAGTTGGGCGCAGTGTGTGGAATTATATTATTTATGAGTGCACACTTTGAACAAATTTATGGGAAATTTGCAACGGAAATCCCTTTATGCAGTTCACCAACTTCACTAAAAGTGTTTTGACTAAAAAAAAGCCCTTGGGGGTTCCACAAGAAAATGTCAAGTGGGAAACGACTGAAATGTGAACGGAAATTGCGAGCTTATGCAGCAGATGAAATAGGAAAAAAAAAGGTGTATAATATATATATAAGAGTGAGAGAGAGACATAGTCAGAGATAAAATCGACAGAGAGAGAGAGATCTCTAGATCATTACTATATTTAACGTTGAATACGCGAAAATTCTAAATAAATTTATATGCTCAAAAAGGAATGGATATAATTTAATTATTCTATTTAAAAATTATATTTTTTTTAATTCTGCCAAGTCAAAGTACATCTTGTTGAACCAAACATTAGGAAAGTGATTTATAGCTGATTTTACTCAATTAGAAATTGATCAAAATCAAAATTATAATATTTTCTCTATATATAATTGTTGCTGTTAACCAAAAACGTTGTAGATTTCGGGGTACGAAGAGAAAAGAGTAAATGGCATGCGCCGAAAGTGTGCGTTCGTCTGGAAAGCGATCTGCGTCTGGTTTTTTTTTCTCTTTGTTTTTTTTTTGCAAAAGAACAATGGAAATGTGGAATGTGAAAAGCGAAATTTAAATTGAAATTTTCCAAGGCATTCAGATTTAGGTGGTGCATGCAAAGGTATGAGGAATTATATGTGCTACACACACACAAACACACGCACACACTGAATGCCAATGGGCATTGGGGGTTGACAAGGACAGTTTGATATTTTTTTTTTGTAGACAGTTGTTTTATATACAATAAATTATCGTTCAGCGTCGGCTAGCCTCGCCCTCGATCCAATCGGAGTAAAATCAACAAATGAATCTATGGCTTGGCTTTTTTTTTGGTTATAGGCGCAAAAAGCATTGCATTTAGCTACAGGACACGGGAATGTGGACGGTGCTGGGACCGGTTTTGACGCCAAAAACAACAACAACAACAACTATGGCGAGTGGGACCAGGGGTTTATTATTGTTATTGTTGTTGTTGTTTTTATTTTTCTCTTTTATTTTTTGCTCGGGGTCTCTGCCGCTTTTGGTTGCCTGCCTAATGCCCATTGTTGCCGTGTCCCGTGTCCTGTATTCCATGTCCCGTGCTCGTTGATGATCATCGACCATTGCCATTGGCAGCCGCGAAAAACATCTGCTCCTGCTGCAATCGCTCAAAGTGCTGCGTCCTGGTGGCAATCAAACTATCAGCAAATGGTACGTGCAACCCCTATTGGAGTTTTATGTTGCTGTTGTTGTTGCAGTTGTAGTTGTTGTTGCTGTTGCTGTTGCTTTTACTTTTGCTGCTGCTGCTCTTGCTGTGGCATTTTGTCAACAACGTGGTCCTTTCGAGGGTGTTTGCCTGTGTGTGTGTGTGTGTGTGTGTGAGCGCGCGCGCGCGCGCCATCCTGATCACCTCGCCTCGCCTGCCTACGTTGCTTCACATTAAGTTTCAACAGGATTAGTGACGCTATGTCTATGCACGTGTACACTAGTGTGTGTGTGCGAGTGTGCGTGAGTGGCTATATGTGCTTGCTGGTTGTGTTTGCTAGTCCTTTTTCCTGTTGTCGGGGCGGCAACGGGACTTTTTGGACTTTTGCATTGTGCGCTACAATTAAGAACTTTGTGAATATGTTTGTGGGGCATATTACAATATAAATACAATTTGTGATAAATTAAAATCGGAAATATTAAAATCAAGTAAAAAATAATTTTGCAATTGATATGTTAAAATAAGAAAATATTTGTATCAAAACAAAGCTTGCATAATGTTAACAGTTGCGAAAGAATTTAATTAAGTATGGATAGGAATACAAAATTAGAATTAGTTTGCTATTGGGTAAAGTATTTTACCTAGTAATGCTCTTGGAATGCCCATTAATATTTTTATTAATAATAAATAAAGTTTTAATTGAATTTTGTTTAAATTTTTATTTCCTTAAGTATAATTTTAATTGATTTTTTTTATTATTATATTTATAATCCACTGCTTTTGTAGTTTCTCTCTACTGTACGAAGCAAACTGTAAACTCAGATGCAGGTCATACAACAATCATCATAGCTGAATCCAGTTGCCAGACTTTTTGCCTACCCACCCCAAATATGTAGATTACGGCATGTGTAATCGCAATTTTTTTGGCAAATGGATCAAGGGAGAGTCAAAAAGAGAGGCAGACTGAAAGATAGAGAGAGGGAGAGAGATGGCGACAGAGAGGGTGATTGTGCGCATGCGCAACAATAGTCAGAGTGGTGAACGTACAGAAAGGGGGGGGGGGGGGGAGGGGGAGAACAATGCGCGAAATTAATACGCACACAATTGGAAATGAAATAAAATCTATTTGAATAACTGATTAAACCGGGGAAACAACAACGAGAAAAAAAGAAAAGCTTTTCGGTGCAAACTTGTTGCCATAGGATTGAACGAGGGGTGAGGGTAACCCGGTGAGCCATTGGTGAATGTTGAGTGGTGCGCACGCGTAGCAGAGGGTCCTTCACAAAGGATTTTATCAGCGACAACAGCATCAGCAACAGGAATTATGCAAATTTCGCATAAAAGACTGCGGCCGGTAATTAAAATTAAACTTCAGCTACGCCAAAAAGGGACAAGAACTAAACAATTTGAAATTAAATACAATACAAAAACCGAAAGTTGCAGGAAACTAAAAAAAAAATATATACGCAAAGCAACAATTGCTATTTGTGCCACACCCAACATTAAATACCCTTTAATATACAACTTAGTTGAATAAAACTAAATACACTTAAAAGAAAATTGAAAATTATTAAACTAAAAATTTGTTATTGATATTTAAGAAAAACTTCTTACATATAGATTATGTCCTATATATACTAAGAAAACGATCAAGTGCATATATATTACAAAATGTAATTAAAAGAATACTTAATTAATTAAAACAAAATAATTTGTGACATTTTAGCCAATGTTTCATGCTTTGTGTTTAGCAAGATAAGAAAACGCATAGTTAAAAATAAACTATGAAAACTCTAAGACAAAAAACAATTCAGCTGATAAAGCACACAATTATTAAATCTTAACTTTCAAAATTGGTAATTTCTTGTGTATATGGCATACATATTTTATTGAATTCCATTATAGCCATGTGAAAGGGTGTATATTGACCAATAAGCAACGTACAAAATCAACAATTTGTATTACGAAATGACCTTGCAGAGAAGTCGCACAAGAGACAGGTACAGGGATGCAGACGGGAACTGGAACGGGTACGGGGGAAAGGCACTACATGCCGTTTGCCGGACCGAACCATACGTACATATTAATGAGCCGCGTGTGGCACAACGGGCTAAAGGGACACACACACACACACTCGCTCGCACACTCGCACACACCGAAATGAAATCAATGACTTTGCTTTGCCCGTTCGTTCGGCCGCGTGTCCCCTATCATCTAGCACCTTTGCATTGTGCCCCTAACCCCGGCAACTGCTACTGCTTATACCCCTAGCCATAGCTCTACATTCCGCTTCCCCCACCCCTTACATTACATACCACCACTATTATCCATACCCCTATCGCCACTGCCACTGCCACTGTCCGCACGCGCGTTTTGAAGTCGCGCCGCTGCAGGTGTTGAATGAACTGGTTGCGTTACGCCTTGTATATCATCTAGCTCCTTGCAGGATGCCGATGTCCACGCCAACTAAATGAACTTCAGGATCTCGCCGTGGCCCTCGAAAATTCTCAATATATATACTCATGTCCAACTCCTCGCTCCACTTTAAGCATAATTTTACATGTTACCCCGCAACGATGTCGTAGGGGGAGGGAAGGTAACTGGTAACGGGGACACTTGAAATGGTTTCGCAATGTTGGATCTTAATTAGTGCCCGCATCTCAGATTCTTCGGCGAGATTGCTGTGTTTTAATATAGTTTCCAAGTTCTTTATAAACATTTATTTTGTATATGTTTAGTGAAGCACTTTTGCAGTTATTTAATTAAAAAATAATAATTTTTTCATACAAGTCAATGAAAGAAATCTACGCAAAAGTGCAGACACACATATAAATTGGGTTTATTTTAATGCTAATAACTTTATGACAACTTGGACCACTGTTAATTCGTACAATAAGCCAAATTTTCATTAATAATAAGGATTGGCTATTATAATAGTTCACTTCAAATAATAGATTTAATAGATTTAAGGAAGCTGATTATATTATGAATAAAGTAATAAAAAACTGTTTGAAAAAATCGATGGCTTTCTTAAGTGCCACAAACTATATTCTTGACAAGTCTAAATAACTGTAGGGCATTTTTTAGCTCTCTTTCTCTCTATATAAATATATATCTATATATATACATACATACTCCTAATCACCCGCTTTTAGTCCATATTTGTAAGCCTAATTCTTTGGAAATTCAATTCTTTAGTATTGCTTTGATTCAATGATTTCTATGTCAAGCGTTGATTTCCTGCCAACTAATAATAATGATGATAATGCTAATGATGATTACGATCGTATAATGATGTTTTTGTAATGATGATATTTGTTCACTCTTTTGTCCAAAATACATTTGGCGTAATTACCGCAACCCGTTCCATTGATTTTTCGTGGAAGTCACGCTTCACTGCATCCTTGAGAATTGGCAAAAAGGTTTTTATTTTCTTTCTTTTTGCTTTTCAGTATTTGGTATTCGATATTCTGGTATTTTTGAAATATTTACGGGCTGTTGCATTTAGCCGATGCGGTTAGACAGCCAGCTCCTGTTACTCGTCGACGTCGTCGTCGTCGCCGACGAAGATTTAAATGCACTTGAATGATCGCTTGAGCGATCCTCAAGCGATCCCCAGAGCGCTGAATGCGTCAAAAGTGAATTGCAGCTTAAGGATTAAAGCGCTACTGAAGTATGCCGCATGCAGCACAGAATCCACAGGATCGACAGGATAGAAGAATGGCGACAGACTACAACTACTTCCAGTCGCCAAAACAGCAGCATTTATTCTCATTCAATTGTATTTTGTCGTGTGTTTTGTTTTAGAGTGTGCCGTACTGTCCTACACTCAGAAAAAATAAATATATATATGTGTTCTATTGATATAAATATTAAAAGTATACACATATCTTTTATTTCTCCATTTCAGAACTACAGAAAAATATATATTTTCTTAAGTGAACTTAAACAACTTATTTGTGGAATGTTTTTATATATATAATATTATAATAACATAATAATAAAATAATATAATAATAAATGCAATATAAATGAAAACGTGAAGATATTTAATGAGAAATACTCAATTCTACGCTAAAATTGTACACTTCAAAACAGCTGCTATATTTATACATGATATATTGCATTATTGATTTATTTTATTTATATTTTTAATTAATTGAATTTAATTATGAATCTAAATTTTTATCTTCAATCAAATTTGTTATTTCTAACTTCTTTTTGGGCATTTGATTCTGGTCAGTGTATTCCCATCGGGTGCTGTGCATGCTGCGGCGCATGTAATTAGATGTATATATCTTCGGGGGGTAGGGGTTAGGGTAGGTAGGAGGTAAGCTGGCCTGGCAATTAACCTATAATCGCTGTTGTAGCACTTTGGCATGCTGTCGACTCTTGTTGCCAAAGATAAGAAACTACAAACTCTTGGTCCTTATGTCAGTCAGTCTAACCAAACCGCTCACGACAAATTATGGCCCTGTTGATAAGATTAGAACGGAGGACACAGCTGCTGCTGCCACCGAAGCTGCTCCTTGGTGCCTGCTCCTGTTTTTTTTCTTATTTTTATTTTTTATGATTAATCATAAGTTCTTGTCCTGCTGTCTCTTTACTTGTTTTCTTGTCAATTTCATGGAATTTCATTGGCTGCATTGTGACGACGACAGACAGTAGCGTGTATGGCAAAATCTGTTTGTTTGATTAAATGATTTGTGCATTTCGTTTATTATTATTTTTGTTGTTGTGTTTTCTCACAATCAACTGACCCAACTAGACCAGGCCCCCTATCATTGCATAGTTGAACCTGTGAATGGACATGGACTCACTCCCTAGATCAATGCAGTCCTGGCCTCTATCTTCCATTCTTATGGCCTGTGCAATGTTTACTCAAAACATGCACTCGCCAAACAAAACTGGACAAACGCCCCTAAACATAACAATTTTCCGCATGCTATTCATAACATTTTTTGTGTGTCGTTTCTACATCATTTCTATTTTTATTATTTTTCTACCGTATTTTCTATTGAGAATTTTTGGCACTTGTTTGTATTTTTGCTCAATTAAAAAAGTTCTCCCATCTTAGAATAGATTTTTGGCTGAGGTTTTTCATTGTTGTCTGTGCGTGATTTTTGCTTTTTTCCTCGTTCGCTTTGTGACCTTTGGCTTACCTTTTGGGATTGCTCAATGTGCCCACATGCCACATGCTGTGCGTTTGTGCATCTTTTGAATCTTTTCGATTTTTACACAAAATTGTGAACTGCATTGTGAGCAATTGACCAATTTTTACTTGGCTCACATTCTTTGGCATTCTTTAGCCATTTTCCACGGAAATTACGTACGGAATTTAACAAACATCAACGGGATAGTCAATGGCATTTATATAGCACATAACGATCGATCGTCTTTTCATTTCCTCCTACTTTGATTGACAAATTGGATTTCGGCTTTGTGCGTACTTTCAATGCAATACTGTACTGTAAAAAATGTCGTCATAATGCTTAAAACATTCTTAAACCAATTTTCTCATTGATAAGATTTATGCAGGTAGGTTTTTTTTATATTAATTTATGATACATGCGTGTTTTTTATACATTAATTTTGATATAATTTAGTTGTAACTAATATTATATTTTTCTCACATTTCTCTTTAAGCAAGTGAGACCAATTTTTGGGCTTACATTTATTGCTTTTAAACCCCAATAAACGAGCATTTATCGAGTTTAGCAGAGTTTGCAAAAAAAAAAACAGATATCTAAAGAGATGAAGAGGGGAAAAACATACTGAAAAACAAAGGAATACATAAAATTCCCACACCCCGAGCACACCTGTAGCTAAGTACCCTTTAAAGCTGATTAATTGAGCTGCTAAAGCGCCGCTCAGCTCAGTTTGGCAGTTGGCCAGTTGGCATTTGTCGGTTGCTGGCCTTGTCATCATTGAGGCAAACAACTTATAAACACGCGTCCAAGGTGGTCCCAGAGGCACAGTGGCCAAATCCTTAACCAAGAAGTCAATTAGCCTAACAAGACAAGCCAAATGGCCAAAATGAGCGCGCGCGAGTCTTAGAGTCTCTAACCAGCTACCTGCAATCGAGAGTCTCACAGAAGTCTCAGCAGTGTCTCAGCAGTGTCTCAGAAGCCAAGAGACAAGTGTTTGGATGCTATCAAATTAATTTCTCAAAGTCGAATGTTCAGTGCGCTGTGTGGTCTATGCCAATCAAGCACTTTACGCCCAGGGTTCATTAGTCGCCAGCCGCCTTAAAGATGCTTTGCCTTGCCTTGGTTAAGTTTCCTCGGGAGTTCAGTTTACTTTTTTGAGACACTGTTTATCGCCGCTTTGCGACAGATAGCGCTGCGCATCAAAAGGCAGAGGACTGCATCCAGACTACAGATGGGCCAGAGGGGCAGATTGGAAGATTGAAAGAATTGGCCACTTGGCACACTGATTCTGTTCAGTTTCAGTGGGCTGAAGGGGAGGGGTGATCGCCATTATAAAAGTGATTTGTGAGCTCGGTATTTATGCGGAATTTTTCGATCAACAGTGTCTAGAATGCCATCGCAGTAGTGCAGTGCTACACTCAGAAAAAATAAAGTTTAAAGCAATTTTAAATATATTTTGCTTGGTTTTTTCTTTTTAAAAAAACAGAATAAGATTAATAAATGATTTTATAAATAAAAAAAAGATGCTGCTTTTAAAGACGACATATTTAGTTGATGTTGGGGTTGCCGATTTCTGCACGGTTTGTTATCTTTTTTTTTTTTTGAGTGTGTTAGTAACGAGCTGGCTAAATGACTTAATTAACCGATGCGAAGTTTGCAGCCCAAAATGTTTATGAGGCAGCAGACGTTGCAAAATATACAGATGCAGCAGATACAGGTTGCACGCTCTACATACAAAAGTATCTCTCACTCGGCGCATTAACAATTAAGTTTGGCTGCGATGCCGGCACACAACTGGGACAAAAAAACAAAAATAATCATGCAACATGCTGAGAAACCCGCGTGCCTAGGCTCAAGGCTCTTATCTAAATAGGCGCGTCCCAAAAAAAAAAGAAGAAAAATATTATTAAAAAAAAAACCAATGGTAAAGTGGATAGATATGCCAAAGGCGCAAGTTTTTTTTTAAGTACCCTGTCTCACTGCCGATTCGTCGATTTTGGCTTGTCGTCTAATTTGTGCACTGTTAAATAAACAAACAACACAAGGATCGCCATCTCGCTGGCAGATCTTTGGCAACAAGTTGCACAGACACTTGACATGGCAACCCAACTGAGAAGTGCGCCGTGCGGCAAACATCTGAGGGCGGATTTCACTTTTCACATATTTCGGTACATGCCGCCGTTTCGATAAGAGAACGAGACTCCAGGAGGATTGTCTCAAGTGTCGCCAGCAAGCAACACGCGTCCAGCAGGCAGAGATGAGCCCAGCTAAATTCGAGCACAGAAGAAATTTGTTTAGTTAACACAAATACAGAAGGCTATACAAACAGAAAAAAGCTATAAATCTGTAATTTTTGAAAACATCGGAATAATAGTTCCTGTTGGAAAAATATATTTTTGCTTACCAAGTTATCCTGTGCATTCTAAAATGCCTCTTAAGTTTTAGCAAAAACTCATAAATATATTGTTGCAAATATCTAAATCGATTCTCAAAAGTAATAACTCTGTATATTTTTTTGGAAATGCGATTTTTAATCAACATTTCAGTTATTCGTGAAAAGGGATTTTGAAAATTGTTTTTGTGTAGGACATTTCCAAGCCCCATAAATAAATGTTGGCAAATGTGAAGTGTGACATCTCTTTATCTGCACAGAGAGATATTTTCTGCAGCTGTCAGTCATATTCTCCAACGCAAGAGGCTTAACACCGAACCCTTTACATGTCCTCGCAACGATTAATCCTTTCGCAGTTCCTAGAACTGAATTGCATAAAAAACAGATAGAGGGAGTTAAAGAGAGAGAAAAGCAAGATACGAATTGAAAATCGCAACATTGCACAAACATCACGCACAGCAGCTCAATAGAGTTTTTTTTATATATATACTTTTCCCAGAGTAAACGTGAGAGACAATCTCGAATCTGTGCTAAAGGAGCGGAGGAGGAGAACGTAGATGCACATTCCCAGAAGCTGGAACAACAGCGTTTTGTGCCAATTTTTGTGGTTTCTGCCAAATGTGCAGGCCAACCAACAATGGCAAAAAAAAAAAAAAAAAACACACTGTGATATATTTTATTGACACAGCCTGCAAGTAGACATAGGACCAGCTAAATTAAAGAATGAAGGGACGACTATTATTGAAACTCTCCAATCTCTTAGGTACATTTCACATTTGCGCAATATTCTTGGGCTGTAGCTAAGAAAATGTTTGGGCACAGCTCAATAAAACAAAAAGAAAAAGAAAGGATTAGTCCTTGCAACAACACCAGGCAGCCCAGCCTACCCTGTGGCATAAATACGAACATAAACATTTTGAGAAGAAGATGTAGCAAATGTTCAGATAAGCCACCTTCACATTACTGATCAAACTGAGACTCAAAGGCTGGTTTTATTTTTTAAAAATCTGTCCATGATTTGATTTTTATAATTTAAATTCAAATATATATAATTTTGTACATCAACTTGTCAATTGAATCTGCTTAGTAAAATATAGCATTATTTCCAATTTTTTAAATTGGTGTTTTGTATTTTTATGAAAACTATTTCCCACTGTTTTCTCTCTTTTATTATGTGCTATAAAACAAGGCACAAATCAGTTGATTTACTAGTTGCTCAAGTCAATACCCAAGAATTTCAGAAGCGATTCCAATTTTTAAGCACTTGGATCTATCAGCAAATATTTCAAGTGAAACTGAAAGACCGACAATCAAAATGTATAACAACAACAAGAGCTAGAATCTCGAATCTGAACTCCTTTTTGACTGAACAGACACGCCCCCATGTTGCATAGAAACAAATTTTTATAGATGGGTATATCAATGTCAACATATCCATTTCAATTTCAATTTTCATAGGAAATTGTCAACAAACAATAAATGAAAACGAAAACAAAAACGAAAATAAACCAAATCCCAAAAAAAAAGCAAAATAAAAACAAATTTATATGAAAGTGAAATCGTATCTGGGTCGATGATTTTGGGTATCTAGCGAGGACATCTAATGTTTTGGGCTACTGATTGCATAATAAAACGCCTACAATACACATACAGGAGGACAACTAATAGTAAAGATTTTCAATCTTCATGTGCTTATAAATCAAATGTGGAGCAGAGGATTGGTACATCAACGGGCGAACTGCACGGAGAGGAAGAGGGAAAGAGAGAGAGAAAGAGGCGCGAGTGGTGCCACCTACGGTTCGATCTTGTCACATGTTTATATCATTTTTGGGTTTCACCTGCAACACACACACACACACACACACCGGAGGAGGAGTGGGAGAAGGCGGTGTCTCTACCTGAGTTCCACCAATCTCTAACTATCTGCATCTGTAACTGACATCGCTTTGGGTTAATTAGAAGCAGTGACAAAGTCTTCATTTAGCTCTCTCTCTCTCTCTCTCTCTCTCTCTCTCTCTCTGATGGCAAAGGGCTACAGGGTCATAAATTTAATCCCTTTCCCTACCCTCTGACTTTGTCCACTTTTTTTACATGTTCATCTGGGCTGCTTTTGTTACTGGTTTTTATGGTCATGTAATCCCATTTAATGAAAATATTTTGTAACATAAATTTAAAATATTTCGAATGCTGAATGAACTGGCCAACAAGTGAAAAGCATCAAAAGGCAAATCATACAAAGGATAAGGGCTAAAGGATACTCGAGTCCCTTAAGTGTCCATTCAAAGTTGCTGCTGCTCCAGCGTCTCCACTTCAAACAGTTGCAGTTGTCTTGTATCTTCGTTGGCCCGCGGCCGAGGCAAACGGTAAATGTTGCACCTGCAACATTGAGCGTGTTGCGCGATCCTTGCGCGCATCCTGCGAGCAGCTGCCTCTGCTCAGTACAGGTGCGCCTGCACAGGAGCTACAGCAGAGAGAGAGAACACGAGAGAGTTGGAGCTAGCTTTGGAGTAGGAGGGGACTGCATTAACTGGATTATCCATATGACCCCCAAATGATTCATTGTCATCATCGTTGTCTTTATTATTATGAAACTTCCTGCTCCAAATGATGAGCGGAAATCACAAAAATGAGTTCGTGCTCGTTTTCCGGTGCAACAAAAGAAAGGGGAAATCTTGTTGCCAAATTGAAATGCAATAAAATTTACACTTGCAACAGCAGATCATCATCAGCAGCAGCAGCAGCAACAGCAGCAACAACAACAACAATTACAGTGCAATCGGAACTCTTTACTAGGCCCTGCATTTATGTTAACAACATGGTAAAAAACGGCAGAAGCGACCCAGCCAGGCAACAGCAACAGCAATAACAACAACAACAACAAAAGCAACAGACAGTGCAACAAGTTGTTCATAGCGAACATATACAAATGCTTTTTTTTGCACACCACACAAAAGTGTCGCCTTTAATGTTGTAAAAGTTAAGCAATTCGAAGATTTAGATTTTATTAGTATTATTTTTTGTATTTTATTTTATATTATTACTAAATAAACTTTGAGCTAATAGGGGCTATTGATAATTTTGGTAACAACTTTAGCTAATCAATCTTTTCCTTACTAATTACTAGTTTCATTGTAAATCAGAAATTGATTATTAAAAATGATGCTACCAACTCTGAAATGTGTAGCATTTATTATTATTTCGATTTGAATTCATTTAAACTAGTTGCTCAACTTTTCAGATGATATGTAAAACTTTGTCGGCTGTTGTTTTGAGTTTTTAGAGAGGGGGATCAACGGCAGACAGAATATCCACATCCACATCCACATCGACATCGACATCAACATCGCCATCGAAATGGACATCGAAATGGAGGAGAGCGAGAGAAACGACGTTTTCCGTTAACATCAATCTTGAAGATCTGGCTGTAACTATAAGAGACCCCAGTTGGTGGATGGATGCAATGCTCAATATAAAAGAGCAAAAGAGCAAAGGGACAAAAAGTGGAGTCCATTGGTCTATAGTACAAATGTGTGTCTGTGTGTGTGTGTGTGTGTGTGTATGATAAACTGCAAGTCTAACTAAATGACCTGAGGACTATTGTGATATTTTATTGTATTAAATCGCATCCGACACACGACGACTACGTCGAAGACGCTGAAGACGCAAGAGGAGCAAGAAGATAGTGAAGCAGAAGACGAAGAAGTCGCTTGAATTTCGAGTTTTGAGGTTCGACGAACGATCGAACGAACAATCGAAGAAGATGAAATGAGAGCTGCACAGGAAGCGCCAACTTGCGCCAATCCTTAAGCGTGTTATTAGTGTTTCGGCATATTTATTTATTATCATTTTTGCTTAACTTCAACAAAAGATACTAAATGAGAGAGAGAGAGCGAGAGAGATAGGGAGTGAGAGAGAGAGAGAGAGAGAGCGAGTAAATGAGAACTTGCTTGAGAACATGACCGGCAAGAAAGAAGAGCTGAAGTTCAATCAACATTTGATTACTTAACTTTTGCCCAATGCAGAATGCACTGCCCACATTGATGACATAACTTTGGCCCGGCCAACAAAAAAGGATATTTACAAAAGGTTTCGAGAATTTGTACGGAATACGCGTAATTTCTACATTTAAAGTGCAAGTGCCGAAACTGGGAATTGGACACTGGGGATTTGGGGGAAAAAACAAAACAAAAGTAATAGTCGACATTGGATGGCCAAGATCATTGACCGAAATGAAGATCAAACAGAAAACCGACTCTAAAACAAGAGCAAGACTAATATAATATCAAAAAGAAGAAGAAGAAGCTGAATAAAAAGAAGAAGAAGAAGAAGCATAATAAGCAGAGTAAGAGATTCAGCCGAGAACAATTAGTTTAATTATGTTCAGAACACGGAGGCAATTTTCGGGCATGAGGTGACAACGATGCGACATGATGATGAAGAGCTTTCCGTACAGGCAGCTGGCAGCTAAACCACCCTGCCCAACACAGAGACATATATAGTGAGAGAGGGGGAGAGGAAGAGTGGAGTGGTTTTATTAACATCACCATTATCAATTGGGTAATTTTAGCTGTGCAACTTGTTAGCACCGGGTCCCGCATGCGACGGTACTCACTGAGCTCCTGTCAGCCTGTTGACGTCGCAAGTCAAAACTCCAAAAAAAAAAAGAACAACAAGAAAAAAAAAACACAAACCCAAAACAACAAAATCTGTGAAGCTGGGGCAGCAACACACAGCAACTAACTGACTGACTTGTCTACAGTCGACAGGCGTCTCTCCAGTGGCGACTTGCGTTTGAGAGTCTCTCAAGTCTTTGGAGTCTCCATATCATTAGTTGTAATTGATCCTGTGTGATCTTTTGATTTTGCGTCAACGCTGCTGATGGTTTTGCATATTACCACAAAATAAAAAATACAAAAAATACAAAAAATATAAAAAATGCAAAAAATAAGAAATAAAAAAAGTTACTAAGAAATAAGGGAAAAATAAAATGAAACACCAGCAGCAGCGACTTGTGGCACGATCAGTTGCCACCGCTGTTGCTGTGCCCCTGTATAGAAGTGTGCCCCAAGTCCCCCCCGCTCTACTGACCAGCCCCTCATTAACATGATCATCAACGCTGTCGTATTTGCTTGGCTACTCCTGCAAATTAAAAAGCGAAAAGGCAAAAGACATTCATTTGACCTGATTGACGACCAAATACCCTAGGCCTTGATTAGATATTTTAAATTTATATAGTATTTTTATATTTATATATATATATTTATATATATATTTATTATATTTATATATATATAAAAAGCAGATGGTTTAAGGAATAGAGATAGACCAACTTGTTTTATATATTGGGTTTGAGCAAAGCAGTCATCGAAAAACTCATTTAAAAGAAAATAATAATAATAATAATAAAAATTTTGTAATCTTAAATAATGAAATATAAACATAAATAAAAATTATGTCCCTGATGTGATTAGGATTAAAAATGAGCAATACAAAGGCAACGAGCGTGATTTAATTAAGAATCGGAAACAGAATATGAATATATATATTATATACTATATATATATATGTATATTTTATATAAGCTATATGATCTCGATCATTTATTTGTGCATGCTAATATTTTTGATTCCGGTCTGCAGTGCACATCAACTTGCAACTTAGGGTATAATGAGTGGCATGCCATTCTCAGATCGGATTGCTTTGCATGGGGCCCACGTTGCGTCGTGTGCCGCGTCGCGTTTCCAACGATCTGAGTCTGGGCAACTGGTCCAGGCACTCTGGGCTTGTCGCTCTGTGCCTCTGGTTGCCTCTGGTATGGTGTTTGCTTCCATGTGCTCTGCTTTGCTCTGCTCTGCTGTGCTGTGCTGTGGAACTGGGGCTGGCTGAATCGTTTTTATGCTGGTGTAATTGGCTGGGTCCTTGCCAGCATTTAAATAGCTACTGCGCCCGAATATTTAACAAACAAAGTGCTGTCAATATTTTCCCCCCCTGATTCCACTTTAGGTATGCCACCACAAAATTCCCTCAAAGTTCTTCTCTCGATTTGCATTTGTTACATTGTCGTCGTTTAGCACAGCTTCTTTGCCTGCCTCTCTCGGCTCCCCTCTCGTCTTTCATCGATCCTTTTTTTTTTTTTTTTTGTGTTAATAATGTTTTAATTTATGTGCTGCAAATTTTGGGCTGGCAACAGGAATCGAATTGCCTCATTCTGAAGCCATTACTGATGCTCCAATGTTTCAATGCATATTTATCGGTATGCCAAATGGTTGGCTCTCTGCCTGCACATTCTCTGGCCCCCCTGGGGTGCATTGAGTGTCATTTAGTTAATGGGCCATAAATTACACCGATTGCTCAGCAATTTAGATGGGTGAAATTTAATAAGAACACAATTCCCAGGTAAAGATAGATAGAGAGAGAGAGAGAGAGAGAGAGAGAGAGAGAAAGAGAAAAGGAGTCAGTGCGAGCGAGAAATTCTAAATAAATTTATTTAAGTTATATTAAGTTAAAGAACTATGCTTTTAACCCTTAAATAATAACTAAAATATATCAAGTCTGTTTTATTATACTAATAATTCCTATGGTTCACAGAACACATAAGAATTATGTCAAATCATAAAAGATAAGTTGACTTTGCTAGAATCTTCTATAATAATAATAATAGTTGCATTCTTCAGTTCGCTGTAAATAAGTTTGTAAATTACCAACTATTATTAACATCATAAAGATAGATTGATATTTAGATTATGCTGAGTTTGTTAAAGACTATATTTATATTTAGAAGTAATAATAAAATTAATAAATAAATTAATTAATATATTTTCAACTTTTCATATCACTTTGGATTTGTGATAAGATAGGAAAGCCATCTGGACTGTTGACAGATTAAAATAAAAATGATTCGTTGACTTTTAACACCTTTAGAAATAAAGATTAATGATTTGAATATATAATTAAACCGACGGAATAAATGGATAAATTTAATATATGCTGTCCCAGGTCAAACACATCTATGTAAATCCTGGTCCGTTTGAGTGTTGGTTATCCATCATTCGTTCGTTGCTGGCCTCTCAGCGGTAGCTGCAATTCTTGCCACATGCAGCAAGCTTAGTTGCAGGTTGTTCAGCTGCTGATCGAGTTTGTTCTGCTGATGTTTTTTCCATGGAAAATCAGTTGATGGCAAATCTGCAGAAACGCCGTTAGCGAATGCAGTCTGGGGAGTTGCCTGGGGGGCGTCGCAGCAGAGTCACATAAAGCAAACGGTACATTTTGCAAGTGGCAAGTGGCAAGTGGCAGAGAGGCAGAGTGGCGCCCAGATGGTTCCGGTGCGCTATATACTATCGACAGAGCGCATCAGTAAATTTGTTAATTTTTACGCTGTTGCAACACGCGCTTTGCGAAATAATCGCTAAGGATCGACGTATCTCTGTTTTGGGTGAAGTGGCAAAAGGCAAGTGGCAATGTGATGAGTTGCCCAGTGTAACGTTGTCGATGATGATGATGATGATAATGATGACGATGCCAATGCCAATGGACGTACGAGAAGAAGAATGGTTTCTGCTGTTTTATGCTGATGGTGTTGATTGTGCGCCAGTCAAGTGTAAGCTGCACATTAGTCAAAAAATGAAGAAATCAGCAATAAGAAAAGAAGCAAATAAATAAGTTGCGCAGAGAACTTAAGCGGCTTAAGCACGCAGCAAGGAGTCGTCTCATGAATGAAACCCATGCCCCATGCCCCATGCCCCAATGCCAATACCAATACCAATACAATAATATACTATGCAACGAAACTCGATTTGTGGCCAACTCTTCTCTTTCCCCTTTTTCCCTCCTCTGGGCAACGTCTTCGCAATTCATTGTGATTGTCTAAAATGGAACTGGAATTTAAGCCCAACATTTGTTGCGTCTGCCCAAAGACTCTCACTAATGTTGGGCATAGCAAATATATACATAGATCATTTATAAATATATATATTTGATTCCAAATGCAACTGTTTGCCTTGCTCCTTCTCAGTCTCAGACCTAAAAAATCCATATTTGATACTCTACATTTATAGTTTTTAGCTTGTGTTTAAAATTAATTTTTTAAAATTTTATTTGCTCATATTTATATTTATGAAAAGAGATCACCAAAATAAGTGAAACAGTTTTGCAAATTTCGTTTTAAGACCACATTTTTGTACGGTGCGTAGAGCATTTGTAGTTCGGCTTGCTAAATTTAATGTCTGGTTCCAATTTTAATTATGAAGAGCAGCAACTGAAGACCTGTGCCTGTTCCTGTGCCTGATTATTTGAGTCTCTGCCTGTGTGTCTGGAGTCGGGAGTTTTTTGTCCGTCTGGCTGTGCGGCTTGTCTCAGGGTAAAAGTTTGTGAGTGCGAGTGGATCTTAATCCACTTGTTCAAACGCTGTTGATATTCATATGCTTTGTCAGTTGATTCGCTAATATGACGTCTGATGTGGCTGCTGTTGCAAGTTGTCCGTTGCCGGCTGCCGGTTGCCGGTTGGCGGTTGGCGGTTGCTGGTTGCCCGTTGCCGGTTGCAAAGTTGAGCAGCTTGGCTGGGCTGCGAAAATTTGCACTTTTCAGGCAAAATAAATAAAGCTTGAATAATGGCTAAGCTACCTCAGCAGCCAGCAGTCAGCAGTCAACAGGAGTAGCAGGTGGGTAGAAGGTGGGAGCAGAGGGATGGGGAAGGATCGGTGGCATCATCCACAGCGCGCTAAAGTCACTCATTAAACACAATTTTCGACTGGGCTGCAACATTTGCTGTCGGGCGCTTGGCAATTTGTGCTGTGCTATGTTGGGGGAATTCTGGACATAATCTGAAAAAGGCCAGGAACATGCAGGAGTGGACAAAGGCAGAAGGAGCAGTAGAGCCAGCAGCAGAAGGCGACGTATTTGATTTGTGCGCGATTTGATTTGGATTTTAATTTTCATGCGGATTTCATGTGCTGCACGTGTTTCACGAGAGGAAGTGCGTCGACGATGAGGACAGAGGACAGGACTGGCTGGTGTTGCTCACTCATCAGCGATAATGATGGTCAATTATATGGAGAGCGCGCCTTTCACAAAAAACCAAAACAATATTTCAACCATCGAGATCATCGCACACCATCCAAATTCTCAGCAGTGAATAGTCAAAAAATGCACTTGAGAAAATGTCAAATTTTAGTTCAAAATTTGTTGGCATCCTATCAAAGTTATCGTTATCGTTATCTGTATATTCGTTAAGAATGTAATTGTCGATTCCATAAAGTATATATATATATATATGCTTGATCAGCATAAGCAGAAGATAACGGTCATCTCAGAGATAATAGATACTAAAAAATATTTGAAATAAGATATCGAAGAGTTTATTTTATTTTATTAATAATAGTCGACCTATGATAACAATAATATATAAAATATATAACTATGCTGAAATTTTGTAATAATTTAAAATTTGCTTATTTAGTTCAAAGTATTTTTAATTCGGTTTTGGGGCCATATTTATTCTCTCAGTGTGGCGCTTTGGAGTGTGGGCATCGGGCTCATCGCGTGGCTCAGTCTTCTTGGAAAGGAGCTGCTCGTGTATATTTATATATTTTTTGTAGCTTTCTTCTTGTTGTGGATCAAAGTTGTCAATGGGCAATTGATATATGGTTTGGTTGTTCGCTTGTCGTTGTGTCTAATGCCGAATTATTTCTTTATGCGATCGACCGACTTTTAATTATGCGGCAAGCGCAGAAGAATTTTAATTTGAGTTGAGCTCGAATGGGGCCTGATCTACTGATGTGTGGTGTGTGTGTGTGTGTGTGTGTGTGTGTGTGTGTGTGTATTTGGTGTGCAATTCATTGTCAGCAAACAATCGTGATGAATGCGATGCAGCCACGCACATGTGAAGGAGGTGGACGACATTGTTGTAGCTGCTGCCGCTGCCGCTGCCGCTGCTGCTGCTGCTGCTGCTGGTCGAGGCTGCGCAGCTCACAGGATTCTAAGGCGCATTATGCACACAATTTAATTTATGTGCAGCTTTGCAGCTTTTGCACAGGCGTTGCAAGCATTGGAAATTTGCCACTGAGCTCGATTTACTCAGCGGCAGCTCACCGCTCAAATGGGGTAAGTTCGGCAATTCGACAATTCGAGGTGTATATTTTTTATGCCAACGCCATCTATCGTTTGACTAGTTGCGGCCACACTGCTGATAGATGGCGACACTTAAATGTTGTAGTGTGTTGCACTAAAATCAACTTGTAAATAAATATTAAAAACATAAAATGAATAAATAAAACACACATTTGATTTATTTATTTATGATATATATGCTTGTTCTACCTGATATATATAGTGATAATTATGATGAATACTATTATATTAATTAGTTCATTAAGTGCGTATATTTTTGCAAATTTTCTTTTAATCAGTTTACAGGGCATTTCTCTGGTCTTCCTTTACAGGTTGAGTTCGATTCTAAAGCACTTCAAGTCTGGTTCACACCGCAATTTGTGCTCTGTGTTTGTTTGTTTGGCTTGGCTTTAGGTGCTCCCGGTTGGGCAGCAGGCCGCGCAATTACGCGCTGCACTTTGATTCCTCTTAGCTGGGCTGCAGCCTTTCTTTTTAGGGCCAACACACACACACACACACACATACAATTCAAAATGTTCGTGTTTAAGCGCTATTAAGTGGCAAAAATCGCGCGCGCATCAAGTTTGCGCCCAGAGTGGATGAGAGTGAATGAGCCCCATGACTCTGAGGATAGGCTTGAGCATGGTTGCTTCACTGGACGAGACTGAGACAAAGGGTGAGACTGAGAGTGAGGTTGAGGCTGAGGCTGAGGATAAGGCTCATGTTGAATGTGACCACGCGCATGCTCAGTGAACGAACGGATTGGGCCGCCTGCGTGTTGCTTATAATTAAAAAAAACATGCCAAGAAGCAGGCCCAAGAGACCAAGTGACCAAGTAGCTGCTGCTCCTGCTGCTGCTGCTGCTGCCGATGTGGAGCAAGAGCAATAAGATCCATGGGGTGGTGGGGGGGTGTCAGGGGCCAGCAGTTTGCGAGCGAGAACAAACAGCAATATCAAGAGTTGTGTGCCTTTCCATTGAAATAATTAGTTCAAAGTTAAATATTGGCTGCTGGATCTCTCATTCTCGATCTCTCCCCATCTCTCTCTGCGTTTGGTCTTATCGCATTTAGGCGCGAAATTAAGCGATTTGCGTACCGGGTGCGAAAACATTGGTGCGGCTTTAATTGATGCGTGCACAGCACGACAATCCACTGGGTGGACACATAAAAAATGGGTGGAGTTGCTCAGTCGGTGATTGGATAAAGTTGAAAACCTATTGATCAGACAGGCAGACAGAGGGAGAGAGAGAGAGAGATAGGGAGACAGAGAGTAGCTATTTCGCCACTGCATCCAGACTTTAGATTAGCTTACTCAAAGATGCTGTCAGCAAACTTGTATTGATTAAATGACGCTTTATCTGTGATATGTGACTATTAGCAAATAAATTAGACGAATACTTGATTATTTAGATGGAAATTCATTGTCGATACCAATGAAATTCTCAAACCAAAGCATACATATATTTTTCTGATCAGATATGTGTATAATCGATAAATGCCACATATTCATTTAATAAGGATTTAGATAAAAACTAGCAATAAAAGCCATAATTGTAAAGATGTGTCTTAATAATCATTGATCGGATGTGATATATATATATGTATATAAGGTAGAATATTTAAAAACTATTGAAAAAAATAAGGAAGGTGAAGGACCACCTTGGACCAAGAACAGCAGGATAACCTGCAATTGGCATTGTGGAGTGTGTGGTCCTGGACAACAGGATGCAAGGATGCAAGGATGCGAGAATGCGGAGCTGGTTGTGTGCCCGACAATGCACAATGTCCATCCATGAATTGCATAAAAAGTAATGAACCCAAGTCAACGAACAACTCAATTAACTAAGGATAGAACTGTGTACCGAGTACCCACCGAGTACTCAAAGATGCATAAGTAGAAACTGAGCGGGAAGCGTTGTCTGCCAACAATTTCCGGCGACAGGCCGAAAATTGAATTGTCAGTCGACGGAATGAATAAGTAAGTGTGTTTCTGTGTGTGTGTAGAAGCTGAAAGGAGGAAGGAACTCACACACACACAGCTGGACAGAGCACATCGTGTGTGTTTTAGGGTAAGTAAACTGCCCACTCATTTTTAAATCGCTATTCGCATTGTATCCAAAAACTTGATTGTTGATTATGTTCCGCTCTCTTTAAAATAATAATCTCAGACGGATGTCCGGCGCTCCTTTTGAGTGTGGGGCTAGGGTTGGGGTCAGGGTTAAATTGGGTAACAGGAAAAATCAGCGCTGACAGTTTTAAAGTTGCTGTTTTAAATTTATGGCCATATATCTTTTGGCCCGATCATAGACCAATTGATGCCGTGACACGCGTTGCGTTCGCGTTGCATTTTCCGTGAAAAACCCAAAACTAAAAGAATTGAATTCTTTATGACGATTCGATTTATTCTTTGGCAAATGTGGCATTGTCCTCTCGCACCTTTTGTGCGTCCAATGAAAAAGTACAATGGCCAAAAATACGTTTGGCCAAATACGTTTTCAATTACAAATTTACGATTCTGCACCATTGTTCATGCAGCGAGTCCTTTTGTGTCTTCTCGTTATGTGTCCTGTGTGCGCATCTCTAAACAAAGCGTGCGGCAGCAACTGCTGCAACTGCATATCAAATTCAATTAGGATTGCCCTAGGCCAAATGTCAAGCAAAGCTTTGACTTTTTCCCCGTCACACTAATCTTGTTTTCTAGTTTTTCTTCGATTCTTCTTGTCAGAGGGAGAGAAAGAGAGCAAGAGAGAGGAGAGCAGGGGTATCATCAATTTGCCAAGAAATGTCTTTCAACATTGGCATCGTCGAGCCCATAAAACACATTAGTTCTTCATTAGAAAACAAAACCGAAACATTTCTGCCAAATCAGATTCGATTCTGATTGTTCTAGCCGAATTCGATGCTGAAATTTGGCATAGTTTGGGTTAGACGATTTTTCTGAAACCATGTGGAAACAACGAGATCAGAAGGTATAGTTACTCAAGTAAATTAAAAAAAAAGCCTAACATTTATGTAATTTATTTTTATTTTCATAGTTTATGCAAACTCTTTTACATTTGATAACTATATAAAAAAAACAAGTGATTTAATAATTGATTAATTATCAGAAAACACTTTCTATGGTAATTGCTCAATATTTATGACAGCAAGTGTATTAAATCTTCGGCATCTGAAGCCCAACTGTTCACTCACTGACTGCTTGTTTATTTTTAGTGTGTCATCGTGTGCATAAGGTCTGATCTTGAACAATCTCATTGGCTGGAGATGAGTTTTTGTGCTCGTTTCGCACATAAAAATTAATTCGCATTTTTAATCGTTCCGTTCGACGCAACGTGGAACGACGAATACTCCAACTACAACTACTACTGGGTCTGGTCTTTCAATCTCAGCTGGGATCGGGTTTGCTTTTTTTTTTTTTTTGGTTTTTGTCGACGTCGTTGGAGTTGTGCCTTTGACAACTGCTGCGAGAGTTGTCAGCGATTATTTGCCCCGTCTCTGATTTATGTCAGCAGCCTCGGTGCAGCCAGCCAGGAACTCTTTCATTCTCCGTCCTTCCTCCTTTCATGCTTCCACTGGCAGTGCATAAAAATTTGTTCATTTAATTGTGAAATTACAATTTTTAGAATTTTTGCGCAGCCAG
This sequence comes from Drosophila dives, assembly GCA_035042365.1. Lineage (NCBI taxonomy): Eukaryota > Metazoa > Arthropoda > Insecta > Diptera > Drosophilidae > Drosophila > Drosophila dives. The sequence goes on along the minus strand of JAWNLJ010000443.1, from coordinate 15,308,685 downwards.
TTTCATTCCAATTCCATTTTGTATTTTAGAATTTTTATCATGATTGAAATGTGCATTGCCTCTTGAATTTTTGTGAATGCCACAAATTGTGGAAAGACACTTAAATGCGAGTGCATATTCAGTCAGTCCATTATGCATAATCACAACCAACAACTAAATTTATATATATATATATCTATAACTCTGATAAGTAAGTAGTCAAATATTCTGCTAGTGGCTTCTAAAAATTATAATATTAAATTTTTTTTTTAAAGCTAAATGTGGTTCTTAAATTCTTATAATTATCTTTCCCTCAAAAAATTAAAGAACAAAAAAAACCAAATAAAAATTAATGGCACATTCCTTTTATGGGCCACCCCACACAGAGTTGTCATTGTGATCTTTCCACCAGGTTCCTTCTGTTTCCACCAGGTCTTAACTCGCCACTCAGCATCATGATCACTTCGGGAACTGTCACTTCAGTAGTTGATGTCACTTTCAATTATCTCGCGGCTAAAATCGGACACGGGCAGTGGACAACTTTCTTGCTGCTGACACCAACGAATCTTTTACGAGCATAACTAATTTTTCTTATTTTTTTTTTTGTTTGGTTAGTGGTTTTAATGACTTTCACCTACCGCAGGATGGCGTTAACCCTTGCTGGGTCAATTAGTACGACAGGATAGGCAGGATATACAACAAGATTCCATAGGTTGGGAGATGCTAGATGCTAGAAACTAGATGCCACATACAGTAGCAAAAGGTTGTCCTTGGCCTAGTGTCCTTTTGGGTTCTCGGTTGATCTCTATCGCTCACATGCGAGAGGGTTGCTAATTAGAAAATTAGAAGGACCCGCAGCATCGGACTACAAACATATCCTTTTTTTTAATGTTATTTTTAACTCATAAACACATACTTTCTTGCTGGCTTTCTGCGTTTTGTAAGCCCTTAATTGCCTTGCTGCAACTCTTTGATTAGCAGTCTAATGAAATGTTTCGAGTTGGAGAAACAGAAGATTCTCCTCCTCTTTGGTTCGATCTGGGGCAATGTGGGTCAAGTCTGGTATTTTTTTTGTCTTACTTTGTTTGTTAATTCCAGTGCATTGGCTGACGATATCTGGATATATAGTTACTAATTGTTTGTTATTAGCGCACGCTCCGTTCTGTAACTGTTTTTAATTTTTTGCTTTCTTTTTTTCCTGTTTTGCTGTGCTCTTTAAAAGCTAATCCGGTATGGTAAAAGGGTATATTGGTTGTGTCGCTTGAGACTAAAATGTGTTTTTTTTCTCACTTTACAATTAAACCGAATTTACCAAAAAACTTCGAATTGATTTCCAATTCTTTACGGACACTTTTGATGTGATTTAAAAAGCTACTTAAAAGTGAAGAAAATGGTCAAAATAATTTACCAAGACAATGTTCGGGGACTTAATCTGTACTTTAATTGTACTTCTTCACCACCAAATTAAATCCCATTCTTATGGTTATTATAAGATTTTTCGTTCTAGGTAAAGTATGAATCTTTCAATTATATATCTGCTCTGAGTCTGATTCTACTTTTTCTTTTTGGATCAGAGTATTTAACAGTCGCGTACGCTCGACGGCAAAGCAATTATTTGTTTCTGCTGCCAAGTTTCTCAATGTGCAACGGCATCGGTTGTTTTTTTTTTTTTCTTTTTCGGGGATTATGCGCTTGCATTGATTGTAATCTTAACAATCATCTCCACGCTTTGCTCCGCTTTAGAATCGAAGTTGGAGCTGGGCTGGCAACTGAGGTTGGAGTTGGCATCTCATCGGAGCATCGGCGTGGATTGATAGCCATCACAACTCAGTTGATGGGTCGCCGATGGTTGCAACCCGTTTTTTAGTAGTGCTTTTTTTTCTTCACTTTTTTTTTCAATATTTTATTTTTTGCATAAGCGCGCCTCATTTGCTTTACATGCCACGCGAAACTTGAGTTGATGTTTAAAGAAGCGATCAGCGCCGGCGTCGCCTCATCTCATCACAGTGAGTGAGGTGCCTGTCCCTGGCAAGGGACCACCCAGGCAGCCAATCTTTACCACCAAGGTTGCCGACAGAGCTTGCTCCACTTTAGAGTGTGCGTGTGTGTGTGTGTTTGTGTGTGCATCCAGTGCATTTTGGTGCTGCAAATTAGAAAAATGTTCCCACAAATAATATATAAAAGCTAATGAATGAACATTTGGGGCGGCATAAAGAGACTGCAACCGGAATATTAATTTTTGCGGCACTCTCCTTGCAGCAGTGTGAGATAATTGTACTGCATACCATATTATATTGTGCAACATCCTTGCTGTTGGTTTAACTAAGTACTTAATGACCCATTTCCGACCCAAAAACGGATTTTCGACAAATATTATAATGACTTATTTCACTACCGTTTCGCCTGTGATTTTATGCAGTTTATACTTTTAAACATACTTTTGAACACATTATTTGAGAGATTTCCTCAACAATTTCTTAAGCTTTTTTCAACTATTTTCTGTCCGAAACTGATTGTAAATATATCGTATTTGGCCATAATACATTCACGTATCGAACACTAGAAATCAATTATGTCTACTAAAAATTACTTAGCTATGTGCAACCATCTTTTACGAGTTATGATTGTTCTTATATCATTCGAATGCGATGCCACTACACCTCCACCAACTCGGCACAAGGAGAATAACCGAAACCATTGCGCAAAGCAAATAAAATTATCTCATTATCCAAGCTGAAGTTCGTGCGGAGTTGGCCTGAGGAGCTGGTGCTGTAGCTGGAGCTGGAGCTGGAGTTGATGGTGGTTGCATGCGGCATGCGGCATGTGCGCGTACGCTAAATAGATTATGTCAAATGATCGAAATCACATCATAAATTCAAAACCCAGAGCAGCCCAAAAAAACAAAACCCAAACCGAAACCGAAAGAAACCCAATCGTTCAGGCCACAAAGAGCTGAGCTAAAATGCCGCAAGGTGTGCGATGAATGCGTCTAAAATCAAATAAGCCAGGGCGGCGGCAGTGTAGGCGTGTGTAAAGAGAGATACGGCAGGGAGGTGGGTTTGGGGGAGGGATGGGTAAGCAGGAATTATTCAGTCGGATCTTTGGATCGTTTGAATCGGAACGGTCTGGGATTGCCTGCTCGCTGGGCTGCCTCTTTAACACGTTTTAAATGGAATGGCGGCATTGATTATTGTTTTGCATGAGCTGAAAAGCTGCTGTCCTCCTCCTCCCAGCCCACTCCTAACGCCCCAACCTTTGTAACTGGGGATGAGCAGAAAGTAAGAAAACCGATACGATCCACGCCAGGTCGGTAGCCAACGGCGCTTTGTAGGTGGAGTCCAAGCTGATAACAACGCACCACCAAAAACGGTGCAGCTGACAGTTGGGAGAGTTGGGAATTCTTGAACTGGCAACTGGCAACTGGTCACTGGGATCCGGGATCCGGGAACATGGTATCCGAAGAGAGTTCTGAGGTGAAGAAGTTTGCTTGTTTGCCAGCAAAACAATAAAATATATGTATGTGTTTCGATGGGTGCACCAACAACAATAAATTCAATGCCTAACTGCAAAAAAAAAAGTGATCGCAAAGCAGATGTGTGGGAGGGGGTCCCGGGAATGTCGGGGGGCGAATGACTCCCTCACACTTTGCGTGCAAAAATCGATCAGAGCGAAATGAAATTGAAGTTAAAAAAAAAAAACAGTGTGCAGCGCCTGTGGCGCTTTTTTGCGATTTACTGTGGGTACAGTGAACACTCAAAATTCAAAAATTTGCAAAATGTAAAAAGCAGTTGAAGGCAAAGTCAACTCTATAAAATTGTTAAGCCGAGCTTGCAAATGTAAAGTGACAATCAAAATTAAACACCAAAAATTTTCAAAATTGGAAAAAAAAAATATACAAATTTTATAGTATTATGTTAATGTTATCGATAAATTACGTGGTTTCCAAGATACCTATGTGAATCACTTACCGTTAGCAGCAAAAGGTACAATTATTAAGATTTTCTTATTGGGCTTGTATATAAAGGAAATATCTATGATAAAAATATATATATCAACGAAATGGAAAGAATTTCATATCAAATTTTATGTATGCAAAATTTAAACAAAATCTGCAGCTAGCTTAATTAAGTTTTTTACTAGTTTATATTAAACTTTCTAATGCGTAATGTTTCCTTATTTTTTTTATCACTAATATGAATTGTAATGCATAAGATGATAGATGTTGACTATTTAGGATCAACAAGCTAAAATAAAGAAGTGATAACTCATCAATATAATTCTCTTTATCCGCTTCTAACGTGTACAAAAATTCGGTTTCAATAAGACTTTTTTTTGGAGTGAACACTGTAGCTTGATCTACCCGACACCCCCGCTGCCGAATCTGTAAAAAACTTCGTTGCCACTGACGCAAGAAAACAGAAACAAAATGCAAAAAACAGGGCCAATGACTTCTATTCTGGCGAGTGTGTTCTCATATGTGTGTGTGTTTGTGTGTACGTGTGTGTGTGTCGGCATTTGCGTGTGAAACTGCTTTGAAATTGGATATTTAGAGCCTGTGCCTGCACAAGCCGGCTGTCAATAGGGTTTCCCGCTCTGGATTTTTAGCACAGTTGATCTGTCTCATCATCGCCAGTTGAAATCAATTTGCAAATGCTTCACTGACTACCCAAAAAAAAAAAAAAAAAGAAAACTCACCCAAGCGACGCCCTTTTGTGACACATTCCACATTCGCCGCTCGCTTGGGGTCAAAGCGTACGAAATGCATTTGATTTGGCATCAGAAGTCATCATCTTCGGGTGATAAATTTTCAATTTGTTTGACTGCAACGAAAGAGCTGTGACTCACACACATTCAGCTTGAGACGACACCCACAACCCTCCCTCTCTCTTTCTCTCTCTCTCTGAATGTCTTTCTCTGTCTGTCTAATTTTGACCTGCTGCTGGTAGCGCAACGAATTAACAGTTGACACAGTAAAAGGACGAAGTAGAGAAAACACCGACATTGATCTTGGCCCATTGTGTGTAGTGCAACATTAGGTCATGCCACATCAACTAGCCACTGTGCCACACATATCCCTCTCCCTTCGTATTCTGGTCTGTTCTGTTGTCTGCATTGCATATTTTATTAAAAACAATAACTCTTTGTAACACCATAGCAGCACCTTAGTTAACATTCAGCCACTTGGTGGGTCCTAGTCGACATCAAAATGTATATTCCCCATTCATATAGAACCCACCTCTTATGTATGGGTTCTTCATGGCTGACAAGTCCATTAGTAATGCTCAATGCATGTTAATTAACACTTGAAAATAAAACACAGTAATACATAAATTTCTATTTAAATTCAGATCTCTCCTAAGCTATATATAATCTGTATGAGTATAAGAGAATTTATGAAATGCATCTATAATGAAAACTAGCAATAATTTCTATCATTATTGCCATAATTTAATGTTATTGACTTATTTAACTCTATTGCCATAATCATAATCAGTGTTCTTGAAATCATTCATTATATTTAGTTAATTTTTTGGCATATTGTCGATTGTTTGTCAAAATTTCTTAACTTGAGCGATTCCCTTTATTCTACATCTCGGTTTTTGATAATAGCCACCAATATCTCAAGTGCGTACATTATTTTTATTAATAGATTAAGCCAAATAACCAGGAATATCATAGACGAATGAGCTGATATTAAAAATATTTAATCTCTGCATTGGTGTGCGATACTCAAAGGAAGGCTGACTCAATCCATTCATTTCCAGTTCTCAATAGTGAGCATTTTTGGTGTCAAAAATTGGTCTTTGTTTGTTTCAAATTCAATGACAAATTCAACCCACACAGATATTAATGTTGATATAAATACACACTGGTTATCTCTCAGTTGACCAAAATTAACTAGATATCTATCCAAAGACATTTCTAAAAATAAATTTGATTCATTACTTACTTAGTAGTCATAGGAAATTTATATATTTATATATAAAATATTTGTTGATAAGACAAAAAATATTAGATACAAATGACAATGGCAAGGGCACATTTGCAAGATACCATTAAATTAATAATAATTAAAAAAAAAATAATGTGGGCAAATTTATAAGTTGTCATGCAGATAATGAAAACTTTTGGTAAAAAAAACAAATCCAAATATTGCAATTTGAATGCAATACTTTGCCATAATAATTTGGTAATTAGGTTTTGCAAATTTATTGGAACGTAAAAATAAAGTCTGCTAATTGCTTACACGTGTAAATCGTTATAATAAGTTTATCGTTTAAGAGATTATGCATATCTTTAGGACAGATTTGAATACATTGCCTATGCTAAATATGATAAGAGATTATGTATAAATCTTTGAGTTGGCAGTCTTCAGATGGTTGTACCCGGTGTGGTCCTGGCCTTGTACTATCCTGAAGCAAACCTTGTACAACAGATGCCGGGTTCTTGTCGGCGGAGGCAGCTCCCTTTTGGTTGTGTCCAAAAATACCAACGATAACCTGAATAACCTGCTAATAGATTGATAGATAGAATTTACTTCAAAACATTTGATATATCGTATGACTAGGCGAAAATATGTAAACATGTTGACAAGTTTGTGGCTCGTGACTATTACAAACGATCTGTTATACTGATCAGATTAAAATGTCTGTGGAATGTTTGAAGAGTTGACAAATTTATTAATATACACATTACGTATGTGAAAATGTATAGGCACAAGTGAATTTAAGGAGGTTTACGCAGATATAACATAATTAATATAATATTTCCGTATGTACAAATGTATATGCACAAGTGTGTTTAAGGAGTGGTTTTCAATGCTTCGGAGATTTACCAACAACAAAATTCTAGAGGCAACTGCGGAAAAACCCATAAAAACATAACATAACATAATTAATATAATAGGTACCCATGTACATATGTATTTGCACAAGTGTCCATTTAAGTGCTACAGACAGCGGCGGAAAACCCGCCCACTTCAAAAAAAAAATCGGAATCATTTTGAAATAGATTGTTTTGCTTGCTCAATTGTGTCAAAGATAGAAAGCCCTTAAGCTTGTATAGATATTAACAATCTTATCTAGCGACGATAGTAAGAGACTAAGAGAGTATAAATATCAGAATTAGCTATACTCTTGTATTAGTCGAATTCTAGTAGACTACCAAACACTTGCTACAATGCTGAAGACAATCACAATACTCGCCGTCGTTTTGGCCCTGGCCAGCGCAGAGCTCCATCGCGTGCCCATCCGGAAGCACGAGAACTTCGTGAAGACCCGCGGCAATGTGAAGGCTGAGCTCTCGCATCTGCGCGCCAAATATGGCCTGCGCACTGGCGCCCGTGTTGCCGTTGAGGAGCAACTCTCCAACTCGATGAACATGGCCTACTATGGAGCCATCACCATTGGCACACCTCCGCAGAGCTTCATGGTGCTGTTCGATTCTGGATCCTCCAATCTGTGGGTGCCCTCGAACACCTGCTCCAGCTATGCCTGCCAGGTGCACAATCAGTATACCTCGAGTGCCTCATCCACCTATCAATCCAATGGTCAGAGCTTCTCCATTCAGTATGGCACCGGCAGTCTGTCCGGTTTCCTGTCCACCGATACTGTTGATGTCAATGGATTGTCTGTTGTTAGCCAGACCTTTGCCGAGGCCACCAACGAGCCGGGCACCAACTTCAACTATGCCAACTTTGATGGTATTTTGGGCATGGGCTATCAGACAATTTCTCAGGATAACGTTGTGCCAGTGTTCTACAACATGGTCTCACAGGGTCTGGTTGATCAGTCCGTCTTCTCGTTCTATCTTGCACGCGATGGCTCCTCCACCTCCGGTGGTGAACTGATCTTTGGCGGATCCGACGCATCGCTATACAGCGGCGAGTTAACCTATGTGCCCGTCTCCCAGCAGGGCTACTGGCAGTTTACCATGGATAGTGCCACCATTGATGGTTACTCGTTGTGCAGTGATTGCCAGGCTATTGCCGATACTGGCACCTCTCTGATTGTCGCACCAGCTAATGTCTATGAGTCCCTCAATCAGATCCTTAACGTCGATGAACAGGGTCTCGTCGATTGCTCCACGGTTAGCTCCCTGCCGGTGATCACCTTCAATATTGGTGGCACCAACTTCAGTCTGAGCCCCTCTGTCTACATCATCCAGTCGAATGGTGAGTGCCAGTCGAGCTTCCAGTATTTGGGCACCGATTTCTGGATCTTGGGCGATGTCTTCATTGGACAATACTACACCGAGTTCGATTTGGGCAACAATCGCGTTGGTTTCGCTCCAGTCGCCTAAGCAGCTCGCCATTATTTTTTAAAGAGCAAATAAATAAATACAGCAAAATATTAACTTTTCTCTTGTTGAATTTCATTTAGTTGGTATACTCTGTTACCGAAGACTAGAAAATCCAAATATCTTCCACAATTTTAGGCGACCTTTTAAAGGTCGGGGCCCCCACCTAAAATTCAGAAACGGCTGATATTTGTTTCTTTTAATAATTTATTTTTGATAACTGACTTATCGTTTTTAGGTTTCTTTTTATTTAATCGGCATTTAGGGTTTAATCGGCACATTGTGATATTCCCATGGTAACCATTGTTACATGTAAATCAATTTATTACTAATCTCCGAAGAGAGAACCCTTCACCGACGCCCCTGTCCCATATCTATTTTGGTGGGGACTTTTTCGTATTGGTGATGGCTTAAAAATACATTAGTAGTTTAGATATTAGTAAAGTAAAATAATGAAGAATGCTCGACTAAGAGATACCTTAAGTCAAAGTTTTTGCTCATCATAACTTGTGCACGCCCTAAATATTTAAATTAATAAAGCTGTCTCAGTCATTGTATATATGTTTTTAATTATATATTTATATATATATATATATATATATATATATATATATATATATTTATGTATGTATGTCATAAATAAAATTTAAATCAATAGGACAAATATACATTTACACAGATAATAGTATCGAAGGTTAAATCGATTCGCATTTTGCTGCTAGTCAAGAATATATATATATATAAATATATTTACTTGGATATTATTTGTACTGATGAAGATACCCTTTTGACCATTCGTAATGGGTTTATGGGGTATACGGGGCATTTTATCTATGTTTGATTTTCAGGGTTTTGATTGAACTACCTGTCTCGATAACAACACTCGCCACATATAAGTATGCATGGAACAAGTGCTCCAACTTTTAGTTAGTCAAAGACGATACCAACATGCTGAAGGCGGTTTTTGTGCTGGGTGGTCTCCTGCTGGTGCTGATCCTGACCAGTGGGAGTAGTGGTAGCAGTGTCAACAAGCTGCATCGCGTGCCCATCTACAGGCAGAAAAACTTTGTGAAGACACGCGCTAATATCCGAGCCGAGGTGACTCATTTGCGTAACAAATACAACAACCAGCTAACAGCGGCAGCAACAGCGACGCAGGCCGATGGTGTTTCAACCAGCTCAACCTCAACCATATCAACGCCAACGACAACGCTGACGAGTACAACCTTGAATGAAGAGCAGTTGACCAACTTCGTGAATATGCAATACTATGGCCTCATCACTATTGGCACACCACCACAGAGATTTACGGTAACGTTCGATACGGGCTCATCGAATTTGTGGGTGCCCGCGAAAAATTGCACTGTTGCTGCTTGTACAGTGCACAATAGGTTCAATGCGAGCGCATCATCAAGTTATGAGCCCAATGGGGAGAATATGGCCATACTGTATACCAGTGGTTACATCATTGGTAATCTGGGCTCTGACGTTGTGAACGTGAATGGCATGAATATAACGAGTCAAACATTCGGGCTGGTCTCATCGGAGAGCATGGGCTCAGTGGTAACAGGCTTTGATGGCATTTTCGGAATGGGCTATCAGAATCTGGCTGTTGATAACGTGGTGCCGCCGTTTTACAATATGATTAGTCAGAAACTGGTCAGCAAACCGATCTTCTCGTTCTATCTGACGAGCAACGGTTCCACCAGCCAAGGCGGAGAATTGATTTTTGGTGGATCCGATCCTAGATTGTATTCTGGCGAGATGGTCTATGCGAATGTGACGAGACAAGATTATTGGCAAATCTTGATGGATAATGCCACGCTTAATGGCCACACCTTGTGCAAAAACTGTCAGGCGGTGGTCGATACGGGCACCTCAGTCATTGGGGCTCCAGAGTCACTTTATGAGATAATCATTCTTATGCTTGGTGTCGATGACTTTGGCGATGTCAATTGCTCTGCCATTTTAGAATTGCCTGTACTTAAATTTGGGATTAACGGCACGATCTTTGGCATACCCCCATCCGCCTATGTTATAAATAATGGAGTGGAAGAAATCTGCATGTTAGGCATTCAACCCGTAAATCAAGATTTCTGGATATTGGGCGATGTTTTCCTTGGCCAATACTATACAGAATTTGATGTTGGCCAAAATCGTGTCGGCTTTGCGTCAATCACAGGTTTAAGCTATACTGAAAGTGGTGGAAGTCAGGGAAATGGAACTCAGGGTGGTGGAGGTGGCCCCCACCGTGGTGGAGGAGCTGGTAATCTGCAAAGGATGCCTGCTCTTGAATTGAGCATGTTGGTGATGGTTTTGTCCTGGAAAATTTTGAATTATTTCCAGTGAGTGGTATTTAACTTTTTATGTAATTTCTCATCATACTTTTTTTTTATTTGGTTAAAAATTTGATATATCAAGAGTCTCTGTACTGAATGTAATACGTAGTGGAACGATTGAAAATAAATGATGTGCTTTATATTTGGGCATTGTGTTTTAAGGATCATGGGATTGGGAAGTGTCTTGAGTCAGTGCTGAACCAACACAACCTAATTAGGAAACCTCAAAAACAAGTTAGGAAAAGTTTGGGTCAAACAAATCTAAGTTTCTATTTGATTAATAAAGGATTTCAGATTCTCGTTCCAAGTTTAAACATATTCTTGAATTGTCTTCTTGAAATGCGTCGGCTAATTAAGTTGCAACTGGAAAACCAAAAAGCAAAATAACAAACTGGTATTTCTCTCATCTTCTGGAGTGCGTTTAATTGGCCTTCCGATTCGCGTGATTTATTGTAAAACAGAAGAAGAAGAAGACGAAACACAAGTTGCATGGAAAAAAAAAGTTGGACTCTTCGAATGCACGCATTATTTATGTGATGTTATTTTTTTGTGCTCTGCCATGGATTAGGAATTATACGCAGCCCGTACTCAGAGTCACTGGCTCCCACACACAAAAAAAAAAAAAATTAATAAAATGTATACAAACAAAAAAAAAATACATAATATTCACATACACAATCTTGGATTGGGGAACTTTGTTGGTGGGCACAGAAGACGAAGCACCAAACCCGTCGAGCGATGCTCTAATGAGCCTTGGGTTTAATAAGTGCAATTGATGGGAAGCTGCACACTGAAAAAAATTAAAGTAAGCCTATCAAAAGTGATCAGATCGTCGAAAATTTAAAGCTAACAAAATATGCATACATATTCTGAGATTGTATTTAACCAATAATCAATCAATCTGGAAATCTGTTTTCTCAGAATTACCTCCAAAATTTTGAATGAAGAAATTTTCTTCAAATTTAATTTATTCAATGCTTCCAATAATTTGTACCATAAATATTCCCAAAATATTTATATATTATAAAAAAAAGTATTTTGCTAGGACTTCGACTTAACTAAATTGGATTATTTTCATTTTAGTCAAATATAAAATTTGAGCTTTATTTGATATAGTTCCCTTTATCTGGGTAGAAAATTCATTTACAATTTATTTTTTCTCTCTGTGTAGCAGCTGAACCGAGACGATTGGAGGTCCGTTCATATCTCCTTGTGAAATTTATTGGCCAAGAGCAATTGCACATTTCGACGCTCATCAAATACCAATAAAATATCATTTGTGCTTTGTAATTGAGAGCCACGTTTGAGGGCAGACCACCAAGACTCGAATTTGCTGACCTCTCCACTTGGACTTTCAGTTCGGTTCAGTTTTGAGAGGATTTGCGATCTTTGAACGTGATCTCTCTTTGGTTGCAGCAATCTGTCTCATTAGAGTGGTCCAAGGAGCGCTTGATTTATGAACTTGTTAACTTATTGCTGTTGTTGTTGTTGTTGTTGTTGTTGTCGATAAATATTTGCAAAAGCATGAAAAGAAGTTGGCGCTGACTCGTTGGCCTGACAAATCTCTAAACGAAATCAGTTAACAACTTAACTAATGATTATCAATGTGTGCTTTAAGACACTAACAACGACAATGCCAAACAGCCAGCGACGAGCAACAACAACAACAACAACAACATCAACCACATCAGGCACAACATTGTCTCCGATAAGAGGATGCAACATCGTTTTTGCCACAGACCACAAAGGCCGCAACAGATCCGCGGCAATCAAACGTAGATATAAACAACAGTATGAGTTTGTGTGTATGTGTGTGTGTGTGTGTGTGTGTGTGTGAGTGCGCACATGCAACAAATGAAAACATCTTTGATAACGGCTTTGCCGCTTGGTCCATCTGCAAATTGTGCGTTTTTGCATAGTAAGAGGAGTCCTTGGCGATTAAAGACACACAAAAGCCAAAATGTTCGTATTAAATATGCTAAAAAGTCTTATTATTTTTTATTATAATTGATTGAGTTTAACGACGGAAGAAAAAAATAAATATTTAATACAAAATAAGGTGTTACCTTAAATTGACTATTTTGAATAGTGTAGTATTTCTTAAAATAAATATATTAAATTTTGAATAAATTAATTTTTCATAATAATTAATATATTACATACAAAATTTATTACCGTAATTTGGTCAGTTATCATATCATCTCAGCTAGTAATGTTGGCCAAGATTTATGAGCACTTGAAGGCGTTAAAATATTGAAAAAGAATATTTCAAATATTCTCTCAATTAGTCGTAAACTAACATTTTTGAATTGGTGCATGTAGCAGATTATTCATGCCGCACTTGGCGAATTTTTTTGTAAGCGTTCTGATGACGATGAATGCCTTGTCCTCAATATATTCGCTTATTGGCAGCTAAATATGTCAATCCCTTAACTCTCTTTTCCTCTTGCTCTCCAATTATTTACTACTCTCTCTGTCTCACTCTCTTTCGCTGTCTCTCTGCCTGCCGAGTCGATTCCCTTCAAAAATGCAAATTAAATGTAAATAAGTTTGCAACTATTCGACAAAAGTCTTGGCATAAACTTGGGTATGTTTGTACATCCATCCAATCCAGAGCCGAAAATGCCCAAAGATCGTATGTCTTCGTCTGCGTTGCCAGATGCTAACTCTTTGATAAGGATGTCAGCTTGTTGTTTTTGTTGTTGTATTTGCTCTCGCTGTGTTGTAAATTTTCGCAGTTCTCAGTGCGCAGATAAGAGTCAAAAGTGGCGACTCTGCCACAATTTTCATTTGGCCTACGAAGGCAACAAAACTAAAGACGATGTGAGAAATGAAGTAACAGAATTCTAGTCAAATAAACCCGACACCGAAATACTCTATATTCAAGTCTATCAAATATTGTACATTTTGATCATTTTATCAACAATATACGATATATAGCTGAAGTGCTACTAAATTGGAAATTAATTTAATAATTAAATGAAATCAATTTAATCTCGTTTCTATTCATTATCTTCAAGTAGAAGTTTATATCAAGAACGTGCCACAACTTCATGATATACATCATACATATATATATATATATATATATATATATAGATATATTTCTTTTTTTTTAACCATTTGTGTTTGCAAAAAAAAAGAAGCTAATGAGAAGCACGTCAGATCTGATAAGGGGCAATCGATAAGTGTGTGGCTGGCTGCTTGGACGGTTGTTGGGTTGTTGGGCTGCTGTAATAATTGTGAAATTGTTTATTATGAATGCAATTAGTGCGGCGTGCAAGTGTGAGATAAATCAAAAGGATAACTGCGATAAGCGAGCGATTCGAATTGGTCTCTGGGAAGCGAGAGAGCTTTCCCGAAACAGCACCACAGCTCCGATAACCGATAACATGTTTTATTACATGTTTTGTTTTTGTTGTTGTGTTTTCTTTCGTATTTTTTTTTATGATTACAGTTTATGAATTGTTGCTGCTGCTGTTCCTGTTGCTTCTTCTTCATCATCTTTTTCGTTTGGTGCTGCTGGAATTATTATTGATATTATTTACTTTAATCTGTTGCATCGCACTGCTGCAGCTTAATTGCAATGGGTAAAAGTGTGTGTCCCCTGTCCCCACCGTGTATGCCTCTTGCTCCATGCCCTACGCGTGCGGCATGCGGCACACTTTTGCGCCGCGAAAAATGTGTAATTTGTAGCAATTTTGTCTTGAATGTTGTCTCGAATAAGAAACTGGGTCAATCTTTTTTAGTTGACCGCCATAAATGCATATAACGCGATCTCTCGAACTCAAACTCAAATTTAAACTCGAACCTAAAATCGACTCTGGGAATCCAAAGAGCTTCCAGTTGTTATATTCCCCAGTGGTGCCACAATAAAAATTTAGTTTAATGAAAGTGTTTTTTTCCCTCGTGTTTTTTTTTTCTCTCTTATTTTTCGATGTTGATGGCTTGATTGCCATACGCTTGGATTATGATATAGTTGAGAGATCACTGCTCAATTACGATGACGGTGACGATTATAACTACGATTATATTACGAGACTTTTATTTACTTCGAGTTTCGAGTTAACCTCGAAGCGCGTTGGAAGAAACGATTCATGATTTTATTTAAGTTTCTGTTCGCTTTCTGGCACTTTTATTTCGCCTTGGCATTTATGGCATAATTTGGTCATCATTTGGCCAAGTCAACATGTTGATAATGATTATGATGAGATCAGGTTGATTATATATGTACATTATATGTGCATCTGTAGCAACAGTAGCGCACTCAGAAGCCTTGCCTCAGGACATAAACAGATTATCAAAAAGAAATTTAACATTTTAAGGGGAAAGTTGAATAAGTTAAACACCTTTGAAAAACTAATTAATTTTATAAAATATAATTGCAAATATGGTGTATTTTAAGAAAAACTTGCGCGTTTTTAATATTAACAATCATCGAATCCTTAAGAAAACAATAACCAAACGTGTTATAAATTTCATAAAAATATAATGATAAATGTTACATGTTTTTGTATAAAATTGTCTGATATCTTAATATTTAATATTGTGTAAGCTCTGCTCTATGTAAGACCCTTATTTGGATCTAGTTTATAAGTTACCAACTTCTCGTTCAATATGGAAATAGTTGGTAAACATTATTGTCTTTTTTTGCCATTAAGCCTAAGCCTTTTTCCATACCATATGAAAATATACATCTATGATTATAACAAATTGTAAATCGGATATGAAATATTGCATTCCAGCACAAATCCTTGCTTTTACTCACGGACTTTAATTTCTGTTGTTTAATTTTAGACAACTTAAAAATTGCCATTATTTTCAAGAATAGATAAAATCAATTCGAATGGATTAATCATTAGATCCATACTAATGATAAAATTAAATTTGTAATTTAAATGCAATAACTGACATAAATTACACATTTATCAATTAATGGGTACAGATAATCCCTCAAGTTACTCAATTAGCATGCAAAAATATGCATTGGGAATCAATCAAAAATTATGCGAAAAGCTCAATGCGAGCTCAATTTTTCATTGAAGATTGAAACTTTCTTTCTTCCGCACATAATGAAAGTAGCTGTTGGCCAGAGGAAAGATGCGTTAAGAGTGGCTAAAAGGCAATTCGGCTAATTGAAATATTCTTAATCAGATTTTGACTTCGCTGCGATATACACCTGATGCATTTAATTCGTAATCACCAAAGCGGGAGGGTTGTGGTTGGGGTGGCGGATATTGAGGAGGAGCTGATGCCGCTGTCTGAGAGATCTTCGGAGTGATTGCCAGGTTCGAGGCTATGGTTTAATTTAGCGTAAAACCTAAAAATAAAGCTCAATGGAATCAGGAATCTCACCTTGTTAAACGCGAAGTGCAACAGCAGCAGCAGAGCCAGCATCAAGTTGTGGGCACGATCGATTGGCGGCACGCACCGGTGCACCACATCATTGGCAAAATGTGGACCAGTTTTGTGCTTAGCGCTTAACAAGGAAGGCGCACCGCGACTGGGGACATGCCCACTTTTTTGTTTAATTTTTCTGTTTTTGTTTTGGAAAGAAAGTGGCCAGCGCCCAAGTATCGCCCACCAAAAATGATCCTTTCTTTATTATTTCATCCACTCAGAGAAATATATTGTGCTCAATTCAAGTAGAGCCATTTTTTTCCTGATCCAAATGAAATCATAACAATAATAACTTATTCAACAGAGCGACAAAAATATTAAACTTAGTCTATATTTTCTATATACCATCTTGTTTTTAAGGACTAATAAAAGTTAAGTCATTATTTTTTTTTTTATAAAATTGATAGTTATGAATAAAAAACCAATTTTAAATTTGAAAATTCTCGTTAAGTTTTATTTATTAAATATTTATTAATGTTAAATAATGATACACAAATGAGTTAAGAGACAATTATTTAAAATCTTATGCGAAGTATTAAAAGTCATTTCAAAAATGACATTCTGACATTCTGAATTTTTAATTCATCCATGTTGGATTTTCATATATGAACTCTTACTTTTTTTTTGAGTGCAGAGTGCTCTGTGACTGAGTAAGAGAACTGGGAGCTGTTTGGTAGCTGTTTGAGACTGGAAGCTCTACGCGCCGGGTCGTTGAGATTAAAGAGCTGCCGTTTAGTGGCTACTTAGGCGGCGATAAAAAGCCGAACGTGAAATTGCATTAAACGGCTTTTTGGTTGCGACTCCGACTGCGGCCCCCTGGAATGGGGTCTCCTGTTCGTTCATTCACTTACTCATTCGCTCTCTGCCCACAGATGTGGTGTCCCACAGATTTGGGGCAAGCTTAACAAGCTTGTAAGCTTAAATGGATTTTTAAAGAGCTGCTGCAAAAGCCAAATGTGCAGCCAATGAGCCAAGTTAATAATCAGCACAGCAGCAGCATCAATTACAAGAAGCTCACAAAGATTAAAAATTGTTGATGGAAAACTGACAAAAACGGAAACACGAAGAATTGCCGCAACAACAACAATTAACAAAGAATAGCTATAGAAAATACCCTCGACTCGGTATAAACTTCTTTAAGTATTAACTGATTTAAAGGTATGTGAATAAATATTATTTTAAATATAATATAGCCTGTCGTTTAATTAAAGGAAAACCCTTGAATGATGTATATATTCTTCATAAAAATAGGTATAGAAAATTTCTAATTTACTTCTATATTGAATCCGTTGAATAATGTTTTAAGAAATACATATTTTATTTCAGATTGTCGATCTTAAATTGAGGAAGCACACAACTGGTCTTAGCTGGACTTCTTCAGCTAATTGGGTGTAGTTCAATTTTCTGAATTGTTGTTTACAGGGTATACTAAGCAAACTTTATTGACAGTGCCCCCGTTGAGTGTGTGTGTTTACCTCACCCCCCCGCCAGTTCAGTTATTTGACTGGTCAACAGTAAGAGCAACTAATGCTATTAAGCCTTCATGATCATCTGCAGGCGGCAGGCAGCAGGCGGCAGGCAGCAGGCAGCAGGTACATCACTCACTTGCTGGGGCACAAAGCAAAAGATGTAGACATAGGCCTGCTGCTGCTCGTCATGGCCAACAATCTGTCCAAAAGCGATAAAGTTATAATGGCGCAAATGTTGGACACAGTTTTTGAAATGGAGCCAACGCATATTCTTTGCCCCCTGCCAATGCCACTGCCACTGCCCCTGCGACTGCCCCACTGCTCATCTGGCTCATCTTGCTGTCTTGTCTGATGTGCTGCTTGATCTAAGTCGACGCGTTTTAGGCTCCAAGCAAAAAGCGCATCTTTATCGAGATGGCTGTGATGTGCTCGACTTCAAAAACTGTTTACAAACTGTCTGACAGAGTTTTGACTGCCGTTTGCCTGGTTGCCTGGCTGGCTGCTCTCTTTCTCCCTCTCCCTCTCTCAGTGTTTCTCTCTCTCTCTCTCTATCTGTCTCCCTCTCTCGTGAAGCGATGCGACGGTTGATGTCGCCGCTGCATCGCAGCATGCCGCCTGCCCCATGCCACATGCCCCATGCCCCACAAGCCCTGATGATAGACTGTGCTTTGCTTCCTTTGGTAGCCAAAGAACTTCCACTGCTTGTGTTATACTACTTAGCTTCAGGCGACGACACGCTGTGTGTCTGTCAGTCAGTCAGTTATTCAGTCAGTCAGTCAGTCAGTCAGCCAGTCAATCTCAATCGCACCCGCTCCCTCTCCCTCACTCTCTCTTGTGACTTAAGGGCAGCACAGTGGGCGTGTTGGGCTCAGAGCAAAGCGCGCTTAAACCAATAATGCAACTATAATGAATATCATATATGGTGTGCAGATTGCATCTTGCATCATTTTACATAGTTTTGACACACACAGACACTTAATCACACATACAAACACACACACAAACACAATTAAGCTCAACTAAGTCTTTTCGCATTATTCCAGAGCCAACCAAATATTTTAAAATGTTTGGTTTTCTTTTGGTGTTTTGCATTGATTATGTGTAGGCTTGCTTAAAGAAACTTTACAAATATTTAAAAAAGTTTTTTTCCTGTCTTAATAAAAGCTTAACAATATACAAATATTCTATGCATATTTTCCCAACGAGACTTTAGTGAACCGGAATTAATAGCAGACACACACTTCACTGCACGTGCAAAGACAGCAAAATCGTCAAATTGATGAGGATCATTTATAAAATGTGAAGTGAGCTGTTTGAGATTCTTAAATCATAACTTTGTCAGACTAATTATAAAATTAATCCCTAGCGAGATCGCATTGATCGCAATTGATCTATTTTTGCAGAGCTCGACAGGAGACAGAAATTATAGCTTATTTTTTCAAGAATTGATCATAATCAGAGTTTATATTGATCTTCCACAGGGCTTGATTCGATCGAATGAGCTTTGAATTGCTATCCGATAAGGATCATCGATCGATCGATTAAGTAACTGATAAGTTAATGATTTCCTATATGAACCGCGACTGTGTTCCACTGTGCCTATCATCATTTCAATTACGATCACAAGCTGTATTTTGGATTTTAACCGGTATAGATTAAGTTGCGGACTTTGGAGTGTATGAATCGATGGCAACGGATCGTTCAATTGATCGATCTTCCATGTTCAGAAGACTGGAAGCGTTTGCATCTAAACACCTTCTGGGAAGGAGTTGGTCTGCAATATCCAACCATCTCCACTCTGCTCCCTGCTAAACCCAAATGTATATGCAATTGTCTTGTCTATAGCCCGAAGCTGCTGGCGGCTATTTGCACAGTTTGAGCCATAATTTAGGTGCGGGTGAGCCATATATCAAGACCAAGATGCTGGATGCTTTGACGGCCAGTCTCAGTCGAGTGTCTGTCGCTGGCTCCGGATCTGGCTCTGGCTCTGTGTGATATATGACCGCAATGTCCTAATGATAATGACGTGCCAAGCTTGCCGCAGTTGTTGCTCTTATTTTTATTCTTGTTGTGGGCGGGCGGACAACAGTAAGAGAAGTATATTGGGGTATGCCCCTAAAAATCTCCTATTTTTGGTTATTTTCTTGAAGCGAGCCCTATCAAATTTAAAATATAATTTCAAAATTTAATCAAAATTAGTGTTTACATTAATTTTTGAAGTACAGAAATGTTATCATTTATTTTTGTTGAAATCTATTCCTAATATTAGGGATATTTTTCAGTAATCCAATAAGCATTTTTTTTTAGTTTTACAAATATTCAGCTCTTCCAATTTTGAATAGAGGTACACATATATACTCTGTAAATAAATTCTTAACGAATTTATTTCTTAAATTACAAAAAAAATATGTATACAAAATCAATTTGATCATAAGGCCTTTATTTTTAGCTGAGTTCATATGTACGTGAGCAGAACTGTGTAGTCGAGCAGCTTATCTGAATAGGTTCCACATTTATTTTTTTTTTTACTTAACTATTGATTTAAATTTGCCGTTTGCTTATTGATCGACGCGCGTTTGACACACTCGGCAAATGTTTACTGAGTGGTTGAGTTGAGTTGAGTGGTTGCGTGGTTGCCTGGTTGATAGGTGATTTGATTGCTTGATTGGTTTGTTGTCACAGCACGCGACGAATTACGTCGGACGTCGGACGACGGACAGATGACGCCCGACGTCCGACGTCCGACGCCTGACACAGTTATGCAAGTTCACACACAACACCCACGCAAATGTTGCCCAGGCAGTTGAATGATTCTCTTCAGTCCCAGTCCCAGTCCCAACTGAAACTCAACTCGGATTGTCGAACTCGATGCAATGGCGATATTTGATATTTGCATAACAAAGACACCGACGACGACGATCGACGGGGACAGAACGACAAATTTGTGTGTAAACAATTCCCCTGAAAACAAGGCAGCTCTCAGCGACTTGGGTCATTTGGCGATATCAGTTGAAAATCGTTCAAAATATTTGTGCACATATAAAAAAAAGAGGAAAAAAACATACAACGCGCGCCAAAATCTTTCTTAAATAAACGATCGTTTAATAAAAACACCTCACCTAACCCCTCTTCAGGCTCTTTATCAATTTGTATCTCTGTTTTTTGACTTGTTGTTATTGGTTTGTTCAAGTGAATTTGTTGTGTGCTGTGTGTGTGTGCTGTGTGTGTGTACAGTGTGTAGGTGTGATTATCTATCCATTTACATATATAGCTATCTGAATATACATTAATACTATATGTTGGCATTAACACACACTTATCGTATGCCAGTTTTATAATTCTTCTATCTATAGCTCACTCTATATATTTGCATAACCAAGTGATTTACATTGCTGTGGGTCTTAACCCACGGAAATACCAGACCGATACGATCCGAAACCGTGTCACTGCATGGGGTAAATGCTAAGTTCTTTTGATTAGGAGATCCTATTAGAATTTTATTGATTCTATTTTAAGACTATCAGTTTAATTTGAAAACTATCTGTGTACCTGAAATCAAAATTCTACATTATCTCAAAAATGCAACGTTCAAAAACCTATTTTATAATCCGATTCTTTTATAATTTACCAATCATTGCTTAAGCTACGTGCTGTGTTTAATCTATATCTGATTTGTTTATATTAAAATTGAACATTATTCCATGATTTTTAATTTTATATACATTTTTACATTTATTTCCAACGTTCGGTATAAATGTACGAAATGCAAAGGTCAAAAAGTATATCCAAGCTAAAAGTCAAAATCAGAAGGGATTTTTTCATTTGGGTTCTGTGATGCCAAAGCAGCGACAATTTACGATGCGCCCCGCACAATTCAAATTCTAACAAACTGTTCATCATCTAAGTGACAGTTTTGCAAGGATCATCATCAGCATGCATCATGCATATACTACCCGAGTACTATACAATATATATATATATACATGTATAAATACAAACATACACATAGGTTGTATGTAGTTTATCACGGAACGATCATAAACTATTTTGTCTGCTGTCACAAAAGTGAACTTCTCTGAATTGTTGTACAGGATTTTCTCTGCTCATGTTCATTTTTGTGATCTGTTTGCATTTTTGATTGATCGCTTTATACCATAGCCCAAAAAAAAAAACAAAAAAAAAAAATTAAATAAAAATGAATGGCAAAGTACAAAATGTAAATATGCTGCTGCTGCCAACCACAAAAATACAAAATAAACGAATAAACCTGGCTGCACTGGCATCGATCATCATTTGGCGGTTTTGTGACGATCTCGGCATCTCAGCGAAACGTCAACGAATGTTGATAATCAAATCAAAGGTCCTGAGAACAGATCGAGAAATTGTGATTATACTCGTGCATTTGGAATCATCAGCAACCATCATAACTTCAACCTTCACCTGTGTGTGTGTGTCTTCGGGTGTTGTTGTTTTCTCTTTGTTTTACTTATTTATATTTATGTTGTTGTTGTTGTAGTTGTTGTCGTTTTTTTTTTTTTGGACTTCTACCTACGCAATGAGAGGATTCGAGGTTGGTGAAATGATCGGCAATCGTTGATATTGATGCATAATTAAATTTAAACAAATCAAACTGCCATTGCAGCAAAGGAAACAGAAATCAAGTTGTACTTGGAGACCACCGCGTAGCGATTGGCGCAAGTGAAATAATTTGCTGGGACGACGGGGTCGAACGATCCGGCGATCATCCAGCAGAGATTCACCATCTCTCAGGCAAAACAAGGCAACAGGCGATCAACAACGACGACCTACACACATTGTAGGTAGCTGCAATAACAACAGCAACATCAACAGCAACATCAACGGCAACATCAGCAGCAACAGCAACAACAACAAGAAGCAGCAGCAACAAGCAACAAGCAACAAAAAACAAGTACAACAACCAACAACTACCAGCAAGTTTGTGGAGCTCGAGATTGGAGCTGCCTGTCTCCGCTGATCGTTTAATCTAGCGCTAAAGATCAGGCAGAGCGTCCTACGTACCAAAAACTGAAATGATTGAATTGTGTCTTGCTGTCGATCAGTGCGTGAGTTGGCCAAAAAGACAGATAGCCAGACGGGCAGACGGGCTGACAGACAGTCGAAGCGACTCTTTGTCGATCAGTCGGCTGATCGCCAGACATTGATATTGTTCGCTTGTACGAGTATTGATGATATTGATGCATGGATCGTTGTTCGATGTTGTTCTTGTTGTTGTTTTTTAGTTGTTGCTGTTGTTGTTGCTGTTGTTGTAATCTTATGTCTCTTCGAGGTTTGTATGCAAAACGATCAACGCTTTGCATAATGTAGACTCTGTAGTCGAACCTGCTCGCATGCAAATCTCTTTAGTCTCCCTGCTTTTTGTCTTATGTTGTTGTTGCTGTTGTTGTTGTTGTTGTGACTTTGAGTCCTGTTTCCGATCGCTGTCGCAGACTTTCACAGTTTTATAACAAATTTGATTGAATTGCCCATTGGTCGTCTTTGTGGCAGACGGAATGGGTTGGCATCTCTCTGTCCCTGTCTCAGCCTCGATCTTCTCAGTAGTCGTATGTCTTTTGACATTGTCTGCACCTTGCAAATGATTATGAATTGATTTTTGATTGCTCTTCAGCATTTATGCGCTTGCATATTATTATATTCTTTTATGCATATATATTTACAGCGATTTGTATACATTTATTTATTTTCCTTATTTTTACCGTTACCTGCATACGATGCCGGCAAACATTGCAACACTCATTTAATCATCATTACCATCATCGAATTGATCTTTGCGATCTTTGTGCATACTTCTCTTCCCAGTAATTAGCGCACACGTGTGTGCCTGATCCTTAGATGATCTAAACATTTGTGTCCATGTCCAAAGTTCCTGTTGCATCTTCTAACATAATCGCAATCGCAATCGCACGTTTTGCACAACAGATCCTGTTTGTTGTTAGATGCATGTATGGACAATGATTGAGTCATTACAGCATCTACGAATCTCGCCATCTCAGCCATGATCCATCCATCTATCCATCCATCATATTGACGAGACTATGAGTTTTGGCATTGTTGTTTTGCATATTTGCTATGCGCTTCAGGTAGCTCAAAAATGGTTTTTAATGAAGTGCCCTAAACCAAGTCCACTCACTGTTCCTCATGTGTGGACTAATGTGTCTTAATGCTTATGCAAAAATCCATGTAACACACGACGAATATCTTAAGAAAATCGACACGAGACAGCGATTTCTCTCTCTCTCTCTCTCTGTGCATCTCTTTCTCTCTAACTCTCTAAGGATTTTGCACGTGCTATGCTCGAGGGACTTTGATTTTTGACAATGGGAGCAGGTAGCAAAATCTTTATATTGTCAGCTGAATACATTTCATATGTATGGTTCAGTTGTGCAGATCCAAAGAAGTCGCTATATATGCAGATTTTGCAAATAGAAATTTGTGAATTATATATTCAACTACAGCTATCAAATTTAGTTAAAGATTACTCGCGTTTGTTTATTGTCTGCTTTTTAAGATACCAAATCTAAAACATTATTTTCATATATGATATACATTACAAATATGCTTTAATATATATTAAATAACTAAGTAGATAAAATGTGAAACTTTTAGTAGGGCTCACAAAGTGATTTAAGGGATCTGTTTGAGTAAACGTAAACACATCGTAAGATAATTGAGCGATTTACGATCCCGCATATTCTATGAAATATTGAAGAGTATTATCTTTTGGCTGCATCTGCTGCTATCTGGTTGACTTAAGCACAAGCTCAAATATAAGCAGGCATTGCGAGCTGATAAGCTTCCATGTAACTGGCAGATGGGGGCCAGTGATAGAGGACAGAGGAAGAGTTAACTTGAATTGGTAGATTGGATTGGGCTTAAATCGATTTCTTATGTTGCCGCACTCTTATGTGATGTGGATGGGAGCGCGAAAGAAAAGTTAAGATTAGCCAAGTGGCAAGTTGACTTTATTATCAGAACTGAGGCCCATATGTTGATGTAAGATATATTAAGAGATAAATAACAGTGCCAGAAACAGATCGATGAAGCTGACACCAAGCTCACCAGGACAGGTGAGAGGAGTGCAACTTTATTAGAGCCTCTTTAACACGATGCTAATTGATAGCCTGCTCTCCTCTCAGCTGAATACTGAATTCTGAGTGAGACTGAAGCTGCTGAAGTTGCTGAAGTTGCTGAAGTTGCTGCTGCCAAAAGACATTAACAAAAGTGGCAAACAGATTGCGCTCAGATCGCCAGATCGCAGAACAGATCAATGCAGATCAGCAGAGATCAGCGCAATTAAAAATGTTATCGCTGTTTGTTGTTAACGTTGAGGAGATCAGCAGCGGGCCGATTTCCTGTGTTGTACAAAAAATACACTATTCCAATTACAGGGTGCTGCACTATGTCATCAAGCTTGACAACAAATTACAGCATTATTTACTGTAATATATATATTAATCAAATATATAATCAAAATATAATCAAATTTTAAGTAATGTTTTGAACTACTTTAAAGCTGGTTAAAAAAATTGCATATTTATTACTAAAATATGTTTTATCATTTTGGGCTCTTCTGTTTGACAGTTTGATTGATCCAAAATTATGTAAATCTATAGCGATATACCATTTAATAGTCGATTTATATATTTGAGCCAATTGTGATACTCTTCAATTGCAGAATTATCATTATACATATCTCTACAACTGACTATTTGCAGTACAAATGAATATGTAAAGTTAATATTTATTAAAAGTGTATTTAAAACTTCGGTGACTGTGTGTGACTGTATTTTTTGTTGTTGTTTTTTTTTTTAAAGTATTGTTTGTTTGTTGCTTCACGCCTTTGGCATTTCGCTGAAAACTTAATTTAATTAATTGCGAGACACACACATTTGCCATAAAATGCAACTCCAGTTGCCGATGTTCCAGTGTCCAGTTTCAGAGCCATATCGATACCCAATACAAGTTCACAGTTCTCGGCACGGTTCGATCATCACTTAAGGCGCAAACTTGAATAATTGGACTTTGCAGTTGGGCCATTTAAAACTGATTCGCTTTACGAGCGTATTGCACTCGCCTTTATGATTGGCAATTAATTAGGCCAAAAGCACGAATGCGAATTCGAATGCGAATGCGATCGAGCTCAGTTCAGTTTGGTTTAGTTCAGTTTGGTTCAGTATCAGTTTCGGTTTCGGTTTGCTCCTTGGGGCTATTTATTTTTACAGCTACCGTATTTAATAGTTGTGCCTCGCCGTATCAAGACATGGCTGCCCGATTTGTTTGCTTAATTAATCGCAGCTGTAATAATAATATGAGCCGAATAGTCGCCTCTCTCCTTTTCAGAGTGTAGTCCTCCTTCTTATTATTTTTATTATTATTATTATTTTTGTTTTTTTTTTTTTTGTTATTTTTTGATTACTAAGCAGCCATGAAATTAGTTTTCTTTCAAGTATTCTTTTTATATGTTTTTGTTTTCAAGTTGAAAACTCGCTCGCTGACTGAATCGATTATCACGCGCAATTGCATTTGAATGGCAAATGTGGCGCATTGCTTGATTGTTATTCGATTGTTGCTCTGTCCGACCTTGGACACCCTTCGCATTTATCCTCACCCTTACCCTTAACATTTACCCTCTAGCCTCAACTTCTTTGGCTGCGATTCGTGGCCCTCACACTTGGCCATTGTGTCGCCATTGTGTGGCGATTCGACATGGCAATAATAATACGTTCCAATTTTTAAATCGAAAGGCATTCCTTATAGCATGCTAATCCTTTGCACTGGACGAGCCGAGACGTGTGTGGGCTGCGCCAGCGCGGGATTAGTGTGCGTGATGCATTTTTTTGTTTGGCATAAAATGAGTGCACCAAGCCCAAAAGAAGATCAACTTGAACACAAAAAAAAAACAAAAAAATGCAGCAAAAAAAAATATATATTAAATGCAAAAAAAAGAATGTATATAAATGTTTTTGAAAATGCATTGAGAGCATAGACTGAAAGTTACGCTTCTATAAATATGTAAGGCATGGTTGGGAAAAGGCTAAACAGATCTTACACAGAGAGAAAATTTCACTAATGATCAAAGTTATAATAAAGATTAATGCTTTCTTAACTCTCAGATGCATTTGGTAAAAGCACAGTGTTAACTTGAATTTTGAATGCTTAATTTAATATGGTTTATTTTATATGCAAAGGCAATCAGTTGACTTTGGGATGATTGCTGATGATTAAAAAATACAAAAAGTGTTTATACTGTATGTAACATAAGTTAAGCATACCCAACTGTAATCATTGCATAGGGTGTAGGGTATAAAAATGCGTTTTTTATTGTAATATTGCTCGACAATCAAAACTATGGAACGAACGTGCCAAGCAAAGATGAGGTCGGAGTGAGGGACCACCCTAATGAAGGAACCGCGTGCCTAGATACCAAAATTTATTACTGCTGTCTTCGGCAGTCATGAGGGACCAGGGAACAGGCACCAGAGACCAGAGAAGCGACCCCTGGCCCTGTGTGAAAGGACCTACATTTTGCTCTCTCGCATGCCGAACACTTCATTTCAATTTTAATTAGAGCACAGCTCGAAATTTTATTCATGTGTAGGTCGGAATTCAAAGAAAAATTGTCTCATTTTTTCAGTTTTCAGTTATCCGTTTTCTTTCACATTTCTATTTCCCATTCAATTCAATTTTAGTTTTAGTTAGTTGCAGCTCGACGTCGGCTCATTTCGTTTGATTTTGCTGCTTGGTCCGCTTGCTCTCGATTATAATTAGATGGCAAAATGCCGCTGCAAGAAATTGATTGTTAAATAATTTTCTTGTGCCACCTTTGCGGCAACTGATTGGCCCGCTGCGGCAACTTTTGAGGCTGGAGACGAGCTGCGGACGAGGTGCCTGCGAGTCGTTTAGCTAAAGTAGCTCGAAGGAGCAGACTATTCTCGAATCCGCTCGACCGATCTATAATTGAGTAAAGTGCATGGAATTAAATGAATGATTTTTAGACAGAGCTAAGAGTTCACGCAAAGATCTAGTTTTAGTTTCAGTTTCCTTTTTTTTTCTTTTTTTGTGGATAGCAGCAGTAATAAGACAGTTTCATAAGCTTTACTCGAGAGTATTAATTTTAATTAATAAAAACGATACATGAATGTAGCTTACAAAATTAAGTGATTACAGATAAGTTTAAGATGTGAGATTGAGCAGTTGTATAGAATAGAAAAAATCCTAATATTTTGGGTTACTTCTTCTGTGCCTTGAGAAATAAAGATGGATATAAGGAAATTTCTTTAGGCGTCGACAAATGAAAATTTTAATAAGAGTTTAGTCACTTCTAATCGAACTACTATTTGTAAATGATATAGAATATGATATATGGATAGTTATAGGTATTAGCCTTGTTTGAAAGGATTGAGTCACTTGAAAGTGTTTTAACGACCCTCGCATTAGCCACTTGCTGCACCCATTCCAGAGTTGTATGCAAAATATGCCGACACAAATCAAAAATGAAATCGCCAATCGCACAGCTAACGAGGCAAATGGAACGCAGCCCAACAGTTGGAGAGGGTGAAGAGGAGGTGAAGGCGGAGGATCAGCAGGGAAAGGTAGATGAGAGCGGGGTGTGGGGGGAGGGAGTATCGTCTGCGCATGCGCGGAAGCAGCCAAACAAAATTAGGCGTACATTTTTATTGGTACGACAGTTGAACTTGGCCTTTAACTTTAGCGACAGGCCAATCGAGTTTTGGACTTACGGATTTGGGTATTGGAATTTGAGTTGTGTGTGTCTTTTATTTTTTTTCCTCTTTTTTGCTTTATGAGAGAGAAATACAATGCAAATCCACTTAAGTGGTTACAGCCCCGACAAACAGGAGATTATATATATATATATATATATTTCTGTGGTATGCCCAGTTCTGCAGAAAGGGACGACAACATCAACAAAAAAGGGTTGTGATTTGTATATCCTTGTTTGTTATGACTAGATTGAGGGCGGAACAGAAGTGGCTTGACCACAAAATATCAAAATAATTTCAAATGAAAACGGAAGAGTTGAGTTTGAGTTTTGTGTTATTCCCAGTAGAAGCTAAGAAGATGACAAATGATGAGCAGGAAGTGTGTCTGTGTCCCATTACCAGGAACTAACCATATCTCGACATCGACAGATACCAGCATACAAGCTGCAAGGACACGCGGCTTGTGTCTGGCGCGTGTTTTGGTTTGAGGCCCTGAGGATATCCTATCCTAGATGCTGGTACGCTGACTGACCGCAACAAGTCCCAGTAGAGAAATCAAATATCCCCGCCAGGTGGTTGGGTTGACTGCAAAAACTGTGACCAGCTGGTCAAACATATTTGCTCTGTCGCTGCCCTGTCTCTCGTGCCATTTGCGCTAATTGTGTCTAAATATTTTGGTCAGAGTCGAGTCGGGATAAACAAAACGAGGACTCAAATGAGCAACAGCCATTATATTTAGATATAGATACATGCGGATTTCAATATTGTTTTGCTGCGACAATTAGAAACTGCTTAGCTTTGTCCTTTTTTTTTTTTTTTTTGTCCATTGCATCGAGGCTCTACTGTGCGCAGCGCAGCATGCTAATAACAGTTAAGAACCCAAAACACACATTTGTTTTGTATTTTTGCTCATTTCAAGGTATTTCTGCTGCTGATGCTGCTGCTGCCGCACGTTGTGCGGTCCCATTTAGAGTTGTGCCTCTATATAGGAAACATATACATTTAGTTGATACCAGCATTGTTCTCATAGACAATGTTTTGACCGCATTGCCAAAACCAAAACCTCCGACTGAGTGTGTGTGTGTGTGTGTGTGCGTGTGCGCGCAAAAACAAAAAGGTCATAAAACTGGCCAAAAGAAAAGCGGGCCAACAACTACACACGTTCTCCTCTCCTCTGCTCTCCTCTCAACGCTAGGTGGTCCTCAATTCCATTCTCATTTCATTGTTATTCTTTTTTTTTGTCACCGATGGCGAAGGCGCGTTTTTATATGCGTGACATCTCTGTTGCGATATATATATATATATATATATATATATATATAGATTTTATTTTGTTCGCATACATCTCTATTATTGAGGAGCAGGGTTCAATTTTCTCGGACAATGTCAGTTTTGGTGGGCGTTCGTCAATTGTTATTGTTGAATTGAGTTCTCTCTTCTTCTCGACATGGCTATTTCAATTGTCATTCGCCAACACGATTCGAGATGCATTCCAGCGATAAGATTCACCAATTGCCAATGCCATTGGATTCGAGACTTATTTTTTTTATTTTTTTTTGGATTG
This sequence comes from Drosophila dives, assembly GCA_035042365.1. NCBI lineage: Eukaryota > Metazoa > Arthropoda > Insecta > Diptera > Drosophilidae > Drosophila > Drosophila dives. Next base: position 15,278,876 of record JAWNLJ010000443.1, on the reverse strand, counting down.
ATTGGGTTGCATCTGCTACCGCAAATTGCATTAACCTGGCCCATGGGCCAAACAATTGAGGCGTGATTTGAAGGCGTTGTGTGCGGTAGCTGATTTCCCTCTAACGACCGCAAATTCATTTTCATTTTTATTTTCATTGTTCTATTGCAATTGTCTGTACTGCAGTTTTCCCGAGGGGGAGAAAAGACTACCGGGCAGAGTCTTCCAGTGAACAGTCTTTATACTGAGAGCCACACAAAACTAGCCAACTCCCTGAAGCAAATGAATAAAATGAATACAAATTCAATTGAATTCCAAACGTTAATTTAAATTAATTAAAAAATACTGTACATTTATCAAAATTTATCTAAGAACAAGAATGGAAGTAATAAGTAAACAAAGCTCAGCAAATCTTAATAAAAGAAAGTAAAAAATTATATTTTTAACTTTAAAACGATATACTCCAATATCATATTCTCTATAATAGATTTGCCCAAAATCCAATGATTAATAATTATCAGTTTAATATGAAGAAATTCGTTTATTTAGAAGTTTATGCAACTGGAGCGAAACCAATGCGGTTGTTGCCCAAATCGAACTCAGTGTAGTACTTTCCGATGAAGATATCACCCAATACCCAGAAATCGGTTCCCATGTACTCGAAGCCCGACTGGCACTCGCCGGCCGACTGGATGATGTATTGAGATGGCTCCAAGGGGTACTGCTTGCCACCAATGGTGAAGGTGAGCACAGGCATCGAGTCAACAGTGGAGCAATCGACGAGACCATCCTCATCAACATTGAGCAGATCGTTCAGGATATCGTAGGCATCACCGCTGACAACCAAGAGGGAGGTGCCGGTATCGGCGATAGCCTGGAAATTCTCGCCCAAGGACTGACCATTAATGGTGGCACTATCCGCAGTAAATTGCCAGTAGCCCTCCTCGGAGACGGGCACATAGGTCAAATCGCCAGTGTACATAGCTGGATCGGAGCCGCCAAAGATCAGCTCACCACCATCTGTGGTCGATGTACCGTCACGGGCAAGATAGAATGAAAAGACAGAATCGTCAACCAGACCCTGGGAGACCATGTTGTAGAAGGGTGGCACAACATCATCATTGGCAAGTGACTGGTAGGCCATGCCAAGGATACCGTCGAACTTGGCATTGTTAAAGCTGGTGCCAGGCTCGTTGGTGGCCTCAGCAAAGGTCTGGCTCTTGATCGACAGACCGCTGACATCAACGGTATCGGTGGACAGGAAACCGGAGAGGCTGCCCGATCCGTACTGGATGGAGATTTGCTCGCCATTGGATTCATAGGTGGACGACTTGTCATGATTGTACTTGTTGTGCTTCATGCAGGCAATATCGAGGAAGAAGCAACGGCTCGAGGGCACCCACAGATTGGAGGATCCCGAGTCGAACAGCACCTTGAAGCTCTGCGGAGGTGTGCCAATGGAGATGGCACCATAGTAGGCCATGTTGATCGAGTTGTCGAGGTGCTCCTCGGCATTGATGCGAGCGTATGGCACATTGTACTTGGCACGCAGATAAGCCTTCTCTGCCTTCACATTCCCACGGGTCTTCACGAAGTTCTCGTGCTTCAGGATGGGGACGCGATGGAGCTCAGCGCTGGCGAGGGCCAGGACCACAGCGAGTACGGCTATTTTCAGCATATTTTCAATTGGTGTCTACTTGATTTCGACTTATTCTGAATGAATGCCGATTGTGCTATTTATACTAAATCGCCTATCAATATTCGCCCAAATAGTACTCGTGCCATTCAATCGAACCACTGCAACTGATAATGTGATTAATTTAATCAACGATTGTGTTCTTATCAGAAGGGGTATAACGATTAGAAGTCTGCTTCAATTTTTTAAATCTTGTCAATTCATACTCCTTGGTTGTTGCTTTTCTATTTTCTATTTTTGCGTCCTCAGATTACGTTTCCCAAGTCGCAGCAAAATTGTCAATCACCTCACTATCTTCCAGCTGTACTTGACTGGACATCAACAGCAAAAAAATCTATTGTGATTATTATTCCCATTTTTTTTTTTTTTGAAGAGGGCATTAGTTATGGACGGACCGACGCTGTCTGTAGCACTTGAATGGGGAAAATACGCAGCCATTGATACATACGCAGATATTATATTAATCGGAATATTCCTTCAATCAGTTCAAAGACTGTTTAATCCGATCGTTCGATATTGCCACGAATCGCAATCATGTCATCATGTCATCATATTCCTAACCAAGTCTATATAATAATGCTAATATCATAAGCGAAGCCAAGGAAAAGATTTTATTGTCAGTGCTGAAATATTAACTGGAACGATGCCATTTCTTTCCAAAAATAGTGAACATTACTTATGCCAAATATTATTTTATTTTTTTTTTTACTTAATTGTAGTATTATGCTTGGTGTCAACCATTCAGGAAATATCATATTGCTATATTTATTAATCCATGAGCTGATTACTGAAAATATCTTAGGCATTTTCGGAATCAACCAAAAATCTCTCAAATATCTAAACTAAAGACGAGGGCCTGACATTTGTGGTACTACGGCTAGTTTGGATTGTCAATTCTGAGATTTATACGTTTATTTTCAATATTGGCAGAATGGATCGTAGTTAAGTCAAATCACTGCAAAAGATTTGCTCGAGATAATCTGCCTAATGTCTTTCACCATTCCGATTGTGCGCTTTTCAAGTGGGCCTTCACATCAGTTTTGAATAGTTATATTCATCGGATGTTTGATTACTTTATAGAATATATGTAGATTCTTTTATACATTAACTAAAATCTGGTATAAATTTATCTAAAGCTTATCTCCTTTGAGTGGCTTATATAGTTTAAATACCTTGAACTCCATACAAATTTATGGAAATAATTTTTACTATCTGTAAATATATGTATCTTGAACAGCTGTAACAGCCGAGTTGATTTAGCCATGTCAAGTTTTTCTTATTTCATTGATAACTTCGTCTATTCCCAATATCGATAAGTATTGTATTGCTATGGCAATAAAAAGCACAATTCTCAAAATATATCTTTCATGTCCGCTGCTTAAATACTTTGACTTCGTATTTTTAATCGAAAGAAATTACAAAAGTTATAAAATCGTATAAAATCTCAATGTAAAAGTTGGAGGAAGCAAATAATTTATTTTCGATCGTTTCACTGCTTATCAGTTTCAGCGCAGAGACTTATGATAAATTTTAATTTTAAACAAAAAAAAAAGATAAGAAATTTTATAAATAGCTTAAAATTCCTCAGTTCAGATAATTCAACATTTTCCATAACAAGGCCAAAACCAACACGCCCATTTCCAGGGCAGGCATCCTTTGCAAATTTCCAGCCCCTCCACCCGCAGTGTAGTGTAATCCAGTAATTGATGCAAATCCGACACGGTTCTGCTGCAAATCAAACTCTGTGTAATACTGGCCAAGGAAGACATCACCCAAAATCCAGAAATCTGCAGAAATTTGCTCAATACCCAGTATGCATAGTCCATCCGCAAAAAAAGTGTAGGCGTCGCCGGGAACACCAAAGATCTTGCCGTTAATCGCAAATTTAAGCACTGGAAAATCCTTAATTTTGGAGCAATCAAATTCGCCATTCCTAACACCAAGCACCTCCATAATTATCTGATAGGATGCGGCTGGTGCCAGAATCAACGAGGTGCCCGTATCGGCCACCGCCTGACAGTTTTGGCACAAGGTGTGACCATTCATCGTGGCATTATTCATCAAGAATTGCCAGTAATCCTCTCTCGTCACATTCGCATAAACCATCTCGCCAGAAAACAATCTAGGATCGGATCCACCGAAAATCAATTCACCACCAATGCTGGCGGTACCGTTGTTCATCAGATAGAACGAGAAGATCGGTTGGCTGACCAATTTCTGACTAACCATATTGTAAAACGGCGGCACCACGTTATCAACAGCCAGGTTCTGATAGCCCATTCCGAAAATGCCATCAAAGTTACCTGTCAAAAATGTGCTGTCCTCAAATGTGGTCAGTGCCAATGACTGTTTCGTTATATTCAAGCCATTCACATTGACAATATCAGAACAGAGATAACCCGTAATGTTGCCACTGCCATACTGTAGGGATATACTGGTTCCATTATACACGTTGGTGGAGGAGGCGTTCGCGTTGAACGTATTGTGATTCAGACAGCTGGAGCATTTATTCGAGGGCACCCAAAGATTCGATGAGCCCGTATCAAACATAACCTCAAATATCTGTGGTGGTGTGCCAATAGTGATGAGGCCATAGTATTGCAAATTCAAGTAGTTGCTCAGCGGCTCCTCATGAATGGCTGGAGTCGTAGTCGTTGGTGTCGTTGTTGTTGGTGTCGTTGTAGCTGTTTGGGTCGTTGATCCTGCCGCTGTTAGCTGGCTATTGTATTTTTTAAGCACATGAGTTACCTCGGCCTGGATATTGGCACGTGTTTTCACAAAGTTTTTGTGCCTGAAGATGGGCACGCGATGCAGCTTGTTGACACTGCTACCACTACTCCCACTGGTCAGGATCAGCACCAGCAGGAGACCGCCCAGCACGAAAACCGACTTCAGCATGTTGGTATCGTCTTTGATTCACTAAAGTTTGGAGCAAGCGTTCCATGCATACTTATATGTGGCGAGTGTCGTTATCGAGACAGGTGATTCAATCAAATCCCTTAAAATCAAACATAGATAAGATTTCCCGTATACCCCCTGAACCCATTAAGAGTAGATCAAAAGAGTATCCAGATGTTCTTCAAATAAAAACAAATAATCTATATCATATATGGTAAATATATTTTATGTATATATGTTCTTGATTAGCGACAAAATTTAAACCTAATCCTTTTATCCGTTTATCTGTGACTTTATTTATGACATAAATACATACGTATAAATACATACATATGTATATGTGTATATATATAAGCTGTGATGAGCAAAGACTTGAACTCAAGGTATCTCGTAGTCGAGCATTCCTCATTCTATTTTCTTTATATCTTTAAACTTGGAGCCCGTTAATGGCATTTTAAGTCCCCTCACACATTATGTGATAGCACAAAATTAGATATGAGAAAGGGAATCCGGCCAAGGGTTCGTCATAAGTGGCGTGGCCGACGTTGAGTCAGTACAAGACTTAATATGCTACAGAGACTAGATACAGTTTTTTTTAGCCAAATTTGCACAGGTCACCAACATGGGAAAGTAAAAATGTTTTGGTTAAAGTTTGTCATTCAATTTGGCTCTGGAGCCTATCAATCACCAATGTCAGACAAAATGTATTTCTTTTACTATTTTCAGCTTTTAACTAGACAAAAATGTATACAATTATCAAATAGATTAGATAATATCTATCAAACTACGATAAATCGAATAAGAAACTGGTAGCAACTACTTCGTTATCAAAATTAGTTTAGTTTGCTACAATTATTTAAAGAAAACTAATAAAAAATAAAGTAGGTCAAATTATATACTTAATATTAACTCTTTTTTGTTTTAAATTATTATTTTAATTCTGTTTAGGTGCTGTTTAGGAAACTACATTATTTCCCAATGAAGACATTGCATATAGATGTATAATCCGATACAAAGTATTCTGCAGATAGCTTCATCAGTCGAGTCATACTGCAAAACTGAAAATGTGTCTATTTAAAATGTTCAAAAAGTATCTTAATCTGCAGCCACGCCCATTCACCCAAAGTCCGCCTTAGCACTTTGGCAAAGGGCCTAGGGAAAGGCGCGCGTGCTGGCCCACGGCTCAGAGCTCATTACGTCAGCCTAATCCAAGCGTCAAGCATGTCCACGAGGAGAGCTATGACTACGCAGTGGATCGGGATGAGGATCAGGATCAGATGATGGGTGGACAGCGGGCCAAGCTGTTAAGCGCATTCGATGCGCATGCCGCCCCGTCTCCTGTCTGATTTACCTTTCACTTTTCACTATTCCATTTACCATTTCCATTTCCCATTTCGAGTTTTCCATTGATCTGCTGAAAATTAATTTAGTTAAAAACCTAAACGAAAAAAGGTGTTGGAAATCTCTGATTACGTCGGGTAATTTTATACTGCCTGATGTGTAATGCGAGTAATTTTCCCGGCCTTCTGCGTTTGCCCCTACTTTCGCTTTGGTGTTTTTTCATTCATTTTCTTCTTTTTTTTTTGACACATTTTGGTGCTAGGAGCAGCTCAGCCATTTAAAATTTCTCCCGATTCTCTCCACTTTGTGATTCGTTATCATAATCATATTTGCTACGCCAGCGCGTTGGATGAGTGTGCAATTCTAAGCCGAGAACTATCCACACAGGAAGCAACTCAATTTGTACGAATATCCTGTGCAAGGTGTCGTGTCCTGCCGCCCTCCCTCACACATATTCTGTGTGTTATTTTTGTGGTTTTCCTCATCGTTTTGATAGCATTTCCTTGTCTCAGAGGCGTTTACCAAAAACATTTTTCTTTATACTAAAAAAAATAATAATAAAAATATATATTTTCTTGTTACATTTCCTTCCGCTTCGCTTGTAATTTCAAACGCCAATCACATTTTTTCTATCTACGATTATCTTAAAGTGTTTCTCTTTTTTTTGTTGGATTTAACAACTTTTAAAACGCTAAAGACAGTGGCTGATCGATCCACTTTGTAGAGAGACAGCAAGAGCGACTGCTCCCGAAACAAGTGCTGACGTTTCCCCAGCCCCACTTGTGAGCCTGTCCACTTCCATAGATATCTAAATTTGTTTGCTCTCGAGGCGATGACAGGCTGGCGAGTCTCGTGATTTAAACGCCTGTTGCCTGTCAATTATACGTCACGATATGCAGCTCAGAACTCTTTCACAGCTCAGCTCAGCTCAGCTCAGAGCAGCAGAAATCCCAAAGACTTAGCCGAGACACTTGTCCCTCACTCAGCTGCTGCCTCAGATACTTTGTGGGGATGGATGGATGAGCGAGTATCTCCAAGCGCGTCAATCATTCAACGCTTCGCTATCTTTCATTGCGTGCACTTGCAATGAGGATTTTTTCAATTTGTAATACAGTTCTGGAGATAAGTACCGAAATAACTATTAATACTAAACACGCCAGCTAGTTGGACATGAAAGAGATGCAGCTGCTTTAAATCATGGAGAATTCGCTACAAAATATTTTATTAATTATATATATATATATAGAGATAAAGAGAACAGTTAACTAAGTACTTGGTTTAGGTCTCTGATTTATTTTGTACAAATATGTATAATATTCAAGTTAAGATGATCATTCAACTTAAAACAAACACAATTTTCTGTGCCTTCTTAACATGAACTTAATAAAATATTCAACTTACATTTTTAAATCAATCAATTAAAATATAAATATATATTGCCTTTTAATTCTACAGATAATAGTTGCTTTATAGTATTGTATATATTTATTTTAAATTCCTATGGCGAATATCATGCTGTCTATAGAATATTTTCCTATGGCAAATAGACCATACCAACAAAATCACTTTGAAGTAATGGCTAAAATCAGTATTTAAATGCCAAGTTACGCCCACATCGTATTTTGGTGTGTATCTAAGTTGTGGGCTGTCAGATTGATTATTTATATTTTTATATTCTATGCAAAGTGTTATTTAAGCGCCAGCGTCTTTTTCAATGAGAACGCCCCCTGAGAACTATGAAGGACTTCCGATCGAGTCTGCTTTTGAATGAATCCTTGGCAGCCAAGAAATTAAAAAGTGTGCTCCTCAATTAAAAGACAACCTGCTGCGATGTCGGCGGCGTTTGCTCTGAATTTCTCTCTATCTCTCTCTCATTTAAAGTGAATTTCAATATATCTCCCTTTCAGTCTATCATTGTCTGTAGATTTGTGGGGTGTAACCGATGTTTGAGGCAAGTGTTTGGGACATAATTGTTCACGCCTTGGTCGCGTAATAGACACTTTGATGCGCCGGCGCTATTGGCCTCAATACTACTACTACGACTATTAATCGCCCAAAATAGGAACACAAATACACACATCCTGCCCAGCCTCTTCTTCTGGTACTTCTTCTGGCTATGCAAAGCGTCGCTAAATGATGAAGCGTGTGCCGTTTTCCCTGTGATCGCAACTCGGGCGCCGAATCGCAATTGGTAAAATCGTCCGTTTGACTGAAATTCCCAGTAAAAATCGAAAATTGAGTGCCTGCTGCGCTATTTGAGGCGAGCCAGGTCAGAATCAGGTGCCGGGGATCGGAGATCGGAGAGGTACGGTTCAGGGTTTTCGGGGCTGCCCGCTGCTTGTACTTAATTGCAGTTACCAAAATTGATTCTCCTATCTGTAACTGTATCTGTATCTGTATCCGTATCTGTATCCGTATCTGTTCTGCATTTATTAGACATGCATTTTTAGCGAAAAACCAGCGTCGGCGACAAGAGGATAAGATTAACCCGCATTGGGCTACAGCCACATAGGATATCTGCAACGATGACTGTGATTCAAGACGTCTAAATTAGATAGATATATATTTAAGCCAAGCTGAGGGACTTGCAGCAGCCGTAGTTGCACGTGCAACAGTGCAAGCTAGATTAAAGGTGTGATTGACAATTTTGTTTTAGCTGCGTGAACTATGGCGATAAGGCAATGCGGCGTGTTCTTAAGAAAAACAAATGTACTTCATAGATACAAATGCGTGTTACCAATACAAATATAGTCCATATTCCATAGATATAATTTCGAACTTTAACTAATCTTCTAGATACAAAAATATACAATACATAGGATTGGAATATATTTATATATATATATATATATAAAAGTAGAACTCGATTAGATTGAATATGGAGAGTTGCTCATACATATATGTATCTCAAAGATTGCACGTTCAACCGTTTCTGTAGGAGGAGGCAGCAGCATGGAGCGTTGTGCAGACGCCCGTTTTTTGTATTTATTTTTATTTTTGCTAGTGGGTGTGGCAAGTAGGGCAAAAGAGTAGCCGCCGCCGCCGCCGCAAAAGAATTGTTGAATAGATTCTTCGGGGCAGTAAGCGAAATGTATCTTAAAAGATTTTCATTCTATTCACATGACTTTTAATGCTGTCAACGCGCAGACCGCCGACTGTTGCAAGCTACTGCTACGACGGAGTTGCTCACTTTGCTGTTGCTGCAGCCGAATGTGGGCCGTTGCATGCGACACAATGCGTGCAACAATGGTGACAATTTCACATCTTAATGCACATGAATGCGCGTTAAAAATTTGCCGCCTTCTTTGACCCGAGGCGGCTACTTTTCGTTTTCCTTTCATTTTTCCGGGTTTTTTAGTTTGCATTTTTTTTTTTTGCCTTGGATTTTGGCAAAGCGTATTTTGGTTTTTGATAAATCGATTATCGCATCGTAGGAGGCGGTCGCAAAAACAATGCGATGAGCAAAAATAGAAAAGGGAACCCCGAACCGAACCGATTCACAATGCAATCAGAATGGCCATCAACATCATCCTCATTGTCAACCTCAACCTCTCGTCGTCATCATCATCATTATCCTCATCATCGGTTTTTGTATGTTGTTTTTTTTTCTGTTTTTTTTTTGGTCTTTGTGGTCGCTGAATGCAGATCCATCGATCGAAGTCGAAGCCGCAGTTTTGTGGTTGACATTTTTGTGTATTCTGTGTTACGGTCGGTGACTTTGCTTTGATGCCCGGCATGGGGCCCTCTCACAGCCCCTCTCCCTCTCCCTCTCCTTCTCCATCTCCGATACCGATCCAGATACAAATCCCAATTTTCGACTATGACTGTAAAACAGGCGCGGGTTATTCCTCTGTCTCCGCTTTGTTTTGATTTCGCTCTTTGCTTTTCTCTCTTCTCATTTTTGCTTTTTGTTTTTTTCATTTTGTCTAGTTCTGATTTCTCGATGCGATTTTAACTAAATCTGCTTTTTGGCCATAGAACTCGCCGTGTTCACATGGCTAAAAAAAAAACCGCTTAGGCTGGTCAAGCGTAGATACTTTGCAATGATACAAAATGGAGCTGTTGTCTTTCAAAATGTGTGCAGTGAAAATCTTGATTAATTATAAATGAGTACTATCTATGCGATATACTATATGGAATCTTTCTGTTTCCAAATATTGCAAATGAACAGAAGATTGCTTGAGGATCACTGGGAATCGAGTCTGTTATTTTACGATTATTTATTTATAATGATTAATTAGGTAAATACAAAATCTATCCGAAAACATTATTAAAAAATATTTTCACACACTAATAATCAAAATGTAAATTTATTATGTTTAAGTCCAAAGTCATTTTTAAAATTAGATAAAATTAAATGAAACAAGTTAGAATGCTGAAGTCGAGTGAGCTTGATTACAATATACCCTCAACACAGCTGTTAAATTAATTCTTGATTGATTGGCAAAATACCCTTTAAAAATTTTGCACCCAAATGTAAGCAGGTCTGCAAGTGCATACAGAAAATGCTTGAGGAATGGAATCAATTTGATATACTCGATTATAGACTGGGAATTTGTTATCCGTTCTTATTGCAACTTGGACAGGTGATTAGTAATATGCATATGCATATTTTATATTCATTAGATTAGATTCGAGTCTGTCTTTCAAATTGCAGTATGTACGAAGGGAGTTATCGATAAAAGAAAGCAAACTTGATCTGCGATTTTACGATTTTTATTTATTTCAAATTTGCAGTCTTATAAAAACGGAAAGACTATGATTTTCTTTAGGCATGGACAATTTACATTTGTAGAATAAGTTTAGTTCTGGCTCATAATGTGCTAGGACTCAGTATTGGTTTAGCACGAGCCTTTGTTGTGTGTTTTTGGCAAGGAGGCAAATACATATATATATGTATAATGCAGATCCCTTGCTGATCTCTCGCTGAACTCTCAATTATGGCCCGTGGGCCGTGACATTGTCGCGCCTTTTAAAGGCAAGAACACATGTGTGTTCTGGGATTTCTGTACGTTAGTTGTTCCGGTTACACTTGCCAAAAAGAAAAAAAAAAAATAAAACGCACTTGTGCTTCTCGCAAATTTTCACGGGCGGAAAACCCCGAGGGTTTTTCTTAAAGGAAACAGGTAGAAATCAGCGAGAAATTTAACGATTCATTCGACACGCTCAATCGTCGTGACGAATGTCAAAATTGTCCTTTGACAGCCAGGACTCACTATGCGCGTAATGCTAATGACCAGATACTGAGAGCCGCCCCGCAGTCTGGCAAAGGCAAATGGAATCTATAATGAAGAACTGTCGCAATTCGCCTTGGCTCACCTGGGCGCAGCTAGCCCGAGTAGACTAGCTGACCTAGACTATGTTGACCTTAGCGCTGACCTTTTGATAGCAGCGCACAATAAATACAATAAAACTGAACATAGTAACGGGGAGCCATCCCAGAAGCGGGGGAGTCTTTAATGTAGACTCCAGAATAAGAGCCACGCTTCAATGAACAATTTCCTCAATGCAGCACAGATAGGCACTCGCGCTACGGGAATGTCGTGGAAATATAAATGATGAACAGAAAATATAAAGGAAAATATAAAAATTGAAATCACTTTTCATGCGACTGAGCCTGAGAGAGAGGGAGAGAGAGAGCGAGAGGGGGAGATAGCTCCAGACAATAGTCACAGGATATTCCAGTGAATTCCTTTCAAAGGCATTTTTGCTTTTCGTTTTCGCTTTTCATTTTTGCCTTTGGCATTTTGCTCCATTGTTGTCTAGTCCATAGTGTCCTGGATGATATGCTCGATATGGCTTTTTGCTTGTGCTCTAAAAACGCTCTGACATTGATTGCCTGCGACGGTTTATTGGACCCCTGTTTGCCATGATGAGAACCTGCATGCATGCCATGGAATTGGACACGTGTGTGCACATATTTGTGTGTGTATCTGTGTGTGTGTCTGTGTGTGTGTGAATGCAACTGCGTCGTTGTATACATTGATCCTTGCGCGCTTTTGTAATATCTGCGGTTAGTTTCCATCATGTCAACAATTAAGTCAAAGTTGAAACCCGCATTGCTTATCTCTCTTTCTCTCTCTAACCCTCTATATCTATCTCTGTCTGTCTTCCTTTTGTGAAGGGTTGCGATCGGTAAAGTCATTTAACTACTGACAAACAGTTCACACTGTGCTAAATGTAGCGTGTGTTGAGGATCAATAAAACAAAATGCGATACCAAAGTGAAATGCAATATCGAAGATTACCTTTTTGGCTGTGCATTCAGTTAAATACTTTGGCTTTGAGAGTTTTCGTAGATAGTCAAAAGAGGTATTAAAGGCTGTTGTTTCATGCTGATAGACAATCTACTCACATTCGGTGATTTCAGTACAAGTTTCCATTGCAGCGACTGACCTGAAAAGGTATGTTCAAATAGTAGCTGCAAAGTATCACTTAACAAGAGACTACAGATATGGGATATATAAATAAATATATATATATATATAAACATTTATATTATTGCGAATTCTTGGTATTTTCTTAAGCTGAATGTTGAAGAACTTCAGATTGTATCACAAATCAAAATAGTTTATAGGCTAAGGCATAGTTAAGATCGGTAATCTTGACATTTATTTATTTTTAATAAAAAGTATTGATATTACTTTGTATTTGTGTATTATTTACGTAATCAGAATGCAATTTTAAAAATTATATTTTCTCCCGGTATTTGAAATAAATATGCAACATTTAAAATAAAAATATAAATTCTAACGCATAATTAGAATTCTTGGTATTTTCTTAAATTGTAATTACTATTTTCGAAGAACTTCTAATTGTATTAGAACTGAATCGAGTTAAGATGTAAAACTTTATGGTTTTTTTTTTATTTTGGCTGGTAGCACTTGATGTCGCCTTATTAATGAGCTACTAGGAAAGTGGACAACTCCGACAACAACTACAACTGCCACTTGACGCCTGGTTAAGTGCGAAATTTGACAACTCGAGATTCGAGTGCTCGTGGAGAGAGAGAGAGAGTTAAAGAGCAAACGATGGATACTCTGCACTATTCAAATGGGAGTTCTTTGGTGTTTTTTCTTTTTAGGAGCAACAAGCGTTCTCGTATTTTGACACATGGCTCATAAATCTTGTCTAGCGATGCGCGCTGGCGACGCCGTCATAAAGTCACATAACTCACTTATACAGGCACATAGTTCAAATGCAAAGATGCTGCCAGAACACAAGTGTCCTCGCGACATCGAGCTAGAAGAGGAGAGGAGAGGAGTGCAGAGAGCAAGGAGCGTGTGTCCTTAAGGACGCGGGTGCGCCCAGTTTTCTTTGAATTGCGACATGATAAAATAACATGCGACTCGTATTTCTGAGCAACAACAATAATATGAAGTAAAAGGCGCATTACAAAAATAAATAAACGAGGAGCACTTCAGTGCCAGGACATGGCAGGACATTGTATATGGAGCCAAGAGCGGTCTGCCTACCAGACAGGACAAGATGCAAAACAAATACGCACTTCCTGCAACAAAAACGGCGGACATGTCTCGATCTAAAGTGGCGCACAAAAGAAGTTACTTCCTGGCAAAGGACCTACTGAAAAAAGAGGACCTGCGAACAGAGATCGAGACCGAAAGAGAGAGAGATGGAGCGAGAGAGATTGAGCTGGTGAGCTCAAATGAATTTATTGCAATTGCTGTCATTTGAGTCCTGAGTCCTCGTGAAATCTTAGCTAAAATTGCATAAAAACTCTGGCGATATCCTCAATGCCGAGCCTATTAAAGGACATTGGCTTAGTCCCGTATTTTGACACCTACGCCTCACTCAAAGTCCAGTCCGAGTTCAATCCACATAAGCTTCTTTTAATATCCGCTGGCATTTGTATAGCCTGTTCGTTCGCTTAGTCGAATCTGGGTCCTTCCTGGTCTTATCCTGCCCGGTCGCATCTTAAGCTGACATACAATCATATCTCGTATTGTCCTTTGCCTCGAGGCTACCGTCTTGCAATATCTCTCTTTCTCTCTCTCTCTCTTTGTCTACCTACTGCTGCTCTCTGTCAAGCCTCCATGCTCATCTTGCTTCCTTCCTTCCTGTCTAAATGTCTTTTTATTTTTTGAGGTAAATTCTCGCTTTTTTTTTTGCTACGTTCTCGTGTTTCCTGTCGCGCAGCCAGGGCGGGTCAGCTGTGCGTAGGCAACACCCATTTACCATATTTGCCAGCATCTCCCTCTTGTTCTCCATGTACCGCTCCCTCAACTATCCATCATTTAACAGCCAGCAGTTTCTTTGCACGTGTCCAGCATTCACATTTGCATACATTGTTCAAATTTTTGTGGGCTTGTCACAATTTTACATTTTTACTTGGATCGCAATGTTAATGAGCCCAACCCAAAATTGAATGCTTGCGTCTTGGCACACGCCCAACCAAGAGACAAGCTTCATCAATAAGGTAGTAGGGTCTACGTGGTAGGATCTAGTGTTTTGGTGGTTGGGTTGCGCGTTAGGCGTTTTTAGGGGTAGTCACGAGGCGCGAGGCTTTCTACCCCGCGAGCGGAAATGCATTTTATGCCTTGTGATTACCAAGCGTCCAGCTTTTTTTTTTGTTTGTTCCTTTGTTCCGACTTGGGGTGCGCCTGACACGTGGGCTCCTATCGCAGCTCTATTAAGTAGTAAGTTTGTCCTCAACCAGCTGGTCGTCGTCGCTCGTCGCTCGTCCTTTCTGTTTGACGTGGTCCGCATCGGGCGCTCAGGCGTGTCTTTCTATTTCCGCCGGGCTCGCGGCTCGCGCAATTTATGCGCAAAATACCAAATTGAAACTCGTTAAAAAATATATTTACTATTATTTCCGGTCGAGTGTTGATTATTATTAAGTGAGTGGGTTGATTTACCCTTCACACAATGAAACCAGGCGCCGGAAGTGACCAAAAGTTCTCTCTCTCCGAGTGACTCATTCATTCGAAGTATTCACCCGGTATAAAATTATTTTCTTTAACTCTTTTTTTTCCTAGTTAAACATTTTTGTGTAAGCCACAATTTAATTTCCAGATCTTCGCTTTGACTCATATTATCATATTCTACAGATCTACAAATTTTCAACATTTTCCTTTCGATCTATTTATAAAAATAGTTTAATTTTCGATGTACTTGAAGCCACTTGAGGGGAAGAGAGTGCTATAAATCATTACTTTTCATGCGGATAAGATATTTGAGTAATTCATATACTTAAGAAATAAACTCAAAAAGGCTTAGAAAGGTTTGGAACTCTCTCGAAGATTTTTGACTGAAGTTGAGCGTATATTTTATGAGTTTTGGTAATAGAATATCTACATTTATCTATAGATAATGTGACGCAATCTATTAAAGACTTTCAGTTAATTTTTTCCTCGAGAGTTAAACTCCTGAAAGAATTGAATTGGTTGCCTTTTGATATAGTATGAACCTTTAAATATTTTATCTTTAGCTGCTGATCATTTATACCTCCAAGATTCAGTAAAAAAAATATATCGATTTAAACTGACGAACCTTTCAAATTCAATAGTATGCAGAAAATGTATAAATCGTCTAAATTTAATATTTTGTTCCACTGTAAACATAATGAATGCCCAAGGACTTTATTTATGGACATATTTAAGCTGTATAGGAATCTGAAATTTAGCTGAAATATTCAAAAGTTGTTGTTGATTCAATGAAAAGATATTGTTTGAATTTCGTTTTAAAATTGTTTTTAATTTTATGTTTTTATTATTGCATTTCAATAATAATAATAATAATACTTAGGAGCTAGTTTAGTGTCTTCCATGCTTATAACAAATACTTAAAATTATGAGAAAAAAAATAGTAATTCTATGTTTTAAATCATTGTCTTCCATGCTTAAACTATGAAAAAAAATTGGTTTGCTTAAATGCTAGGAAACTTATAGAATCTGGGACTTGTTTTGTTTTGTTGTTGTTGTTTTGTGTTTTCACTAAGGCAACAGTTTTCCATATTTACATTTTGTACAGGATTTGTGTTTTTGGTTTGGCTGGAGTGGGATCACTAGGATCTTTCTCACTCACTGTTCCTGCCACGAGGAGATGTAATCAAGCAGCTCCTCATCGTCGGGCTGCTCATCGCTAAAGCTGTCAAATGACTCAAATTTGAACTGTTGCTGCTCCTGTTGTTGTTGTTGTTGCTGTTGTTGCAGTTGCTCCTGGTCAGGAATCTCCTGCTTCACATAGCTGGCAGACAGATCGGAGGCATCGCTATACGAGGGTGTTGGTGACGCAGAATGATACGAATGCTGATGATGATGATATGGAGCACCAGCCGAAGCAGTTGGAGGACTGTCCAGACTATCGTTGTAGTCCTCGTTGTAGCTATCGTTGCTGCACTCATCCGTTGTCGAGCTGTTGCTGAAGAGCAGCTGTGCCATCGGCTGGCCATCATCGCCGAGCATGTCCTGGAGACCACGGATATATTCAACAGCGATGCGCAGAGTGTCCACCTTGGAGAGTTTCTTGCTGGCACCGCGACCGCCATTCGACAGCGAGTTGATGACCGTCTGGGGTAAATGCTGGCGCAGATTCACAAATCCATTGTTCACCTGCTTCACACGATTGCGTTCCCGTGCGTTGCGACGTGCCACCGATGGCATCGCCTCGGCGCCACCATACGGCAGAGTCGCAAAATTGTTGAATTTCTTTTTGGCCATCATGGGACCCACTCCAGATCCCGCTGCGGCATTTGTCGTCTGTTGCATATTCTGCAATTGACTGTTGCCCAGTGGCTGTTTGGGCGCAATCAGCTGATGTTGCTGCTGGAGTAGTAGCTGTTGCTGCAGTTGATGTTGCTGCTGATGCAGCAACATAATGTTGCCGTTGGTAAGCTGAAAGTGCTGGTAGCTGCTGCAGATGCTCGTCATGGTGAATGAATAATCCTGGGTAGCTTTGTAGGCTGCGAGAGTGTGTAGTGTGTGTTGACTGTGTGGAATCAAATTCCGCAATGATAAACCTCGTCCTGCGCACTCGCCCTTAAGTACCTTTGCCCGTTGGCTCTGCCGACGCCGACAGCGCTGCTGCTGCTGCTGCCTGATGTTGGTGGTGGCGGCGAATCGCTACCTGCCTCAGTCCCAGGCTCAGGCTCAGGCACAGGCACAGTCTCAGCCTTAGCTTCTGCCTGCACAAGTGATCCGCTCTCTTTCTCTCTCTCTCTCTCTAGAGAGTGCACCGAAATTAGGGGTTATGGGTTATATAGGGGTTGTAGCTCACTCTCTCTCTTGTGCCAAATGTGGGTGCTTGTCCTTATTCTCTCTGTCTCTCCTTCTCACTCACTCTCACACTCGATCTGTATTGCCTCTCGCTCGATCTATTCAACTTGTCCCGAGCATCTTTGCTTTTTGTCAGTGTGACAATGCTGCATTCTTGTCTTGTCTTTTCTTCTCCTCTATTCTTCTCATCTCTTCTCTCTTTCACACAATTTTCTTTAGATTTTTGTGTTTGGGAAAACTACGTCGAAATCGAGACTTAAATCTTTTGCACAATGCACTGCTCCTAGCTGCAGATCCTTGTCACAAAACTGCATGTAAAAATAAAAAACTGAAATGAAAATAAATAATATATATATATATATATATATATATATATATATGTAGGAGAATTCACTTTTCAATGCACTTCCAATCTTTGTGAGGTATTTAAAATAATAATAGTAGTACATATAAAAATAATAAAATTTATATATATATTTAGATATATATGTATGTCTGCCTCTATGCAGACATGAATGTAATCCATCATGTGAGCTACACTAGCTTCTGCATTGCCCTCCACTTGACACTGCTCAAGGCCTGGGATCTGTGCGATCTGTTGGCCTTGGGGCAGCAACAGCAAACAGCAAACAGACGACGCAACTGTTCTTTTGCATTAAGCATTTGCCGCATTGCCGCATTTGACACGTGCTTCCGATCCGAGTCTGATTAACATAAAGCAACAACAACAATAACAACAACAAATCCCACAAGTGTGTGCTGCCTCATGCATATCAAGTGCAGACACGGTCTGTCGGAGAGGGATGAGTAAGGGGGGTGGAGAGGTGTGTGCCCCCTTGTTGCATTGCAACTCATTTGCTTGAAGCTTTGTCACGAAGCTGCAACTTGACAATCTTGACAGCCCCCAGTGTCTGGATCTCAGTTTATACACTGTTCTTGCCCCCAACTGGCAGCAAGAGTTATACAATTTTCCACACTTACTCAAAAATATTACATCTATTGGAAAAGTTTGAATTATTTTAGAGGAATTGTTAACTTGGGTAATTTTACTGAGAATGTATACAATAAAATCATATGCAAATTTGTTAATGCCGAGAAAATTAAAAATATAAAAAATTTAATATATAAATAATTGTTTATTTAATATTTTATGTAGATCAGAAACTTTAGATTAGACTTATCAACTTGGAAAAGCAGAAACTTTCAGAAATTAAATTTACTAATGGCTATTTATTTTATATTTCATGTAGCTAGAAAACTTTAAGAGGTGTCTAAAGATTTGGGCAAGTCAAGATTAAATTCTCAGTGGCACAGTGTATTTCGCAGTCGTTGCGATGTTTTCGTTCAGTCTGCCAATCGGGAAACATTTGTGGGGTTCTTGAATATCTGGTTTTATTCGTTGATTTCTTGGCGCTAGGCAATCGTGTCGAGATCTGCATGTGTCCACGACGAATCTCTGGATATTTATACGCCCGCAACAAGTGAAGTGAGCTGCAGTGAAATGGGCCCCCATAAAGCACCCATAAATTTGTTGTGGGCAGCAACTTTGTTGCCGCTGTTGACCCACAGACGGACAGACAGAGAGATGCGGACGGGAAGAGGGTCAGGTTCAGTACTTAAAGCCGTTACAGCTGCTCAGGAGTAACGAGATTGCACCTAATAAATGCATAAAAATTATAAAATGGGAGAACATTAATTAGCAATAAGCAGCTGCCACAACGAGACTTGGGTGCAATTGTGTTCGGTTACGGAGTCAAAGTCAAAGTCGATGTCGGGCTCAGATTATTTAATCGTTTTTTAAAAGCTGCCACCGATTGCGGATTGGCCCATGACATGGATATGTATGGGATACATATTACCCGTTCAGAGTTAATGCATTTCTAATATCCTGCAGGCAAATGCTTGCGTCATCGCCTACACGCCCCCAATTGATTCCAAAAATTAAATGAAAATCCATTTTCAACTCTTTTTCCTCTACTGTTTTCCCCGCAGCAATTCTATTCAACACACCCCCAAAATAAAATGAATGAAAATAAAATAATAAAACGTGAGCGAGAAAATGTTTCTGGTAGCATTTTAATTAGCTCTGCATTTCCATTTTGATTAATTGAAAGTGCATGTAATGCAGCAATGTCGAGGGTTGTAATCGAGTGAAACAACAGGTAGCTGCAGCCTGCCAAGATTAGCCGAAAGGATCAACAGGACTCACCAGAGTTGCCAGGCTCTGAGTCATCCCGAGTGCCAATTGGACAATTGACAATTGTTCGCTGGCGGCATCTATGATACATGTCTAATTCTAATTGGATGTAACGTTTACTGGTTGGACTTGGAACAGCGCCATCTGGCGTTCAGTTTGAGTACTTATGTATGGATGCGATTCCAATTGGCGAAAATGAGGAAAATCAGCGTGTCCTGGAAATTTACTAGCCAATCGTTGAATGAGGCCAGCATTTTATTTTACAAATTTGCTGCTTATAAAAATATATTATAATATTTTTATAAAAATATTTGACTTTTTTTTTTAAATATATTTGATATGTTTGTGATTTTCAGTACAGTTTCAATTGATTTAATCTGTCACGCATCTTTTTTTTATTTCTGAGAAGTAAAGTAAAATTGGAGTTGGAGTTGGAGTTGAGTTGAGGTTTTCCTTTGCACCTAAAACGGAAGCCACACTCCAAATGTCAACAGCATTCCGACTCTGTCCGCTGCTGATCTAACAAACTAGAATATCGAACTATCGAAATGACAATTAATTACACATTTTATGTGACAGTTTTGTTCATTAAGACTAATTGGAATTCAATGCAGCAACAGCAGCAACAGCAGCAGCAGTAGCAACTGCCACAAAGCAACTGATCTACTTTAATCTTAACTCATCTCAAATCACGTACAACTGCAGAGCGTAAAACGTGATGAAGTAGTTCAGCCAAGGAGTATCTACAGATCACCCTGACAACTCGTATTTGGTTTTTTTTTCTTCCTGTTTTTTTTTTTTTTTTTGACGATCATATCATGAGAGTGAAATCTGTCGCAATCTTAGTTTTTGTGATTTTTGGCTGTTGACATTACAACATTAATTTGACTCTTTATGGTTGTAACTAAGACAGGTATAGAAGGGGAGGGGGAGGGGGGAAGAACAACTGGCGGAAATTGTGATTTGTGAAATGAAAGCGAAGTGAAGTGAAATGTGAAACAGGAGAAGTGCTCGATGAGTTGAGAGATTTTTTTAAAAAAAATTTTATTTTTTGCTTGTGTAAAAATTCGCACGATTCGCAGCTAATAACGGTAATTTAAACGCACGCCACTTCGCGCGCACACACACACACACACACTCACAGCAATAATTGCGAGTGTGCAGCACACACACACACACACTCACATACAGGATATGACTACGATTCCTTGCTGATGAGCCGAGCGAAGATAAGAGAAGACGCTGCTCAGTTCCGCTGCAGCGGTTATTAAAAAAGCGCCTGTTGATGTTGTTGTTGTTGTTGTTGCAGAAACCGAATACGCCGCCAAGTGTAAAAAAAAAGAGGCAGCGAACAGGAATAAAAAAAAAAAACAAAAATTTGTTGTCGAGGTGTGAAAAATAACTGGCCACTGGGCAGGGCAGTGCTGTGGGTGGGGGGGTGTCAGGGGTTTCGGCTGGAAGCCTGTTCCTGGGCACGCATCGAAGGTGTTGAAAGCTTTGCGCTTCTAAGAAACGTTTGTCTTTGTTGTTGTTGTTGTTGTTGTTGTGATTTTGGATGCTTGATATGAAAAGCGGCGAGAGCTGAAGAGAAGCGACTTCTGTAGTACCGAGTGAAGTCCGAGTTGGAGTCGGAGTCGGAGTCGGAGTCGGTACCGTCTCCGATGTCTTGGTGTGAAGATGATATTTGTCGATGGTGTTCGAGGTGTTAAAATTACCCCAAAGGTACATAATAATTACCTTAAATTGCAAAAAGAGCGAAATAAATTTTCAAACTGCCAGACAAGCAACCGGCAGCCCTCAAGCCCCGGACTTGCCATGATAGGTTGCAACACTTCTTTGCTCCACACCGCACCAGAGACGACCCTTTAACTGCCGGTCACGTTTGAAGCGATGCGCAAATATATATATACATCTGTATATATGTATGTGTATGTGTGTACTTATGTGTGTCTGTAGTTATGCTTGTGGTCATGCAAATGCCTTTGAAAGGGGCGTGTGTCCTCCATAAAAATTGTATGCTGTTCTCGTAATTAACAAGCCAAGCAGCTTTGTGGCAAAGAGCGAGGGGGGGTTGGGGGCTATGCGGTAGGGTTGGTAGACCAACGGATCGATGGGGACATTTCGGTGAGTGGCCACAAGTATAATGACAGACGAGTCTTTTTTGTTGCCACGGGCTGCGATCTATTTAATTAATTGCTAACAAGTTGAAAATGTTTAAATGGTTTATGGGGCCACAGCAACACAGCAACACAGCAACAACACAGCATCAACAAGGAGTGCTTCCTGGCAAGGGGATGGGAGGGGAGTGTGCTTGCCGCGAGTGTAAAGTCGCCTTGAAAGCGCTTTAGGCCTTTGCCATTAAGACAAATTGTGGTAGCTTTCATTTGTGCCTCGTTGTGCGGCCATAAAGCGGCACTTAGAGCAACAGAGAGAGACAGAAAGAGAGAGAGAGGTGGGGAGAGAGAGAGAGGGAAGGGGGATAGAGAAACACAGTTTCTTAGGGCACTCAGAAACGTGACGATATTTGTATTAGGCAGTTTCTGGCTTGAGGCCTCAAGCAAATTGAGATGAAGCCACCAAAAGAGCTGGAAATTATTCTTACAATTTTCGTAAATCCTAGTATTATTTTTATGTTTAACATATATGTCAATTTGATATTAAAATTGTTAACTAAATATAGGCTTTTAATTAGAATACCTTTTAAATTTAATTATTCCTCGTTCCTATTGAAAATAAGTGTGTTTTTTATTTAGCGCATTAAACAATAAAGATTTTTTCGTAGTATTTTAATATAATATTGGAACTTCACTTTCTACTAATTAAATATAAATTATATATTTTAAATACATACAATAATCATCTTGTGGCATGATAGTGGAGATAGCAGAGATTGTAGGGAAACATTCTAAAATAAATTTACGAATCTTAATTTCAAAATATTTGATTATGACAAGAAAAAGCTGCTATTAACAATCTTAAAGTCAATTTTAGATTTACAGTCTTATCTCAATTTTACAATATATGCTTGATTAAAGATTTGTCGATTTTTATATGCAATATCGTTAAGTGTATTGGGGTCCATTTTGTGAGTGAGAAAAGCTCACACGTGATGACAGTTTTGGGCGCTGATATAAATGTGAGAGGATCCCAAGACTTGTCGTGTCGGCCGACATTGATGTACACGCGATCAAGATCTTGGTTGAGATTTGGTGTGTGAGTGTGTATGTGAGTGTGTGTGCGAGCAAGGAGATTCGTATTTATCTCAATGAGAAATGAGTTGTGAAGCAGCAATTATCATTAAAAGTAAAATTACTGCCGGAATGGACCCTTCAACAAAAAATTTAACTCAGTCTGCATATACATACAAATATATAAATATATATATATAAATATATATATACGTATAAATATATAGTAGCAGACAGGAGTTCCCCAGAGATAGATAAAGACGAGATTGCAACTGTTTAGAAAATTTATCTGTTGGCTAATTAATGATTAAATGGATCTCGGGTCAGAGATTGTGTCCTGTGGCTTTCGCCAGCAAAATTATGCAAAACAAATCTGTGGGGATTGGCCATCAAATCAATTTGTGAGTAGTCAAAAAAAAACAAACAAACAAAACAAACTAATGAATTTGAGGTTTCTGCTCAAATCGAGATATATATTAAAGGAGATTGAGAGAAATCCCAGCAGGTGGAATACGAGTAGCACACTTTGGGTTCACAGTTCGCAGAATCCTGCCACAAACACTCTCTAATGCTCTAATGTGCAACACAGCAAACGCTCTGTAACAATTTCCATTTCTGTAGAAAATGTAATATATATATGTATGTATATATATAATAATATTTTTTTGTTCTTTGTTCATTCGTTTCTTACTGTGCTGTTTTTTTTCTTAATGTAATTTTTCATGCGCGTTTTCGATTCAAAGCAGATGCAATTAATCTAAATCCAATTATAAGACAAAGTGTTCCAGGACCATTACACACGATAAGAAAAAGACTTGAGACTTTGCAGTGGCTTGCTGCGAAATTGTATCTGTATCTTTAGCTGGCTGCATCTGTATCTGTATCTGTAGCTGTAGCTGTATCTGTATCTGTATGTGGTGATATACGTGTCTACCAATGCGCAGCCGATTAATATTGAAATCAATACGCTTAACAGCCTTTTGTTTACTGGCTTCACTTTAACTTCCTCTTTGTCCCTGCTGCTGCTGCTGCTCCTACTCCTACTCCTGCTGCTCGAATCTTGGGTTCCCCCAAAGTTGCCTTCGGGGCAGCGTATCACATTACTCCTCCCTACTTTGTTTTTTTTTTTTTTTTTTGTTCTTTGGCCAGGAGTTGCAGCGGGCTAACAAGATGCATGAAGTGTCTAAATTGGTGTTGAACCATATTACCCTCTGACTGACCATCGTTTTGGCACTCTATCCCCCTACCCCCTTTCGCTTGATTCGGATTCGTAATGAGATGTTGGGCAAGGAATGGAAGGGGTCAACAGAACTGCAAACTCAACTTTGTCGAGTAGTGTCAGCTGAGGTGCAAATGGGTGATAGAAAGTGACTTAAATATGTATCATCAAAAATTTGAAAAATAACACTATATAAAAAATCTATAGAAAAAAT
This sequence comes from Drosophila dives, assembly GCA_035042365.1. Lineage (NCBI taxonomy): Eukaryota > Metazoa > Arthropoda > Insecta > Diptera > Drosophilidae > Drosophila > Drosophila dives. Next base: position 15,254,911 of record JAWNLJ010000443.1, on the reverse strand, counting down.
ATTTATTTTTACATTTTAAATTGATATTCAGCTTGAACAATTATCAATTTTTAATTCTTATCTTAAATTAGGCTTTATTTCAATCACTTTGCCATAAATGCCTATTTAGTTCTTGTTGACCAAGGATAATACTGAACAGCTCTGTAATAGCTACAACTAACACCTGTCGCAGAACTCACAGAAGTAAGACCCCATCTGAACTGATGTTGAGGACCAACTTATGGCAATTGCGTCTTGGGTCTAAGCTGCTTGCAAGGAGCACCCACATAAGCTCCATTGAGCACGTTGTGGCAAGTGTGTGTGTGTGGACCACACAAAAAATATACACTCACACACACACACGCACACACATATAGCATATTTAATCTGATGTACTCCAATCTATGCTATCGGTGATAAGTATCAATTGACTTTGGTCCTAAGTCAATACGATTTATGTGACTTAATTTCTCTGAAAACTGACAATTGCAATGCAACTGGATATTGAATGTGTTATGCTAGGGGGGGTATGAATATTGGAGGAGGTGGGGGTGATTGTATGTAATATGCCCCGCATAATTTTTCGTATTAGGATTTTTTTCCATCGAGTTTCGAAAGGATTAAAGACAGCGCCCACGCGCGAACAATGGAATTAAATATGAACAATTTTTATTGTTGCTTTTGTTGTTGTTGTCGATGGTCCGCCAAGGATAAAGTCAATGAAATTTATGACTTATTTAACGCGATCGGTTTCTAAGCCTCGAATCTACCTAACCTAAAATGACAAAGCATTTTTAATGCACACATATATATGTGTGTGTGTGTGTGTGTGTCTAAGGGTACTTTTGCCTTTTCGCTTACTGATCCTGCGGTCGTTAATAGCGCATTAATTTCCTTCAAGAAAATATAGTTGGAAAATGCGTCTTTTCACAACGAGAAATAGTGTTTTATTTATATTATTATTTTTATTTCTCCATTTGCTTTATCTACTTCGTATCGATCTGGCTAAAAGGACACGTTATCCTGCGGTGTAGTTTTAATAATTTCATATTTCATTTTACTGTGTGTGTGTCTGTCTTTCATTTTATCTTTTTGTTTGGTCATCACATTTTTCAGAAATTTACACCAGTCTATCGGAGCTGGAATCTTTATGGCCCCCATATTCCCTAGACACGAGTGTCCTGCTCTCTCTATTGGGCTCTCTCTTTAAGCCTGGCCCAAAAGTGCTGAAACGCGTCGTTGATCTTCTTTAATTACCATATAAACGATTACTTCTCGAGTCTTGAGGAGAATTGTGGCACACTTAAGATCTATTAACAGCAGCTGAAAGTGATTCAAGTAAATATCTTTAGGCCTTTGGTCAAGATTAAAATTAATTCAATATCCGAATTTTGAAACAGAGTTCGTAACATTATTCATATTCTGTGATCCTTTAAAAAAATATGAATTTTTGTTTTCTCTTCCAAGACTTGTTATCAACTGAATATATTTTATATTTGTGTAATTATATTGTGATTACAATAACGTAAAACTCATCTTTTCACCGATATACAAGCTATATCAGAAATTGATAGTTCGATGATGAAGATGGTCAAATGTGAGGAGCTTAAAAATAATTAATATGTGTGACTTTTGTTGTGATTGTTCTGGGTACTTATTATATCGACTCGTCTAAGGATGTTGATTAACTAATTTATTATTTAGCTTCAATAAGAAAGTTCTTAAACATGGCCAAAGGCAAAAGTGGTTTTTGGTTGCAGACCCTCAATAAGCTTATAATTGTTACAACTTGTAAGCGTGTTCCTGTTCCTGTTCCGATTTCTTCTACTTGCCCTCTCTTTCCTCTCACCTCTTCCCGTGACGTTCCCTATCTGGCCGTATCTGGTCCTATTATCGTTCCGCCTGCATGTTCAACTTTCACTGAGATAACAAGCTGCTGAGTTAATTTGCGTGTATGTCGAATGTTGGCTGACTGGACTCGCGTGACGAGAGATGGAAAGAGTTGGCCAATTTGTGACTGTGAGCAAACTGTTTTTTTTTTTGTGAATCAATTCTGGCAAAGTGTTGATGACTTCATTTCAGCAAACTCAGTTAACTCAGTTAACTTGGTAAACTTTGCGGAACTGGCTAGTTAAAATCTTATTAAGACTTTTGCAGCTATCTCATTTTAATTAGACTTGATTAAAATGCAATTTACGAACAATCAATTTCAATGTCTTCCAAGCTGTCCAGTGCTGACACGCAAGAGTGGCCACCTCCTGGAATACAGCTGCTCAGTGGAGTCTTCCCGAATGCTGATCCCAAAGTTCTCCTCTGGCTAATAAAGTCATTAAATTCAAATCAAAATTATGTGTGTGTGTGTGTGTGTGTGAGTGGATGCCTGCAATTTGGTTTTTGGGTGGCCAATCAAGAGATTGGCGGTAATTTCAATTACGACGTTTCTCATCTCCATTATCAATAATAATAATAATAATAATATAAATTGCGAAAAAATTAAATGTAAATAATACATCAGAGAGTACTGGAAGGAGATGGTCGAAATGAATACAGTATTAATTGTGGAAATTCAATAGCGCCCAGGCAAGTGGAAAAGTGTATCATACACTTGAAGAAAAAATCATGCGAATATATTTAAATCAGGTTTGTCAATTATAGTTAAATCTTATATTAATTAAATATATTTGAAATGTTCAAACGAAGACTCTGTTGAAATTACCAAAAATTAAATATATTATTCGATAGTCCAAGTCTTGACTTAATTTAAGTAACTAGTCCATTTTCTTTCTTTTTTATATATATATATATATATATATATCTATTGTTATTAGATTACAAACTTTTATTTAGTTCTTAATCTCATTACTTAAAAATTCTTTATTTATATTTAAGACCTTCTATTATATACAAATATATTCTAAAGTCAAGATTAAAGAATGCATTTTTATGAGTGTTGTATTTTTTTGTGCGAGTGCAGAAAGTGGAGTAAAGTGAAACCTGAGGCACATGCCATTTACCAGTTACCATTTGCCATTCGGCATTTGGCAGTTTCGCATTTGGCATTTGCCATTTTTTGAGCAGAGTCGAGTCCATTGGGTAGTCCCTGGCATTGATTACCCTGCAAATTAGGCACGGCTCATGGCAACTGGGCAGAGAGTTAGAGGCAAAGAAGTAGTCAACAACGGTAGCATCACGTGGCTGGTTGGCTACTGTGCAACGAATGCAACAAACTACAGCTGGCCAGTGGACCAGATGTCCACATTGGGACAATAACTTGACCTTGCGACCAGAACTAACGCGAGTTCAGTTTTGGCCCGTAAAATGTCATGGCTAGTCTAAATATTGATACACACAAGCACAGAATACAAATGCGAAATGTGAAATGTGAAATTAATTTGGCTACAGTCGATTCCTGCAAACAATTGTCAAATGTGACCTCAGGCGTTGCAAGCAGTTTGCCAAACAGTTGCATCAGTTGCGCTGCGTGGCGCCACAGTGCAAGTTATTCATACAAGACACATTCGAAACTCATACGAATCTCATTTGAATGCGCTTCTTTTTTTCTCTTGATTTTTTACTGGCAACATTATGTAAGTCGGTCTGCATCTACCACACCCCTCCCCCCCACCCCTTTATGGACCGCATCTTAGTGCCCCAAGTTGAAGGCAAGTTTATGAATGAAAATTTCGCACGCTTAAAACACGCTTCAAGCTGCAAAACTGAACCAAAGACAGCGGCGCAACAGAAAGGGAGCAGGGGAGCAGAGAGGGGGTATATAGAAATAAGTGGAGACGCGTTGCTCGCTTTGGAGGCTGCTGCTGCGGCTGCGGCTGCTGCTGCACCTGATAATTGACAAAACCTGACAGCGCACTGAGGCATCTTCTTCCTCTGCATCTTCTGCTTCATCAACTGACTCTGTTTTTTTATTCTTTGTTTTTTTGGTTAAACCCGTATAGGAAGTGGGCAAGCCAGCAGAGATACTAAAAGAGTTAAGAAAAATAAATGAGAGAAAAAAAAAAACAGAAAACTGCAATGAAAATGCAAGTGGCATGCAACCAACTTTGTATGCACTTTAAAAAATAGCAATTCGAAAAGAAATTGTAAATGATTACAAATAAATACGCAAATATTCAGTCAGTCTGTTCAACTGTGAATAATATTTACAGTCCTGTAAATTACTTCAAAAATATGAATTGTCATCGACTCAACTTTTTTTGTATATTGCAATTATTTTTTAAAGATTATAGTTATTATTTTGAATTGAGTTGAAATATAAACATATTTTAAATGCACTGGTAAATATTGAATATGACAGAGTTCAACAGAAGATGTAAATTAATATTGCTTAAGCGATGGAATATTAAATAAATATTTTATACAAAGTCACAAATTGTACTTAGTAATAAGTTAATAATTTTTGTGCATTTAAATAAACTAAATATTAATATTGCTTGAGCGATGGAACTTTAAATAAATATTTTATGAAATTGCGAAATGTTCAGTAATTATTAGTTATAAATTGAACTGAGTACTAAATTAATATATTTCGTATAGAATATTTGAAGTTGCAGTTGCGTTGCAAAGTTGATGCTGTAGCTAAATTGGCCAACGGATGCCTAGTTTTTTGGACTTGATTTCATTTGACAGTTTATCGTTGAGGTTTTTGCGGTTGCGTTGCGCTGATTGCCTAGAAACAGACATAGATAGAAGGATGAGGGACAAGAGTCGGAGAGGAGCACTTAAGCTGGGAGAGAAAGAGTCAGAGAAGAGGTCAATAGACGTATTCCTGGAACTGTCATAAGCATCAAATGTATCTAAGAAAGTATATATATATATGTCTCTCTAAGTGTGTGCAACCTAATGTAACCATGAGGATTGCATGTCAAAATATTTGCGGCGCTCTCAAGTGTTTGCATTAGATGAAAGGATACAACGAGTGGGTTACAAAAGGATATTGGGTTAAGATATAAGATATAGAGAGAGCCTGTCAGCTATGCATATCAAAACTAGTGTGGACACAGGACATTTGTGGGGCGCACTTCAAAGGGATTGCGGAACACTCGAATAAATGTTTGGTCATTGCATGGCGCAATCCTTTTTTTCTCCTTTATTTTTGTCTTAAAAAAAGTGATGAGAGAGAGGGGTGAGAGGGGTTAAGATTTAAGGGCATATTAAGAAGCGCTCAAAGAAAAGAAAAAAAAAAGGATTACGTTTTTACCGCGCGATAAACTTTTGAACTGCTTTTGGTGCGCGTGGCTTATGCGTTGCATCCTGCGCCAACGGGTAATTACAGCTCATGATTTATGGGGCACAGGGCCCAAAAATGGGCAACGGGCAACTGGCAACGGACAACGCACAACAACAACAGCGTACAACAACAACAACAACAACATACATACTGCCCCAGCATACACAACAACAATCGATCGATCAGTTCAGCTCTGTCCGCCCATTTAGGCCCCTTTGGGGCCTCGGCTCGACTCGATTTTGGCTCGACCAACAACAACAAAAACAACGGCAACAGCAGCAACACTAAAACAACAACAAACAAGTTGCAGATGCGACTTGGCGATATTTGTTTTATGCAAATACACGCGTTGCACGCTCTTCACGTCTCTCCCTTCTCGCTTCCACCTTCCACCTGCTAACTTTTTAGCAAAGAGTGTTTGACAAACCTGGCTGCCACGCCAGGCGTCACCACACATATATATATATATACATATATATATTTATATATATGTATATATGTATGGCGGCACCCGCCACCGCAGATTGATGACACCGTCCAGAACAACAGGACATACATGATGGGAATGTGTCCAAGTTAGCAGGAGACGCTGTGTGTATAAGGAAATTTGTTTTTATCAAATGGCGCAAAATATTTTATTAATTTAATTTTTCTCAATAGGGGATTTTTATTATTTAGTTTGGCAAAATATTTTTCAAATTTAATATACTCCTTATTAAAATCGTTTTGCAACTTTATAGCCAGATAATTACATATTATTATAATTTATCAGAACTTGACAATATCTGAATTTGTGTGCCAAAGATCCGTCATTTCAGAAATTTGACTATCGACATTTTCTCAGATGATTTTTCCTGGCTGTCTGTCTGTCAAGTATACCCACTGCTTTACATTTATTTTTATGCTGGGTATTTCAAAACTATTTGCCGCCTCGCTATATTAATTTTTGCCTTACTTCCACTTTATGAGCAAAATCCATATAATCCATCAAAGAACATCTCAGACGCTGGCTGTACGTGTTTAGGAATTTCAATGTGAGATCGTTCTTGAAACACCAACAATCTATATATATATACAAATTTATATATACATATTGATGTTTGTATGTGAATATTCAGTTTTACTACGTGCCATCTCCTTGAAAGCGGGCAACCGAATTTTTGCAACTGCCAATGAGGCACGTGTGACCATCTCAAATGTTGTTCTTGTTGTTTCTGGTTGTATTTATTGTCATGGTTCATAGTAAATCGCATTGGCCTAAAACACACTTTCAAGTGCTGGGCAATTAGATGCCACAAATAATAATAATACATAGAGGCAACCCAAACAGAAGCCACACTTGACATATTTTTTGATGTTATTATTGCAGCGCAAAACTGACGACGCCCATCCGGATTAGATCTTAGATAAGATCTACCAAGGACCTGCAATGGCCGTAGTGTAAAAAACAATACTTTAAGTCCTTAATTAAGGCAGCAAAATACATTTTGGGTGGTCGACGGACCAGCAATTAAAGAGCCCATTTCTGAAAAGTATTTTTCAAGAGTAAAAATTATCTATTTAGTCTGTAATAAAATAATATTCCAGTAATTTCCACAACTTGTTATAATATGGCATCTTTTTGAATTAATTTTGTTTATTGCTTTTACAAAGCCTTACGATATTTATGGTGAATACTTAGACTTGCTTATTTTCTAAATTCACATGACTAGAAAATTTTATTAAAAAAATACATTCTAATACAAATTATAATAAATAATTTTCTATTTAAGGTTAAATATCTTAACTAAAATGTTTGCTCAACTTTCCTCAAAGGCTTTAAACCGTAGGATGGATTTATCAAAATTGCTTTGGTTCTGTTCATTAATTTCTTAACGCTATTTGTCAAATTGGGTTTAAAGGTATAATTTTAATTGCCAATTGGGTAAAATTCCAGTGAAATGTGTCAAAATTTTTTTTTCGTCAATCCTTCTGGATTATTGACACTTGAATACGTGTTCGGATTTTGTCCAGAAATTATATTGGGGTCATAGGCTAATAGGTCTGCTAATAATGACAGGTATAATCTCTAAGCTTCAACCCTTTCCCAACGCCCAGCACAGCCTTCCCGGGGGCAGGTGTAATTTTAATCTTAAGCGCCCTAAACAGGTCAGGCAGAAATAGGTAGTCCGCGGGTATGGTAAAGGTTAAGGATCGCGCAGGTCTGGGTTTCCCGAGGCAATTTACCTCAATTGTAAAGTCAGGGTCAGAGGCTCTAGCAGAAGGTTGTAAAATCCAAGAACCAAGTACAAACCGAGAAAATGTCGATTGCAGGAATTTCCCGAATGTCATAAAAGCGTTTTGAATGATTGCCGAACCTGCGAGCTAAAGTCGGCCGCATTGCGGATCATCATCATCATCATGAAGGATGGGCAGCGACCAGGGAGTCAGGGAGGTACTGAGAACCCACCTAAGCGCCGGCGACAGCGGCAAGCAAAGTTATCACATTGGGTATGTAACTACATTTATCACAACCTAATATGACAACTCGAATAACTTTTGCCTGTCTTCGATAACCCCCCTCCTCGTCTCATCCCTCTCCCTCTCACTCTGTCTGTCTTTCTCCTGCCATCTCCCTCTTTCTCTCTGTCAAGTTGTCGGGACGACTTTTGTCCGCTTAGCTGTTGCTCTGTTTGATGTTGCAGCATTTGAGTTTTCGCTAATTGGAACATATTTCGTATACACTTGCCGTGGGCATTATACATTTTTGTGATATATATATCGATTGGAACTAAAAACGAAAATAAAATTCTTATTATTTGCAACCATTGACAAAAGCTTACAGTAAAAAACAGAATGTTTTTGATTAAATTGTTAAACAGATTTAGCAACTTTTAAGTATCTAATCTTTGATATATCGTGATCAGTTTTCAATACTGATATTTTCATAATATGTAATATCAGTGATTGTCTGCTAGTGTATTTATACTTCGACAATCGTTGGACAATTGTGGTTCACTCGTGCAACCATGCAACTCTGCTGCATGATGTACGCGCAGTCCGTTTGCGATTTATGCATCCTCTCGTGCACAATGAAGATATCAGAGTCTCCTTAAAGGAGATCAACTATAATTGCGAATAGTAGTTGCGACTATCAAAATTGTGCAACCCAAGCACTGAGGGGAATGAGGAGTGCGGGGTAAACACTGTGTCTGATTTTGGGGCAGTTGCCGGGGCCACATCAATAATTCATAACGCTAATTAATAACGCCCAGTTTCAAATATGTTGCGTGCGTGAGATGAAAGCAACAAATGCCGCACTATGCACACACATAACAGGATAATGAACTCGATACTCCACGCCCCCGCGGCGCCCCCTAGCTTCACCCCCTCTTCAGTGCACCTTCTCCTTGCTCTGGCATTGCCCTCGTGTTGCTCCGGTGCTTTATTGAAATTCAAATAAACCTCTTTTTGAACACGAGCGGTTTTTGTTTTTATTACTTTTAGTTGCAGATTTTTGTGCGGTTGTTTTCTGTTTTTCTGTTTTATTTTTTTGGGTTATATCGCGGCGTTCGCATCACGCCTTAGGTGTAAAAATAAATGTTTAAAGTAACAACTTCTTAAAGAGCTGAATTATGGGCGACCGACAAGCTGAACGCCCGCATCTCTCCCCCGCCCAGTGCGTGGATCATCGCCATCAATCTGTGGATCCTTAGAGAGCCACAAACTGATACTGAAACTGAAACTGAAACTGAGCCTTAAAACTGAGTCTTAGCCTATAATTTGAACAAATTTATTTGGCTGATTGATGCGACGGCGGCACGTTTCGTCTTGCCACAAAAGTTGGGCATGTGGCGCGCCGAAAAATCTATTAAACAACATTCTCAATTCACTCCTAAGAATTAAAAAAAAAAACTCAAAAAAAAAAAAAAAACCAGCTGCCCCCTTCACACAAAAAAATAAGAAGAAGAAGAGAACAATACACAACTTGACAGTTGTTGTTTATCAAATGCTCATTTCAAATTGTTGCCTTCTTTATTATAATTCTTGTATCTGTTTTTTTTTTTTTGGTAAAAGGTGAAAGTTCTTCCGGCGCTGTCGTTTTCAATGCCCATCTTTAATCCTTGCCTACTATATTATAATACAAGAGGTGCAGTAGCGTTGCAATGTCTTTTGATAGGAAGACAATTGCATTGAGTTGTCAAGTGTCAGCGTTGACATTGAAATAAAAGAAACGGAGAATTGAGAATTGAGAATATAGAGAATAGAGAAGATACCCTTTACACTCTCGAATGGGGTCGCAGACCCAGTTCATTTTCCCCTTACTTTTTCAGTGTACACACAATGGACTTGTTCGGGTTTATATTGTTCTGTTGCTCTTTAATCTGTCAAAATATAGTCTAAGAGGGAGAGTGACTGAGTATTGTTATTGTAATGCAAAATGATTTATTGTTGAAATTTTCTTATTTATTTTGGGCGTGGGAGCGACAACAGATATTATAAAGGATTTCGAGCTATATACAAGGTATGTGTATTACAATGTGAACTGTCTTAAGAGCTAAAACAGACTTGAGTAGATGGTAAATATCTCATCTTAATGTGGCTATGAAATGAGCTGGGTTTATACTTTTCTTTTCTTGATTCGTGTTTCAAAATTAAAATGCAGCATTAATCTGTAGGACTGTTTTTGAAAATTGAAAGTTTTTATTCGATCGAGAGTTCCTATAGCAGCTATAAGTTATGAATCGACTGAAGTATTAAATAGTTTTAATAATGAGGCGCAATAATGAAATCAGATGTGGCTATTAATGTTGATCAAGAATGTATATCGACTTTGCGTTGTCCTCAAACAAAATGCATGAAAGCATAAATCTGTATTTTTATCAGTTATTTGAATTCCCACTAAAAAATTAAACAAACAACTCAATTATATTAATAAATTTGTTTATTTTGTTAGAATAAATCTTTTTCTCTCGAATGTCTATTAAAAGTATTTCTTTTTTCTAAACAATATTATAAATTCAAAATTGATTCAAACCTCTTTGACGACGGCTTACATAATACTACAATAAATACCTTGAAAAATTTAAGGAAAATCAACAAGTGATTTTTGTATTAATTAACAGCAACAAACTAAAAAAATTGCTTATTTCTTTGCAACATTTGATTATTTAAAGCCGTCGCAACATTTTCTTATTTCTTGCATTTTATTATTGTAGTTGCCGCCAATTTGCGTTTTAGCGAAATATTTCAATTCAATTGAAATCGCATATCCGGCAAGTTATTTGAATTGCTAGCGAGATAAGACGATTTCCTAGTAATACTAATACACCCTCTGACTGACTTTGTCTCGCTCTGTTCATGTATTGTTGTCTCGCTTGCGCACAAGTGTTTATTGGGCACGCGTCATTATCAGCTATTACCAGCTTGTGACCTTTGAACCTACCTGCGCTTTTTCTCTTCTTTTTTCGTAATTTGAATTTTGTATTTGATTTAAGCCACGCGCCAAAGCGGGACTCTTTTTTTTCTGGCTTTTACTTTTAGCCTAATCTGAAGTTGCGGCCTACCTGGTGATGATGGTAATGATGATGAGGACGATAGGCGTGTGTCTGCAGACGGGTTAAGCGCTCTGGGTTTTCTTCACTTTTTTTGTTGTTGCTTTCGGGTCAAACTATTTGATTTTAGAAATGAACCTTGCGCTAATCCGCACTCTAATTTCAGATTACTATTAACGCTTACTCGTTGCCAGTCGCCACAAGCTGGACACGCAAGAGAATGCCCCCAAAAAGGGTACACAGACCCGCATATCCTTGGCCAGCTGTTCCCCAGCTCCCAGGCTCCCAAGTTAGCAGTCCAATCAATATTTATATTGGCTGCTTGCAATTAAATTTCGCAGTTGGCCGAGGAGAAACAGAGTTTCTCATCAGGCAGCCCGCATAATTTGCTTCATAACTTTACGATGAGATCTCATTTACAATATTTACTATATATATATATATATATATATTTATTTATATATATATACATACATACACAGCAGAGGCTGCTGTAAATTGCCATCTCCCTTTTCTTCGACTCCTTTTGCATTCTCGTTTCAATTAAAAAATCTTGTTTTTTAAGCTTATAAATTTTGTGTGTTTTTTATTTTCATTTACAACAACTAATTAACATTTATTAGTTTGTAATAATAGAAAAAAAAATATTATTTAAATTGTATTATATATTTTATATACTGGTCTTTAATTGCTTAAATTTAAATAGGCTATAAAAAAATGTTCTTAAGATAGTCAAAAAAAAATTAAATTTATTTATGATTTATTAATATGTATTTATGAATACGAAAAAAAAAATCAGAGTCTATATACAGTTTGAGGCACTTGGTTAAAAAAGGAAAAAAAAAGCATTGACTAGAAGGCAAAATGTGTGAGAAATGGGAGCAAAAATTTAGTGGATAATTATTGCTCCTGCCACAGGGAAATGTAGTCTAGGATTTCCTCATCATCCGGCGTGCAATCCTCCTCGTCCAATTGGAAATGCTCATATGGCTCAAACTTGAGCTGTGGCACGTTCGGGGAGAGCTGTTGCGGTGCTGCCTCATAGGTGCCCGAGTCAAATGACATGCTCGAATTGAAGGACGACGTGGGCGAGTGGCAAGCAGTGGCTGTTACTGCTGCGCCTGCCCCAGTTTGTTGCACGCTGTTGTTGTTGCCGCTGTTGCCATTGAGGGAAATTGGCGTTAACGGATTATTGGGAAACTGTTGGCGCTGCAATTGTTGTTGCTGCTGCAACGGTGTGGGTGTGGCAGCTGACAGCAGAGCACTCGTATAATACAAATGATGTTCTTGTTGCTGCTGCTGCTGTTGTTGCTGCTGCTGTTGACTGCTCGAGCTGCAAACGGAGCTGTGACTCGAATGGGAACTGTTGCTGCTTGTCTCGTCCAGGCAGAGATTCAACTGGTTGCAGATGCTGCTGCTGCTGTTGTTGTTGCTGCTGGGTCCCCCATTCAGATCGTCGACAAGATCCTGCAGGCGCCGTATATATTCGACAGCGATGCGCAGCGTGTCCACCTTGGAAATCTTCTTGTGCGGCCCCCGTCCGCCGCCCTTTGTCAGATCGGCGATGATCGATTGTGGAATATGTTGACGGAGTCGGGCAAAACTATTATTCACCTGCTTGACTCGGTTCCGTTCACGGGCATTGCGACGTTGCACGGACTGCGATTGATCCACATTGTATGGTGACGTTGAGTTGCAACAAATCGTTGAGTTGCCACTGCTGCTGCTACTGTTACTACTGCTGCTGCTGCTCGTTGATGTTGCATTTGCCAGCAGCATGCCACGCGGCGTATATTTGCGTGTCTTAATCAGCGCCACCGAACCAGTTGTTGCCGTTGTTGTCGTCGTTGGCTTTAGATCGGGCGCTGGCATTATGTGCTGATAGCGATACATTTTTGTTGCACCTCCAATTGTTGTGGGAAATAAATCGATGGCATTTTTGCCACCAACATTAAACACCACACTGGACATTGTCGCGCACAACCAAAACACACACCAAAAAAATATATATAATTATTATTGCTATTATTTTTTTTTTTAAATTTTGTTGTTGCAAATTTAAAACTTGTGCGGTTTCTTTTTGCTTCGTTGTTCGTTTGAAATTTTAAGTTGATCGTTTGACACCTTGCACAAGAATGAGTCCCTTCGTCCTAAACCTTCATATTTTGTACCTTTCGCATAAGGCGAAACTCACTCACAGCGGCTCTCTTTCACTCGCTCGCTCGCTCTCTCTGTCTACCTGTGTGTGTGTGTGCAGGTCGCTGTTTGAGCAACCACCTGGCAATTGACTCACAAGCCTGACTTGCTACAGGTAGAGAGCGAGCGATACAGCGAGCAGGCGAGAGAGCGCGCCAGTTAAGTTTCACTCAAATTAGCGCTCTCTTCAACTACACGATCATAATAATGCTTGCCTGCTCGCTCGCTGGCTTTTCAAAAAAAAACTGTTCCCACTCAAACAGCGGCAGTTAAGCGGCGTCTTTTTCCGCTTGATTGCTGTAGAGTGCTTGAGCGCTAGGATCAGTTGGCTCGCGCTGCGACTGAGAGTGAGACCTGGCGGCAGGCAGGCGCACGCAGCTGTTCTGCGCCCGCCTTTTGCCTGATTTTAGCGCATTTATGGCTTATTCTGCTGGCTGCTGCTTGGCGGCTTCTTGGCATGCCAGCAATTTGATTTCCGTGTTAATTAACTTAGCAAAACTTGCGATCGTCGCTCATTTCATGTGCAACTCACGCAGACGCCCCTCATTTCATTAGTCGCCACAAGCAGCCCTCGCTTAACACAATATAACTAAAAAAAAACAAGGGGAAAAATGCTTTAACATGCGCGTGTCACCAGCAGACAGACAGACAGACAAACATCGGTTGAGGGTTTTACTCCTTGGGCGTAGCTTATTAGCTATGCAGAGTCAGGTCCCGATCAGGTGTTCGAACTATTTCACATATGCCTCTAATTAAACGATCAACAAGATCACAAGTTTTTCAAACTTCCGTTTAAACACTGTCTCTATCTCTCTCTCTCACTCTCCCTCTCTCTCACAGTGTTCTGTCTGTCTGCTTTTGTGCACCCAGAGAAAAGAATATAAAAATATAGATAACTTTTCTATTAAAAAAATAACTATACATAATAATTACTAGTATTTAAATTATATAAATTAAAGCTAGAAAATAGTTATATTTCGTAGAAATAATTTCTAAATATTATTAAATGTATTTCTATAATATTAGCATGGCTTACCCTAAATCGACAATACCAATAATATGGCGACTTTTTTCTGAAAGAAATAATAAAAGAAATAAATATATTATTAGAAATGCAAGTTACACTTACTAGAAAATCACAATTAATGATAACAATTAATCAATAACTTTGATATTATAATTCAACTTTTGTCTTGTACTGTAAATTAATTTTATAAGCTATGCTTTGGTGTTTAAGATATCATAGCAAAATAATGCTTATTATTAATATTAATAAATAAATATTATAAATATACGTTAAAAATAAGTTTTCAATATAATCCAAATCATAAAAAATTCGTTCGGACATTTAGATTTTAGAATAAATACATTTAACAAGTGTACTTATTGAACAAACTATGTACTAATTATTTTTCTAAGTGTATGCGCGTTAGTTGTTGTTGTTGTTGTGTGGTTCGTTCCATGGCCAGGTGCTGTTTCATTTGCCAGCATTGGTTTTATTTTTGGCGGCATGTTTTGTTCCACAACTCTTTCAACTCGTTTCTGGGCATTGTTTGTGTGTTTTGTGTGTTTTGCTGAACCATCATCGATTGAGCCGCGCACCCGGTTTCGGTAGCCGTGTCAATTTTTCCCATTTTCTTCCCACTTTTTTTTTCTTTCAATTTTCACTCGCCGCAATTCACATTTGACATTTTTGGCAAAAACTCTTTTGGCCTTTGTCCTTTGGCATGACAAACCGACGGCGTCAGCATCCTTTGAACCATTTGCGTAGCGTCCTTGTTTGCATGCGTTTTGTGCCTTGTAATGCCAAGGGAGCTAGCTACACACACACACAAACACACACACACACATATTTGAAGCAACTGTTGTTGGACTCCATTATTTTGGCATCATTAACACTTTTATTGTTTAGCAGCAAACTCGTCAAATATTCGCATGTCCTTTGACATGTCCTTGCTGCACAGTTCCGCTGCATCCTATTCAAATTGATTTGACAAATGCAACGTGAATCCTGCTGAAATGTTCCAAAATAGGGTTGAGTTTTAGGTTTTGTGTCCTTTTGTCTTCTGACCCCGGCGAATGCGTATCTCTGATGATGGCCCATTGTAGTCGGCATTACACTAATACTTTTATGCATACATACATACATATATGCATACGCACATACATATATATTAATGTATTTGCGTAATGATCGGCAATTGGTAAGCATGACAGATCGGCTTATGGTCAAATGCTCGAGTGGTAATCCTTCCAATTGATTTGACATACTTTCTGTTATGGAATCGCCTCATTTAACCACCATATAGAAACTATATAGTTTGGCTTAAGTCCAACATTTCTTTGAAAAAAAAATCTATTTTTAGCCCATTACTGTTTTTCTAAAATTTATGGTTGCATTTGCATTTTTAAGTTTCAGGCTGTTTTTTTCTAAAATCTGGAAAATAGAAATTTAATTTCCCGAGTGTTGTTTTTTATGTATGTTGATTTAATTGATGAATTTTATATTGTTAAGTCAAAAAACAAATAGCAAAATACGAATAAAAATGGATCCATTCTGGAAGCGTAGGTCAGATAATCTGCATATATATATAAATATATATATATATATATATATAAATATATATATAGACTTCAGTGTTTGCCGCAGATCAAAAAGTCAAATCTTGCACATATGGAAAGATTCAGATTTGGGTTCAGATTCAGATCTATTTTTGTGTGTGTGTGTTTGGGTAATCTCTGTTAATCCTCAGCAGATCTGCTATCAGCTGATTAATCTGTGATCTATGCCAAAACTGAGCCTTGCAGATCATGTTTTGAGTTTCTTTTTTTTGTTTTAATTTTTGGGTTTTCTTTGCCAGCTGAGTTGAGTCTGTTTTTTATGCAACTGGCTCTCTGTCTCTGTCTCCCTCTCACTCGCTCTCTTTTCGATTGTGGAAGTTGTTGCCCCTGGCAGCAGCAAACAACACCTCCGCCGCCCCCGCCACCGTTTCATATCCTTTTGCAACGCTTGGGAGATTTAAATGCATAATTATTTTGATATGAAGCATAGTTCCGGGACCGCGACCCAACAACAACAACAACAACAGCCACCGGGCAACCAGGGCGCGTGCGTTAATTGCATGCACGTGAAACAGACAGAGACAGAGAGAGAGCGAGACAGGAAATGGCTTGGACAGGACAGTCAGGCATATCCTGACTTGAAATTGGGGCGCAGCAAGCATTCGGCGTCGCTTTTCCAACTAAAACTCGAAATGCAAAAATGAATGTTAATTGAAACAAGTTTTCAGTAAGGACCTGTAAACCCCTCCCCTCCCCCTCCCCCTTCCGCACTGTGCTACCTGCCCCTGCTGAAAGCGTTGTCGGGGCAACGATGCATTTTTCGTAGTTAATATTTTAATTAAATGCAGGCACAGGACTCGCTCGCTCGCTCGCTTGCTGCCTGCCCCAGACTCTCGACTCGACTCTCGACCTGACGCGTGGCAGGTGTATTTAAGCGAGCAAACACCACGAATCGTTTCTTCCTTCGTTGCGATCGGTTGCATGGGGCACGAACTTAGATACATCCATCTGCCCCGCTCTCTCCCTCTCTCTCTCCATTTCTATCTCTTTCGTGCGCTGCAGCTGAAAATGAACACACATTTGCTAGGGGTTGCTTGCCACTGCCGCGTGTATCCAAAAACAAAACAAAACCAAAAACAACAACAACAAAAAAAAACACTTAAGAAATAGGGGAGCAGGCAGCGGCTCATTGAACTTTGCTAAACAGAGCACAAAAGCAGCTAAAGTTCAAGACGCCAAATCTAAAATCAACTTGGCTAACTGAGATCGACGGTTCAGCTTTCTTGAATCTTTTCTTTCTTTTTTTTTGTATACCCTTGCACAAGGTTTACATAGTTTGTTCATTAAGTATGTAACACACATTTGCGATCCAGTTGTGCAAATATATTTATTTTTTATGTTTTTAATTGAGTCAAGCATTCCTCAAATATTCAAGCTGGACAGTTTTTAGGATACAAGAAAGTGTTAATCCCCATCTTATATTGGATATATATATTATGATGCAAGTGCAAAATTTTTAAAAGGTCAATAGTTGTGCTTTCCGAATTCTTCCCAATTTTAATATGAACGATAAAATCGTACATCAAGATGAGCATTTGTAATAATAATTTAAATAGTAATAAGAACAACAACGAAATTATTATATTTACTACTTACTACTTACTATATATAATAAAATATAAAAATAATAATAGTAATATGAATAACAATGAAATTATTAAATATAATAATAGTGACATTATTAACTATAATAATAAATAAAATAATCAATTTAACACTAACAATAATAATCGTATTAATAATCATAATGATAGGAGCAATAATAGTAATAAAATTAATAATAATAACAATTGTTGTAATAATAATAATATTTATAAATATATTACTACTTATATTAATATTAATATATAATAATAATTATAATAGTAATAAGAAGAACAATGATATTACTAAAAATTATTATAACAATTATAATGTTAGTGAAAATTGTAACTATAACAACAAATAAAAATAATAATTTTACTTTAACAATAATAAAAGTATTTATATCATAATGATAATAATATCATAATCATAATGATAAGAGCAATAATTTGAATAATAATAATAACAATAGTTGTAATAAAATAATATATATATATATATATATATTACTACTCATATAAATAATAATAATAAGTATTAGCAAATATCAAGAAATTGCATTAGAAAGTGTATTAAAGTTTCGCTTATAGTTTAGAGAATCTGTTATTTTTTTTTTATTTTTAACATTTTTTTTTGGCGTTTGGCGTTTGCCTTAGTTGTGGCAGTAGTCGTGGGACATGAGAGACAAAAACCCACAAAGACAGACACAGCTGATAACTATCATTACCCGCAGCGTAGGATATACCTCTCTCTCTCTCTCTCTCTCTCTCTGTATGTGTGTGAATGTGTGTGTTTGACTTTTGTTTTATATATTTGGCTGCAGTTTTGCGGTCTAAATGTGAGCCAGTGTCTGAAACTCTGCCCGATCATCATGATGTTGATGATGATGTGGTGGCGGAAAGGAACCAACAAGAGCAGAGAAAGAGAGGTGGCAAGGGGCAAGAGGCAAAAGGCAAGTAGCAAGAACAAACGGCAGTAGCACGCACCATTAGATGCGGTCAACATGAAAACATCTGCTCTTCTCTGTGCATATAAATATTCTGTTTCTTTGGGGTCAATAGCGCTACGTGCTTTGGGATAGATGAATACACACACACTTTATATATATATATATGTATATATATATATATAGTATATATATTTAATATATATTTTTATATATATCTACTGGCGTGCGCCATTTTCAAGCAGCAGAAGCAGAGGTAAATGAAAAACACGTAGAAATGAAAAGTGTTTTGAAGCGTGGAATTGAAATTGAAAAAAGGCCAGTTCAAAAAAAGAAGACATAAAAATACAAAAAAATTAAAGAAAACAAAAACTTTCAAGTCATTTTGTATTTGGTTCTCTGATTGAGATTGCAAAAAGCAAAACAAAAAAACAAGTTAATTCACATCGAATCCGATCTGAATCGATGTGGATACAAATGAAGCCATTTGCCGTTCAATATTTATGGCTTACACAGTTTTGCCGGCCTCATTAAATTTTAATCAATTTTTGCTTTGCATGGCAGTGGTGATCGTAAATCGCAGTTTAGTCCTGGATTAGCGCATATAACGTTTAATTTTCAAAACGCATAAAATTTTTGTAACAATGTCTCGTTTCGACCGCCTTTTGGCCAGTTTTTGCGTTAAGAATCGGCCTAGAAACACATTGAAAACAACGACGATTTCAGATCAGAAGATCGTTCAACATTTTGCGCCATTTAATGGGCTATGACGATGAAGTTTGCTGGCCAAGCTCTAAAAGCAAAAAAAAAAAAAAACAAAAAAACTTGTTTATGACAATCGTCGTCGGTCTACTATGTACCACTACCCAGCGCCGGTCCGCCCCGCCACGCCCTGTCCTGTCCTATCCAGTCCAGTCCAGATCAGCCCAGTTCTCGTCTCTTGTCGGCAGCAGCCGTTTATTGATTTTTAATGAAGCGAACTGGCAACGATCACTTTTGATGTGATCCCGATCCCGATCCCGAACCCATTCCCTGCAGTAGCTCGCCCTTGTATATATATATATATATTGATAGGTTATATACATATATATATTTTTGTCTGCATGCTCGATATATTTAAGTGTAGACCATCTAGAGTGCTTCCTGTCTAGCCAAATATTTGGCAACAAATCATCAATCAGTCTAATCGAATTTGTAGCAAGTGCCAAACTCGACACCTTTTCCGAGTGTCTGTGTATCTTTGTGTGTGTGTGTGTAAAGGTGTGAACTGATATGCGATATACATATGTGTGTGTATGTGTGCTATATTCGCATACAGTCACCTATTAGTGGCAATTTTGTAGCTGATTTACGCAGCAGCATGTTCCAATTAAAGTTCTCTAAAATGCCAAGTGAGCCTTTTAGAAACTCATTAATCACACGCTTAACTACACACATCTGCATATGTGTGTGTGTTAGTGTATGTGTGTGCCCCTGAACCCTGAACGAGACATACTTCTCAGCCTTAGTCGCCAGTCCTCGTTAACAAGATCGATTTCAAATATTGCGAAAAAAAAGGTGCGAACCAATTTGCACTTCAGACGTGGCAAAAGTCCCTTTTGCGCTAAGTATCTTCCTTCTTAGCTGTTGTGTGTGTGTGTGTGTGTTTTTTTTTTTTTTGCTGCCTGCCCTTTTGACCACAACAAGTTCTGGCAGCAGACCGAAACGGAACAGCCCAACTTTCCGAATTCGAGTCGTTTTCTATGAATTTCACGCCTACCACAAATTGTCTGCGCCGCATCTCGTTGTCCCGTGTTTCATGTCCCCTGGTCCTGGCACCGGCGCCAACTTAATGGATCATCCATCAGCAAATTGCGACCAAGGGGGTTGCCATTCACCAACACACACACACACACACACGTACACACCCGGCACAAAACAGTACTCAAATGTACGCTGCAGCTGCTTCCCATTCATTAAAAAAAAAAACGAAAGCTTTTGGCAGGCAGACACTCAGACAATCCTTTTTATTTTTAATTACTAATTTTAATTTTTTAATTTTTTTTAACATTCTTAGACTAGAAATCTCTTCTCTTTCTTTACTTTTTTTGCCACAATATTTTATTGTAATAAATAATTTAATAAATAAACACCGCCAAAATATTTTCTACAATACTTTTCCAGAAAGCTTTAAATAAATCTTCACACAATAC
This sequence comes from Drosophila dives, assembly GCA_035042365.1. Lineage (NCBI taxonomy): Eukaryota > Metazoa > Arthropoda > Insecta > Diptera > Drosophilidae > Drosophila > Drosophila dives. Next base: position 15,234,613 of record JAWNLJ010000443.1, on the reverse strand, counting down.
TAATTTTAATACTAGATCTTTAATTATATAATCTATAATGATGACTGTTATTTTCTTAAACAAAATTAATAACAACTAATATAAATATATGAAAATTCAGTTAACAGCTTTATTTATATAGCCTGACTACTGCTGTAATTTTACTCCACTGATCAGGAACATGAAACTTCATGCAATTTCCACTCAGCAAAAGACACATTTTTTTTTAATAGTTACGCAACTTGTACCTCGTTTGAGTATCATCATCAACTGAAAATTGCGCTAGTCAACATATAGTTTGAAGTGCCTTGGGACAATGTTTTGCTTTTGTTGGTCTGGCGGTCCAATTAAGCCATTAAATCTAGACATGCACCAAGTTAGGTGCCTTCAAATTATTCAGCGACCACACATTATAAATTTTAAAAGCCAGAGCAGCCATCGTCTCCGGCTCATAAAAATACAGGGCAAACATCAAAAAGAAGAAGAAGACAAGATGAACATGGATCGCAAGAAAAAAACAAAAGAAACTAAAACAAAAAACTCAAAGACCAACTTTTGTCACAAAATGTCAAAGTCCTTTGTGATTTACTTCCCTGCAGCAATGCCAATAACAAAAAAAACCAACGCACTTAATACCCATTTGTGGAGTCTGATTGCGGGGAGAGGTGCTCGGAAATGGGGCTGCAAGCGGGCGGTTGGCTAGAAGGGTACTCTGGGGTGTCTGCTTGGTTTGATTGCCGAGAAATTAAAACGTTACGCTTGTTGACGCAATGCCCAAAACGATGTTGACATGCGGTTCAGCTCCTTTTTTTTATGTTTTTGTCTGTTTTTTATATGATTGGATTTGGTATCCTTCAGGTGCCTCACACACACACATACAGTCTGCTGTATGCTGCCCATCAATCAGGGCAACAACAAGCAGAAGAAGAAGAACAAGCAGAACAATTCGTGCGTCCAACAGTCGAAGGCCAAAATGCAATTCCTGCAATTTTTACTAATAAAATTGCATGAATTATATGCAAAGCATTATTCAACAACAACAACAAAAAAACTTGGACTTGGATTGCAAGTGAAGATTGGACGTTTGTTGGGGGTTGCATGTATTTTGGGGGCCTGCGGCTGCATCTTCCTTCACTCGCATAGTAGTAATAATAATATACAACTTTCAACACCTCCACAATACAGTTCAATATGCTCCAGCCTCGATTTTACCTTATTCATCTGGCTGTGTTGCCCTCAAAGTGGTTCTGATTAGCGCTCTTCTCCCTCTCTGGAGCACCGAAACTGAAATGGAAACTGAAACTGACACTGAATGGAGTCCGAACTGAATCGACTCAAGAGTGCTGTAAACGTCCTCTCTGGTGATATATCTGCCAATGCGATTCTTGCATATATAATTAAGGCGTTAGTTCAGCTTTCATCGCGAGTGCCCAATGCGAACAAATTTCAATTTTCAGAACCTTAAATTCGTTGGTTTTTTGCATATAGTTATCTCAAAAACAAATCTTTACTAATCAATTGTCATTTTATATCCTCTTTATAAATTCCGTATTTTTATTTATTTTCATTATAGTTAAACAATATTTGCTAGACTTGAGAAAATTCATAATACTTAAAATTGTCAATCTGTTTAGAATAATTGTGCCCAAAATTAAACGCTGTCTTCAAAAATTCAGTCATAAATAAGATGTTGCTAATCGCATTTCAAGGATAATATTAACTAAAGATAAGTATTTACTTATTTAAAAAAAAAACACAAATACAACAAAAGATGTAAAATAAAAAATAACATTTTTATGTGATAAATTTCTGTATTTTATATATTTAAATACATTTTGCAGTAACCGGGCCAATTGACCACTGGGCACTTGGTTAAATCGAAGTCAAAAGAACACCACGCAATAAACCCCCCCCCCCCCATTGTCTCCCCCCTCCAGGTCCCTTTTGCTGCAGTCACTGACGCCCCCGTAGTTGCCACAACTCTTTGCCAGCTTTTTAGCTGTCTGCACTTCAGATTGTCATCACCAAACGCGACCTGGTAGCTGTCCAAGCACCTCTCTCTCCCTCTCTCTGCCTATCTATCTGTCTGCCTAACATTGTTGTTGTTATTGTTATTGTTGTTGTTGTAGTTGGTGTTTGGGGGCACACAGGATGCAAGGCTGCAAGTTTTGGGGGCATCGCGAGCGACGACTAATGCAATAACAAATATTTATACTTTTTGCGATAAATGTTTGCGTTGGTTAATAAAGCGATTTGTTATTTCAGTTTCGTGCTCATAATTTATATGCTTAAATTGGATTAAGTCTTTCTCCTTTTCTCCATCTGGCCCCCCCTCCATTCGTCGCAAATACAACAACGTGGCGTTGCGGAGGCGTTGAGTTGGGTCTCCTGCTGGAATCGCTAGCGCCGCAGGCTCCCGAAACATCCAACCACAAATTGTCTGGCAAAGGTGTGAAAAAAAAAAAAAAATAAATAAAAATAAATAATATTTATGCGAAATATTCTGTGTTTACCTCTATCAATGCATTTTTCATTTAATTTATGCACATTTCTTCTTTTTTTCTTCCTCTTCCTCTCAGTCTCTCTCTCACCCTCTCTGTCCATCTCTTTCTTACTCCCTTCTAAGTGCTTAATGATTTTTAGTGTACATGGCAAATTACTTAACCGGTAAGTTAATGACAACAACTATGACATGAGGCAGATTAAAAAGGACAGCCCCTCTCTTTCTGGTTCTTTGAGCCTAGATCTGCTCTCTGATGATAGCCAGGCACTTATTGTATGTAGTTTGTTGTAGGTAGCTGTCTGGCACAGCTTGAGTCAGCGATCAGTCAGCGGGTGCAGCAGTCGGGGGCATTCGATCTAGCAAACCAGCAAAACAGCAAAAACAGCAAAAACATCGTTCATTTACAGCCGCAACGGCGATCATTTATTTAAAAATTATTGCCACATTGATCACTGGATGCAGAGTGAGCGAGTGAGAGAGAGAGAGACAGCGTGAGACAGAGACACCAAGCCAAAAACAGAGACACAGTCAGAGACAGAGACACAGACAAAGATCGCTCCGAGTCGCTGCCCGACTGATGTGGAACCATTTCATTATTATAGGGCATCGTTGATGATCTTCGAGTGCCGCTTTATACCTTTTATTATACTTTGTACTCATGCAAAATGGCTAAAATGGGGCTCAAAATAACCTAAACAGCTCGATATAAAGCTGTCGATTAATATCGATTTATACACTTTTTTGTGCTTACCATATATATCGATAAACGTTAACTGAAAAATAAATGATTATTTATAAAAATATTCAGTATTTATTTATATGTTTTTCGATACGAACTTAAGAAAAATCTACACTTAAAAACCTTAAATTGTTTGGCATATAAAATAATTTGTAATATTCAACAACTAACAAATCGTTTCATTTAGCTTGTTACCATTAAAAAACTTGCAGAAATATTCTATTTAATTGTAAGTCAATTAATTTGTATTTATTTCATTTAATTTTGAATTTCATTAATTTTATTTCAATTGCATTTAAAACTAAGTTTTCAATTTAAAAAATAAAACAAATAAATAAAAATAATGAGTATTTTATTTTGATTTTGGGTGTCGGCGTAGGGTAGCTTCGCAGTCGTATACTCTAGGCTAGAGCATACTTTGTGTTATTTCTTATTATTTTATTTTTATTTTTATTTTTTTTTGCACATTTGATGGACCAGCCAGCAACTGTAACTGGTGCCTGGCCTGGCTGGGACCGGATATGCTGCACACGCACAAGCTGAATGCACTACATTTATTTATGGATCCGCTTGCCGCTTGTCTGTCGGACTCTTATTTGCCTCCCTGTCGCACTTGCGCTGAAAATCAATTGTAATCTTTGAGTTTGATGGATTGATTTCAGATTGCGTAGATTTTGATAACAAACGATGCGGCTGCTGCTGCGGCTGCTCCTGCTGCGTCTGTTCCAAACATAGTCTTGTGTCCGTCTTGTGTAAGCTGTCATTAGAACTCCGATTCGCTGCTGATCCTCGCCTCCCAATCGCAAATCGCAAATCGCAATTAAAGCACAAACACACACACACACACACAAACACACACACCAACTTATGAATGCGAGATGTTGAGGTTTGGGGCGATAAGCATAGACATTATGGGCAATTTGTTGTAATTGAAAATTAAAGTGTCAGCCTGTGGCATTCATTAATGCAAACCAACAGCCACAAAACTGTGGGTACGCCTTTCCAATTCTCCCTCTCTCTCTCGCTCTCTCTCTCGCTCTCTCTCTCTCTCTCTCTCTCTCTCTTGCTCTGCGCTGAACTCTTGTGGACAATTTGTGGACACAGTTTTGTCGTCGAGCATCGGACATGATCGTCTCCAGCGATAAGCCTCGCTTTACAAACTCAAAACTTGAGAAAACGAGAGATTGCGAACGCTTACATTAAGCTGATATGCAAATTATGCGGCGACGATGGATGATGGTCTTTTTGTGATTCCAACGAAACACGTCGCCTGATCGTTTAAATTAGCGTTAGTAAAAGTATGCCAGGGCCAGGCACAGGGCACAGGCACAGGCACAGGCGCAGGACCAGTGTCAGACTCATCCACTGGATACACATCCAGAGATTATCGATTTTTGATCTGTCTGTCGATCGTGTGGATCCATCTCGTCTCGTTTCCTCTCGTCTCCTCGCCGTTTTTCGTCCCCCACTGCTGTGTATTTGTATTTAAAAAATTTACAACTTTTTGCCTGTGCCAACGTTTTAATAATGTTTTGATGAATTTTATATGCGCCGCCTGTCGACGCTGATCATGATCATGACTTTGATCATGGCTCTCGGCGCTTAGCCGCCTCCTCTTCCTGTGCACGGCTCCCTGCTTTAGCTCCTGTTCCGTCTCCGTCTCCAACTCCGGCTTCGGCTTCGACTCCTGCTGCCGTTTCAGCCCTTTTCGCTCATCGCAACGGCATCTCTCTTCAGAGTCTCCAGAGCAAGTGTCAGTTTATGAGCTTCATTATATTAAAGATTTTCATTTACCCTTCACTACAGGGTATTGCGATTTTGTCAGCAGTTAGAATCTGCCAAAAAAAAAACCCATGTACAACAATTCTTTGTATATATAATGTAGATGTGTGAGTTGACGTTTAAATATTTAAATATGTTTTTAATAAATGCTCGACAACTCGAAATTCGTTTCTTCAATTTAAAATTGTGATTTTTTGACAATCTTAACTTGCTCTTTGAGTTTGCATGTGCCTCATGATCAGTTAGTAGCAAAAACTTTATATATAGAAAAGGTCAACTTATTTAACAGTCTAAATTTCAGCGTTAATGGACTGATCTATAAAAAATAAAATAGTTAAGTTTTCACTATGTCACAGTTTGTATAGAAAGTCGAATCATCGCTTTTACAATCGTTACTCAAAAATATATATTTTGTATGTCATGTGCAATTCCCAAGAGTACCCATATCTCAATTAACAGATCGACTATAATTGTACTTCTTTCGTTTTAATATTGATCGATTCCATCATTTGTAGAGTATTTCTTGAGGGACTTTTATGAATGCGTTTTCTCATTTTAATAGGCAGCAGGCAGCATCGATGCGATTGTAGATCTATTGGGGCGAATCAGTTTGAGACAATCGATGATTATGTTGTTGCCGTTTTTTACGAACACAGCCTAGCAGCTAAAAAAAAAGTATATATATATACATATATATATATGTACTTTGTGCACATTTGCAATGCATATGCATGTTTATTTATATCTGACAATCTAGGTTGGAGTTCGGCTTTGACTTTGGTATTGGGTTTGGGGGCTATTCAAGATCTTGGCCTGTCAGCCATTTGACAATGGACTAATTTACGAAACACCGAGTGGGAATATCAAGACTGTGTGAGATTGTCCGATCGAAGGATCGTTAATCGATTAAACTTGGAAGCTGCGCTTTTGTCTTTTCGCGAAGGGTTGTCCAATGTTTATTTTTGGTTTTATTTTTTTATTTTGTCGCTAATAAAGAACGTGATAAATTGTGTTCAAAGTCTTGAAAATTGGAACGCGGAATGGGGAATCGCAACCCCTTTTTTCCGGAAAGAGAGGCTCAATGTGCCTTCGTCTTTTGGTTACGGTGAGTTTGTTGGGTGGCCAATGAAGCAACTTAATTTCAATCGCTTGTTGGGCTTATTGTTATTGGCTCTTAACTCGAAACAATGGGGCAGCAGCAGCACACCCAAGGAGAAGCAACAGCAGCCACTGCAGCCACATTAGCAGCGGGCAGTCAGCAATAATAATGTTTTAAGCATTTCAATGACTACATGTCTCCCCTCTCTCTCTATCTTCCACACTCTCGCTGTCTCTGTCCCACAGTCGTTTTGTAGAGTTTATCCAATTATTGTGTGCGTTGTTGCAATAAATTCGTTTATCGCCGCACTACAACAGCCAAAATCATTTAAAAGCGATCACTCTTTGTTTTTTTTTTTAATACTCTGATCCCAATCTAAAAAAAATAAAAATAAAAAGTGCAATTCGGTTCACATTTTGGAAGCGCTTCTGGTTTTCGATTTTTTTTCTCCTAAGAAAATATATACAGATCAAAAAAAATAGTTCAGTGATACAAACCAATTTCACATTACATCATTAAAATTGTTAAAAATTAATTTTATGTTTATGTTTATATTAAAACTTGTAGCGCAAAATATAAAAAAATAATAATAATTTGCTTCTGCAAGTATTAAACAGCTTTCAAGAGAATTCCTCATATTCCATACTCCAATTTTTCTTTGTGCTGTGACTGTCTGCAGAGTATTGCACAGTCGGCTTAACTTAACTGAAACGTTCTTTTTGTTGTTGTTATTTTAGCTTGCTTCCCTTTATTTTTTTTTAGCTGAGAATAAGTGATTGCCAAAGTTTTCTGGGTAGTCGGGTTGATTTTTTTCTGTAAGTTTTTTAAATCCTTTATTTTTGGATTATTTTTTTATTTTTTTGGTTCGCTTACAAATTGATTGAGTTATGTAATTGCATTGCGGGTCGCTGCTTTACATGACTGCGCTTCACATTTTAATTAAAAAAAATATATATTTTAAAAAATGCCAAGAAAGTGAAGCGGTCCTAAAGGTGGGGTGGGGTGGCAGGGGCAGGTAGGAAACTTGTCACAACAGCATTTTAGCAGCGATCAATGCCATTTCACTCCATGTCGAACTCTGTAAAAAAGCAGCCAAGTGCTTTTGACTGTGCAGTTGAAGCACATCATAAATCACACTGAACCACCACCACCACCGAACCACCAGCAACAGCACCATCGAACGTTGCGATGTTGCACCGTTGGACCGTTGCAACGTTGCGTCGATTGTGACGTCGACGTCAACGTCAACATCTCTTTAGCATTTTGCGCGCTTTGCACTTGTTGTAAATTTCGTCAGAAAACGCGTCGCACTGGACGTGCACAAGTGTTGCGGCCTGTTGCCACTGGGTTGCACTTGCTGGAGTCCATGCAACACACGAGGTTAGCCAGGCTGCCACGATGCCGTTGGCTCCTGGTCTGCTTGCAGCTGAATGACGTGCGCACAATGCGTGCGCATAATTCAGGCTGTTCGCCTGCCTGCCTGCCTGCCTACCTGCCAGGCTGTTGCATGCAACACGCTGCTGCCGCCCCATGATGTGGCACTGTGCAAAATTTCATACTAGTTATATGATTTACATATACGCTTCACTTTAAATCACAGATATAAGCAAAACAATCGGTTCCAAAGTTATTGAGCATTTCAAGAAATTAGAAAAATTTGAATAACATTTTTTTTTTTGTATTTAAATTATTAAATAATAATTTTACATACATACAATTTTTTATTAATTTAATTTAAATTTTTATACACTGGATATTTTTTGCAGTGTGCTGTTGGTTGCTGCTTAAAGCGCGCTCATTCATTCATGCAACGACAGACACGGCACAACACACCTCCCATACTTCCCCCTTCGTTCAATATATACCTGCCCCCCTTTATCACCCCCCCTGTATCCAGTTGTGACTCATTGATTCACGGTGCACACATTCCTTTTGCTTGCCACTTGTCAACACTTCATTGCGTTTTCGTTGTTGTTGTTGTTGCTGCTCAGTCAACTACTCCTTTTGATAAGTCAATCACGCCAAGTGGCAAGTTCGAGTGTTGTTGTTGGCGCAACAAGTGGCATTGTGTTTTTTAAGAAAAACGCAACAACAACAACAACAACAAAAAACAAAACCCAAGCTAAAATTTGTGTGTGCCTTTTTGGCTTTTGGGGGCCAGTCAAGTGGCAGTTTTTTGCGCTTTGTTCTCATCTCATCAGATCAGCAGCTCGGCAGCTCATCAGGTTATTGTTTGATCCTTGCTGGCAATCCTTTCGACGTTCATCCTTCGATTTGCATGACATGTGCATTTAAGTTCTCTCCCTCAGCCTCACAAAACAAGTGCAGTCGCCATGGGAACCAATCGATATTAAAACCTATAAGAGAAATACTATTAAACACTCACAAATCTCACAACTGACAACTGACCATTGACATGTTACAGAATCCTTTGGAGTAATCAATCGGCAAAAACCCTATAAAAAGCTGTTAGACCAAAAAGCATATTTCAGCTTTAACCAAGTTTCCAACTTTTTCCCATCACAGACGATAAGCATTCAACATGACCAACCAAAATTTATATTACAGAATTTAATATTGGCTTACAAAGAAATTCTTTAGGAAAAGTCACAAGTCGAAAATTATATATAAAAAAAAATTTAAAAACATAATAAGCTAAAAGCTGAACTTATATTTTTGACTACACGTCAGCTTTACATAAATAAAATGTAGTACATATTAAACAAACTGAAATTGTTTCCATTTTTTATTTATTTTACTTTTTGATTTATTTTTAAAGTTTTGTTCCTATTTCTTAGTTTTTAGAGTGCAATCAGGTCAATAAAATCCGTCAAGAATCGTAGAAAAAATTTCGTTATTGTTAGTAAATTTTTAATTACTAAATTTTTGCCAACTCCTTCAATTTTTTTTTTAGCATAAGCATAAATTACCTAAAAATCATTTTTGTCACTTTCACTTTGGATTTTGGTTTTTTGTAGTTTTTGTTAATGCGGCACAAACAATTTGCCTCCACTTAGCCAAAAAATTCTTTTTGGTTATGGCCAATCAGAAGTTGGCCTGTAATCTCTTGTAAACTGTAATCGGTTTGAGCTTATCTTTATTTTCTTCACGCACTGCTCCAAATATTTTTCACAGCTCATTAAAATGTAATTTGAGGCGCGAAATGTTTTGCGTTTTGCGGCCTTTTTTTTATTTCTTGTTGTTGTTGTTGTTGGCGGCATGAGCCGGCAGTAATAAACCGTTGCATTGATAATATCACAGCTAAAAGAGAGATGGGGAGAGCGGATTCGCAGCAGTTGGCAGCAAGCTAAATGGGCACTTGCGCATGCAACAATTTAATTAAAATGAAATTTTCGAATCACAGAAGGGGAACTGAAACTGCAACTGCAACGTCGCTGATCTGGCCCCGATTGTGGCGGCGAGAGGAGTAGGGAGCTGCACGGAGTGGAACGGAGCTGAGCGGAACTGAGCAATGCGGCCAAAGTCAAAGCTGAAGGTAAAAAGCCATTGCGGATTCCCCCTCGTTGGCTGACGATGATCAATGATTGCAGCGCCGACGCCGACACGTGATCAAGATCACACAGACCAGCGCTGTTTTGTGACGGGGAGAGGGGAGAGGGGAGAAGTGATCACCAAAGGAGGGAGGGAGGGTGGGTTGGGGTACGACAACTACAACGACTATAAGCGAGCATGTAATGCGGCATGCATTACTCGTATCTCGCGTTGTCATCGCGTCAGTTGCCCCGCTCGCATATTATTAATTGGCTGGCTGCATAGAAAAAACTAAAAAACTAAAAAAAAAAATAAATACCTGGCCACAGCGAATGAGAGAGGCTAAGGTCGATTGGACATAGACTTAAAATCTGGATCTTGATCTGGAATTGAGTGTACATATATATATATACACACATATATACATGTATAAATGTGCTAGAATTTATGTGTTAATTTGTCGCGCCGCCAAGCAACTCATGATTTATTATTTTCTCTTTAGCATTTTTTTTTATTTTTTTTTAATTTTGTTTTTGTAATTATTTGCGCGATCTGGCAACGCGGTTGGGGCAGCAGCCTGCCAGCAATTTGTTGCCGCTGCATCGTATATAAACATTTCTTTTGTGCGCCGCAATTTGTATTGTTCGCATAATTAAATTGACGCTTGGGATTCCACAGCAGACTCCACAGCAGCCCCGCATCCTCCTCCTCCACCACCCTCTACCTACTCCTGCTGCTGCTGCTGCTCATCTGTGGGCTTGCGTTCAAGCTTTTCAGCCATTCCACTTAGCTTGCAGAGACCCTGGACTGGACTGGACTGGACTAGGCTGGGCTGAGCAGGCCTGTTCTGGGCTGACAGTGACACGCGCAGTTTCCAAGTTGCAGTTGAAGTCTGCTGCTGCTGCTGCTAGGCTCTTCTTTTAGTTGCATGGAATAATTAGCAACGATTAAACACTTGTCGCATCGTCCCACCCAACAGTCGGTGGAGAACAAAAGCATTTTACCGACTCCGACTCCGACTCCAACTCGGAGTCGGACTCTTGACATTGAGTTCGGGCTTCTTTTGCGCGTCTATTTAGCTATTTTATAGGGCTAAATTGTGCACTGAAAAAAATTAAATGAAATTTATAGTAAATATAATAATTAAAAATAAAATGAAAATTGAAATGAACTTGCAGGCAATCCAAAATGAATTTAGAAAGCATATTTAAAAATTAATGAAGTTTGGACAATCTTCTTTTTCAAATATTTTTAGTTATCATTGTACAATTGAAAATGTTAGTGATCTCAGTATATTATTGTCTTTTCGCTCAGTGTATTGGATTCGGCCTGTGGCCTTTTGGCAGCGAGGTGGAATTTGTCAAGCGCAAGGACACATAGCTGACTGCAATTAGGTGTTCAATGGATGCATCTTCTTCTGACCGCCAGTCAGCCCGCATCTTCTCCTTCTGCATACTGGGAGCAACTCCATTTCCACGCCCTGGCACTCCAATGGCACTGGCAATGGCAATTGTTGTCAGGCTTGTTTGATTAGCGTGTAATTGGCCTGTCACTGCGCCAGCCAGTAGCCCCGAGAACAGCGAACATTATCCACTCCGCACCTCCGCACTTCCATCCTATTTCCACTTCCTCTGCGTAAAAATTTTATTATGAGTTGATTGATTTTAATGAATGTTATAAATTCGCAATATTTAAAAGAGGCCAGCAAAGCAAAAAAAAAAAAAAAAATAAAATAATAACAAAATAAAAGAATCGATAACATCAGCATCTTCATCAACGTCATTATTCACATGATGATGATCATTATCATAATGATGGAGACACAAGGTCATCACTATCGTAATAAGAGGCTGTCCACAATTACTTACAACTTGATTTGACATCGACGAACTGCCTTCCAAGAGTCTCCTTCATTGCGATCTTCTCAGGATCTAAATAGTATTTTAGTGGGTTTTCGGCAGCCCTAAATTACTTATTAATAGCTTGCGTCTGAGTGGGAGAGAGATAATAAACTATTTAACTAAATATTGTTAATGAAAATAATTTAATTTGCTTATATTTTTTCTTAGAATTATTTGAAAGAAAATAATGTACCAAATATCGGTTTATAAGGTCTCCGAACTAAAATTAACTTTATTGGAAATATGTTACTTTAGCTGAAATAAATTACGATTATGTTCATATCAAAATCATAGCTTTTGTTATTTTTAATTGAGTTGTCTATTCACTAAAGGAATTTCAATTCTAAATTGGTTGCCTGATTTTTAGCTGAACTTTAAATATTCAAGTAGTTTAATATTCACCACTTTAATTTTATATTCATAATGCAAGGACTTTGATACTTTTCTTTATTTCTGTATTTTTCTGTGTGTGTTTCCTTACTGGCTTCTTATCCATTTCTATTTCGCTCTCTTTCACTCAATCAATATGTAAATTTTGGTCGGGCGTCAGACCAAATGTCAATTGAAAGCTGTGCAAACAGGCTCAAACAGAACTCACAAGGATGAAGGACATATGCAAACAAATACATAAATATTTATAAGGAAGCGCAACACGAGGGAGACTAGACTCGAGGACTCGAGCACCCAAGACACAGGACAAACACGCGCCGGGCAACAAAACGAAGAAAAATAGACAAGCTGCAAAATGTGAAGAGAGTGAAGAAGACCCGTTAACAGGAGCTAGGTCTAGTGGCATGGGCAGGGGCAGGGGCAGGAAGACGACAGCAAAATGTGCAAACGCGTGCGCCAGGTCCCAGTTTCGGTCTGAAGTGATAAGGAACTGGCAACAACAACAACAACTGCTCTGAAAAGGACTGCGCGACACCATGAAAATATTAATTTACACACGATTCATTGTTGTTGTTGTTGTTTTTGTTGTTTTGTAGCAATATCAGCTGCCCCAGGAACATTAAAAGGGCTGAGGGTTGAGGATTTTCAAAATCGCTGTGTTCCTGGCTAACAATCAAGGTGCATCTGCAGTTACGGCACGTCCACTCCTCCTCTCGTCCTGTCGCAGGCAAATATGAAACCCAAATGAGCCCTGCTTGTTAATGTTAACCCCATCGCACACATTCTAGCACAAACACACACACACACACACATAAACACACATTAAGGGACACACACCTTGCCTCGTGGAATCAAGAACGAAATCGAAGACACTGAAATGCAGTTGACAAGCAACGCCCTCGACATGTGCAACAATATCCTTGCTTGCAGCTTGATCATTGATGATTATGACGATTGTTACGATTATGGCACTCAGGCATGCAACATTTTGCTGGCAACATTGTTGCCACACAAAATTACAGTACATATTTTAAAAGGAATCTTGGAATTATCACTATTAATCACACAACAAGCAGATGACGAAAGCTTATTCACAAAGTTTTTATTTAATTCATAATAATTATTTTTAAATGCATTTATTATTGCTACGAATTTTATTTATTTTTTTTTATTTTAAATTGTTTATAGCCAAATTGCTTTTAATTGGCGTTTGACACTGAAGATGTTATGGAGATTTGTTAATCTTTAAATAAAAGTAAAAAGTTTAAGTTAGTAATTAATGAAAATAAAATTTAAGTCTTAAAAATTATTATTTTTATATTTATTTTAATTTTTTAATTAATATTTCTATTAAAGATCGGAATAATAAAGAAGTTTGCTCAACTTTTTCTACTGCTAAATAGTATTTCTAAAAACTAGACCTGATTTGTAATAAAATAAAATTAAATAAAGAAATCCAACATTTTTTGCTTTGTAAAACTGAGTGTTATTCTATATTTTGAAGATTTTGAAGGGGACTAAAATTTATCACCATAAAATGAGTCACATTTGTGTTAAATGTTTTAAATTTGAACTTTCCAGAACGAGGCATATCTATTTGGTATATAAAGCAGGTGCTGGTTATACGGCTGAAAATAAATCTGTATATTTACATATAGCAAATATACCTGTACAAATCTAGATGACAAACTCAAATCAGTACACGATGAGATCATTGGCATAATTCTTGTCTTTCTTCGGGAATTACATGCAGCTAGACAAAGTAGTCGTCTTGTTATTATGAGTTAAGATCTCTCACGGCTATTATTATCATGATCTAAACGTTGAGACACAGCTATGTTTTGGGTTTGGTTTTGCGGTAGATGTCATAATTGGCAATGGGTGATTTTTATGGGCCAAATGGGATTTGCATTACGACAGCCGCAAATTATGCAAAATGTTCTTAAAGATTTGCCGCTAAGATTACACACACAAAAGGAGGCTGAAAGAAAGAGAGAGAGAGAGGAGTGAGTAAAAGAGAGTGATGGAGAGAGAAAGCTTGAGATAGAGATAAAGAAAGTGTGCTGTGGACAGTAGTCCTACAGATCCTGTGGCTTAGCCGCAACTAAATGCGGCTTAAGAGCCTTGTTAGGCGTGAGATTTGTGTGTGTTGTAAACTCAATTGTTGTTGTCCTGGTGTTGTGTGTGTGTGTGTGTAGCTGCTGCTGCTGCTTGTCGGCAAAATTTCAAATAAAACACAATTCTAGTTTCTAGAAATTTTCTTGGGAAATTTGGGAAAACCACGCAACATACAACAGCACAATGAGTTAGTTTTCTGGACCGGCTGTTTTGGCTTCTGCTGCCAGGATATGTTAGGATTTGTTTACATGCAAAATAGAGCGTGTGTGTTCGTGGTATGTGTGTATTATTTGTGTGTAACCTGAGCCGTCGACACAAGTCCACGAGGCGGCGATAAACATCAGGCTTGAAGTAAAAGTCAGACATTTTGCACCCAAAGTCAGCTTCGAGGCTATGCAGATCACATACAGCAAATAATAATGCTCTAGTCGAGAGTGCTCGACTAACAAATACCCAGAAGAAAAATCTTATATTTTTGATCGATAAATAAAACAAAATTGATCCGCAAATGGTAATACAAGATTCGTTTGCCAAATTTGTTGTCGCTAATACAGAGTTAAAAAAAAAAACATTTTTTCTGTTTGCTACACACTTTACCACAAATTCATTAAACCCTTACACATTTTGGTTGGGTTGAGTGTATAAATATATAAATGCACATATATGGAATCCACCTCTTTGGCATGTCTGGCAGCTATATTTAATATTGGGACGCCGCCTGCAGTTAGGTTCAGTTTGTGATGCCTCGTTCTCAGGGCCGGCTGCCAAAATAATTAAGACGATTTGCCAACAATTAAAGAATTCTGCAAACGGTGAAAACTTTGAGTTCTGGTTATTTTGTTGAACTTCTGCCACAGCGTCTTGCTACGTGTATCGTCAAGTTGAGACAACTTATTCGGCCGAGTGGCTGGCAATTTGTTTAATTGCACTTTGGCTGCGAGCGACAGTTTAACATACGAGACGACGCCTCAAACACACACAGCGTGAGAAAAGCACCAAATACTGTCCCAATGCCGAAGCGGAACATTCATCATGCGACACGGTTGCACAGTGTAGAAAAACCCCTATTTAAGCAAAGTCCAATTTAATTTGTTGCATTCCATAATTTTTCAGAGACTTAAGAAAAAGAATTCCAATACCAATTTCGAATTTTCCAACAGCAGTACTAATTTTTTAGGCAGCGCTGAAAGTTAATTATAATTTGATATGAATTTACTAAACTGAACTGTATCAGTAAATAAGAATAAAACTTTAAACATATGAGCTGATTATTGTGATTAATATTTTGTATTTCTACTGTTTAACCAAAAATGTCCCAAATGATGTCGAATATTTGCATTGTAAACACATTTCATGTGCATTTGCACCACTGTGCTGGGCATAGCGTGGCTTTCACTGCTGGCAGTCACAGTCGATGCTGGTTGAATGGCGTTGGCAGCCAGGGACTACTGTGCAACGCCCACTTTTTTGGGCGCGCGCATAATTACAATTGCATTTAATCTTATATATATAGACACACATATATATATATATATATAATACACATATATATATATATACATATATGTATGCATTTCTTTCTTGTTTTGTATTGTTGTTCACATGCGAATTCCAGGAGCTGTCGCAGGCTCTCTCTCTCTCTGTCGAGCTAAGAGCCTCGGGCGTGAGTGGACAGCGGTCAGCGAGGCTGAGGTTGGGTTTAAGGCATAGTCCGGGGCTGACTGCGGCCACAACAATGTTTGTTGCAGTTGGGCTCAAGTCCCAAGGTGGTGCGTGCCAAGCGGCAATTGTCACATGTGTGTCGTTTGTCGCTTTGTCTTTGCTGTTGTTTTTTTGGGCTCGTCCTTTTTGTTTGTTGTATGTGCGACCATTGTCCAGGCACTTGAGTTGGGCTACAACACAATCGTCATGTGGGCGTTGTTTGCGGGGCGGACAGGCGAGCAAATCGTCGTAAGTCTCTTCTAGTTTGTCAAAGACAATTAAGTTCTCCTTTGTCTCGGAGGCGTACAAAGCGGTTTATCGCACCAACTATATGTGAATGTGGCTATGGTTCTCACTGCTGCTTCACATATCCAAAAGTTGATCTGACCTGAGCAGGCGTGCTCTAGTTAGCAAACGGAAATTGAGCCAATTTCGGTCAGTCATTGTCAGCTGGCACGAGGTTTGTCAACATTATCTTTGTTACCATCTACCCAATGTGCAGTATCCTCGAAATCTGATCTGATCTATATAGATCTCTCTCTAAAGATCTTTGTCTGCGGTGGCTTGACTTTGTCACCAACCACCAAGTGTTAATCAAAATCGGATTAGGTTTCACAATGATTCACAGATCGGATTTAGGTTTTTGCTTTAGTTAAAAGTTAATCAGCATTCCTATGCGAGAAAGCTGTAAAGCAGAGTTTCTTTTTCCTAACCCACAAAGTTTTTTCTCTTCTCCTTTTCGAGACAATATTAAAAGATTCCAATTCTGGCTTCTACTCTAATATTCGAGTGAATCCTGTAACCAGTTATTTAAATACACAACTATATATATATATATATATATATATATAAATATATATCGTTTTTGTTATAAGAATCAGCTTTATAATTTAACGAGTTCGTTGCCTAAGTCATTTGCTTAATTAAGTTCGTTGCCTAAGTCATTTGCTTAATCTAGTTCGTTGCCTAAGTCATTTGCTATAATTGAGCATGTTCGTTGCTTAAGTCATTTCATTGAGTTTGTTGCCTAAGTCTTTTGTTTAGCTAATACTTCTTGTGTTGCCTAAGCTATTTTACTCTTGCAGCGAAAAATACAATTTCGACTCTCATTAAACAGGACTTTTTGAAATATATAACACATATCTATATATATATATATATATATATTCTTGAACAACATCAGCAGCAAAGCCAATATGGCGATGGCCGTCTGTGAAGTAGTCCCTCAGTTTAAATGCTGTCATAGGCCGAACAAACTCAGTAGATATGCGCTGTGTTTTTGCATATACTGGCGACTACTTTTTTGCTCCTATCTTCCTCCGAGTCTACATTAATGCAGACATGGTCTGCATCAAATCAATCAAACCGATGCGCTTTGATGGACAGATCAACGACATATAACGAATGCCCCCGAAACAAGGCATTAAAATATTTAACTAACAAAGCAGCAAAACGACAGAGATACGTAGAGAAAGAGAGAGAGGGGAGTCGCTAAGTAAATGGGATTGGGAACAGAAAGAAATCTTGTCTGGAAGAGAGACATCCCCTCCTCCCCCTCCCTTCGTTGTGAGGGATTTTAACATAAATGCAATCATAATCCCCACACAGTGCTTGACAAAAAGTTGTCAATTAGGTTCATCAAAAAGCGCCCATGACGATATCCTGCCCCAAAGACGAAACAAGAATCTCTGCCTCTCTCTCTCTCTCTCTCTCACTTACTGTATGTTAATGTGAGGATGCCCGAGTAGTCAAATGGAGATGCTGCAGATGAAGCTGCTTCTTATGCTCTATGCTGATGCCTGAGATCATCATTAACTATTGCTCATCATGATCCACTTTGATCCGATCTGCAACCACCCAGGCAGCGGCGCATTTATTATGATTGCATTTTTGGGCAAAATTCAAGTTGTTGTTGCTGTTCCCGTTGTTGTTGTGGCTTCCCTGCTGCTTAGCTAAATGAGACATCAACATTGGGAGCGCGGGAATCCATTTCAATTTCCATTTCCACTTTGACTTTGGCATTGAGACGGCTACCGGTTAGTGCTTTTAGTTTGTGTGTATATGTGTGTGTGTGTGTGTGTGTATTTATGGCACTTGGCATTTGCTTGTTGTTGTTATTGTTAATAATGATGTTAAGTTTGTTGTTTTTGCAAGTAACATCATCACACCCTTCCCCTCTCTCTCTCTCTCTATCTCTCCCACTCTTTCTATCTCTCCTTCGGTGTGTCTTTTTTACAGTGATTTCAGTCTTTTGCCAGTCGTTTAATGTCTTCATTACGCTGCTCCCCATCGTAGTGAGATCCCCACTCAGCCTACGCTGGGGCAACGTTGTCATCATCATCATCATCATCATCGAGGTTGTTGTTATATTGTTTGTTTATGAATGTCATTCAATTTATTATATCATTGTATATTTGACTTGAGAGGGAAATGAACGCATTTGTTGTTGCCACAAAGGGCGCTGACCAGACAAACCAACAAGATCAACACAGACCCAACAGCTAACAGTCAAGCAACCAACACACTAACGGCCTCTTGTAGGAGTCATCGTTAGCGTCGGTCATCATCCTCGTCTTGGTCTTGGTCTTGGACTTGGACTTGGACTGTGTATTGAACGTGCACTTGGCAAATGTTGTCGTTGTCGTCATTTTTGTAGCATTTGCATCATTGCAATCGATGAGCTGATCATCATCATCATCATCATCATCATCATCATCATCATCATCGTTTGCTCTTGCCATCAGAGTCCTTGCAAATGTGCATACGATTTATCGATTTACCTTTTAATCTCTTCAACAAAAAATAGGATGGTATATATATATATATACTTGATATATAAGTATGTTTATTATAGTTAATAAACTTCTTATGCGCTTAGATAATTTTTGTATTCGAGTTTTCTTTAAATAAATTGATCACCAAAATTTTAATACTGGTTACTTTATGAGCTTTAAATTTATTTGGCGAATTTGCATTAAATTGGTATCATATCTTTTTAAATATTATAATAATCTTCTATTTTAAATATTCTTAGGAAAATTTTCACAATTAGTTTTTCAAAATTTAAACTTAGTTACTAATCATATTATCATAACAAAAATGCTTTATTAGCAGTTCTGTTGTGTAGGGCATGCAAAATTCGGATGTTTTGCAAATGTGAAGTCGCCTTCTGGTTAGTCCATCGATTGAGGCAATGTTCTGATCGCGAGCACTGCTCGATTATTGTATATCATCATGCCGACCATTATCCCCTTACCCTGCGCCAGATGAAGTTTCTTTTACTGCTGGTTTCGGGGCGCTTAACAAGTTGCCAATGCTTATGAGTTCTGCTGTTTCTGTTTCTGACTCTCTCTTCTCTGCCTCTCACTCGCCTGCTCTCCTGCTCTGTTTCTCTCACTCACTCGGTCGGGAGTCGGGTCTGCTCTGGCAAATGCATTGCATAAGATAATTGGTGATTTTCATATCGATTTATGCATCCGCCTGGTCGCCAGGCTTAAACTCTAGGCTTCATCATCAGATGTTGGGCTCTACTTGGTTTGCTTTGGACTACATTTTTTTTTTCTTTTCTTTTCTTTTTTGTCAAAAACCCTATCAAAGACTGATAAATGTCGCGGAGCATTAAACTAAGCATTTAGTACACAGCGGGATAAAATACCTGTGACCACGACTGAGATTGTGATTCCGATTGCGATTGCGGATTGGTAAAGACAATAATTAAATCATAAATATCGGGGCGTGCACTCGAGAATTTATTGCTCTATTTGGGTGAAAGTGTCCCGGTTCAATCAAATCACAATAAAAATAATCACACGCCCACCAAAAAAAAGAGGCATCCATAACAAAAATATGGTGAAGATTGTGGGCACTGATAGTTCGAGGATAAACATTTTGTAAACACATTTATTAAACGTCGCATAGTCCAACCTGTTTGTGGCATCTAAAAAGGATTCACGTTCATCTTATTAGACCCTACTTTCACCTACGCTTCTTGGCTCGAAAGGGGTCTCTGCGGTTTTCCTAGAAGGTCTCTTTTTGGACATGGCTAACTCGTGGGCTCGCTAGCTGGCTGGCTTGTTAATGGCATTTATGATGCCGCCACCTCATAATCAGCACAATTATATTGAATTTTTCCTAAATTTCGAAAAATTCCAAGAGTTGCTCCCTGCTTCAGCCAAACAAGTGTAGCATCTAAGACTGCCGACAGCTTGAGTGGGAGAGTTTGCCAGTTGCCAGTTGCCCGAGTCACGAGTCGCGAGTCCTTATTCTTGTTATCCTTGCGTTGGCAACCGCAACGCAAATGTGCTAACGAGTCTTGCAGCCGTCTTGCCTCTGCACACAATCATTGCCCAATTAACGCGAACTCTAAACTCGCAACTGGCAGCTAAATCGAAAAACTAAAGAAAAAAAATAAAACTGGGCAAGAGGCGTTAAACGTTCTCGCACTTCCAAGGATGACTCGGCCAAAAATAAAATGCAGTCGTCAACTTTCAAAACCGAAAAGTAACGTTTGCTGGACAGTGTAAATATATAGAATCGTAGTCCTTAATCTGATGTTACTGCTTCCTGGCTTGGCCTCAATATGCATAGGTCGACCACTTAACTTACTTGGAAATGTTTGCCAACAGATACCAATCTGTAAACAATTGCAATTTCTGTACAAATTTGTATTTACCTTTGCTTTATTCATTTAATCAATTAGGTAAATTTAAGTGACTAGAATCAGCGGCTTCTTTAGAGAGTAAAGTTAAAAATAGTTGAAGAATTGTTGCCACATGATAAGCGTGACCAAAGATGTTGAGCACAAAATCGAGATTGCATTTTTTCCCAACTCGTTTCTGTTTCAAGGAAGAGAATTATGAAAATTCACGAATACTCGAATAATCAACTCTCTCGTTCGCTGTGATGACTCTGATGGCCACTTGTTGGAGTTTATTGCACTGCTTGGGTGGTGTGTCCAGATCACAAGCTCAGTGGACTCATATCGCATGTCTGCAAATGCGTGCGGCTTACAACATTGAGAAGTGAGCGACATTAATCCTGAACAGATCCGATTACTGACAGCAGCAGCTCCACACTGCTCAGTTCCTAAAGTTCCTGAGTAGCCATGTGATAAGTGCGGAGCCGAAGCGTTTCTCTGAGCCGCTTGCCACAGTTAAACATGCCAAAAATAAAAAATTATATAAAAAAAACAACAACAACTTTGAGAAAGCCAATTTACTTAACTGAATTTATCATATCTGGTTGAATATTTTAGATATGGAAATGATATTTTTTTACATACAAATTAAAACATTTAATTATTATTGGAATACCAAAATTTATTTAGTTGCATCTAACATGAAAATCAAATTTTTTTTATAAAAATAATATATTTAATTTAGATAATATAAGAAAGTATATTATGGAAAGAGTAGTTTTTTTATGTACAGTTGACAGTTATAAAAAAAGACACTTTTGCTTAAATAAAGACATTATTAATTATAGTCTATTTTGCTTTTTTTCCTTTTATTATGTTAGATTGTGGCAATCAAATGCGAGTGCTGCGAGAGAAAGAGGGGACTCGTTTATCCTGCGGCTTGTTGCAACAATTGTTGTGTTTGATATCTCAGCATAATTTGCTTTGTCCTTTTGTTCTCTGTCGCGTTGTATGATTGCGTCGTTTGTCGTAAATCGCTTTCTAATCGTCCTGGCATTGTCCTGTGTGCACTGATCTCATTAGTACGCCCCATTTAACACCTTTTTGTGCTGCAAACGTCGCGGATCAGGTGCAACGCGGTGCGCTCTTTGATGCTGCACTTTGATGCGCCTATTAGGTCAATTGTGCCGTGCATCATATCACCTGTAATAATCACCTGTGGAAAACTGAATTCGATTCGATCTATTGTGTTTTTGCGCCAGAGCACGCCCCAACTTTCTACTGCTACTAATGATTATTCTCACCGCAAAGAGATATTTCTCACGCCGCCGTCTGCTTTTCACGCTCTGATCAAAAATCCATTAATTGTTGTTCACTTAATTGCTTGCTGACCAGCAACCAGGATGTTTGGCTATATCCTAGCGGACAAAATGTGTGCTAGCCAAATATTTGCATAAGTCGGGACGGAAACTGGAACCGGAAATTGTAACCGCTAAGCCGTTAGAAATTTTCAATTTCCCACACGCACAAAAACCGCTTTAGCTGTTTTTACCACAGCTAAACAAATACGTAAAGATCCTGCATTGATTGACGAAATCGCAAAAATCTAAAACCCACATCAAAATCTAAATCAATAAAAGCAACAGATTTTCAATCGATGCGGATCTCGTTTGCCCTTCTTTCCCCTCAATCCCCTCTTCACTCACTGACTGACTGACTGACTGACTGGCTGACTCAAAATTGATTTTAACGCCCCTCCCCCGTCAGAATGCCGTCAGCAGCTCATCAGCATAACAATACCAATTTTGTTTTTGTTTTTAAATGGCAGCCGAACCCTTTTTGCCATCCTACCCCGCATTAAGCCAAATTCCCCCTTCTACATTTATCGCTTCGTGCCTGCTACGGAATTTAATTTAGTTTTTGCGCTTTGCTTCCATTTTTCACACCCGGAGAGCCAGAGAACAGAAGCCACATCGGTATCCCAAGCAGTATTTAGGACCAACAGGTGCCTCGCATACTCTTCGCTATCCTCCCATCCCATCATCCAATACAAAAGGATGTTTTTCGTAGAAACGCATGAAAATCAATTCGGATGCGTTCGATTTGCTTAATTGAATTTCGTTTTTTCTTTTAGGTGGATAAACCTAAGCGATCCATCGATCGATCGGCGGCTGCCACTTTAATAGATTCACATGCACGCTACTGATGGAAGCAGCAACAATGAGGGAAACTACATCTATAAAACTATATACATATTTATCAATACATAACGCAAAGGAGAGAATAATATACCGAAATTTAATTCCCATTTTTTATATTGAAGTTAATACTATTTTTTTTATTAATTGGTGAACAGTTTTCCGTAATTTTAATATATTGTAATATATATTTCGAATCTTGTCTAGAATCATTATTTCCCCCTGAAACTATACTTATAAATATATATAAATAAATATATTTCATAAGATGAGATTCAATTCTATTTTTACCTTCTGTCTGCTCCAACTTGATCATTTATCAAACTTTTCGCATTCTCTGTCGGGGCTATCAAGTGGGATCACTTTATAGTTTTATTTTCCAGTGAACCCAACGCAACTCATTTGGATCTTTCATTAGAGCAAGGGACAAAACTGAATTGGCCAAATGGCCATTGTGATGGAGGAGCTACCCACTGACTTCTGCTGAAGATGCGCGCCAAAGTTGAAAGGTTTTTAGTTTTTGGTTTTTGTTTTTTTTTTTTTTTTTGGCATATTTGTTATTGCTGACAGGGCTGCGGCTTCTGCTCCTGCCGCGTGTCATCGTCAACCCAGGAACATAGAGAGTAGCTCCGGGTCAATTAGAAACACATTCTGGGCGCAACCTCTGAAGAGGCTTACAAACGCCTTACAATTTACCGAATGTCCTGAATCCTGAATATACCCTAAACGAACTGGAGGAGTTTAGCCCGAAGAGAAATGATAAAAGAATGAGGCAGCGAGAACGATCCTTATGCAATTTACGCCGACTACTTTTCATTATCATCATTGTCAATTGTCACAACGAACAATGCACAATGGGCATGATTCCAGTTTAGGCCAAGTCCATTGTACGCATAGCTTTTACAACGACCAAAACCAGGGCCACGTGCACTGCAGCACGTCCTAAAAATTGTGATCCTGCAAAAGGATGTTATTTTGTTTCTATCCGGATCGGTTTCTCGGACATTCACCACACGCTGTGCATATTCTAAGGCTCTGATGATATTTGTGGCCCACCGTGCATTGTTTGTTGTTATTTTGCGATTGTCACCCGTAGTCGAAAATTATATGCATAAATGTCGGAAAACAGTTGGAAAATGTTTTTCAATTGCGTTAACCGGTGTTTTTTTTTTTTCATTTCTATTCGCAGATCTTATGCAACCAAGTCGGTCATCTTCAAAGGTGCCACGTTTAGCGGAAGCGCCCTCAAAGCACTAAATGGGTTTTCAATAAGTTTTAAAATTCCTAAATTTTGCCAATGTCTTTTATAGACAATAAATATCAATATCAGATATAGATTTTTATTTATATTATTTTTCTTCCTATCATTCTGGGTTTCAACAAGCTGAACTTATCATTGGCATAGTGCAATACAGGGTATCATATATTGGGTAATTCGCGAGCTCCACCACTGACCTTGTTCCATGGAACGTTCAGTCCCCGTTCCCGTTCCCGTTGCCGTTTATGTTTTCCGTTTCCCGTCCCATTGGTCATCCTCGTCGTCGTCTGTCATTCGGTGCGGTGCGGTCATAACATTTCATTGCCATCATTTTTTATGCAAATATCCTGTGGCAGCGTTGCGAATTTATTAATTACTCCCCAAAAAAAAAAAAAAATAATAATAAATATGCACGAAATATGTATATATTTATGCATATATACACATATATTGTTGCCCAGTTGTCCAGTTGGGAGATCTCTGGCTACCGGTTCCGACTTTTGATTGTGGCAAGTGGAACCGGGGCGACGTTTTGGTTGTTTTTTTTTTTTTTTTATTTTGTATATCGTCGGAACGAAATCTCTGAAACTCGGCAACTTGCGACTTGCGACTTGCTGTGTATAATTAAAATGTTCAAAAAAGCGACAGTGTTCATTTTTTATACCCCGCATATGTACAACTGCATACAAAATGGGTGTCTTGAAATGAAATGGGCTTATGTAAGAATCCAGGGTATATTAAATAAGTAGAATAAATACAATGTTTATTAAAAACTATGAATGAAAAACTACACAAAGTCTTAAGTTCATATTGAATACAATTTCATTTCTAATTTACAGTTTGTCACTATTAAAATGAACAAAATCCTCAATCAAGAAATTGGAATGTTTTTTTTTATTTTGAGTAAATATTTGTTAAATATTTCAAATATTTTGATATTGGGTACAGGGCATATGTGCGTCGAGCAATCTTTCGGCTAGAGCAACTACTACTTACTGGTTCATCATAAATTTTAAAAATATTGCAATTTTGGCGCTGCAGTCTCGAGACTCGAATCTCGAGCCGAGATCGGTCGCGCGCGTCGCCCATTTGAAGTGAGCCGCGGCGTGCGGCAATGACAACCAGCCCGTAGAAGGAGAATGGCCAAAGCTTAATGGGAGATGGGAGTGAGACAGACGCAGCGACAGAGAAAGAGACAGAGACGGGGATTGAGACGGAGAGGGAAAGGGCAAAAAGAGACTTGAAGTAAATTTAAGTTGTTTTGAATTTTGTAGTGTTGGATTGAGATTCGGATTTGGAAAGGGGTGTTTGCTGTAGACTCAACCAATTTATCAGTTTCTCAGTTTGTCAATTTCTCAGTTTTATTTATAATATATATATATATAAATTTATTTTTTTTTTTGAGTAATTTTCAAATCAAACCAAGGTCCATGGGCTGCTGCTGTTCACTCAGTCCAATCTAGTCCAGTCGTCTCGAGGCGATCTTTTTGGCTTGCGCGTGCGCAGCGGCAATTTGATGAAATGCATATGAAATCAAAAGTGAATTACGACAGAGGAAGAGAGAAAGAGAGCGAAAAGGCGTGAGAGAGAGCGCTATAGAGATAGAGAGCGAGAGATATACGACAACTAATTGGAACAGTCACGCAGCAAATTGCAGTCAACATACTCATATATGATTGCAATATATATACAATTACGATCATGATGAAATGCTGACGATCAGGCAGACATCGAGACTGGTGGACTATGGACAGGGGGGGCAGGATAGAGGGATAGATATTTCTTTGCATGCTTGATGACACACGCCATTTTCTAGGCTGCTGATTCGTCAAGAGTTCTGTTTTTTGCTCTTGGGTTCTCTTTGCCCTTCTCTCTGTCTCCCTCTCTGGCAATGGAATGCTTCTTTGTGGGCACCGACGCAATTAAATATTGTAAATTGCATTATAAAAAGGTAAAACTTAAGCAAGCGCAATTAACACAAGACGCGCAATTAACTGGAGAGACACCAGCAAGCCAAACCGAATGAAACCAGAAATCAACATTTTGATCCACGGAATACAACACAGAATCAACATATTTGCTGCAAAACATTCATCTAAAATACTCATCTTGAAATTTTGTACATCATCTGTAATTTTTAGCAACATTATCTGTTGTATGCTAGTCCTGCAACAAATATTACATAGATTCCTCAGACACTACATATATATCATTTCAATTAGCTCAGATTAAGCTAATCTATTTTTCAATATTTTAGATTCTCACTATTTTTTCTAACCAATTGACATATTTAATCTTTTGGCCTATTTTTTGAGCTCTTTTTTTACGTTTATTGTTCTTGAAAACCAATGTGATTGCAACGATATCTTACATATACATGGAAAATTTGGAAGAAACCAGATTTCAATGAGCCATATAAGTAAACTCAACTATTTAGCTATTGAGCTTTTATTTGAATTCGATTGGAAGGTAAAGGTAATGCTAAAGCCCTATTATTATATCAATATATATCACATCAGTCAACTCTAAAACTTCATTGCTGCACATATTGTAATTTTTAGTAGTAATTCTAAACAAATGCTGGCAAGGGTATTAAATCTGCGAATTTTAAGGCGCATTTTACTTTAGCAATTAACTTTCAAAATTTTTGGCCAACAAGTCTACAATTAAATTTAAAAAAAAAACAAATGTGTATTTAAAAAAAAATAAATAATAAGAGATGTCTGCTTTTGATGAATGCGGTGCGCACTTTGCGTTATTAATTTAACTTACATCGGTGGCCCAATTTGTGTGGCAGGAGGCACGTTAAAAGAAAGTGCCCCGAGCAAATTGAGACATTTGTCTCCTTCTTGGCGGCAATTAAAAACATAAAGAAATCGCCAAATCCAACCTGAGAGCTAAAAAAGAATTGCATTTAATTTAATGAACACAGATATGTCTCTCTGACAAGAGAGAATCTTTCAGTTTGTGGTTCATATTTTGGCAAGTTTTGAATTTGATTTCAATTTCATCATCTACCGGCAATGTTCGAGATTTAAAGATTCCCAATCTATTCCCACTTGTCACACAAAGTGTGCGCAATAAAAATGTTCACTCAAACGTCCAATTACTTATATACTTAAGTGTCTGATAATCCTCTGAAAAATAAGTAAAATAAGTAAGTTAAATGCCCATTTTGAACAGTTCTATTCTTGAGTGAACTGCGTGGAACTCATCGATAGTTTCATGCTCCTTATACAGCCCCTATATCATCTTATTACTGTAGGCAACGCATTATTAGTAATTCCGCTGGAATGGAGAAGAACCGAATCCTAATCAGCTTAGCCAATGAAACTATCTATATATATAAATTGTTACATATATAGTGTCCCAATTGCAACAGCAATTTCGACTTGGAATTTTTTGTTGCATGCAGCACGCAATTGTCCTTTTTTCCGTTGCACAATGCACCTTTCTGTGTCCTTTTTTTTTTTGGGCCAAGTTGTGGGCGTTTTTAATTGTCTGCGTATTGGGGTAACTCAAACATAATGGAATATATGTGGAAATGCTGTTCTATAACAATGGAACACAAATAAATTGAAACGCTAAGCGCTTAATTTACGATCAGAGCGACAAGTGGAAATTCTTAGATGCACTTGTTGTTCCACTTCGCTAGAAACTTGGGAAATTCTGAAATTCGGCATGTCTTTTGGCCAAAGATCTTTTGCCGTCACAATTGTGTGTTTTGTTGGCAAGTGGAAGACGCCCCACAAATCTATTATAGATATGCAATATAGGTGCAAATATCTCTAATTGCAAATGCGCTTGACAACATCTCTCTCTCGCTCCTCCTCTATCTCTCTCTCTCGCCCACTTTCTAGTTGGGCTTGGGTGAAATCTTGGGCAAAAAAAAAAATGAAAATGAAAAAGAGAAAAATGATAATATGTCAGCGTACTGAGGCCCTGAACATAAATTACATTATTCTTTGTCAACATTTGTGAGTCAAAAACGTGTTCGCTGTTCATGTTAAACAAATAACTCACTTGCCGCTGCCGCTGCTGCCTCTTCTGTTGCAGTTGCAGTTGTTGTTGTTGTTATTGTTTTTTTTTTTTTGCTTATGCGAGTGTTATTTACGAGACATCAATCAGGTTGCATTTCAGGTCCCCAAGATCTCTTAGTCAATGGCGTGTTGTAATCAGAGCATCCTTAATAAATCATAAATTTATTCGGGACCCCAGCCTCGTTTCCCATTCTTCATTGACTTGGTGTATGTAAAAGAATATGGCAACAAGCGACTCCTTTGCCAGGCACCTTTGGGGCATTCTACTCCTTGCATTTGCTTGCCTCGCTTTGGGCACCGTCACAATATTCTGCATACATATATATTTATACGTGTATATACATATATATATATATATATACATATGCCCTCGTTGGGTCGATCTTGTTCTTGTCAAACATATTATGAATTTCACACAAAAAGCGTTCGATTTTGCACCGTTTGCTGTCGTCAGTTTGCCAGTTTTGTCGTATGTCGCCCAATGCGACCGCCACCAAAGCGATTTCCTTCTCCAGAGCAAGCCCTCCTCCCCCCGCTCCAAACGGCAGTTGCCGGTACACTATATCCCTATATCACATGGATGCTGATATTGTACTTCATCTTTAGATCTTGGATTGCGCTCTCTGCTGCATATATTATACACACACACACACATTCACATTTGTCTGTATGTGTTCGAGGCATCAATGCAAAAAATAACAGAAATATATACACGATTTTAGTGATAAAATGCTCAACTAGCAGCTACCCTTTAAACTTTGTCTTTCTTTTGGCAAGACTTAGTTTAGGAATATGGTATATAATTCCATGCACTATTAATGCAGATCAGACCAATATATTAGATCAGACTTTCAATTGTGATCTTAATCAAAATGTTGTTTTATCAATTAAATCGAACATGATAATTTACAGCAAATGTAAATGAAGTTTTTTATTGAAAAATAAAATTAAATCATTTGGTATTATAATTATTATTATTTTTTGATTTTGTAAATTAAGTTCCTCATTGAAAAATGAAATCAAATCATTTGGTATTATAATTATTATTATATTTTAATTTTTTAATATTTAGAGGGTATTAAAACAAAACAAAAACCGGAAATAATAATTCGATAAATGTGCCATGAAGATGCGGCCAACAAAAACGCAAAGACTGAAGCAAAAGTTGCGTTTTGGGCGCTGAGAGGTGGAGTAGAGTTTTGCAAAACCGTTCGTTTTGCTGTTGGCTGCATGGCGAATTGATTGCAACTGAAGACCCCAACAGCAACAGCAACAGCAACAGCAACAACAACAACAACAACAGTAAGCGAAATTGGCTTTAAAACAAAACGACGGCCCCAAAAAGCCCCACGAAGCCATTGGCAAGTGACGGAAATGCGTATGCCAATTCATTTATCTATTAATGAGGCATTGCTGAGTGTATGAGTGTGTGTGTGTGTGAGAGAGACAGAGAGAGAGAGAGAGAACGAGAGTGAGTTAGAGTGAGATGAGCAGACCGGAAATGCGCGTGGGAGTCTTTTGAGCAGCAGCTCTTGCAGCGGATGAAGCTTCAGCCTAGAACTCAGAACAGAATTCAGAGCTGAATGCATCCGCTAAGCGAGGACTTCAACTGCAAATGTTGTTGTTGTTGTTGTTGTTGTTGTTGTTCTCGATTGTTCTTATTTTGTTGTTGGTATTTTGTTGCTTGTTTGTCGGCTGTTGTTGTTTTTGTTGTTGTCTTATCTTGGCTGAACCATCGCGAATCGCATTGGATCGCCTCGTACCGACGCATTGCGGCTTCCGTTCCAATCTCCCCCAGAAACCCCAAAGCAGACAGTCCCCCCAAAGTTTTCAGTTTCCATTCTTTTGTGTTTTGTCGGGGGCGATCTGTAAATTGCCGACTTTGTTTTTTACATGCGTATGTTGATTTTGTTTTTTCTTCCTCATTTTGCTTGCCTGCATTTTGCGCATATCTCAAAATTAGTTCAATTGGACAATCGATCGATCGATTGCTCTGCGGAATTGGCGGCATTCAATGCAACAGCCCAAAAAAAAAAAAAAAAAACAAAACCTTTTCCTTTCCCATATGCAAATATGCATCAAGTAATTTAACTTCTTCTCTTTTGCACCTCCCTCTCTCTCTCTCTTTTCTTGTGCATCGCTTGCATAATTTTGCCAGCAACACAATTTGTCTCAAGTCCAGTTTGTAACTGTAAACACTACTATAGTCTGCAGCTACTGAGCTCAATACTGATTAATATGCATATATGTTTATGTGAATTGAGATTATTTTGGAAGATTATTTTAAACATTTTTTTTATTTTTTTTTTTCTTCTCAAATATTTTTTTCTTAGAATTTATTGTTTATATAAATTCGCTATATAAATTTAAAGTATTCTGTAAAATATATTTTCCCAAAATGACGCCTAAATTTATTATCAGTTTTTCAATTTATTGGATTTGTATTATTCATTGAAAATTTGTTTAAGCGAATTTAGATATTAGAAAAGAATATTCTCTACTCTTTTTCTTATTTATCTTCTTCACTTTTTAGCATAAATCTTTGCTTTATTAGATGTATAACTTTTAAATATTTCAACGCCCACTTCCGCCCAATAATAAATTTTTTTTTTTTCTTAAATTGATCAGTTTAATGTCCTCCATATTTGTATATATATTTTTTCATTTTTGAAAAAAAAAGGTTCTTAAAAGTAATTGTCTTCCATGTTATAAGCTAGATTCGTATAATTGGCAGTCTTATAAACTATATAAAAACAGGCACAAACAGCGCTTAAGACTAATTTGTACAAAAAAAAAAATTTGCGATTTGAAAAAAAAAATGCTTATAAGTAAGATAAATACTTTTGCGGTTGCTGAGGTAATAATAATAATACTTTGCCAGGCGTTGTTGTTGTGTGTGTTTGGGTGTGTGTGTGAGAGTGGGTGTGACTAGTTGGTGTTGGGGTCTTTTGTTGTTCTGCTCACATATCGTCCTGCCACAAGGAGATGTAGTCAAGGATGTCATCATCCTCGGCACCCGAACTGCACGAATTATTGGGATAGTCTTCATAGCTGCCAGAGCTTGGCTCCATCTTCAGCTGGACGGATTGATTTGGAAAATAGTTGCTGCTGCTGCAGAAAGAGCTGTTGCTGCTGCTGTTGCAGCTGCTGCTGCTGCCGGGCGATATGAGCTGCAGTTGCTGTTGCAGCGCCAAGAATTGCTGCTGCTGCTGCTGCAACTGTTGCTGCTGGTAGCTAAACTGTTGTTGCTGCTGTGCTGATGACTGCTGCTGCTGATGTTGCTGCTGTGGCTGCTGCTGTTGATGTTGCTGATCGTTCTCATCGATGACACTCTGCAAGCGTCGAATATATTCAACAGCCATGCGCAAAGTGCTAACCTTGCTGAGCTTCTTATCGGCGCCGGGTCCAATCCCACGCCGACCATTGCTCAGATCCGCAATGATGGCAACGGGTATGTGTTGGCGCAGTTGGCTGAAGCCATTGTTGACCTGCTTGACGCGATTGCGCTCACGTGCATTGCGACGCACCACCGAACCACCAAACGGCACCTGCTGCTCCTCCTGTTCACCCAGCAGCAACTGTTGCTGCTGCAGCGGCTGCTGATGTTGCAGTTGCTGGTAGCTGTTTGGCTTGGTATACGGCGCCAAACGTTGCTGCTGCTGATGGTAGAGGCTACGGATTTGATTCTCGCTGCCTAGTGCCATTTTTCAAAGTGTTTTCTTTTTTTTTTGGTTTGAGTTTTCAATTTGAATTTGAAATTCTTGTGATAGTTTCTTGTTGTTGTTGGCCCTGCGAGCGCTGTCGCTGTTCTGATGCCCTTCCCTGCGCCGTGTGCGCTATTTATAGGTGCCCACGAAGCTACGAATGAGTCTCACCTGCCTGCCTCTGCTGCTGCTGCTGGTGCTGCTGCAGCCGGCTGTGGCTCTGTGGCTACCTGTGTTCCAGACAAAAGGTGCAAACAAGCCAAACCAACAGACAAGCAGCCAACCAACCAACCAGCAGCAGCAACAGCAGCAGCATCCACTCAAGGATCACTCACTTCATAATCTCACTCATTGCGTGGCCTCTCTCTCTCTCTCTGCATCTTTCTCTCTCATTATGTCTCTGCTTTTTTCTCTCAGCTCCTCTCTTTGAGCTGGGAAGAGTCTTGAGTGATTTTGTTTGCAGCAGACTGAGAAGAGTTTTTTTTTTTAATCTCTTTTTCAGGTGCTTTTGATTATTGACTTTGCTCCTTCTCTCTCTCTCTCTCTCTCTCTGCATGTCTGTCGCGTGCCGGCTCTGAACCGGTCTCTGGTCGTGTGGCGGCTTTGGAGCCCCAAAAGCCGCCAGCAGCAACAGCAGCAGCCACAGCAGCATATATGACGTTTAATGCATTAATAGCGAAGCCATCAAGGAATGAAGATCCTAGTAGACGGGGGCATCTACATACATATATACTTACATACATATATATATATATATATATATATATAAATATATATTAAAGGTTCGTTTGCCGCTACTCCAAGGTCTGTTGCTGATACTGCTGCTGCTGCGCTCCCCGGAGGCAGTTATCTATTAACACTTCTAATGCCTCGATGTCCTTTATGGGCAACGTCCTGGACTGGACTCGACTGGACTGGACTGGATTGGGCACCCGTAGTGTGGCAAGGACAAGTTGCGACGCACTCGAAAGCATTTTGAAAGCATTTAGCAATTGGCATTCAGCATTTCAGTATTTGGCATTTAGCGTTTGATATATTTGGCATTGTTTGCTGTCGCAGCGAGAGTTGTCCTTTTAGGTGTGTTTTTTTTTTTTCTTATTTTGTGTCCTTTTGGACTCGGTGTTGGTTGCACGCTATGCCAAACCGTGTCAAAAGCGATTGACATTGGACATTGGACATTGGCAGCGCGTTCACGCTGTGCCTCATTTAACACTTCGATCAGCAGCATTTGGGCAGCGGGATATTATATAGCATTGCATGGCCCAGATGTTCCACAAGATGATGCACACCAAGAGTTCACCAAATGGTCAACTGATCAACCGACTTGTGAAACATCTTGCCTGGCCATATAATCACTGTTGATGCAATAGAAATTCGCTGTGGACTCAGTTTTAGTTGCAGTTTGCGTGCAACTCGCTCGAAAAATTCTTTCATATAAATTGTGAATTATTTTTTGCACGTTTCGCGTTCCTTTCGAACGTTAAATTTGAGCCAGTTTCAGTTGGGGTTTGGTCTGATCGGTTCTTAATGCCGCTTGAGCAGGCAACAATAACGGAATCACAATTGGCAGACACAATACGACAAGCGAATGCTCTTTCTAGAAAGCAGCAGAATTATATAACAACTTGCAGAGTTTTGGTATCTCATATTTAACTAGATATTGGTTCGATAAATATAGAAGCATTATAAGTTGATAACTGATTAAGTTGGCTCTGAATCCCTACCAACAACTGTTGCTGTTCTTTCAGCCATTTGTGTGTATGTCCGGCTGGAGACGAGTTCGAATGATGCATGCAACATGCCGCATTCGGATATATTTAGCGATCGGCAGCAGGCGCTATCATTATCTGATGCAAAAAAATTTAATATAAATTATGTTGACATGTTGGCTTAAATATGCGAATATGCAAAAAGGCGTAGCCCTGTGTTTGGTTAGGGGGGAAACCTTTGGCAGTTATCTGAACGCATCGCCCCAACTATATGGATCAATAATATTTGACCGCTCGTAATTGCTAGTAAGACACGGCCAACAACAAAATGTATCCCAAGCGGAATCAGCAAAATGAATCCACACAGCCAGGAGTCAGAGCCAGATCCAGAGTCGGCAAATCCACCACTGCGCGATATCCGCGAATGAAGTCGTCATTAACATCGACTTGGGCCTGTCAATAACTTGACAACACATCATCATTTCGCTTCTTCTTCTTCTTCTTCTGCTTCTTAATTTTTTTTTGTTTCGAATTTTTTCTGTTTTTGCACACTTCTGTGTGCTCCTGGCTCCAGGAACAACTCCTTTGCAGATCAGACACAACATATTCGCAGTTTCATTTTGTTGTTTTTAGTTTCTGCATTCTTTTTTTTTTGCTTTTTGCCAACTTTCAGACACTTTGCGGTACGATTTTTGACGCGTTCCATGCCAAGGTCGAGCTTCCAGGTATTTGTTGTTGTTGCTGTTGTTGTTGTTGCTGTTCATTTTCCCTCATTGTTGTTGTTGTTGTGTTTATTACTGCACTGTTGCACTTTGCATAAGTTTAACGTTAATCACATTGCGACTGTGTCATTTTGAATTTATTTTTTTATACACATAAAATATGTAATGTTAATGATGATGGTCCACAATGACATCAACAGCACTAAAAAAAAATAAATACCAAAAAATAAACTCAGAGAAATTTTTGACATTTTTGTGCAGCTTGACTGTAAAATATTGCTTTTCATTTTGAAAATATGAAAAATGATTTCATATTTGGACCGCTTGCTGCTGAATACTTATAGATCAGCTTGATATAAATGTGGATAATTTTATTTTTCAAATATTTACTGATGTGAGTCTAAAGTCAAATGCAACCAGTTTTTAACCATTTCCATCCACGTTTCAGAATACAATTTTATATATTCAATTAAAAATCACAGTGATTTTATTTATGAATGGAATTTAGCACTTTGATCTATATAATTCTATATAGGAGTAAATTGGTTAAGATTTGAAGACAAACTGATAAGGAAGATATCTGTTTCCCCTCTCTCTCTCTGTCTCTATCTTAATCTGATGATAAAAATGTTTGACATCTTTCGCCTGTCAATTGTTCATGGCCATCAAATTGCCGCCTGATGTCCAACATAAAAGCATAAAAGCCGCTAAGCCTAAAGGATGAGCCAGTAAAAATAGCTGTAGGTGAAACTACAGCCAGTCTCTGCTGACACCCACTCGGTGTGGTGTGGATTCCTTGTGGCTGCCACAGGAGCTTCTTGGCTAACTGATTTATGTGCGGCTGTCAGCGGCTTTTTGACTTCTAAGGTGCGCATTTTGACGCCGCCGCCGTCAATTCTATTGGCCACATTCGCAATGATATATTTATGGTCAGCGGTAAACGTCAAATGGGTAATGTAAGGATATGGTAAGATGGGGAGGGGTGGAGGGAGGGGGTTATATGTATTCGCCTGTTGTTGTGGCCACTGTGGATTTTTGATTAATTGTAATGCGAAAACTTTGATTAATTGCGGCCACGTTTTACGGCGGCCCCAAAAACATAACAATTTGTTTTCGCCGTTGCATTAAATCAATGTGATAGGAAGGAAGCGTTGGCGAGAAGCCCCGTCCCTCTTGCTTTCTGCTCAGACGTGTGATTGGATGGCCAACACCTTTGTGGCCTTCTTTTGGCCATGGCCCTCAACGATATCGATACACCAGTTGGTGTTGATATCGATAGTATTTATGAGTTGCTCGTCCAAATTTATGAATGGCCCTCAAAAAAAAAAAACAAAATAAAAATAAAAAAAACAAAACTGAACAAACAATGCCAAAAGGAGTTACTTGACAGCTTCTTCTGCAACGAATCACTGCCTCGCTGAATCTTGTCTCGGTAATTATGCAAAAACTTGTCAAATGCAGCGCTACAAACAAGCAAGTCGCCGGAGGAAGGCGGTGGCGGACGGGGTAGGGGGTGTGGTGGTAATGATAGGGACGGGACGCGTGGCCGTTGTGGCTATCAGCAAAATATAATTAACAACAACAACAACAACAACAATTGCAAAAGCCAAAAAAGTAAAAAGATGACAACAGAAAATAATTCGGCTAAAAATTAACCAAAAACTGAAAATTGTACCAGTTTGGCTTGCAATTTACATGTCTCTCCTCATCGGCCCCCCCTCTTGCGCTGGACAAGCTGTTGTTGTCCTCCCCTTCTCCTGCTCCTTGTGAAGCAAAACCAATCAACGCGTCTGTCAGTCGCAGAGTCGTCGTCGTCGTCGTCGTCGTTGCTGATGCCGCTTATCGGTAGCCGCGCTGAAATCAGCTTCTGGCACTCACGATCACGCTGCCCGTTGCCTGCCAGGCAGCAATACACAATCCAAACTCCTGCCCCTCTGCCACCCCTCTGCCTCATCCACATCATCATTCCCATGCATTGCCCCTACCACCCCCTTTAAGTAAGTCGGCCCATTGGATGACCCTTTTGGCGATCCGTGCTCGTTGCTCCTGTCACAATTACAACAGCAAGTGCAGCAGACTAATGACAACCACAACGACGACAGTCTTCCCACAGTGGAGCAAATACCATCGAAAAAAAAACAAACAACAAACAAAGCAATCCACAGTACTTTTGACACAATTTATGCATTTCATTCCTCTCATTTTACATAATTTTCGAGGCATAAATTTTAATAAATTATTATCAATATTTGCTTTTTGTTAAATAAAAATTAGAAACCAAAAGCAAAAACTAAAAATATTATTTATTTTTTAAAATTAACCATTTTTATATATATATATATATATATATATAATTATACTATTGTAAGTATTTTATATACATATTCTTTTGATCTATTGATATTTATCAATACAAATCTGGGCAACATAAACATAATATAAAATATATATAAATATAATAGTATATAAATAATAGAGAGCAAAGCTTACATTTGAGTGTTAAATGAATGCAATTAAACTAAAATATATTAATAAGCTGAAATTAAAAAATATCTCAGTCACTCAATTATAGAATTTTTTCCTCTTTTAATGTTTTTACTAATTATACAAAATCGATTTACAAACAACTAGCAATATTTGTTTTATACATTTATTAATAATTCAATAATCACAATAAATATTTTATATTTATATTTATTATATTATTATTATTATTATATATTATATATATTAAATTATTATATTATTTCTGATAGCTAATCTTTTTTTAGATACTCTTCTTGCTAGATGAGCCCCGTTGGATGGGTTGCAACTGTTTTGGGCCCACTGTGCGACTGTGCGCCCAAGTTGACACGGGGGAAACTTGATATTTCACACACGAGTCTCGAGAGTGGAGTCGCCAGTCTTGGCCCGAGCCCTGGGACTTTTGACTTGCGTCTTGGCGTGTGCGTGCAGTGCAATTAACTTTGTTGTAAGGCAGCAACACTTTGACATTGACTGGACTTGCCCAGTGTCAGGGCAGCAGCAAACAGAAGCGAGACGGGGCACTTTGCTGGTTACCAGGGGAAAAGGGCACGGGTGGACGGGTAGACGGGGGACAGGTAGGTCTCGAGGCACACGGCGACAATTTCACCTGTTGCAACACGAACGCGAACTGATCGCTGACACAGTAACTTATATATTATTTGCATGCGTCTGCAGTTTAGGATGAAGTCGGACATGTGCCCGAGACTTGAGGCTAAGCCTCAGCCTCCGCCTCCGCCTCCGCCTCAGCCTCAGCATCAGTTTGAACTGGTTTACCAAGATTGAAGAGGATTGAGTGCTGCCACGTGCATATTATTGCCTAGCCTGCAAAAACAGAATGCCAGAAAAGTGGGTGGATCGGCGGGTCAGTTGAGCTAATTAGACCAAACAGTTTCAGGTGCATTGCAGCATCTTGTTAGGCAGGATACCCGCTGTGCTGAATGGAATGGGCGTTTAACTGCACTCCGAACTCTGGCCAATTAAATGTGGGTCAATTTGCAATTATTTGTGATGTATTTTTCTGTTTCTTTACAATGTTTGCAGAAGGAGCAGAAGCAGGAGCAGAGGCAGGAGTAGGAGCAGAAGCAGGAGCAGAAGCAGGAGCAGAAGCAGGAGTAGAAGCAGGAGCAGAAGTAGGAGCAGTGTTCATCTGGAATCTAGAGTCTTAATTCTCCATTTTTCGCATTTAGTATTATTTGTTGTGGTCAATGAGCTGATTGCGTGCGTCAGCAACAGCATCCAAGTGCTTAACTGATTTTCATTGATTAATTGCCATCATTAGCATATGTGAAACGACGACGACGGAATGATTGACTTGAAAACAGAAGAGCGACTGCAGCCAGAATTGCAAGTATTGTATGGAGACCACCAACGTTGTTATTGATGCTGCAGCAACAACTGAATGCAACTCTTAATGGGCGCCCCATATAAGGGCAGGCAACAAAATGGGGCAGCAAAATGTAGCGCACCAAGGCTTAGAGAGTTGATTGCATGCCACAAGCAGTAGCAGCAGCAGTAGTAAGAGATTGAGTTGCATGAAAAGGAGAAGCTTTTTGTTCGGAGTTGTTTCGGAGTGGAGCGTTAATTGTTAACAAATTGTTGGGTCAACCCGGCAGTGGCAGTGGAATCGGGCCAAAAGGTAAATTAAGGGAACGCAAATGACAAAGACACGCGATCCTGAACCCCGTCAACCTTGTTGAAATTATATTGGGTTTTGGGGCTGGGTTGAACTTGGGTGCATCGTGTGCATTGTGTGCTGGGCACACGCAATCCTCGCGTAACTGAAAATCCATTACAAGCCAAGGCTCGCAGCGGGTCACGAATCACTGTTGGAAGCTGCAACAGTAACAACAACTGCAACATGCAACAACAACTGCAACTAAGCTACCGAACTGTACACAGTAGCAAACAGGGCGACACATTCACAGACAGACATTTGGACAGACAGTGGCAACACTCCAACTGTGAGTTGCTGGCGGCCTTTTTTAGCTTTAATAAATTTATAAACAATGTTGCATGCCGCGGCAGCAATTGCAAAAATCACATTGTTTTTTTTTTTGTTATTACATTATGGAAATAATTGCTTGATGAAGATGTCGGCTATAACTTTTGGCTAAATGGCTTATGAACTTCTTTTAGCTTATTTGTGTTATATTTGAGTTGGGCACACTCTAACTTAAATATATATCACAATTATCGTTAATTATCAAATGCTATTTTAGTAATTTAGTCGGAGACCTTCTCCTAACAATATTCAAATTATTATTAAATGTTATCTCTTAAAACCAGTTGCAAAGTTGAAAGAGTTTAGATGAGATTTTTGTTGTGAGCAGCAAAATAATTTGAAATCTGTGTTGCCTATTTGAAAGAGTTGCCAATTTAGTAATCTGTTGTAACTTGGTAATTACAGTTGCATTCTTCATTTAATATTTCCAATTTCTAGTTGAACTTTAACTGAATTATAATTCTTCGAGCAGGCAAATGACAAATTTACTATAACTTTACTTATTAAAAATCTATATTAAAATCTTTTGATTTACAGTGAGCTTTAAAATTTTTGTATGCGTTTATCTGAACGATTAGATTTCTGCATAGAGAGACTTACATTTTTATAGCTAATTTTTATTTACAATGTTTCTTAGAAGTTCATTTTAATCAAATTTGAATTTTTATTTACAATGTTTCGTAAAAGTTTAATTTAATCAAATTTGAATTTTTATTTACAATGTTTCGTAAAAGTTTAATTTAATCAAATTGTAATTTTTATTTACAATGTTCAATTTAATCAAATTTTAATTTTTATTTAATGTTTCGTAAAAGTTTAATTTAATCAAATTGGAATTTTCAGTTCAATTTAATCAAATTTTAATTATTATTTACAATGTTTCGTAAAAGTTCAATTTAATCAAATTGTAATTTTCAGTTCAATTTAATCAAATTTTAATTATTATTTACAATGTTTCGTAGAAGTTCAATTTAATAAAAACTCAATTGTGAGCATATTTCAGCGACTCACATTTCGCTTTATGTTTCCTGCTGCTGCTGCTGATTTTTCATGGGTTCGTCGCTACTCGGCTTTTTAGCTTTTCAACTTTTTAGCTAATTGGACGCTTTTAGGTTGCAACTCGCGTGTGTGTGTGTGAGTAAGTATGTTATCAATGGCTAGATGGCCGCCCCATAATCTGCAACCATCATCATCAGCGAGAGCGGACTCGCAAATGGGGGAAGGGGATGAGCTGGGGAACGGGTTGCCCTGATCACTGGTTCATAAATGCTGCTGGGCCCCATAACTTTCCATCAGGAGTTTCAATTTCAATATTAAAACGTGGTGCGACAGTGGCAATTGAACGATCGACTGCTACCATCTTTGCTCCTCGGCTTGGGTAAAAGTAAGTAACTACTACCAGTTTTTTCATATATTGTTTTTTTTTATTATTTTTGGATGAGCAACAAGTGCATCCATCCATGAATCGCTGCTGTTGATTCGATTGTTTTCGCTGCGGGCCACATTGGAAATTCATTTTCACTCTGGGCGCTGCCGCAAGCGATCCATTCACATGATGATCATTGTCGTCATCATAATGATGTTCGACCGCAGGCAAAAGTGTGCTCCAGTTTAATTGAAAGCGGTTTTCAAGTAACGGCCTTGATGGTCAACAACAACAACCAAAACAACAACAATAACAATAACAACTGGGGGCACATTCTTCGAGGTGTGAGCTCAACTCTGTATCAGAGCCACAGTACTTGTTTTAAATGTAGATATTGTTGCTTTTATTGATTGTATTGATGAAATGGAAATTTGTCAATTCTCACCTGGCACAAAGTGAACCAACAACAACAACAACAAGAACAACCACAACCTCAAAGAGATGAGTGTTGGTTAAGCTTTTGCGTCTGCGGCTAACTTTCAGTTTTGAATGCCCCACAGTCAAGGACGGTGGTCAGCAGCACAAGTAATAGGGTAAGTTAAGGTGCAGTGGCAGTTGCAATGACAGTGGGGTAGGGGTAGGGATAGGGGTAGCGTATAATAGGGAAAAGGTCTTTAAGATAAGACGCAAAGCAATCGCAGTCTGTGTGAGAGCAGCTACAATCGTTTAAACAACTCAATTAAAAATGTATCTGTGTGTGTGTGTGTATTTCTCGCTCTCACTCCTTCACTTCACTTCCTATCTGGCATAGATATCCGGAGCCGCCTGGCGACGTACACGAATAACCTTTTAATTAAACCATGCAACAGTTATGGCGACAACGATAACAAAATCGTTTGACGCTCTTCACGCGTGTTTCGTCATATCGCATATCGCCAAACTCAAAGTCAAAGTCAACGTCAAGGCCCGAGTCCTAACCCAAACCCAAACCCAATCCCATACCCAATCCGATCCGATCCCAAACGCAATCCGCCACCGAGTCGATGAAGCAACTGGCCACATTTTTTTTTTTTTTTTCTTATCGCGGATTGTCGCACGCAGCGTTGCCAGGCGTTGCTTGGCTGCGCTTATAGCCAACGTTTGCTGTTATCAATGAACGCAAAAGGCAAACCCCAAAACCAAAACCAAAACCAAACCAGACCAAAACTCAAACGACTCTTTCATGAATGAGACTGCTGCGGCCGCTTGACATTTGCCAGCGATTAGATTGTCTGCATTTTGATGTACCCTGTATAAAGATGCCAGGAGAGTATCCCTATATAAAAATGCCAGGAGAGTATCCTTTATGAACTCTATGCAGATGGAAAAATAAAAAAAAAAAATTGTGCATACTTCAAAGTTACAAATTTCGATATACAAACATTAATCAAGAACCTGGGTTTTTGTATAAAAATCAAATTAAAAAACAGAAGTTGTTAACAAAATAAATTTGCATCTGGCCAAAAATAAATTCAAGCCAAGAATTAACTCTAGAATAAATTCTAGCCAAGAATTAACTCTAGAATAAATTCTAGCCAAGAATAAATTCTAGAATAAATTCTTGCCAAGAATAAATTCTAGAATAAATTCTTGCCAAGAATAAATTCTAGAATAAATTCTAGCCAAGAATAAATTGTAGAGTAAATTCTAGTTAGAATAAATTCTAGAATAAATTTTAGCCAAAAATAAATTCTAGAATAAATTCTAGCCAAGAATAAATTCTAATTAAGTGGTATATATGAGTCGCTACTAAAGTTGTACTGCAATTTTGCTGTGTGCGAGTGTGGATGGATGCGAGAGTTCTCGAGTGAATATCTCGCATCTCTTGGGCCGAGAGACAAGTTAGTACATTAGTTGCACAGCTGCGTTGTCAGCTCTACCTGGCCGCAGATAGCACAAGATACATTGAATCTTTCTGGTCTTTGTGTGACTACACGCTACACTTGTTTTTCGACTGACTGACTGACTGAATGTCTGTCTGTCTGGCTATCAGCGGCAACAATTTTTATGCGCCTGCCACCAACAACGTTGCAACGGGGTGTGGGGGGGGGCAAAAGTGGGCTGCGATGCGAGCAATTTCGTGTCATCCTTTGAAGTTGCTTTCATTAAAAAGACATAAAATGTCAATCAAGATAATTTCGCAGCTTCTCGCTTTCGTTCGTTGCTCTTTGAGCCATTTAAATTGCAACTTGCAACTTGCAACTTTGTAAAAGAATAACAAAAACAAAACGAAAATATTTGTCCATTTTTTTCTTCTTTTTTTTGGTTTGAATTTGTTAATTAAGCCATTAAGTTGCACTTTCTTTTTCCAGCGAGCAATTCGCAGAGTACTCATAAGTACTCACTCTCTCTCTTGCTCCCTCTCTCTCTTTCTCTCTCTGTCTCATGGAAATTCTTGTCCCGCAAGCTTTCAAGCTGTCCGCTTGCTACTGGCGGCATTTCACGCCTTCACTTTTGTACAATCAATTACGATTTTGTTAAATGCGCATAAAATTTGTTGCATTGTTCGATAAAATTAGCGTCGCTTTTAATTGAAAAACAGTCAGCCAAAAAATAAGACAAAAATAAGCCAAAAAAAAACGAAAGACTTAAGCAAGGAACTAGCCAGGTTTTCTCTGTTTTTTTATTTTGTTTTTTGTTTTAAGTTTCTTATTTTTTTTGCTGCTGCTTGTTAAGATTATGAGCTGCGACAGCTGCACAGCAGGACAGCAATTGTTGTTGCAACAGAGACAGACAGAAAGAGAGAGAGAGAGAGGGAGAGGGAGACAGCAAGTGCCACGCCTATATACTTAAACACCGCCCGTTGCTTTTTGGCGCCTTCAATTAAATAGCTCAGCTTACAATCACCACTCTCCCCCCCCCCTCCTATACCATCCTTCCGCTACTTGCAGGAAAGATTCAAGGCTCATCAGTTGAATTAATTCTACAAAACGGAAGCCATAAATGGCAGCTTGATATTAACGCCCGTCTAGCATAAAATTAGCAGCAGCAGCAGCAGCAAAAGCAGCTTATTTTTCATGTTTTTTTTCTCTCGCTTTTTTTTGTCGGTTTTTTTTACCCAAAAGGAAACACCCATTTGCGGATTTATTGCATTTGAATATGCGTAGCAGGCAGAACTAATGATAGTCCTGTCTTTTGGTCTTGTTATCGTCGCGACTATCTCAATATTTGTTTAAGCTGCAACCGGCCCCGAAATTTTCTATAATTTGCATGTGCGGTTTTTCTTGTCGTCTTTTGTGTGTTTGTTTGGTTTTTTATTTTTTTTTTTATTTTTTATTTTTGTTATACAGCGAAATGCTCTGATCCTATGTAAATCATCATTCGGGCAACCGCAAATTAGCCACACGTATGCATTGGATTTTTAGCTGGTGTTCGTTTCTCGTTAACGGACGCGAATGCGATGCCGCTTCTACTCCACCTTAATGCTTTTCAATAAATTGTCAGACAGTGACCGCAGAGGAGGAGGAGGATGAGGAGGCGCTGAAGGGGCAGACGTTGATGCGAA
Organism: Drosophila dives; assembly: GCA_035042365.1. Classification (NCBI taxonomy): domain Eukaryota; kingdom Metazoa; phylum Arthropoda; class Insecta; order Diptera; family Drosophilidae; genus Drosophila; species Drosophila dives. Next base: position 15,191,204 of record JAWNLJ010000443.1, on the reverse strand, counting down.
GATGCTGAAGCTGAAGCTGCAGCAGCAGCAGCAGACGCGTTAATAGAGCAAGTGTTGCTTTGCTCACTTTTGGCGTTAAGTGTTTCGCACAGCAGCCAGCCAACAGCAGCAGCAGCAGGGGGGGAGGTGCGGTGTGGTGCGGGGTTGCTGGGAGTGTAGTTCGTATTCGTAATCAAAAAGTAAATAAATGCCGGCAGTCAATGGCTGCTGCTGTGGCTTTCGCCTCGTTTGTTTGTTTTCTGTGGTTATTGTTGTTGTGATTTTTCGGCTCTTGCTGGAAAGTCACTAGCGGCAGTATGCAATATTATGCCACGCCCACAACACCCATCCATACAGACACTTACATATATAAATCATACGCATAAACTGAACGAGCCAAGCAAGAGCAGCCGCAGCAGCACCTTGAATTCCCTTTTTGGCTGCCTTCTCAATCTCTCACTTGTAATTATGTGTGAATTTTGGCACAGCGATCATTTTTGAGCACATCCCCTACCCATTACCTCCCCCCTTACTCTTATCCACCCCTTTACAGCAGGCGTGTTGCATGCAAATGAATGGAGCAGCCGTCGAAACGAGTTTTTTGTTTGCTTTTGGTTTTGACTCCCGTATAAATTAAAATGTGAATGATGAGTGTCGCGTGTAGTCAGCGAATCGTTTGGAATATTCATATTTAAATATGAAATTTATTTTATTACACAATATCAAATAATCAAATATATTCTCAACTAGTTTTCTCTACTCCTATTAAAGTTAATTCCTCCATCGAAAAGTTTCCCTTTTTGGCTCAGCCTAAAAGTATGCAATGTTTTTTAGTCGTGCCTCTAGTGGCGCCCACTGGCGACTGTGGCTGGCATTAACTTTAAGTGATCTTCTAAAATTATGCCTTAAAATATTGGTTTGATTTTAATGTAAATAACTTTAGGCATGTGTAAAATGTGGCTTCATGCTTTTCCTCAAACATTACATGCAATTTGAACATATTAATTTTAATAACAGTTTGGAAAATTACCATTTGCATTTGTCGATTTTTAGCTCCCTAGCGCCATCTAGCGTCCAAAGATTCTTTTAGTTGGCAAATTGAAAAATTCAAAACATACAAAAAATGCATTTCAATTTTAGAAATAAAAAAAATTTTATTACATAAAATATACAAAAAACCAACTACACAAATATTATTATTTATGTGTTTGAAATAATTTCAGTGAAAGATTTAAGAAGAGTGTTCCACGAGAAATGCCCCAGCCCTAATGATGATGATGATTATGATGCCACCAGCCAGACTGGCGGGCAGTCACATAATTCTTGAGTCCTTCCCGCTGACCGGCCGGTTGATGGATGGGAAACATGTGCGGTCCGGTCGTCTCATAGTTGAGGCCATTGTGCTGATTGAAGATATACGCCTTGGGCACATCCAGGCTGCTGGGCGATCGGCCCTGTGATACGCTCACGCTCGAGATGCTCTGCCCGGACGATAAGCCGTTAGGTGGCAAATAGCTGTGAGCTGGCGCCAGTGGTGCTGGTGCCCAGTTTGTGGATAACTGATTTTTTGGTCTCAGATACGATGGCTGGTAAATGGTGGTGACTGGTGGTGCTGCCGGTCCAGATGGTGCGGGCAAGGCAGCCTGTGGCTGCTTGGGCAGCGTTACGGTATTCGTTGGACCATACGCATTATTCCGCAAATCACAAACCGTATTTTCAATGAGTGCACCCAACGGTGCCGTATATATACGGAAATTGACATCATTGTAGTCGAGATCGGAGAGCAAAAAGACGGGCATTCGATCGGACAGCACCCACACATTCTTGTTCTCATCGATCTTGATGTCGGCGGGGAAGACGAGACCGACATCGTCGCGGTCGACAATGCCATGGAATTGCGGTGTGTATGGCATCGACGAATGCCAGCAGCCGATCGCATTCTGATCGATCAAATTGAACAATTCGACGCCATCGTCGCTCATCACTCGGGACGTGGTGTGAGCATTCGGACCACGCTCGTCCAGCGCAAGGAAGTCATGGTAGCTATCCTCGGTGCGGGTTTCATCGCGCAGGATGCGCGTGGAGACGGCAAACTGTCGATGGCTGGCGAGGGGACTGAAGTATAAGGTGCGATAGCCATCGGATCGTATCGGTGACAGGGCAATGCCAAAGATGCCCTCCTCGCCCCATTGGAAGTTCAGACCAGCAATGTTGTAGTCGCCGCGGAGGGGATCTGGGAAGAAATAGGAATGGGAGGAGAAGCGCCACGATTTATTCTGCTCCCAGGAGTAGGTAATCAGGCCATAGCCCAGTTCATCCGAGAAATAGGCGTAGACATCGTCACAAGTTTTGCCAATATCGACGGCTATGTTGGCAATAAACGTATTCGGATTAGTATCCTCAGCACGCAGCTCATATCGCCGTATACGTGTATTCGTGGTCAGATCGAAGACATTGACAGCATACGGACAGGGATTTGTGGTTGTGTTGCCAATGCCCACAGTGCCCGTATCGAGTACCCAAAGCCTGCCACACTCATCCACCTTGATGCGATAGGCAGTCGTAATGCTGTTCGCACAATCCCCGGCCGTGTTGCTCCGCCAATCCGGGTAGGGTATCAATTCGGGTGAGCCCGTCAAGCTGTGCTCCATGTTGATGTACGTCAATGTTGCCGGAATGCCTGCAAAATGATAATTCCAATTAGTATTATTATTAGACAATAATTTATTTATTTATAATGAGTTGTCACACAAAAACACAAAAAAATTACAATATTTATTTTATAAATATTACATTTAAAATATAAAAAATATATATATTTTTTTTTTATTGTGCCTAACGTTAAATTGCATTGAAATTGGCTTAGAGCATTTAATATTATTTAAAATCCAAATATATAGCTGCACTCAAATTAAGTGCTGCTTACAATTATTTTAATATTAATCCATATAATAATTTAGTAAAAATAAATGTTAAAAAAAAATTATATAAAATTATGAAATTTATGAAATTTAAAGTTCATTTGTTTATTGGTTAATAAATTTAATAGCTATGCTCTGCGTGAATGTCAACATATCTTCAGTGTTTAGATAAAATGTTTATAATTATTTTAAGTACTCATTTTACAATTTTTCCAAACAAATATTATTTTGATGTCAGTTATAAATAAGACGCTTAACATTAGTTGCATTGTAAAATAATTATGATGATTTAATTATGGTCTTGCAAAATGTCTTTGTTTGTTCCTGATTACTACTGCAATGACACTATATTATTATAGCCAGAACTGGTCGGACTCATATTGATAATCTGGTTGAATGAATGGCTTGTTCGGTGAGACTTGTGTGAATGCAGTAAGTAGATGTGGGGCGAGTATTTGATTGATTTGCTCATGAGCCGTTTGCAACTGTTGCAACAGTAACTTCCCACCAACATAACCACCCAAACATTAACACCCCCCTCCCCCCACACACCCCACCGCCACTCACACAACCATTCCTCATTTGTCTGGCCACCTTCTCAAGTTGAGTGCTAGCAATTAACAATGTGATTAACCACATTTTGAGCAACTTCACTCACATCCATATATGTCACATCATTGTCATCATCATCATCATCATCATCATTATCATTATCATCATCATCGTCATCGTAAGCAACATGCTTCAACGTTTCCGCTCCAGTTGACTGTCTGTCACTAACTTACCACTTTACTTGGCCAATTTTGGATTCTAAGTGGATTCGAGCTCCTCTTTCTTCTCCCCCCTGACACGATTTTCAATTGCGTCGATTATTATCAGTTAATTGCAACACTGCCCTAACCTATTTTGTATGTTATGGCCAATTCGTACCATTCTTTTAACATATCAGGTTGTTCATTTCTATTAATATTTATAGAAATACTTCAGTTTGAGTTATGGCATTCCAATGGAAATTGCAGTTGCCACAAAATGTGCCAGTTGCGTTGAGTTGCATAACAATAAGGTTCTCGATTGACTTGCAACAAGCGTTAGTTTCTTTTAAGGTAAGTTATTTATATTTTAGGTAACGAAACTTGTTATGTATTTTGAATTGCTAATTTAAAAAAAAAAATCAACATTTTTTCTCAGAGTTTTAACTAAAGTTTAACTTTAGAATTGTGTTTATTTTATATTTGTTTTACCACAACAAAATTATCTATGACTTCAAGTCATCTCAGATTAGACAATTATCCAATCTGTTTAGGTGTAAATTATCAAACAGTGGAGGCAAAAATCCAATCTTTATGAAAAGTCGGTTTTTAATTCGATGAAATGCAACTGGCTATAAATTTTGCAGACATAAATAATTTTGCAATCAATGCGGTTTTACTTCTTTTTGGGTAGCATAAACATCAGTATTATTTGTCAACCGGTAGTCGATACATATTTTAATAAATCTATTTTTCTTTTCTGACACGAGTATTTTGACGTATTTTGTAATTAATTAACATGATTTGGATTATATATTTTGTAATTAATTTTAAATCTGACAACTGTCGCGCTTTAACAGTTGGTTATAATCAGCCAAGCAGTTTCTCAAATGGTATAAAAAAAGGAATAATTTATGAGCAATAATCGTGTTTGTGAACTGAACATATTTTGGCTGGCCTCAACGCAAATCACAACTACTTAAAATCACCTCATTCACCAAGTATATCAAAATTGATATGGGAGAGAGATTTTGATTAAAAATAATGATTTTTTTTTTAATTATTTCATATTCAAAATTTAGTGTCGTTTTAATCTTGGGCATTAAAACATTTTTTAGAATAATATATAAATATTTAAATTTAAATTTGCAGACCTATATACAATTTTTTTTTCGTACTGAAATTGTCATATTGCATTTTTCTACACTTTGCAATCAATCTTTTAATATGAAATAAGCAAATTTTAAATTGTCACATAACAATAGTATTGTGAGGCCTTTGTTTTGTTTTCCAACACTGTTCGGTGTGGGGTTGGTCAGTTGATTGATTAATTCTTTTTTTCCAATTACTGTTATTGAGTGGTCATTCGACATTCCACTTGGCAACAACTTGTCATAAGTCATAGTTGTCAACTGATTTCAGGTGCTGTTTCTTATTGTGTTTATTGTTGTTATGGGACTTACTCAAGATTAGCTAATTGATTTGCTTTTGTCCGATTTTTCTCGGTTTGACTTTCGCTCTTGCGCCTTTTTGCGGCACAAAATACATTAAATCCATTGAAGCGTTTGCTCTGACTTGGCTTTTGGCCTTTTTGTCTTTTTCTATTTTAGCGACCTTCCTAATGCTCATTGGCATTCTAATTTATTATGGCCATTCTTGAGATACTTCATAAATTTGTGTAATATTCAATAGTACAGGATTTAGAAAAACAGCAGCTAAATAATCATGTTGTAAAGTTTGCTTAAATATTCTGACAAATGAAAATGTTAAAGATACTTTTAATTTTTTTTTAATTTCGCCAAGGTATAAAAAAACATTTGAATTTGAAAAGATTAGCTTTCTCCTATCTTTGCTCAATTAAATAACTCAATGATTAAATTTCAATAAAATTGCACTTTAGTTTAAATAAATTTCCATGAGTTTGTCTAGAATCGTAAAAATTTTTTTTTCGGAAACATTTCTGCTCTTTGACCAACTGCATTAATTAATTTTTATTTGAATTTCAAGTTCGTTTATTCCGCCAGTTTCTTTACCATTTTACAATCCAATTGTCATATCGTGCAGAACACAAGCCAAACACAAAAAAAAAAAATAAATAAAATTGGTAAACAAATCAAGCAACAAAAAGCATTGTTCACTTTATTATTTAAAATCGGATGCAACTCTCACTTTTATCGACTCGCTGCGAATTGTTGGTTATTGCAAATTATTTATTTATTTGCTTTTTTGTAATGTTTTATTGCTTGTTGATTTGTAACGGTAAAGCATAGTCAAGGCTGTAAAGAAGCCTTCAAAATTGCGTCGGTTGTTTTTTTTTTTTAGATATTCCACATCAAATTTATACACTTTGTTATACCAACAAGTAATTTATTTCTTGCGGCACCAAATATTTATATTATTAACCGTTGATTTCGCATTTTATTTATTTGATCTGATTTCAGCGACTTTCGTTTGCTTAAAGAAAATGAAGTTTAATTAAAACAGCAACGTAAAAGCCTAGGAAGATTTGCAATTAAAAAATGCTTATCTGTAGAAAATTTGGCAAATTTGATGTTTAATCTAAAAAGAAGCAATTACAGATTGAAAATCCTTTTCAGCTAAGAGCAGCTATTAACTACTATTTACTAATGCACTGAAGTTATTTAAAAATTTATATGCAAAGCTAATGTGGATATGTGAAATAAATAGATTTGTTTACTTCAAATAAATTTGTCAATAGACATGATTAATCCTTTGCTATAATAGTAAAGCTAATTGTCAGTTGAATTTTGGTCATGTCTGTGTTAAGTAACTTTATAACACTTTTGAATTAACTCTAAGTAAGTTGCTCTAACGAACAGATCAAATTACTCACAAGTCTTAAACTTGGCTAATCTTTTTGCTGCATGTGGCATAAACAGCTCACTATGCCAAAAAAGGGGTTTGCTAAACATTCGATAGTTGGGCAATGAGATTGGATGGCCTTACCGTCGCGCCAGCGGGGAACTGTGACGAATAGTCGATTGCCATAGTGCTCGACGCCAACGGGGAGTCCGTTCTGGGGAATATAATCGCCGCTGGCGATCGCCTGCTCCTTGAGCCTTTCATTTGGGAAGGCAAAGTCCAGTTGGTTCCAGCTATAGCGCTCCTGCAGCTTGTAGGCGCCATGCGTTGAGCCAGCAGCCAGCAGGATCAGGATGGGGATTAGAAACGGCAACATTAGAAGTCCTTTATTCAATAGTCTTTTAATTTTTTTTTAATATTTTTATGGCAAACGTTGCCACTAAACACAAACACCAATAACCAAAAAATTAAATATATATTAAAAAAAAAAAACGGATCGTCCTTTTAGTATAGGAGAGGCGTATCTTTTGAGCACTGTTCGTTTTAACTGGATCAGCTTAACGGCGGCTGGCTCGCTTACAACTGTTGGCCATAATGCTGTGCACACATTTTATATAAACTTGCGTTTGGCAGCAGCAACAAACAGTATTTGCCGAAGGCACCAGCTCGCGGCTTCCTACATTCGGCATCAATCGTTGCCATTTGCCGTTACCCACTCGGCTTGGGCTTAGGTCCGATGTTTTTGACTTGATAGACCATGTTCGATTTGTACGCACATTCGGATCCCCCTCACTTATTGGCCACTGCTTGCGGGGTGCCACCCTGCTGACAGTCGTAGTTCCGTTTAATGAATTTGCTTTCAATCAAAGCAGGGCTCAGCAAATTGCTGCTGACAAAACAGAAAAAAAAATAAAAAATAAAAAATAAAAATTATATATTATATATAATAATAGGCACCAGTGACCCAACTGACCGCGGAACCCCCCGTCGCTGCCCCATCGTCATCGTCATCGTCATCATCGCCTTCGCCTTTCGCTGCGATTTTAATTGGCCTCAAAAGTTGAGTGCGCGATTTTTTTGTTCATATTTTTTGGCTTTTGCTGCCCAAGTTTTTAGCGATGATTCATTGCCGAGGGTCAAATATGCGTAGTTTCCGCCTAAGGTGCTGTGCTCGTATTACCAATTACCAATTACCAATACACAAATTTTCTATTCTATTTTAGTACCCCATTGATAACACTTGTCTTGCTTATGGCCAGAAACTGTTCTCTGCTTTAATTGAGTTTTTAACAAAAATAATTATTAATAATTATTATTTTCTTTACATTCCCGTAATCTATTAATTTGAAACAAGCAAAGTTTTTACTACAATTTGTAATGGTTTTTAGCCATAGTAATTCAACTTGCCCACATATTGCATTTTCGCAGCATATCTTCACGAAGAAAAAATTTAATTCTACAAAATTAAAGATCTTATTTGGATAATATTTAAGTTTTGCCTTACTAACGATATGTTTTGCACTATAATTGCTACTTTCAGATTGTTTGATTTTTTTCCCTGTGTAGCCTAACAGACAGACATATAAGCCTCATTAGCAAATACACGATAAAAATGTGAAATAAGGCCGGTTTTTAGTTTTTTTCGGTAGTTGCGTAGACTGTATTTGTGTTGCAAATTCCAGCTCTAGCAAAAAAAATTAAAAAGGAACCATTGAATATACTTAACGGAATAAGAATAGAGCATATCTATGGTTTGTTGTTCTTACTTTCGGAAAAAATATAAATAATAATAAAAAAGTAATTGTGTGGTAGAGCATAGGTTTTTTTTTTAATAACTTAAGTTGGCTTATACCCTGACTTTATGGAAATGAGTCGATCTAGAAAATATTACAGCCAAAAACGTAATATTTGAAATACGCAGATTAAGTTTATTTCATTCTATCGATAACTCCCTTTGCGAATATCGATGCAACACGATTTGCTAACTTAAAATATTTTTGGTATCAGCCGCGTTGATTATGTAATGTTTGTATGTCCTTCTTATACCAAACGCCCAACGTTTGGTTTACAAACCAGTTCTAATATTGATATTATTACTAATAGCATTTGCATAATCAAAACAAATCTTATCATGCTGTGCGTGTGTGTGTGTGTGTGTATATTCTGCGCTCGATTTCTTATTCGCATTTATGCAAAATTATTGCAGACACGCTCTGGTCGTTAGTTAATGATTTTATTAGGGGCTTGTAATGCAAAAATCATGAACAGCATTCATTTTTGTGCACCTGCGCAAGACGAGAAAAAGTGAGTGTGGCCAAGGTGAGCCTGGGGTGCGGGTGAAAAAATGATTGGACGGCCCACACCTTACCACATCCAAACACACTCACCTTCACCCTGGGTACTCCCTTACCCCTTCCATAACTTGGAAAATTCTTTTCTTGATCAACTTATGCATAAAACTATAAATCTGCTCAAGACAATGAATATATTTATAAGCAGCATTTAAAGGTATTCTTAAAGGTATCTTTCGTCTAGATTTATTTTCCTTACTGCAATTGTTCTGCTTATTAACACATAATTTGCATATGCGTCTTGACCAACTGCCCAAATTTCATCAAGATCAGATAAGAAACACCCAAGTTATAGTCGAATAAAATTCTCATATTTATCTCAGTTAGGATCAGATAAAAAATACTGCGTTGTTTTCCTTTTTAAATATTAAAATTAAAAATTAGATAAGATTTAGTGTATAACGTAGTCGAGTTCACTCGACTATAGCTTTCTTACATATTTTTTTGCAGCATGCGCCCATGTTTAAAGCCTCAGCACCTAACAAAGTGATAATCAAAACACAGTCTCCAAATTACTATTTACTATTATTGGATATAAATTGGAAAAGTTAAAAATCGATTTGTATTAATTTGAGTCAGGTCTATTGTATCCGAGTCAAAGCAAATAATCAAATACTGTTACTGGCCTTGATATTGTAACAACTGCTTATAACCACGTCCAAAGCGATTCGCAATTTCTATGTGCTACAATGTTGCGATCAGATTTAATGTGAGCCAAGCGTAGTGCAAGTGGCGAATCAACTTTCCCGTTGGCCTGGCCGCAAGCCAATACGCAATTCGCTTTTAAGCGGCAGCGACAGGCAACATGTGGCAAGCAACAAAGTTGTGACAATAAACCGTAACACTTCACGCATGGTTTTTTGTGGTCCGTGTTTCGTGGTGCGTGTTGGTGTTGGACCAATCATTTAGCTGACTGCTTTACTGGCCGGCTGCAAGGCAACCAAATGCAACCGAATGTGGTGCTATGCAAACTATATGCAACATATATAAATTCCAACTGATTTTTAAGCAGTTCCATTAGCAACAACACCTCGCACCGATAAGAATGTCAATTGCGAAATATTTTGCGCGGCATACCAATCATTTTATTTAATTTACTTCTGATTTCGACTGTAATTCTTCAAATCAAAAGTCGTTCGATCAAAATATACTCATTATTTTCCCGCATAGTTAATAAAATACGACATAAGATATAAAGTTTATGCGCAATTAAATTACTGGTTTTGCATACTTTGCATTTACAGAAAAATTGCATATTGATTGAAATATGTGGAATATATTACTGCAATTTAATCTGCTATTACAATTCAATATTCAATGAGTTGACAAAGTAGTTCCTTAGGTTTAATTTTTCAATGTAAGCCCCTTTAGTTTTGATCTTTCATTGGGCCTGCTCCTAAGTCACCGGATCATATAAAACGCTATTCATAAGATTTTTTAATATGTTTAATTAAAATGAAAATTAACCAAAACAGAGCCTACAATAAATATATATAAGTCATTAACTTTTTAATGAAATAAACTATCAAATATTAAAATTTAATTTAAAATGTTAATTTGAAATTTTCCAGTAGAATGTATCTAAAAGTAACTAATTCAGTTCCCAGTTCATTAGGTAAATATATATATATATATATATATATATATATAAATATTTATATATTATCTGGAATCCGAAATCACCTTTATTATTGTGTTTTAATTAGTGAATTGAATACATTTAGTTCAATTTTTTGGGTTTTCACTGACTGTAACAACAAAAAATTACAACTTATTTCGAATGCTATGACAGGGAATCTGTATATAGAGTATCCGACTAAAAAATACTTTGATACCATTAGTAATACTAGGCAGCAAAAAACAGGGTGCTTTCAATAAAAAAAAATACGGATCTAAGAAGGAAATTTTTAGTAATCCACCATCTGAGAATGCCTTTGAAATCTTTGGGGCCAGAGTATCTGATTAAATTTTGAAATAGTTTCCTAGTAGTCTTCCTTCCTAATACATTTTTCTGTAGTTTGAAGTGTGTTTCTAGCAATATACCTATCAAATTGTGGGAGATATGCGTTTTAATCGACATGCGATTATCGATTTCCTAGCTTCCTAGTGGACGTAACACTCTAATGTTTTCACATTGTCTGATGCCGGCACAGACTAGTATATATATTACTGGTTTCCAGTTTCAATCTATAATAGTGCCGGAAAATTGCCGTTAATACAGACAGGCAACATTGCGCAAAACCAATATACTATGATACATAATATAATTCGAAAAGTTAAATAAATCAGAAATCGAAGTTGCAACTTCAGTTTCAGTTTTAGGCTGCTGTACGTATAATGTTTGTGCGTTAATTTATAATTCATGAGTTGCGCTTCGAAGTTGCAACAACAACACTTAACCCAGATACGTTGCGACATTTCGCTGCTGATAAAATTAATAAGATTAAATAAAGTCAATGCCTCATCGACTTTATAAGGGGTTCATCGGTGTGCAGTCGATAAACAGGAACAACCAGTCAATATAAAAACAAACTTTGAAGAGTTCAATATTTAATTTGCTTTATACAAAGCTTTATATATAAATGTATTTATTTCTAATTTATATATTATTTAATTCGCATATCTACAAATTATACATATATATTTAGATAGCTAGCTATAAATATAACAACTATATTCGATACACAATTTGTATTTCATGTTTTTTAATTAAATATGAAATTAAGTTCTTAACTCTAAAGTTAAGATCTTGTTTTTAATCATTAGGCTGGAAAAGAGTAGAGAAATTACAGCAAAATGAAGTCAAATATTTAATTATAGTGTTAATTAACTTAGTCAAGCATATTAAAAGTTTAGTGTGCACTACAGGAGTCGTGTGCCACACCCATAAAGTATATATATTAGCCGTGCCGATATGGCCATGCCTGTCAAGTTGGAATACTCTATAATTTAGCTGTTTTAGAAAAAAAAAAACCAACACAACCCGTTATATTAAAATTGCGTTTATCTTATGAAATAACAAATAAAGTCACAAAAATAATAATGTTGTGACTCGATATCCAATTTTTTCGAATATGACCATAATAAGTAATTTTAAGCTTTGGTATTTGTTAATGATTTGGATTTGCCAGTTTTTCTTCTTTTTTTTTCTTTCTTTTATTGTCTGTATATATATATAATTATGTATATATATATATGTAAGTGAAATATTATGTTGCTTATTTGCTTTTTGAGTCCGCTAACTACCTGATAACTGTAAATTGTTTTTATTTATCTCCGAATGGAGTCTAAAACTGGTCATCACTCCAAAAAAAAAAAAAATCGTTACCGGTTGCATTTACCACACAACTCCGCACCCGTTCGGTGGCGAGTTCAATGTCATTGGCCGTGACACGACTGTTGCTCTGCGTGTGTGTATTTGTGTATAATTTACAATGTTGCTGAGTTGCCGACCGATGCTTGTCTTGTTATCTTTTGGCTACTAATGTGGACACAAACAAATGCCAAATTACAAAAAAAAAACACAACTGCAACATGTGGGATTAAAATTTCCTGCTCCGATCAGCTTTCTTTTAGCTGTGTAGAATTTACCTTTCTCTGCTGTCATTCAAACTGCCTATAAAAATACTCAACAACTGGCAACTACAACAAAAACAAAAACAAGCAACGTCCTCACGTCCAAGTGTACATATTAATGAATGGTAATTGGGATCTGAGTGGGCAAATGGGCTAGAGAGAGAAAGAGCAAATGTTGTTTTTATACCCTGAACCCATTGAAAATGGGTTAAAAGGCTATAATGATGTAACAGGCAGAAGGAAGCATCTCTAACCCCATAAAGGATATATATTCTCGATCAGGATCAACTGTACGTCCGTCAGTACGTCTGTACAACATATAGGTTCTATATCCGCATATCTGCATATCCAGTGTAGATCAAGTTTTCTATATATTTGATCGATAACTGCCTCCGTTCTTCGATTATCAACACTTTTCAATTATCCATATATTGATCAACTGTCCAAATATAACTTATTGAACTTATTTAATGTTTAACACTTATTTTAATAAATAATCAATTTAAACACACATGATATCTATGAATATAGTTGTACTTCTGCTTCTATATGTTCCTTACCACCACCATGGGTGTGGGGGGCGTTGGTAATCGTTGACATCGATAAAGTAATCGTTGAATTTCTCAGCTTTAGGCTCAGCCAACTCAGCCGATCCAGAGGTGTCCACCTCATCGACAATCTCGACGGGCTGCTCAGAATCTGCAGACTTGTCGGCAGCAGCTGCAAGTGCCTCAGGTCCAGTGATTTCCTGGGATTCAGCAGTTTCCGGGGATTCAGCAGTTTCCTTGGATTCAGCAGGAGCAGCTTGCGCCAATGGGGCAAGTAGTGCCACTGCAAAGACAATGCCCAAAATAATGTAGCACCTCATTTTTAACATTTACTCGACAACTCGCAAATGTGGATTTGCTTGACTTTCTCAAAAACCAGCCACTTTTATATGATGTCTCCACCCTCATAATGGCTAGTAATTATTCGCTTTGCATTTAGTATGTCTAACTATATATATTTGCTTAATGATTTACCTTTTTTTTTAGCAAACTCAATTGTTTACCAACTTGTGGGTTATCAGACAAGTAATGTGTCTGGTATTAGGCTCAGATGAATTTGTATGTGAATAATACAAAAAAAAAAAGAGAGAGACCAAAACTCTCTGTAAAAGTGGGTTATCTAAATGAGGTTATTTATCTGCTGCGATATGAATTATTCGTACTTATTAATACAAAAGTACATTTTTTCTCACTCTGTGTTCGATCACCTAGGTTTCTTAACAAAAATAATACAACATCACGCCTTGAATAAAGTTTATAATATTTATATGTAAACTGTAAATCAGCATAGTTCAGTTCCTAAAAAAAAGTGTTCTTATCTTATCTCTCTTAGCGAGAGCAACCTGTCTAAATCTATTGTTTGTTATCAAGCAGATTCACTACCAAAGTAAATTCCCTTAACAGTGGTATTTTCGTAATTATTATCTCTTATTTATCTAGATTATCTTAATGATAACAACTATTTCATTTGAACTAAGATATATTTATTTCTCTGTTTCAAGTTCATAGCCGAAAGTGAAATTATGTTATATCCTACATATAGCTAAGACCATTTTCTTTTTCATACTTCCAATTGGTTAACATTGTAGCCTCATAGCCTTAATTTGCAGCTATTATAAAACGTGTCTGTCAAAAATCAATCAATCAAATCGTAAATCGTTATAATTTTAAGAGCGCTCTCCCAAAATATCATACGGACATTCAAAGAAAACGATTAAAATTTTGAGGCATTTGGATTAAGATGACAGCACTGTTATTTCTGAATTTTGAAATGATTACTCCAATTTGTAATTGGACACTTTTCTCCAATTGTGTGTGCGAGTTTTTTTTCTTCTTATTTGATTACTCTCAACTTTTCCGTAACATATTTTGTTTTTATTTCCTGGTGGCTTCCTGGTAAAATGCTGTCATTACTGCCACCTACAGGTGGTGAAGGGGGAGCTGGCAGCTGGTGGTCTGTTTGCATAACAAGTAAAAAGACAACAGGATAGATAAGCCATCATGCACCTCAGTTTTTTCTCGTTTTGGATTGTGTTAACATAAAAAAAAATCATTCATGAAAACGGCTCGTTTTGCAAATTTCATTTCGTTTTTATTGATAATTATGACACAATTATATTTATCTTTTCATATCTTGCCGTCGAGTGTAATTACTTAAAGATCAAATATCACAACATTTCGATTAATTAATTGGCCTCTCTTTGTCGAGTGAGATTGGTTATATCAAGTGGATATTTGAGTATTATTGCTTGGTCAATTTCTGGTCTGCTGACAATGCAAAGGAATTGGGTTAGCTGTTTTGTTAGACATAAACAGCTTATATATCTAATAATGCGTGAAAACTGTGCTTCTTGTGCAGTTCAAATTACTATTTTTTTTATGAAGCTTAAAGCGGTAAGAAAACAATGAAATAGAAATAAACGGCAAACATTTAATTAAGAACTGGTCCGAGGTATTGCCGATTCCGAGGTATTACCTATTGCCTATTGCCTATTGCCTGAACTAAGTGAACAACATGACAGCTTGTTTGGCTAATAGACGAGAGTCGAGTTGTTGTTTCGTCGTTTTGACGGTTTGTCGTCGTCGACTTTTGTTTGTACAACTGCACAACAAACTGCGAGAAAACTAAATTATAAACTGTGTTAAATGAAGTTCTGACAACCGCTTAGGAAAACCCACACACTGACTATGTCTGAGTATATTTATGTATATATGTAAATATACATTTATACATATATATTTGTATGTATATGCTGATGTCGACCTTGCCACGGTTCTGCTCTGCTTACTTCTTTTGACAACAGACATCGAAATCGGATATCCAAAATTCAAAATGCGAACACAACTCTTTTAATTTAAACAAAAAAATGTATTAACAACTATTAAAAATATTATTGCCAATTTTTAATTGTTAAGTGCAATTGGCAAAATTAATTTAAAGGGTATGCTTGCCAAATTATGAATCTTTAAATTTCAATTATAAAATATATTTTAATTTCTTACAAAACAAATATTTAAAAATATGATAAGAATTCATTTGGAAACTTATTTGAGCTTGAAGGAAATTTGCAAATTTTGTGCAGAAAATTACAGAGTATCTGATATTTGCTGCATTCTGTTTCACTTCAGTTTTAACTAACTGATTATGTATACGCCCTAAAAGCCAAGGCTGACAATGAATTGGCAGGCAAAACAGCCGCTTGTTCTTTGATTTGTTTATGAGTTTTGGCATTTTTGTTGTTTATTGTTTGTTGCTACACCCTAATGTCGCAAGAAAGTCCATGCCACAGCCAACTGCAAATTGGCGAACAAAGCAAACAAAGTGCCAAACTGCCAAAAAGTGACCCGCACTGCCCTCCACATGGCATTGGTTTCTATTTTTTTTTAGGTTTTTACTGCTTTGCACGAGCCTCCGGTTTTATCAATCAATCAAACATATTTCACTTTGGGTAACCGCAAAAATAAAAAATCGGAAAACCGCTCAAAAATCTTCAGTCGAATAAGAAAATACCCTTAATAATTTCTGATTAAGCAATTAATGAAATTTATTTAGTTTCAAAAACAATATAATGATTATAATTAGACTAATCGAGTTCAAAGATGAATTCATTTCGGCAACATATTATGGACAAGTTTGAAAATTTTTATTTTTATTTGCAATAAAATTATTTAACTTGCTCACGCACAAAAACTGGTTGCTATGTGCCATATTTGGTGCGTGTCTTGGTTAACTCAAAATTTAAGGCAAAAATGCTTAAAACATATTAAAAACAAAACACATAATAATAATTTAAAAAAAAAAAAAAACATTTCTATAATACTGGAAAAATTAGAACCACCAGGGAAATGGCTTCGGCTCATAATCCTTGACATCGATATAGGTTGGATTCGTATTGTCCTCATCGGTGTATGGATACGTGCCCGAACGTGACTCCGCCTCCGCTCGTCTGTCCAGCTGTTTGCTATTGGTTCGCCACATAATCCGCTTGCTGTTGGGTCGCTGCACCGTCTGCAACTCATTTGGGATTTGTTTTTGGCCAATGCGCTGCAGTTCGGCATTATTAATCGCTTGGAAGGCGGCTGCCCACAATTGTTTTACATCTGTATTATTCACATTTGATATGTTGTTGTTGTTGGTGTCATTGATAGTTTTGTTAGTGGTGCAGGTGGTGGTGTTGCAGTGGCTTATTGCAAGCAAGCCCAAAATAATCCATTCGAATTGCATTGCTGAAACGGTTAATCGCTTCTATTTGCCGCACGGCGCAACCACTTGACTTTTATATGCTAAGCACTGGCTAGTGTGTCTGGGTGTGTGTGTGTGGGTGTGTGTGGTTTGCTGGCTGGTGTGTTGCAAACAGATAAATAAATAAATAGCTGTAGATGTCGTATATACAAATTCGACATGCTGCAATAGTCGCCTATTGGGCCAATGCTAGGCAAGTCTTGACATCATTCGGCTCATAATATTTAGACTCTGCGAGACTCTCGAGAACTGTTCTCTTTTCTTCCATATTCCTCCCTCCCTTTATCTCTCTCAATCCCTCTCTCTCTCTTTCTCTCTCTATCAAATATGTCATTCGTTTAGTCAAAATTTCTGATTATCTTTAGCATATGCGTAAATACTTAAGTTATTTCAATATTACGTCAGCATTATTTGTCTACAGAATAATATGTCAAGGTCAATCGTAGCACATCCAAATTACACATGATTCGCCTATATATCCAATTTCAAGAAATGCTCTATTAACTTCAAATGCCTTATCAAAACTAAGCCGACTTTTATATGCACTTTTTATGTTGTTATTGACATTTGCAATTTGACTGCATTTAACTCCGCCTTTTACTGAGCACTTTTTAAAAATGTATATCACAAAATATGCACTTCTGGTAGAGCCCAAAAGTTGGCTACAATATTTAAGTAAAATTTGACTATTACTATTAATGTTGGTATTTTAGCCCAGTGTGCAATGCATTTATTTAAAACTAGATTTGAGTAATGCTCTTACGACTTATTTGCTCACAAATAATTGGAATTCTTTTCGAGGCAATTAATTCTGTCAATTTAGCCATTATCCCACTTGGCAACAACAATGTTGTTACCAATTGCACAGTTGCCACTATAAGTAGAGCTTATAAATAACATTAAATCAATGATTGAGTAACACGTTGGAAATATTTGCAAATTCTCTGAATTTTTCTCATTGTGTAAGCATTACAGAAAAGTAGAGGATTAAAATCGGACAAATATATCATGTAGCTCGTAGGGGATTTAAAATGTATAATGCTATTGTGGACTGATGAAGTCTATATATATATAAATATATATAGTATATATCAGCTTGCTCATTTTTTATATTTTTATGCCCAACTTGATTAAAATACATATTTTCACATTTAGTTTTTACTTATTTTCATTTTTATTTAAAAATATATCGTTAAAAGTCGTTTGTTTATATTGAATCAAAAAAAAAAAAGAAGATATACGAGAAAGAGAGAAAGGAATACATATTATAATATATCTTGCTATTCACACACACACGCACAGAGATAGGCGCCAGATCTTGAGCTATATGTTCTCTGGCTAGCTCAGATGTGCGAGAATTATGTGGTATTATTTTATGGATCAATATATTTTTATTTTTTCAACTTAAGGATCTACAAGTGGCTTCGCTTTTCGCTTGCAAGTTGCCTTATTTCTTCTTATTCTTCATTTCGTTTATCATTTTGTTTTTCTTTTATTTTTATTTTTATATTCATTTGATTTTTGTTTTTTTGTTTTTTGTTCTTTTTTCTAATTTTGGTGACTTTATGTTCGCAAAGTATGACTTAAATAATATTTCAGTATTTTATTTTAATTATTGTATGTGTAAAAAGCTAATCGCGTTTTAAGAACATTACATAAGAAAGTCGAAACCTATGAGAAATTAAAACATAAAAAAATTTTACAAGGAGACGAGAGAGAAAATTGTAAAAATTATTATCGCTTTTTCTGGTGGCATCTGGACCACCCACTTAGGAGAATAGCAGCAGGGCAAGGGAACAGTACAAAAGACAGAGAAGCAAAGTGATAGAGAAAGAGAGAGTGTGAAAGAGATGGCAGGAGCAGTTGGCTGGGAGAGGAAGAAGTGGGAGTTTTTTTTTGGGATCATGGTTGATAAACTGCATCATTCGCTAGTTTTATTTCCATTCCAGCTGCAAGAAGTCTTCTTGCTGGAAAGGGGACGGGGGCAGAAGAAGGGATTGTTGTTGCTGCTGTTGTCATTTGACGGCGTTGCTGTTTTTTTTACCCCAATGTTTACAGGATGGTGCCAGGCTTTCGCAGCGGCAGACGGCGACGCTGGCCGAGAAGGCCAAGTCCTCGCGCCTGTTGCTTGGTGGTTGCCTCAGCGGCTTCAGTTGTATCCTGCTCCTTGGCCGCACTATCCCCGGCGGTCTCATCAGAGTTGGCAGCTGATGATGTGTCATCCTTGGCCTCCTGTTCTCCGGATCCATCAGATGCGGCTCCACCATCAGCGGGCGACTCTGCAAAAACAATTTTAGATTTCAGTTGTGAAAATATACAAAAAATTGGTTAAAAGAAAAATTTAACATATCGCCAAAACGAAAAACAAATATTAGCTATTATAGGTTATATATCGGATATATTTTATCAAAAGCTTCTAAAGCAACTTTCCTTAAATTTGAGTTATGTTCTTTTCATACTCTGAAGTAAACGGTTTTGCGAAATTTTCGTCATTCTGGCTGTCGTAACATACTTAAAATGTCAGAATTGGGTTGCTACGACTATTACAAGGATACAAAATTGATACAAATCGATAGTCGATATTGATAAAATAGATAATAGATCTACCTAATCTGATATACCTGATGATGTAAATCGATAATCAATAAATCGATAAATAAATTCATAAAGCTCACGCAATTTAAAAGCTAGTGTTTCCAAATTTTATAGGAGACTATAAAAGCCTTTATTTTCTCATTTCCAGAGCTAAAGCTACTAAACATGAAAATTAGATTTCTAGGAAGTTTCTCTAATATTATGTTCACCCACTATATTTACACTATATCGGATTTCCTTGGCTACACACAGATGGTATAAAAATATTTCGCGTTTGATTACGTTTTTCTAATTTTTTTTAACTGTAAATAAAATCCGTAACGTCTTCCATCTATAAGAATTTGGATT
This sequence comes from Drosophila dives, assembly GCA_035042365.1. Taxonomy (NCBI): domain Eukaryota; kingdom Metazoa; phylum Arthropoda; class Insecta; order Diptera; family Drosophilidae; genus Drosophila; species Drosophila dives. The sequence continues at coordinate 15,171,572 of JAWNLJ010000443.1, read as the reverse complement.
ATAATACCCTTGATGCAATTTACCTGTGGTCGAGGTGGCCGCCGCGCCGCCCAAATGCAGACGACGCTTGGCTAGCAGCGGATTGATTTTGCGCTGCAAAGTTGCCGATGAGGAGGGAGAGGTGGAAGGGGAAGCGGGAACAGCGGCAGCTGCCCTTGGCTTGGCCGCCGCGTCAGTCTTGTGCAGCGCATTCAGGCGCGGTCGATTCTTGAGGCGATTGAAGCCGGTTGCGTGACCGGCATGATTGGCGACGGCATCGGCCTCATCAGTCTTCTCCTCAGTCTTGTCGCCGGCGCCCGCTTCTGCCTCGCTGCCCTTGACATCGTTGTGATGGCTACTATCCGCCGCCGAATCCTCTGCAGTCGAATCCTTCGGTGCCTCCGTGCTGACACCGGCGCGTCCCAGCTTGCCACGTGGCAGCAATCGATTGCCAGCGGCCCGATGATGCAAATTGAAGCGAGATGGACGCACTGCTGCCGGCTCAGCAGCAGCTGCTGGCGATGCTGATTTCGCCTCATCTGTCGCCTCCTCGGCATTGGAGCCACCCTCTGCTGGCGGCGCCTTGGTGGTGGTGGTGCGACTACGTCCACGCAAACTCAAACCCGGTCGACTGCGCAGCGTGCTGCGTGCCGTGGTGCTGGGCGCAGCATCGGCTGAGGCACTGCCGCCATCGGCAGCCTCCTCAGCTGCAACGGATTTCTCGGTGGTGCTGGTGCCTCGCAAATTGAAACGATTGCGTGCTGCAAAAATGAGTGAGGAGTTTTAAATTAATTTGTCATTTGAATGGATGATATTACTTACGTCTGCCACGTCCGAAACCGGAACTAACGGGTTTTACTTCCTTAGCAGCAACAATCTCCTCGTCGGCAGCGTGCTCAGCGGCGGCGGTGGGTTCGGGACTGGCAGTGGTGCGAGCACCAGGACGAGAACGACCACCAATCGAGGGACGCGAGAAGCGATCTAGCAAAAGATGTGTTCAATCAATATTGGTTCCAACTTAAAGGTTCTACTTGACTAACTCAACTCATCCAGTAAAAATAACAAAACTAATTAAATGTTCAAGTATATTTTGAAGTTAGTCTCGATGAATTTGAAGTTATTTTTATTATTCTTCAACTCGATAAGAGTATGTAACCTTCAAGTGACTAAATCCTAACTCTTTGTTGGACCAGACAATAACGTTAGAAAGCAGATTTGAGTAAAAATGATTTTATGAGCTCTTTTTAATTAGGAGTTCTCAAGAAGTTATATGATCTATAGTCATAAAGCTGAACAAGTGTTAAACTACCTTAACTCTACTCTGTAAAGGATACTGCGCAGATCCAATAAGTCAAGTTTGCTCAAGAAAATCTGCTTATGTTTGGTTAAGGGGATAACCTGCACTACTTTAGCAGGCAACCTTTGAAGGGAGGGTTCTCGCACTTATTTGAACCCAAAGGAATTCCCTTAAGTCAAATGCCCATAACAAAGTTGCTGTACTTATTCACTTTAAGTCACAATTCCAATAGATTTGCTATCCTTACTAATTTTAACACTACATCAGCGGGTATCCACTTGGAAAAAGGATTCTCAATCCTAGGGAAGTACATTAAATTTGAAATGAAGAAAGGTTGCACATCTTCTGAGTTCCTTTTAATCAAATACCCAGAATTTTAGTTATTGTCCACACTTACTTCTGCCAGATTTCGTGGGCTCAGTGGGTGCTGATTCGGTGGTGCTGGTGGTGCTGGTTGCGGCACCGTCACGCAACTTGAACCGATTGCGACCAGCCAAGCTGCTGAGACCGTTACGTCTGCCACCGAATAGAGATGGGGTTGCTGTCGTTGTTGTTGTTGTTGTGGGTGCCTCCGTTGTTGTTGTTGTCGTCGATGTGGTCGTTGTTGTTGTCGTTGTGGACGTCGTTGTCGAGGAGAGTTCATCCTGCAGTGTGGTCAACCCATCATCAACATCAGTGCTAGCGGTATCTGGACTAATTGTAGTCTCGTCTCCGGTATCCGCAGAGGTTGTCTCATCGTTATTGAGATTCTCATTGGTCAGTATCGCATACAGATCGAGCGCCGCCTTCTCCATAGAGGGTGTCGTCTGCTCACCCTCCTCCTCTAGCTTGCCAGTGATCTCTCTTTGAATTTGCTGCTCCATTCGCTCCTTGGCAGCCTTGGCTGCTGCTGCGGCTGCTGCTGCAGCTTCCTGCTCGACGGCAATCACTGGCTTCAGCTCCTTATCACCGTTGCGTGATCCCTTCAGCTGCTTCTCATCGGTGTTAAATGTCTGGCTATCGACCAGCTCCAGGCTGGGACGCTTGACGCTTATCTTCTTGCGCTCCGCGGCCGTTTCCAGCGAGTCCAGCGCTGGTGTCGGGAGCACATCGATATTCTTGCCGCGACTTGGGAAACGGGTGTTCAGCGGCAAACGTTCCATTTCAATGTCCTCCGAGTTCTGCTCACTGACCGAGGCACGTCCCTTGGCCTTGCCACTGTGCAAACTGTTCTCGCTGGGCGTGGCCGGTGTGCTGCGATCAATGTTCGAGTAGCGCGTCTTGCCACGCGCATCTGGTGTAAGATCGGTGGCTGCCTCGCCGCTTGCCGGCTTGGCCTTGGCGTCGGCAGCGGCATCAGCGTCATCCTCCTCATAGTAATAGACATACTCGTACTCGTAGTCCTGGCCATTGGGTCCCTTTTTGATCTCGATGCGTGACTTCTTGTTGCTCTCGCTGCCGGCGCCGTCGAGCGCAAAATTCTGATTGACAAAATCATCGTGTGGATCAATCAGCATCTCATCATCGAGATTATCAATCTTCTTAGTGGCGGCGGGCGCCAGTGTCGTCAACTGTACGGCTGGTGGCTCCGTGACGAGCGTGCTCCTTAGTGCCAACTCATCGAGAGCTGCCTGCTCAATTTCGCGACGCACCTCAGCCAGTTCCTCCTCTTCGATGGCACGCTTCGCCTCGATGCTCTTCATCACATCCTCGTTGATCAGCGCACTGAGCACCGGATTTAGTTCGGGTCGTTCCTTGGTCGCCAGCAGATTCATCGAATAATCAGCCGAATCTGCCGAACGAATGCTTATCTTGTGTGCCGTATGGAAGCCCTCATCACTCACAGCACTCGACTCCGGCACCTTGTGCGCTGACTCAAACTCACTTGTCGCCATCTCCCTCTTCTCAGCGGATGCACTCACAGCCAGCTCCTCGCCGGCCACCAGCATTGCCAGGCAGCTCAGTAGACATCTGAAATGGAAAGCACATTTAGAGATATAAATTAAATTTGTGCTGAAAACTTAAATTTTGATTGAAATAAAAAAATAATAGAGAAATGAAAATTTTTATTTGATATACACTTTTTTGATTTTTTGTATATTTTTTCTATGATTATTCTTAAATTAGTAGTAGAAGATGTGCAAAATAGTGGTCAACTTTAGACAGAGAGAGAGAAGCTATAGTTGGAGTTAGATGGAGAGAGGGAGAGAGTTAGTCAGCGAGAAAGTGTCTAGAGAGATTTTTATTTCTCATTGTTAAGATTACACATTTTTCTTAGAGTATTCCCATATCTAAATATGAGTTTTATCAAAATTAAATAAAGGTCAGACTTGGTTAATCGGACTAAAGTTTGGTGAGCACAAAATAAGTCTAATTAATAAGTCCAAAATTGATAATTTCAATAATATTAATGTGTGTCAAGACCTTGAATATAAACAGATCTATTTAGACACCCCAACGACCTCAGCACATACCCAAAAAAAAAAAGATTAATCGATATGCAACTTAATTGAGTTATTATATTTCAACCAGAAAGAAAGAAAAAAAAAATATCGAAAATATCAAAATTGGTGTGGCTTGCAGAATGAAATAATGATTGATTTGGCTTAAGCTGATTTTTATCGCGTGCGTTTTTGGTGTGTATTTTAATGACCAATCATATTTGGGGCCATAGACGAATGTGCTGCATCATTTGTTAATGTTTACCACAAGTAAACAAAAAAAGAAGAAAAAAAAAACAAAAACAAAGAAAAACAGAAACAAAAACCTTTCACAATTTCATTAGCCGTCTGCGAACTGCGTTTTGGGCGACTCTGCTTATTGTACATGCGATCTTCCGGCGATCTCCCCATGTCCATTCGAACATGAATCGTTAATATTGAAAATATTGTGGATATTGTGTGGTATATCGTGAATATCGTGGATCATGCAATTGCAGCAATACATAGTTCATTGGGCTTTGCGAATCCGCATTGCGATGCATCCAACTCTCAAGGGATTGTAAGATATATATATAGATATATAGAGACAGTCGGAGAGAGGCGAAAGCGAGACGGACAATTGCTCAAGGCAAACCACAAAATGTGAAGTAAAATCATAAACAGACTCAAGTAACTGACCAGAGGGCCAGACTCTAGTTGAGACAGGAATCGAATATATATATATATATACCTACGGACATGTATATTGGCTTCAACCGGTTTGTATGAATGATATTTATTTTTTTTTTAACAAAAGGTGTTAACCCATTTCGATTTTAGTTTCGATATCGCTGGCCATTGCAACAGAGCCTCAGCTTCGACTTGCAAGCTGAGCCCAGCCCCGTTAAAAAGCAACCAGACGAGACGAGACCAGAGACGAGACAAGAGAGATAGAAAGAGCGTAAGCGGGAGCGGGAGGGAGTGAGAGACCCCAGTGCCGGTAAAAATGAAAAATAAAAAATAAAAAAATAAAAAACAGTACACGACTGTTCGATATTTAAAGAGCAGACCTCTCCAACTAATCCACCCCAGTTCAACTCTCCATACCTCCTCCTCCTGCTGTTTACCTCCTCTTCACATGTTTGGCGCTCTTGACGATAACTTTTAACATTTTGAATTATGTGCAGTTGGCGTAGCGTCGTTTGAAACCACTCGGTTAACATTTTTTTTTTTTTTTAACTTTTTGTTTCACTGAAACAAGTTTCGACAACAACAGCAGCAGCAGCAGCAGCAACTTGCTGTAAAGGTAGACAACTTCAACTTATTTTAATTGCAACAGCCAACAACGGCAACAGCCCAAATAGCCCAAGCAACAACAATGGAGGAGCCCAAGAAAAGTTATAATTATGTTTACACACATCACACATTGCAAATTGCCAGCTGCACCAGCTGAAGGGGGTCTGGTGGGTGGGTGGGGGCTGAAGGGTGCTTAGCAGCAAAGCAACTTTTTTGTTTTGTTTATTTCAATATTTTGTTTTTGGTTTTTTTGAGTTTTGAAGTCTTTGGGGTTCCGACTTCTTGGCCATGTTATGCATGAGGTGACAATGCGCACATCGCCTCTCTCAACACCAAACGGACAGCAACAAAAAAGATTCGCATAATAGAAAAGCGAATGTGCAATATTGGCAACGGTGCACAGTGGAACGACACACATAGGCAAGAAAGAAAAAAATACACACATACACACACACACACTCTAACAACGCGCTGGTAACGCCCACAATCTTGCAAGAAAGTTATAATTAAAGATCATAAATGGGTTGAGTTGTGCGGAAGTAAAAATTGCATCAGAGTTGCTATTGGCTTTGCTAACAAATGTGACTATATATATTTACATATATATATATATATGTCGCTTGAATTAAATTCCTAATTGTCTAAAGGTTTTCAAAATCTTGTATAACTAAACTAACTAAACACATAATGAGCACTTTCCTAATTCAATAGATATCATCACAAAAAATAAATGGTTGTAATTATATTTATCTACTGATCTCATTTTGTATACAGTTGCGGGCAAAATATTAGTAGTGCTTTTTAGCTATTTATAAAAAACCTCAGAAATGTTTAATTTCTTATATGGGTTTGTTTTGAAATTCTATAATTTTCTCAATACCAAACAAAGAAAATTGTAATCACCAACTTATCTTGAGTTTATGTTTAATTAAATGTTTTTATAATTATAGAAATAAATTTAAAGTATTTATTTTTTTTTAAAGAAATAAATGAAAATTAACTGTATTGTTGTCTATCTATGCATTTATGTTTAGATCGTCATATAACAATATATAAAATGTGACATTTGCATTTGTCTTCCTTACATGGCAGTGTCTACAAGGCAATTTCCATTGTGATTGATTCAAGGTTGAGCACACTCCTTGGTCGCGATTGATCAATCGACAATTAACAAGTTATACATTTAATCTATGTTGAGTGCATTACTTTCACTTCCTCTGACATTCTAATTCTTTCCACATGCTGGAATTCGATTTGAAAAATATGCAATATCGGGGGGGGGGGGCACATTCTATTGGCCTTGCCCCACTGTGTCTGAGACAATGTCAGAGAGCACTTAACACAACTGATGTGAATGTGAATGACTGATTAACTGCCTCCGACTCGGTGTGTGTGTGTGTGTGAGTGTGTGTGTGTGTGCGAGTGTGTGCCAAGTAACGGAGCACTGATTGTTTTACGGTTACTCGTCGTAACTTTAGGCGAAGCGAATGTGCAATTGACTGAGTGAATGAGTGTGTGAGTGAGTGTGTGAGTGAGTGAATGAGTGTGTGAGTGAGTGCATGAGTGAATGAGTGAATGAATGACTAAATGACTGTGACTTTTAGCTCTTTAAGCACCAATACTCCATTGTTTGCTTATTCTTCTTCAACCTGGTCGGCTGATCACATTTGGAAAAGCCAACTGCCAACTGGCAAAAGAAGTGATGGCCGGAGACGGGCCGCGGGCAGTGGGCAGCGGGATGTGGGATGTGGGCTGCTGTCTTTGCGGGTGTGGCATGCAATTTGCATTTCACATTTGGCAACTCATTTTTGTCTTCTTTTTTGACTGTTTTTTTTTTTTTATTTTGGCAATTTGATGCGGTGGCTGCGTTACTGTTGTCTTGATGTGTGTGTGTGTGTTTTGTAGACGCCGCTGGAGGCCATTGACGTCGCGACAAGCGTTGCGAACGCAGTGAAGCATACAACAACAACAACAACATATGAAACAATCATAAGAGCCATGAAATGTAAAATACGTTTGTTTCTGTTGCATTGTTGGATGCGTCTTATTGAGTTATGCATAAAAGGTTTTTGACTTATGCTTTTGGCCATGTTTCTTCTACTTTGCCTCATTTTTACCTAACCTTTCGTCACACCTCTGGCAGTTGCCAGTTGCCAATCAGCTGCTTTTGATTTGGCCTTTTGCATTTAAATTAAGCTGTACGCAGTTGTCCCTCAATGCAGTCATAATCAAAATTGATTGACTGATTGATCGTCTATAATGGCCAAGTTAAACGTGTTGCCCAAGGCCAACAATCTGCATGAGCTGTTTTCACCTCCCAACCCATACACACGCACACACACACACACCCAGCTACGCCTTAAATAGCAGCAGCATCAGCTCACATTTAGATGTTCCGCTTACAATTCAGGCAGTAGAAAAAGTGTGGTTCTGTGTGTGTGTGTGTGTGTGTATGTGTTTATGCTGTCTGAATGGAATGCAGATTTCGCATCTATAAAGTTGGTCAAATGCCACGTATACGCAATTCGTATATTTTGTCATTAGCTGATCAACTTATGATCGATGACAGCCATTCGAGAGAAACAAAAATAATCTTATTATAAATATTTAAATAGATTATAAAAATTAATTATAATAAATTCAATCAGCTTTATATTAAATTTCATAATATTAATTTCAAATATTGACATATATTTAGTCTCGATATGCATATGTATTTTATTATTTATAAATGTTTAAAAAAAACATCAAATGTGAATAGTCAAAATGATGCCGATTACCTTGTCGAGGGTATTAAAATATTGTTACGAAATTTGATGGAATGCACGATATGCATTTGCATATCGTATTGAGTGAATTATAGTCAGTCATAATTAAGATAATCAGGTTTTTTTTTTGTTGATTATCTGCCCACTGATCTCTCATTTTGAATCGATTTAGGGCAGCTACTCGTCTTGGTTGGTTAATATCTGCCGATAAATTTGTCTCGATAACACATTCAATATTAAATTGAATCTGATTTAAAGATGATGCATAGAAAATTCATTAGATTAACTCAAGTTCTGATGAGTTTTCTTCGAATTATTACTCCAACAGACGAAATTTTTGTTTATTGATTTTAATTGTACTAAAAAGTTTCTTTTATTTTAATATTTTTAGTGAAGAGTTTTCTTCGAATTATTACTCAGACGAAATTTTTGTTTATTGATTTTAATTGTTATAAAAAAATTTGATTTATTTTAATTGTAATAAAAAAATTTGATTTATTTTAATTTTTTTATTGAAGAGATTCATATTATCAGAGAGAATACTAATCCAGATGATAATTATTAATTATAATTATTATTATTAATTTTTTAATAAGTTGACAAACTATTTACACTACGGAATTTTCATTCATAATATAAATATATAACATAAAATTAAAATTGATCTAAAATATAGATTAATGATTAGTTGAAAATCTACTTTTAATGTATCCAGGACGAATACTCAACAGTATTTGAATTTTCTTTTCTTGTATATTTTATTTTTAAATAATTTATATTTTTCTAACAACATTTAAGTTGGCCAAAATACAGATGTATTTTAATTTTTTCGTACGGTTTTCTTTACTTACATTTTGAGCAGCATATTTGCTTGTGTTGTTGATGTTGTTGTTGTTGTTGTTGTGGTTCCTGCAGCGGCTGTTTGTTGCCCTTTGTTGTTGATTATTGAATTTGCACTTTTGAAAGTCAAATGTTCAACTATTCAGAAAAAAAAAAAAGTAAATAAACAAAAAATAAATAATAAAAATTGAATTAAATTTGTATTGATTTTGGTTGCTACGCGAATTGTTTGCTACTCCAACATTAGCCAATAGTATTGCCGTTGTTGTTATTGTTGTTGCTTGTTTGTTGTTTATTTGTTTGTTTGTTTCATTAACTGTTTGTTTGTTGTTTACTTGTTGTTGCCGTAGTTGTTTTTGCTGCTATATATTCACATTGTAGCACTTTCACTTTTTCACTGCTTTGTACAATTTTTTTCTTCGACACAAAAATCAATTACAAAAAAACTTTAATTATTTATTATCAGCAACATTATTTGCATGAGTGTGTGAGTGTGCACATGTGTGTGTGTATGTGTGTCTCAAATTTCAAATGTTTCGAGTAGAATTGAAAACAAAAATTAAAAAAAAAAAAACGAATTAAATTTAATTCAATGTAAAAAGCGAACAATTTTAATTTATTGCACTTTGCCGCGTTTTTTATATTTCTTAAGAAAATTTTTAAGTCTTTCGTTTTTTTGGTTTTGGGTTTGTTCGCGTCGCATATGCAATGAAGTCGCGGCACTTGTAGCGGCTGCCTTTATATGGCCAAAATACACACACACATACGTTCAGACACACACACACACACAGACCCACACATATATATGTGTATATTTGTAGCTGTTATACCATGAAAAAGGCTGTTGGAAACTTCTTCGTCTGCGTCTTATTAAAATTTATATTTTGATATGATATTTTTTAGTTTTTAATTTTTTGTTTTATTTGGACTTGGAGAGTGCTTGTTTTTGAGGGCTGCTATTTTGTCTTCTTTGATGTTCCAAAAAAAAAAGCGTCAAGCTTCGATCTTTGGCTCGCAGCACACGGAGCAATCACTTTCGATTTCGCTGCCAGCTGAACGTGAAATGGCAAAATGATGAACGCAACAGCAATCGAAAACCGTTGCCAGTTGCCGTTGTGCCAAGCGAGCAGCGAGCAGCGAGCAGCAGCAGCAGCAGTAGCAGCACCAGCAAGCAGCGACGTTAGCAGCATAAACCGGAGCAACAGAGACAGCAACAGCAGTAGCAGCAGCAGCAGCAGCTCGATTGGCAGGAGCACTTTGGCTTTTGGCTATGGCCATGTTAACACTAAATCATTCACACCTGCCCCGCTGCCGTGCTTATAGTGGCCAGTTGCTAGTTGTTGTTGCTAGCTGTTGTTGTTAATTGTTGCCGTTGCTGTTGCTGTTGCTCTTGTTATACTTTCTGAAACGCAGTCGATTTTCAATGGCGCTGCAACGGCACTAGGAAGTTCAGTGCAATTGAGCTGCAACACTTGCTAATTGTTGCAGTTGCTGCTTTTGTTGTTGCTGCTGCTGCTGTTGCTTCTGCTGCTGCTGTGGCTGTTGATGTTGCTGTTGCTGCGGGCAAAACTCATCGACATTCACTTGCATTTTGGGGGATTCTCTGCAGCGTGCTTCTCCACAACTCTGCCCTGGTCTGCTCTACTCCACTCTGATTACTCTCTCATACCCCCCCTCTCTCTTTCTCCCTCTCCCTCACCCTCTCTCTCGATCACGCTCTGTGGCTGTTGCTCTCTGTCTGTCTTTCTTTGCTGGTATTTCATAAGCGGCAAACTGGTTAACTGTTGCTGCTGTTGGCCTCAAGGCCGTTCGTCGTCGTCATCATCATCATCATCACCAGCAGCAACAGCAGCAGCAGCAGCAGCGGCCGCAACAACATCATCATCATCATCATCATAATGATGCTGCTCATTATTAGGATTAGCATCGTTGATTAACCGCATTACACATACAACGCGTTGGCCGCCGTCGCCGTCGCTTTTAGCTGCAATTAGCAGGGCAGCAAAGTGCCGAATGCCAATCGCCGAACGGCGGCAAATCCCAAAAAAATATGCCGAACGCACGAGCAGTCTGACCAAACTTGTAACCACAGCCGCAGCCGCAGCCGAACCCAAGCCCGAACCCGAATCCGCATCCGAATCCGGCAACAGGGCAATCAGCAATCAGATGATCGTTGTAAATTATGCCAAAGATTTGGCTTCAACTCCGGCCGGCTCATATTTTTTTCATTTTTTTTTTTTTTGTTGACCAAGTTGACCACTCGCGCAATCTACCAAAATGTTGTTGTTGTTGTTGTTGTTGCTGTCGTTGTTGTAAATATTATTATTCAATCTTTTGGCTTATTGATTAACCGTTGTTCATTTGCCTATTTATGCAATTTTATCATTTATGCCACACTTTTTATTTTTCTTGAGTTGTATTTTATTATTTCTTGTCTTACTCGCACTCCCTCTCTCTCTCTTTCTATCTCTCTCTCGCTCTCTTTATAAAAACTGCAAAATGCACTTTCAGCAATTAGCTTATCGAGTGTACTTTATGTGATCTATATATATATATATAAATATATATATATGTATATAAATATATTTATATGATAATATGATTGATTGAAGGATTAGTTGTGCTGCAACATCATCAAAATTTTCAATCATGCTTGAAGTACCAGGTTTTTACTTAGCTTCAGCTTTATATAATGATTAAATTGATTATTTCAAATGGGCTTATTTATGTTGGCTATTTCAACTGCCTTCCACTTTCTGTGGCACTTATATTATGATACATTTTTACCCACGCCCAGTTTCTCACAACTCTTTTTTCTTGGACGATTGATTAATCGATTTTCTAATTAGCACTGATTGTCAAATTTGCCTTAGTTTATTTATGATTTCCTTTTCCCCTTTTGTAATTGAATAATGATGTTGACGATGAGACATATGTGACAAATGTGTGAAAGCTCTTAAGTTAAGTATATTTGAGTTGGTAAGATACAGAATTCAGTTTGGGGCCTTCGAACCAGGAAGTTTTCCTCGTCCAAACCACAACACTTAACAACGCATCTCCCCCAAAAAAAAAATAAAAACAAAGAGAATGAAGATAAATATAAATAAAAGTTAAGGGGAAACTGAAATGACCAAAGCTGCATGTAATTAAGGGGCTGGGGTTTTTACCTCTTTTTTCATGGTTTTTTCTGAGATATTCCCCCTTATTATTTTTGCTCTGGCTGTCTTTTTAGTGGCCTTGGAGATGGCAATGTTGCCAGGCCGATTAAATTTCAAGTGATCGCCGCCTGTTGATTGCCTGCCCCAAATGGTTGCGGTTGCTTCTGTCACTTGGAGCCAGAACTTGGCTCAACTTAAGTCGCAGTTGTGCCAAGATAAAAATGAGTCAAGTCAAGTTATTCCGAGGTCACGTTGATCAAGTTACCAATTTGCCAACCAGCCCCGAATCGCACCTCATTAAACATTGGACAATGAGCAACAACCAAAAAACAGCAATTGCTATGTATGTAAAAATACAACAGAAACGGGACACAGAAAGAGACAGGTTGAGGAAGAAGATTTTCGACCCTCAAAGGACATTCGGAAAATGCTAATGATAATGATTCCATTCCGATCAGATAAGTTGCAAAAATGCGACAGGTCAATCCATCAATTATAATGATTGATTATAAGTTAGATATATTTTTCTATGATTTGTCAAAGTTTAAATAAAGAAAAGAACTTAAAAAATATTCATAATAACTAATTTCTAATAGCTGTGTCTATTAGATATTTTCCATAACATATCAAATATAGTTCGACATCAACTACAAATAAAATACTTAAAAACAGGCCCATTTAAGGCCTACAGCCGTTAAAACATTTAAATATTATATTAAATAAAATAAGAATTAAATAAATAATATTATTAGTAAAGGCGCACATAGAGCTTCCCTATAACATATCAAATAATAATTAATAAGAAAATAAAACACAAAATTTATTTTCGTAATCAATAATATTATTGTCCCCATATTGCGTAGGTCTGTTTAAATATTTTGATCCGCAGATGAAATGATCTCATGTCAAAGATGATGTATGATGTATGAAATACTTAAAGTGGACATTTTTTTAATGCTGTCAGTTTCTTGGTTTTATGCCTGAAGTGAGACGCATTTTGATGATTATGATAATTGGAGTATAAAACTTTACTCTGCCTCACCACTGTTCCCCTACTCTTCAGGTTGAACAAATATAAAAAACTATTTGAAATCCGAAAAGCGAATCCAAATGACATTCAAATTTGTGTTTGTATTTGAATTTCTGTTTGTATTTTATATGCGTTGTGTTGCCTACCACCCAAAAGGAACACACAAATCCATACACACACACACACACACACGCACATACATTTCGAGTACAAAATAAAAAATAAAGTTGTATATCATATAAAAAATAAACAACAACTGTTATTCAACAGAGAGACAACAACATCTCTGTGTGTGTGTGTGTGTTGAAGTGTGTGTGGCGTATAAATAAACAGGAGTGGCCAACTTGGAATGTTAATGCGCTGCAATCGTTGGTGTTGCCGAGAGCCACTCCAAAAGAGTTGCACGTAGGCAAAACGGCTCTGCCTCAGTCGCAGTCGACGTCAACTGCGTAGTCAACGCCAACGCAACTCAGACGCCAGCCGAACCCAGCCAGTTACGTGAACTTTGCAGTGGAAAGAGAAGGGAGAAATGCCTGGTTGGGCAGGGGCAGTGGGGGCTGAACAAAAGTTAAAAGAATTAAATGGCCTGCAATTGAGAGACAACCTTCTGCTTAACTTACATACCCCACTCACCCTCCACACAAATACACACACACCCACCACTTACACTGTCTCATTGCATGTGGAGCCAAGTAAAATTTATAACTGTCAATTATTATGCAAGAGCTGTGAACAGCAGCAGCAACAGCAGCAGACGACGCCAACTTCTTTGCCTTTCTCCCCGTTGACGCTGAAAACAATCAGGAAATACCCGAATCCAGAAAAACAGCCGACGACAGTGGCGAAGACGAAGACGAAGACGCACAACACACACACACATGTGCAAAGTTAACCGAAATTAAGTGCCGCCTACCTGCCCATTATGCTAGCTCAACACAGAAAATAAAAACAAGTGAGAACATTGCAGTAGGGCGTAGGCGACTGCGAAATACTCTGCTACCAGAAAAAATACTCTGCTAAGTAGAAAAAAATCTATCATCCAAACATTGCTTCAATTTTAATTTAATTTTAAGAGTTGAGATTGGGCGTGGATATTTTCGATGTTAAGAATTTGGATTGGGCGAGGATGTTTTCGTCTTTTAATGGATGTTATTAATAGACTTTTAGACTATTTTAACTCTATATGGCTATATCGAATGTGTACATCAAATTTGAAATAATTTGAAGAACATCGCAAACAAATAACCAAAAATATTTTGTAATTACAGCCTTAAAATTTTTGGCGATATGTGATTTATCGATATGCGATTATCAATACTGATAAGTTAACTGAACGAATATCTACCAAGTTTCAAGGCTCTAGCTTTAAGTTGTGTTCATACACACAGAGTGTGGGACATTGCACGAAACCAATATACTCTGGATAGCTTCGATAGCAGCGTATTAAAAACATACCGCAATCCACTCGCATAATCGGCACACGTACTACGCAATAACTATTATACATTCCCTTACCGACTACCTATCCCGAAAGCCCATTCCCAGTTCCAGCCCCATTACCCTTTCCATGCTCTATTCCGTTTGCCAGTGGGAGCCGCCTTTGAAGAGCAGATTTTTTCTATCAGCTTTTCGTTAAATACTTCAATTCTTATGGTCGGAGACACTTGCGCAGACACCCTGCAGAAGGCCAGTCAAAACTTTAAGGCATTTGAACTTGAAATAAATTTGAAAGCCATGCATAAATGTGCTCATAAATAAATATTAGTAAATGTTACATTTACATAAATAAAATGATAAATAAGTTTCATAATTTACGGAGTATATTTGGTGCTCTACACTGCTATTTTATGTTAACAAATATAATTAAATATAATGAACAAATTTCACATATTACAGGGTATATTTTGTGCTTGAACAATCGCTTGTCTGCTTGTCACGTCAATTTTTTGATGACTTTTTTATGTTGTATCTGCTTAACAAACCCCTTTTTAATATATATATATTGTTTTTTTAGGCCATTTTGTAGTTTATTGTTAATGAGGAGTGCCTCTTCCAGAACCGTGCTAACTACCGATCCCGCTCCATCCCTGGGTTCAATGGACGTCACTTGGCCTGGCCCGAAGAGTCACTGAAGAACTTTACCTTGGCGGCAAGCAACGCAACGCGTCGAATCGTTTTACGTGCGTGTTTGGGGCACCAATTGACAGAATGACAATCCCAATATGTCCATAATGATGATAATGATGATGATGTAGGCTGCTATTATAATGAATCACTATGCAACAATTTTTTCTTGGTTGTTTTTTTTTTTGTTTTTACTACCAACCCAAAGCGTAAAACTTGAAGGAGATTCTCAATTGGCAACTGATTGAAATGAGCGCCGAACTGTGACCTTCAATGGCGTTTTCACGACTTCCGGTCTGGGGGATTTTTTGTTTTTATTTTTTAAATATAGGTATTATTATTCAATCTTTACTCTTTAAAGTTCGAGTAGTGCATAATTAAGTTTTAAGCAGTTTCAGCTCATCGGGAAGGTCTTTTTAATCATCTACCCATTTATAGTGCAGCTCGCAGAAACTTAAAAAAAAAAACTAAAAACAAAAACAAAACCACTTAATGGAAACGAAGTGATCTGCATACTTAACATATTTGGCGAGAAGGACAAAGATCTAAACGACTATAAATGGAATGAAAAGAACTTCCTTGTGCAGTTAAAAAGATAAAGGAGAACAATAATACTTAAAAATAACGATTTACTACCATTAACAAGTTGATCATAGCTAATGGGCTGCTACAAAGAAGTATAAAGCAGAGGGTCCAAGAACGGAGTATTCTCGTTGAAATGATATAATAATAATTTCATAATACTTTTATCCGGTGTGAACGAGAAAAGAGCAGAAAATTAAACATATTTGACAATTTGCCACTTTAATTTTAACTAATCAGTTAATAAAAATATAATTAAGAAATAAATGCATACAAATTTGTGGCAATTGCTGAAATTGCAAAATTCCAACGTTAGTTCGTAATAAATCGTTGAAATTCTTCAAGCTGCACAACTCGTAATTCAGGGTCTGTGTGTGAACGGAGTGTTTAACCTGAAATTCCCAGTAATAATCATCTGTCTGTCTGTCTGTCTGTCTGTCTGTCTGGTTACATGAATCATCCATCAAGCAAAAATGTAAGTGCGCAATTTTGTTTGGGTCAAGAGTTGTCCGCAGAAGTGTTGTTGTTGTTGTAACTAACACTAAACTAAATAGTGCACACCCCTCGACGCCTCCAAGCCAGCCCCCTGCTGTCTAATGACTGTTCAGTTGCAGGCACTAGTCGCTTGATCTGGCCATCAATCAAACAGTTAATCAATCAATCAATTCGCCATTGAAACTATGCAACAGCAGCAATGTCTCAATTCCAAGTGCAAAAATCAAAATTGACGCAAACAACAGCTTTAAAAATTATTATTAATTTACGATCAAGTTTTAATGCGTATGTCTATATATATATATATAGAGAGAGATCCAATATTTTGAGTATTGAGTATTCGGATTTTAATATTTAATCGCGTTGTAGTTTTTGACCCACTTTAAGCTGTTGTTGTAGCTGTTTCCTTTATGCTGCTATTTCATTACAAAATTTGTTTAATTTAAAATTGTTTAACTTGAAATTGAGTCACGGCAGCAGCAGCAGCAGCAGCAGATATCGACGTCGACGTCGCCGTCGACGTCAACGTCAACGCCTGCAGCGCAGCCTCGAAGTTACATAAAATGGCATTAAAACGATTCAAAGATTGAGTTGTGGTGACCAAAGCATGACTGCAAAGAGATGCAAAGAGAGAGAGTAAGAGAGAGAGAGACAGAGAGAGGTGAGAGTGTAATTGTGTGTGTGTGTGGGAGGGGTACTGCAAGAAGAAGTGGTACTGCATCACCCATTCCCCAACACACCCCTCGCCCATCGAAAAACCTGATGCGATTCAAAAGACGAACGAGTCATTTGGCATTTGCATACTACGAACTCGGTGTGTGTATGTGTGTGTGTATATGTATGTGTGTGAGTGTATCGATCAGGTGGAACAGCAATCAGAAGAAGAAGTAGTAGTATTAGTAGTAGTAGACACTGTAGTGACGAGACATATCTGAACCAAAACGAATCGATTTGTATGCACTGGAAAAAAATCCTTCAATTACTTTGAAACCGCTAGTTGATATTTATTTGATTCGACCAAAGGCAATATGATTCAAGTTGAATAATTGCCATAACTTATTTATTGACAAAAATAAATTTCAAAATTTGTCTTATTTTTAATTTTAATTTATTATGTAAGCAAACACGAAAATATGCTGTCTTACTTTAAGCTACTTCTTCTCTCTCTCTCTATTTCTCGTTTCCTCTCTCTATTATATCTTTTTCCCCTTCTCCTCACCCCCTTTTTCTAATTTAATAATTTTTAACTTCAATTAAACTTATTTTCTTGTTAGCCTCTTTTCAATTCACTGTAGTTTTTTACTGTGTATCCGAACTCCTAGCGAACCAGCTGTAAAAGGTGAACAACATTCCCACTGCATTCACCTACATAACCCGCACTCCCCCAATTCCTATCGTCACCTCACCGCGCACCTAAGCATTGTGGAAATGCTGTTCACTTTTCGCACTTTTATTTTTTTTATGTGCTGCTCGCTTTTAATGGCATTTATCACTTTGACATTATTATTGCCACAGTCACAGGCAAAAGTGATGATGATCTTCACACGAAATGATCATGATCAAAGCTAATTTGAATCTTTTTAAGAACATTTTAGCGGTTTCCGAGCGGTGTTTCTCTCGAATTCCATTCAAAACCAAAATGTTCCCAAAATGCCGAGTTACAAAAATTTATTGCGAAAAGCAACAAACTCATAAGAAATATTATTAATTTTTTTTCTTTTTGTATGTGGTAATACCAGATGATAATTTGCATTAGCTGGAATAATAAAAAAAATTCAAATTCAACAAAAATCAAATGCTCATCTTCTCGTGTCGCACTGCGGTCAATTTGTACTGATCTGGACAGGCCTCATTTGAACGAAGCTGATGCTGATGCTGAAGCTCAAGGCCAATCTCAAAAGTCAGTCGAATCGTGAGCATTAAGCTTAGCAACCAGATTTGTATGCTAACTAACTAGTTGAACTAGATTTGTATTTGTATTGGCTTACTTTTTAGTTCGCCTCGGTTCGAAAATCTCAAATTAATTTGAATTCTGAACTGTTTTTGATTGTTGATTGGTGATCTAAACGAGTCCGTAAAGAGCAACCAGTTAACAAAAAAAAAAAATAAATAAATAGATTATTGGCGATGAGTAAGCTAAGATGGTCGTGTTCGTGATCTACTTGTCAACACCTACACGACTTTTTGGTAATTTCGAGTCGATGGTTCCGGTTTCCATTTGCCATTTACCATTTACGAGTTACCAGTTACTGATTCCCAAGTGCCGCTTGCCGCTAGCCGCTTGCCGGTTTCCATTTTTGCCGTTGCGGTTAAATGATCGCTGATTGCTGATTGCTGATCGTCAGGCAGGTTATGCATTTGGCATGCTGGCCATGAGTGTTAACTAATTAAGTGTGGAACGCACTTTGAAATTGGCTGCCAATTTGAATTTTAGCCATTGACGTAAGAAAGAAATGTGGTGTACAAAATTAAACCAAAATCAAAAAAAAAATACCAAAAACAAAATAAAAATAAAAAACGGCAAAATTGATAAAAATGATGGGCACAAATTTTGTTGTTGTTTATAATGTTTTATGGTGTTCGCCAAAGCCTGATTGGTGAAAAGCTTGTTTTTTTTTAGTTTTGTTGTTTTTTGTTTATATGCATATAGCGGCGTGTGGAAAGGAAAGTGCATGGAAGCCTCAGCGTCGTGTTGAAAGTCGAGAAAGATGAGCCAGGCCAATCAAATGACAACCAATTATCGACGTACAACTCATACTAATCGATTACTAATCGCTGATCGATGATTGGCAATGACTAGCAAGCTCATAAATGATCAATTACCTTTCGAAAAAGGGGTCTTTATTTTTCTCTCTCCTGTTGATCCAAACCTGCAGACCCAAATATGCATATATATATGGGTTGTTATGTAACTACGAAACTAGACCCTATCCTCAGGCCTCAAGTATTTGTTGTATATATCCTGACATAAGTAAATCTCATCAGCGCACTTTATAAACGTATATATTTATTTTAGTTTATATTTATTAATTCATATTTATATTATTTAATTTATTTATAAATATATCGCGTATCTTGCAACCATTTAGACAAAATCTAGTAGCCTTTTGCAGATAATATTCTATCTCACAACTACGTAATATATTTAATTAAATAACAAAAATATCTTAAATAAGTGTTCCTGAGTAAAGTTAAATATTAATTTCTTTAACATACATTTTATGTATATGTTTTTTAACAATTTTAAATATTTAATACATTTGGTTATCTTTCAATATCATCATTATGAACGAATTGATTTCGGTTGGTAAATAAAATTTGTAATTTACTATTTTTCTATATCATAAAAAATTCGTAATATATTTAATGAAATAAAAACAGAGATCTTTTAATACAGCCTTTACCAATAATGCTGTATCGCATTTTAGTTTTTTTGCTATAAAGATTTTTAGGTACTTGTCTTTTTTTTGGCTTAGGCAATTCGCTCAACAAATAAAAAAGAAAGCAATTTTATGCTAACTATCTTCTGATACAGGTATTTAAATGCATATCCTCGCAGAAACTAATTAATTGTCTAGCGATGCAGTGCCTTGTAGAGCAGTGATGAAGAAATCTCGTTTTGTGCCGGCTTTGACTTTGAAATCGGATTGAAATTGGAAATGGAAATAAATATTGTGACTCGTCCACTTCCAGTTCCACTTCCACATTTCAATTGGGAGTCACGAGACAAATTTTCATGTACAGCGAGTTGACCAAATCGGATAACCATGTTTTCTAAACATCCGTCGGAATCGAAGAAAATGAAGAGCGACTGACAATATCAAGGCTAAAACATTGAAAAACCAATAATCGAGAGTGGGAGTGGGAGAGGGAGAGAAAGAGAGGCATCTATTGCTGCTGATAGTTGCAACAAATTGTGGAAATGCTTAGAAAACTAGTTGCAAACAACAACCATAACAACGACAACAACAATGGAGACCACTTTCATTATTCGATTGAACAATCGATGAGCGTTTTTGGAAATTGGCAAAAGCTAAGAAATTGCCGGCAACACAATAATACAACAATAATAGATACATAGACATATATTATGGCAATATATTCATGAGTATGTATCTACGTTAAAGCGAAAGAAATGCAGTTAAATGGCAAAGACCGTGAAAACAGTAAAAACCATTGCGAGATATGCTGCAAATAAAAAACAAAAAAAAGAGAAAGAAAAAGAAAAAGAAAAAGAGAAAAACCAATCGGGTTGCTCATTTTTCATATGTTCCTTGTAACATTTTTGGTTTTCAAAATTTACAAGTCGACATATTTTTTGATCTAAGAAGATATATTCTTGATTCGAATTAAGAGCAAGGATTGTGTTTTTTGATAAAGTTTGATTTTTCTAGAAAATATGCATGTATTAACTTCACTTGTCTCAAAATAAATTTGTCGATTAAATTAGTTAATTCAAAAAAAAATTAACAGATTTTAATCAAGTTTCAAATCTTTCAATATCATTCTTACATTCGGCATTTGAGTTTGTAAATATGAATTTTAGTTAACGAGTTTTCATTCCAGATTAAATTCAAAATGCAAAATTCGTGTGTTATATTTGCTAAATTAAATTTTCTATAACAATTTAAATATTCTATTTGTGTAAAATAATAAACATACTCTTTTATTTTATATGATATAAATTTTACGATGATTTTTGTTTTTACATGGTATTCAAGTAGCACAGTTCATTTTGCCTGGCTTTAGTCATTTTATTTTATTTTTTTTTTTGTATTTTTCTTTCTGTTATTGGCATTTGGCTTGGTTATTTTTGGAGCTACTCCAGCGGCGGCTCTCTGCTTACCATCCATCAATTCGAAACTGTGCGAAGACAAATGTTGTAAAAACCAACAACAGGAACAACGAAAACAACAATTTTTATGAACACTTCACTTGCAGCCCTTTTCACTTTTTATTGGCACTTTTAAATTACAAAAAAAAAAAAAAAAAAACAAACACAATCATAAAATACATAAAAAGTAATGCATTAGTTTATGTCATTTGTTGGTCAAATAATAGTCAAAAATAGTGGAAATTGACAACAACAAAGCAACATGAAATGTTTTTCAGCCTAATTAGTGCATATTTAAGTTTTAATTATTTTTTATTGCTTATACACAAGTTAGATTTATAAGGTCCTATTTCCTACTCTCTATATATATATATATATATATATATATATAACTCTTTGTTAGCTCTCTTTTCAAACGCGTCTAATTACCTCAACTAACTTTTCGTTAATGTTTCCAATTTCGAATTCAAGCCAAAAACCAAAAATAAAAATTTTATATGTAAGCAAGAAACTCCAATATAAAAAAGAAATAAAAAAAAAATACCTTCACACACTGACAAATGAATACAAACATAAAATGCAACTGGGAAACTAAAACTTGGAATTTTGGAATTTGAATTGACCATTGGGATTGCAGTTTGCAGCTGGGTGGGTGTAGTTGTGTGTGTGTGTGTGTGTGGGTGCAGTGCGCCATGAAATTACACACACAGGCACACATTAAAGAAGTCTGGATACTGGGACTGAAACGAGGACTGAGACGCCAGCTGAGAAGCCGACTTGAGCAGAGACTTCAGCTGAGACTTGGTTGACTGCCTCAGTGGACTCTTGTGGCAACCAACAAACAGCTAACAAACTGGCAACTAGCCAACTGTTGCACACGTCGCCAACACCAGCAACATTTTTATTGTTGTTGTTGTTGTTGTTGCTGGCACGACCAGAATTGTTGATTTTGTAATTGTTGTTTTGTTGTTTTGTTGCATTTGTTGTTTTTGTTATTATTGTTGTTGTGCGTTGCTGCTTTATTACCTCAGTGCTCACTTTATTGCGGTTTCTACCTTACCTTATTTTGTATACCCATTATTGAAACCGATGCCCAAAGAGAGTATTTCTGAAGTTGTGCCAAGAAAATCATAAAAAAAATAACACCTGACAAATATTATCAATTAAAATAATCTTTATTTATTGACATCGTTTTTATTTAGCACTTTTATTAAATGTGTTTAAGGAAACTCCTACTTTTGGACTTCTATAGTGATAACTCTAAGCTTATCTAAGTTTTCTTAAAAAATTAAAGCAACTAACGAAATTAATTAAATATATATATTGGCTGAAATAAATATTCATTTAGCTAATATTACATAAGCTATCTGTCAGAAACATCCAACGGTTCAAATATTAGTAGCTATAATTCGCATATGTTATACACATTGGATTTCAAACGTTTCTTCTCTGATTTTAGTTTTGAGGGTCAATAAGCAAACTGGCACATGAAAGTGGGTCAGCCAAACCCCAAATAGGCTGGCCTGACAAACCTGCAAATGCTTTAGTGAATGGTCAGACTATCAGAGCCGTCCACACAAATACAGCTGCCGGATACTGATAGCAACAAGACGATCCTAATGTTATTTGTACTACAGATAATCCTTCGCCGACCGATTTACTCAAAATAACGAGAGGAGTTTTTACAATACCCAAAAATGACGAATTAAAACAGAAAATTGCATTAAGCTTGAGCTCATTTGTCAACTATTTAGTTTTGACTAAGATTAAGGGAAACTGCACAAAGGACATTGGTTCATTGGTGATTGAAGAGAATTTATCCTTGCAATTCTTACACAACATGTTTTTGTGCCCCCTCAAAGTATGCCAAAGTATTCGTGCAGAAAATAATGTGTGCTCCTAAAAGTATGCTTCAATTAAAAAGCAATTTTCTGAAAATGGCTTAATGGGTAAATCGTATATCGTCTATTCTAATCGCATGCGATTTTATATAAAATATATTTAGATATAATAATACAATGGAGGAAAAGAGAATTATAAGCCTATTTCACAGATCAGTAATAAACATTTTTTGCTCAAAGACTTAATGTAATAAAGTCAAAATCATATTATAATTGGTAAAATGGGCTAGCAATTGTATAGTAAATACTGAAACAAAGTCATTAGCCTAATAAATTAGCATTTGTTGTAACGTAGTTTAACCTATTATTTAAAAAACTATATATATATATATATATATATATATATCAGTAATGCTAATGTGCAAATGCGCTTCAGTTAGATGAGCTCATTTCAATGACTCAGGTTTTGCTCGTGTTTCGTCAACAGGTGTCTGAGAGAATTTTCACGTGTCACTTTTGGCCACATTTAAATACTTACAATATTGTTTTGTTTTGTTTTGTGTGCGTTTTGGGCCAATTACTTGGGCGGTTCTGAGTGACATCATTTTAACAATCCCAGCTGCGATGACTGTTTATTAAGTCGAGCAACTGCGTGAGAAATTTGTTTACTAACTGAGAATTTAAATCTTCCACTTTTCAAATACTAATTGTCATTAAGTGCTTGAAATTTAATTTATATTTATCACGCCGCAGTTTGGCTACTCTTATAAACCAAAGTCAATAGTAATAAAATGGCAAAATAACAATATTCTCTAAAAGAGTATTCAGATTTTTAAGTTTAAGCTTGAACTGAAAATGTGATTAACAATGTAAACAATTATAGTATATAGTATATAGTACATGGTATATAATAATATATAATCTAGCAGAACAGCGCTGTCAGAGTAACAAAACAAAACTTTAATCACAAGTCAACAAAACAATTTTCTCATAGTTTCAGTAATTTTCCATAATTTCTAAAAAACCGTAAAATGTGATTTTTGTAAACAAAAAAGAATATTGGTTATTTTTTTTATAAATATATCCAGCAAAGGTATTTTTTAATCACAATACTCACTTCGTAATTGTTTTTTTTTTTACTTATTTGGTATAAATAAAACTTATAAATTACAAAAAAAAATATAAAAATACATTATTAAGATCTTGAGGTCAGCAGCGCCAAGGCGAGTGCCACGCCCACAGACGCTATCGCCGTCCCCGCACCCGATCTGTAACCATATCCGTTGGGATAGCCGGGTGGCGGTGGCATGGACTGGCCATTTGCACCGCTATTGTAGGAAAAGGGTCTTCCATGCTCGTCGGTTCCGCTAATATAGTAGCCACCATTGCCGCCGGCGCCGCCATAAGGACCACGAGAATCCACGCCCGCATACCCATAGCTGTACTGTGGATCGGTGCTGCCCAAGCTGCCAGGTGGATGCATGCCTGCTCCCTGTGCATTGGACCAGGCACCGGCGCCCGCGTTGGCGCCATGCTGGCCGTACACTGCGGAGAGGAAGAGAGAGACACATAATCACTGGTAATCCTTTTGCACTTAAAGATTCACTGAGACTCACCCGTCGCCAGGCAGGCGAACGCACAAATCCAAAACACAACGAAACTGCGACGATCGGTTAAAGCCATGTTTGAGGTTTGCTCGACAAACTGCAACTAATTCGCTGGCGGAAACACGTCAACGTCAACGGGTTCGGTTAAGCTCGTTTTTCAGTCACGCACCACCCACCCACCCACCCCCTCCCGAGATAATCACGTCAAAATACTTGTTTTTGCTTAAATACTTAATTACTTCAGTACTTATTTCCGAAGATGCAAAAATATATTTCCAAATATATATAAAAAATACTCTACATATTTATTACTTGGATAGTTACAAATTATTTGTAAATAAAATAACTTTTTTTGAAATTGTAACTCAAAATTAAATTGTTTTTTTTTCTCTATTATTATTATACATTATTTGTGTATGTATTAATCTTTATTAATATCCTAAATTGGTAAACCATCCTTCTTTGTAACTGATCATTCGGACTTGGACCATTTTGTATAAATTATTGAATTTGAATTAGATACCAGCTAATGTGGAACTCTCTGGAGCACATTCTACTGAAACCCACGAAGTAGGAGCTAACAAAGGGCACAGCTCGCGGGAGAATCGATTGCACTACGTGGAACAGAGAAACCATTTGATAAGATGGAAAAAACTGTTCGGGATGAAAACTGGCCTGGTGCTTAACCACATTTATGTGGTGTTGCGAGAATGTTTTGTTCGAGGAACGTCAGGCGATTCCTACAATCCCCATGACAATGGACCACTTAAATAATCCAATTGTTCTGCTGGGACAAAAACCCTCAGACGATAAATCTGTGCAGGCAGCGTTTAAATACTATTTCGATTATGATAAACTCGATCAACGGATTATCCAAATTGAGTCCAACATTGAAATAATGAAGTTGATGAGATGGCACAAAACTTCATAATTACCAATCAGAATTTCGTTGTGGCTTCTAAATTTTGTGATGAGTCAGTCAGTGATGGACGCATCGTGAGTGTGGGTTCCTACTCTTCTCCCACCCACTATATATTATATATTGTTTTGTGAATTCCAGTTCCGGCATCCGCGTTGAGCTAGAGTTTCCCTTCAGCACACGGCCAATTTGAGTAGTGATGCCATCCACATCTGTGAAGTGGATCACGGGAAGGGTCATGAGACGCCCCGTTGTCGTATTGAACTGATTCGGGAAATGCATTGCCAATTTTATTTATGTCCTGCCCAGGACAGTCGCCAGTCTGATTCCGCTGAATGCAATTCTCTCTCAGCTTTCATAGCTCATTGCCATTCGATACCTACGCTTTTTTTGAGTTCCCGATTGTCAATCAATCAATCAGCTGATCACACAAAAACCAGCATTAAAGCCAACAAACAATTTTTCCTGCTTATCGGTGATGTTCCTCAACAAACTTGGCTCCTGCGTTTTGGCTACATAATTATTCTACAATTTTATTAAATTGCCATCATAATGCAATTCTTCGTGGACGGACTCACAATTTGATGTTTACGACTGGATTTAAAACTATTTGCATAATATGATGCACTAATGAGCCAACAGTTGCTCATACACGTCAACAACATATCGCAGATAATCCATATATGCAATGATGCACAGACCTACGAGATCAGTGTCTATTTGGAGGAGAGCTCCAAGCAGTTGTGGTATGTATTAATGACAGATGACAGCATCTATTCTAATCAATAAATTGCTAAACACACAAAATGCTTAAGCATTTGCATATTGAATTATGTATAAACATTTTATTCTACTTTGAATAACCATTTCAAAAAAATGCCTAAGTTTGCTACTGCAAAAAAAAAAACCTTGAATACATCTGCAATATTTATTAACATTTAATTTTACAATTTTTATTTCTTTAGTTAAAAATTTTGCAGAAATCCTTTTACTTCGATAAAACGTGGATTGTATTTTTTACTGTTGTTAAGAAAACTGGCACATGAAAGTGGGTCAGCCAAACCCCAAATAGGCTGGCCTGACAAACCAGCAAATGCTTCAGTGAATGGTCAGATTATTAGAGCCGTCCACCCAAATACAGCTGCCGGGCACATGACGATCCTAATGTTATTTGTACTACAGATAATCCTTTGTCGATCGATGTACTCAAAATAAATAGAGGAGAATTAAGACAGAAAATTGAATTAAGCTTGAGCTCATTTGTCAACTATTTAGTTTTGACTAAAATAGTTCACGTAGAGTGATTGGAGAGAATTTATCCTTCCGATTCTTACGCAACATGTTTTTGTGCCCCCTCAAAATATGCCAAAGTATTCGTGCAGAAATTAATGTGTGCCCCTAAAAGTATGCTCCATTTTAACAAGCAATTTTCTGTGATTGCCTTATTGGGTAAATCGTATATCGCTTTTTATAATCGCATGAGATTTTATATACAATATTTAATTCTAATAATACAATGGAGGAAAATAGAACTATAAGCCTATTTCAAAGATCAGTAATAAACATTTTTTTGCTTAAAGATAAAATTTTATAAAGCCAAAATAATATCATAATTGGTAAAATGGGCTACCAATTGAATAGTAAATACTGAAACAAAGTCATTAGCCTAATAAATATGCATTTGTTGTAACGTAGTTTAACCTATTATTTAAAAAACTATATATATATATATATATATATATATATCAGTAATGCTAATGTGCAAATGCGCTTCAGTTAGATGAGCTCATTTCAATGACTCAGGTTTTGCTCGTGTTTCGTCAACAGGTGTCTGAGAGAATTTTCACGTGTCACTTTTGGCCACATTTAAATACTTACAATATTGTTTTGTTTTGTGTGCGTTTTGGGCCAATTACTTGGGCGGTTCTGAGTGACATCATAATTTAACAATCCCAGCTGCGATGACTGTTTATTAAGTCGAGCAGCTGCGTAAAAAATCTGTTTACTAACTAAGAATTTAAATCTTCCACTTTTCAAATACTAACTGTATTCATTTCTTGAAATTTAATTTATATTTATCACGCCGGAGTTTGGCTACTCTTCTAAACCAAAGTCAATAGTAATAAAATGGTAAAATAACAATATTCTCTACAAGAGTATTCAGATTTTCAAGTTAAAGCTTGAATTGAAAATGTGATTAACAATTTAACCAATTATAGTATATAGTACATGGTATATAGTATATAGCCAGTTAATTGTTGTTGTTGAAAACAATAGAATTGTGAAAATCTAATTTATAATATAGCAGAACAGCGCTGTCAGAGTAACAAAACAAGTTAACAACAACAATTTTCTCATAGTTTCAGTGATTTTCCATAATTTCTAGAAAACCGTAAAATGTGATTTTTGTAAACAAAAAAAATATTGATTAATTTTTTATAAATATATCCAGTAAAGATATTTTTTAATAACAATACTCGCTTCGTAATTGTTTTTTTTTTACTTATTTGGTATAAATAAAACTTATAAATTACAAAAAAAAATATAAAAAAAATTACATTTGTCAGGTTCACATTATTAAGATCTCGAGGTTAGCAGCGCCAAGGCGAGTGCCACGCCCACAGACGCTATCGCTGTCCCCGCACCCGATCTGTATCCATAGCCGTTGGGATAGCCGGGTGGCGGTGGCATGGACTGGCCATTTGCACCGCTATTGTAGGAAAAGGGTCTTCCATGCTCGTCGGTTCCGCTGATATAGTAGCCACCATTGCCGCCGGCGCCGCCATAAGGACCACGAGAATCCACGCCCGCATACCCATAGCTGTACTGCGGATCGGTGCTGCCCAAGCTGCCAGGTGGATGCATGCCTGCTCCCTGTGCATTGGACCAGGCACCGGCGCCCGCGTTGGCGCCATGCTGGCCGTACACTGCGGAGAGAAAGAGAGAGACACATAATCACTGGTAATCCTTTTGATCTTGGAGATTCACTGAGACTCACCCGTCGCCAGGCAGGCGAACGCACAAATCCAAAACACAACGAAACTGCGACGATCGGTTAAAGCCATGTTTGAGGTTTGCTCGACAAACTGCAACTAATTCGCTGGCGGAAACACGTCAACGTCAACGGGTTCGGTTAAGCTCGTTTTTCAGTCACGCACCACCCACCCACCCCCTCCCGAGCTAATCACGTCACAATACTTGTTTTTGCTTAAATACTTAATTACTTCAGTACTTATTTCCGAAGATGCAAAAATATATTTCCAAATAAATATAAAAATACTCTACATATTTATTATTTGGATAGTTACAAATTATTTGTAAAAAAAAATAACTTTTTTGGGATTGTAACTAAAAATTAAATTATATTTTTTTCTCTATTATTATTATACATTATTTGTGTATGTATTAATCTTTATTAATATCTTTATTATCAGCAAATGCAATTCGAGTTCTAAAATGGGGATACATCCTTCTTTGTAACTGATCATTCGGACTTGGACCATTTTGTATACATTATTGAATTTGAATTAGATACCAGCTAATGTGGAACTCTCTGGAGCACATTCTACTGAAACCCACGACGTAGGAGCCAACAAAGGGCACAGCTCGCGGGAGAATCGATTGCATTACGTGGAACAGAGAAACCATTTGATAAGATGGAAACAACTGTTCGGGATGAAAACTGGCCTGTTGCTTAACCACTTTTATGTGGTGTTGCGAGAATGTTTTGTTTGAGGAACGTCAGGCGATTCCTACAATCCCCAAGGCAATGGACCACTTAAATAATCCAATTGTGCTGCTGGGACAAAAACCCTCACGCGATAAATCTGTGCAGGCAGCGGTTAAATACTATTTCGGTTATGATAAACTTGATCAACGGATTATCCAAATTGAGTCCAACATTGAAATAATGAAGTTGATAAAATTGCATATGGCAAAGCACTTTATAATTACCAATCAGAATTTTGTTGTGGCTTCCAAATTTGGTGATGAGTGCAGCAGATGGACACATTGGCAGTATGGGTTCCCACTCCTCTCCCAACCACTGCCCACTATTTATATATATATATATATATATATATATCTTCGCAGTAGTTTTTTGAATTCCAGTTCCGGCATCAGCGTTGAGCTAGAGTTTCCCTTCAGCACACGGCCAATTTGAGTAGTGATGCCATCCACATCTGTAAAGTGGATCACTGAAAGGGACATGAGACGCCCCGTTGTCGTATTGAGCTGATTCGGGGAATGCATTGCCAATTTCAATAATGTCCTGCTCAGGACAGTCGCCAGTCTGATTCCGCTGAATTCTTTCTTGGCTTTCATAGCTCAGCAATAAGGCCAACACACCTGATGATGAAGTCACAATTTAATACATTTTCCTGCTTATCGGTGATGCCCCTCAACAAAATTGGCTCGAGCGTTTTGGCTACATACGAGGTGTGTTCAAAAAGTATTAGGAATTTTGAATTTTCGCGGGTTACGTATATTCGAATTTCGATTTTTTTATGGCGTTATGTTGCTACTCATGTCTCTCACTTATGCCGACAAGCTTGGCCATTTTGAATGTTCACTTAATTGTTGACAGCTGCTTTGCTTGCACGTGTTTTGAATCGTCTTCGATTTTTACCTATTCAAAAAAATGGATCAAAGAACCTGTATCAAATTTTGTGTGAAAAACGAAATTAAGTTCCGAATGTTGACTGTGGCATACGGAGAAGCTACCTTGCACCGAAGCAACGTTTATCGGTGGTACAAAATGTTCTCAGAAGGCCGAGAAGATGTGAACAACGAAGAGCGTGCCGGACGCCCGAGCACTTCAACAACAGACGAAAAAATTAATGAAGTGGAGAAAATGGTATTGGCCAATCGTCGAATCACCGTTAGAGAAGTTGCTGAGGACCTAGACATATCGATTGGCTCATGCCATTTTCTCCAATAATTCTCGTAATAATTCTACAATTTTATTCCATTGCCATCGTAATGCAATTTTTCGTGGACGGATACACAATTTGATGGTTAATACTGGATTTAAACCTATTTGCATAATAAGATGCCAACAGTTGCTCATACACGTCAACAACATATCGCAGATAATCCATATATCCAATGATGCACAGACCTACGAGATCAGTGTCTATTTGGAGGAGAGCTCCAAGCTGTTGTGGTATGTATTACTGACAGATGACAGCATCTATTCTGATCAATAAATTGCTAAACACACAAAATGCTTAAGCATTTGCATATTGAATTATGTATAAACATTTTATTCTACTTTGAATAACCATTTCAAAAACATGCCTAAGTTTGCTACTGCAAAAAAAAACCTTGAATACATCTACTAATGCAATATTTATTAACATTTTATTAAACAATTTTTATCTTTAGTTAAAAATTTTGCAGAAATACTTTTATTTCAATAAAATGTGGATTGTATTTTTTACTGTTGTTAAGAAAACTGGCACATGAAAGTGGGTCAGCCAAACCCCAAATAGGCTGGCCTGACAAACCTGCAAATGCTTCAGTGAATGGTCAGACTATCAGAGCCGTCCACACAAATACAGCTGCCGGGCACATGACGATCCTTATGTTATTTGTACTACAGATAATCCTTTGTCGATCGATGTACTCAAAATAAATAGAGGAGAATTAAGACAGAAAATTGCATTAAGCTTGAGCTCATTTGTCAACTATTTAGTTTTGACTAAAATAGTTCACGTAGAGTGATTGGAGAGAATTTATCCTTCCGATTCTTACGCAACATGTTTTTGTGCCCCCTCAAAATATGCCAAAGTATTCGTGCAGAAATTAATGTGTGCTCCTAAAAGTATGCTCCATTTTAACAAGCAATTTTCTGTGATTGCCTTATTCGGTAAATCGTATATCGCTTATTATAATCGCATGAGATTTTATATACAATATATTTAGATCTAATAATACAAGGAAAAGAGAAATATAAGCCTATTTCACAGATCAGTAATAAACATATTTTTGCTTAAAGATAAATTTTATAAAGCCAAAATAATATCATAATTGGTAAAATGGGCTAGCAATTGTATAGTAAACCCTGAAATAATGACTTTGTTTGCCTAATAAATAAGCATTTGTTGTAACGTAGTTTAACCTATTATTATATATATATCTGTCAGTAAAGCTAATGTTCAAATGCGCTTCAGTTAGATGAGCTCATTTCAATGACTCAGGTTTTACTCGTGTTTCGTCAACAGGTGTCTGAGACAATTTTCACGTGTCACTTTTGGCCACATTTAAATACTTACAATATTGTTTTGTTTTGTGTGCGTTTTGGGCCAATTACTTGGGAGGTTCTGAGTGACATCATAATTTAACAATCCCAGCTGCGATGACTGTTTATTAAGTCGAGCAGCTGCGTAAAAAATCTGTTTACTAACTAAGAATTTAAATCTTCCACTTTTCAAATACTTATTGACATTAAGTGCTTGAAATTTAATTTATATTTATCACGCCGGAGTTTGGCTACTCTTCTAAGCCAGAGTCAAATTGCCAACAGTAATAAAATGGTAAAATAACAATGTTCTCTACAAGAGTATTCAGATTTTTAAGTTTAAGCTTGAACTGAAAATGTGATTAACAATGTAACCAATTATAGTATATAGTACATAGTATATAGTATATAGCCACTTAATTGTTGTTGTTGAAAACAATAGAATTGTGAAAATCTAATATATAATATAGCAGAACAGCGCTGTCAGAGAAAAACAAAACTTTAATCACAAGTCAACAACAACAATTTTCTCATAGTTTCAGTAATTTTCCATAATTTCTAGAAAACCGTAAAATGTGATTTTTGTAAACAAAAAGAATATTGGTTATTTTTTTTATAAATATATCCAGCAAAGATATTTTTTAATAACAATACTCGCTTCGTAATTGTTTTTTTTTTACTTATTTGGTATAAATAAAACTTATAAATTACAAAAAAAAATATAAAAAAAATTACATTTGTCAGGTTTACATTATTAAGATCTCGAGGTTAGCAGCGCCAAGGCGAGTGCCACGCCCACAGACGCTATCGCCGTCCCCGCACCCGATCTGTATCCATAGCCGTTGGGATAGCCGGGTGGCGGTGGCATGGACTGGCCATTTGCACCGCTATTATAGGAAAAGGGTCTTCCATGCTCGTCGGTTCCGCTGATATAGTAACCACCATTGCCGCCGGCGCCGCCATAAGGACCACGAGAATCCACTCCCGCATACCCATAGCTATACTGTGGATCGGTGCTGCCCAAGCTGCCAGGTGGATGCATGCCTGCTCCCTGTGCATTGGACCAGGCACCGGCGCCCGCGTTGGCGCCATGCTGGCCGTACACTGCGGAGAGAAAGAGAGAGACACATAATCACTGGTAATCCTTTTGCACTTGAAGATTCACTGAGACTCACCCGTCGCCAGGCAGGCGAACGCACAAATCCAAAACACAAAAAAACTGCGACGATCGGTTAAAGCCATGTTTGAGGTTTGCTCGACAAACTGCAACTAATTCGCTGGCGGAAACACGTCAACGTCAACGGGTTCGGTTAAGCTCGTTTTTCAGTCACGCACCACCCACCCACCCACCTAGCCCCTCCCGAGCTAATCACGTCACAAAACTTGTTTTTGCTTAAATACTTAATTACTTCAGTACTTATTTCCGAAGATGCAAAAATATATTTCCAAATAAATATAAAAAATACTCTACATATTTATTCTTTGGGTAGTTACAAATTATTTGTAAAAAAAAATAACTTTTTTGCGATTGTAACTAAAAATTAAATTGTTTTTTTTTGCAAACATCAACTATTATTATTATACATTATTTGTGTAAGTATTAATCTTTTTGAAATTTGAATTAGAACTCTCTGGAACTCTCTGGAGTTGAGCCAGACAATACATGGATTAAAGGGAAGATTCGAGTGCGTCAAACTGGGAATGTTCCGGGCATTGCATGCGGATAACTTGAGAGTTGGCATTGACACGGAAGTGGTTTAAGGTCGGATTAACTTTATAATGGGAAAGATACGTGATTTACTTTTGCATCTGGACACAAGTGTTCCAATTAATCGTATTGATTGTGTTAGTGATTAGGGTATTTATTTTGATGCCAAGATTAGTCTTCTTCTGCTTTTTAATTTTGTTCATATTCTAGAATACTATTATGAATCTTATGTAAGATTAGTAAAAAAAAAAAATGTAATCTTTAAAAAGATAATATTTGCCATTTGACCTATTAAAACTTTAATCTCATTCCCTGCTTATTATATAGGGGAGCCGAGTTAATCCCAATTAACCCACTTTTTGTTTATCTGAAGTCCTCGAATAATTTAAATACATCATATTTTATATATTTAATTTATTTGCATGCAGTTGTCATGCCGTATCGATATTTGAAATTATCGGAGCGGGTAAATCGATACTGTTTAAAGCGATCCTGGGCGCCTATAGGTAAAGTACAGGTCTTGTCTCCAGCTGCGACATGGCATTCCAGTCCAGTCAGTTCACTGTTCTTATGGAGGAACACCCTTTGCAGATCTGGATGTCCGCAGCCGTCTTAATATCTGCAGTCTGTTGGATACCCAGCACTGTGACTTGGTTGCTCGGACGGATTTGCTCCATCGTGGCAGCCTGTGCAGGATCAAAGGTGACCGAAAGGAACTGCAGTACACGAACCTTGCAGACTACATCGAAGTCAATACTCAAGTTTAACTGAATCGCTGAATATTCGCTTGCCAAATCCGTTCAGTTCCCGGAACAGCAGCAATAATATGATCTTCATTTTAATATAGAAAAAAATGGAGTATAAAAATTGATTGTAGTGAAAGTTGTATAAATTGATGTCACGGTTAATAAATGGGCCTTTTTTTTTGCTATTCCATATAATTTTTTCCGGAGATGCTTAACCAAAAAAGGGAAATCTTTTTAATATTTCACAGCGTTCTGGAGCAATCCCAATTAAGAAATCAAAGATGAGAATTGATTGCAATATTGATTTAATGTTGAATGTGTTATTATCTTCATATGGACTTCATTCTAAGAATAAGTTATATATATATATATATATATATATCAAGTAAAGTACTCTTGATTTTATAATCTGGTAGTAAACAGAGAAAAAGTCGCTTACATTAAAGATGTCAACATTAAATCAGTTGCAGCATTTATATGCTTGCAACAATGAAAAAAAAAAAAAACAGAATCTGCCACAACAAAAAGAAAAAAAGTACTAATCGAGTTTAAAAATAATTTGAGTACTTTTTTGCAGGGAAAAGTAAAATATTTATATAAATATATATTTTATTTTAAGAAGCATCAGTTTAGTCAACTATGAAATACCCTATAACCACAAACCAAACCAATCCTGGCTAATGTCTCTCATCAATCGAAGATCATCTTCGATATTAATATTGTATAATTTAAATTTAAATTTAAATTTTTCTCCACTTAGGTTCTTGAATTGTGTTGTAATGATTTAGTTACTGTCATCTTTTTATACTTATATCAATGCAATTCAAGGGTATCTCATTGTCGGTGCTCGCATACCAACCAAATATTGCATTTATTTATAATTATTTATTTTTTGCAAAATAGGGTCCACATATTTAGAAGTGAATAAAAAAATATTCGAGTATTTGCAACGAATGCGTTTTGGTATTTTAATTTTTTTATTTTTTTTCATTTTTCATTTTTGTTTTGTATATGCAAATTATTAATAGCATTGAGGCCCAGAGAAAGTGCAGCATTCGTGTTCCGCACAGAGAATTGGGAATATTTTCTATGGCCACAATTAGTCTGTGTGAAAAGTTTGAATAAACTATTTGGAAAGAGACATACACAAAACAATTCCACAATTTCGAGTACATTTTTGGTTGTTTTTGTTTTTTTGTTTGTTTTAATTTAATGGATTTTAACAACTGAAATTAGCTGGAATTAAATTCAATAAAAATTATAATATGGTTCGCGGCCCAACGGCAAATTGTGGCATTTGGTTGGCATTACTATTTGTCAGTTTATTGTTGCCACCGGGCACCCAAGAGGCGAGCCGTGACCTGTGCAAGGGTTCGGAAGATGCGTCTGCTTGTGCGCAGACATCCGCAGCAGTGGGCCAGGGACGACGGGTGACGTCACGACGAGCCGCTGGACGAAAGTTTAAATTTCATCCAATCCAGCGAACGGACGACGACGATGACGACAACCAAGCTAACGATGATGATAATAATGATAATGAATCAGGCGATGATAACATGGAGGATGATAATGATTTGGACGATGATGATAGCACTGCTACCCACACAGGCAGCAAGCCGAGTGGTGATTGGAGAAAGCGACAAAGCTACAATGACAATGATGATGATGATGATGATAACGACGATGGGAGGATTGATGATGATGCCGATACAAACGATGTGGCGGAACCGTCGCTATTTAGTCGCATTTGGAACAGATTTGTGGATGGCAACGATGCCAATCAGACAGAGACGGAATCGACATATTCGAGTATGTTCAACTGGGTGAACTGGCTGACCGAGCCCTCTCCAGATGTCGCTCAAGTAGGCAAAAAAGACAAAAAGCAAAAAGTACAAAACAGCAACATTGATTGGCTGACATATTTAAAACGTTGGCCGTTCAACAGCATCTTCTCCGAGGAGCCAGCAACAGAGAAACGACAACGGGAACGGGATCGGAGTCAGATAAACCGGGATGTTAGCGGCACAGCGCAGCAGCAGCAGCGCTCCAAGAGTGAGGAGTATGTGGAACTGTTGATTCACTCGTTGCCCGCGTTTATTGGGAATGTGTCGCAAGCGAGGAGCGGAGAGTGCCACCAGCAGTTGGAGCTGCTGCATCGCCAGCTGCGCGCTCATAAATTGTGGACGTTGCAGAGTAGGCAATATCGATCATCTCTGGTGGATGGTCAGCACTGATCTCCATATTCATTCTGATGCTTATTTCAATTGCAGTGCTCGATGCCACGGGCAAAATTGGTGCCGGTCTGTTGCGTGGCAACATTAACCAGTTCGGTGACTTTGACCAATGCACCAAGGTGTCCACATCGATTAAGGTGACGCCAAAGCAACCAATTCGAGTGCAGGGCAAATACTGTTTGGCCCAGATCGAGATGCGTGCGACGGTGAGCAGTCTCAAGGAGCCGCTACACTTGTTGCACGGACGCGGATTGTGGCACGGCCACTTGAAAAATGTGAGTAGCAAACCCAATCGAAAACAAGCTTCAACAAAGACATTTTGCAGCCAAAGCACTTTGTGCCACGTTACAACATCGCCAATTGGGGTATCTGTTTGCCGCACGCCTGTTCCGCCCACGTGGTGCACAACATCGTCGAGACCAGTCTCCGTCCATACAATGACACTGGCATCCAGTTCCACATCGATGTCCGCGACGAACACTGCACCACCAAGCAGCGGAAGAGTTTCATCAAACGCCTCTCCAAGGACAGCAATCTTGCAACGGGCATGTGAGTTTTTTTTTTATTTTTTATTTATATCATTATGTTTATTATTTTTATTAATTCACAATTTCATTTTTTATATGTGCTTTGAGCTTTGTGGAATTATTTTCTGACTTGCCAAACACTTTTTTAATTAAATCATTTTATCTACATTAAATCTTTCTGATTCTTTGGAACTTTGCATATATATCAGGGGTTAAGTCGGATCTAATTGAAAGTAATAAATATCAGTATTAAATTGAGTCAGTTCGAAATTAATTCCCTGTTAGCTTAACAATAAAAGTCGAATTTCTTAGTCAAATATCAATTAAAAAGTATTAATTATCAGAATTAAATTGAGTCTGTAAATAAATAATAAATAATAAAAAAAAACCGAATTTCTTAGTTAATATATGAAATTAAAAGTATTAAATTGTTAGCTAAATAAAAAAAAAATCGAATTTCTTAGTCAAATATTTAATTAAAAGTATTAAATATCAGTAATAAATTAAGGCAATAAATAAATAATAAAAAATCGAATTTCTTAGTCAAATATTTAATTAAAATTAGAATTTCTTAGTCAAATATTAAATTCAGTTTTGAGAAAGAATATTTATTTTTAATTATGGTGCTTAAAATAATATTAATTAATTAATTTAAGTACAAAATGTGATTTTTGTGTAAACCATTTCATAGATTAGGCATTGCCGCACTTGGACTGGCCTGTCTCTTGGCGCTGGTTTGGGAGCATTGGAATTGGATTAGCTGCCAGTTGCAGCGACTGCAACGCTCTGCCAATGCCGAATCCGCAGAAGCGCTGCCAGATGAGACGGATGAAGCCGCCGGCACTGAGGATATCGAGGAATCCCAACCAGTTGGAGACGAAAGTACCACAGAGCAAGTGGAAGAAACCGCTCCGGCACTGCATTTAAGGCTATTGAGTGCCTTTTCACCGCAACGTACTCTACAATCTCTGATTTGCCTGGAGTCGCCGGACATTGAGTTTCCCCTAATTCATCTACTCAAGATACTGGCCACCCTGATGATCTATGTTAATCTCAAATTCATTATGGCCGGCCACTTGCCGTTAACGAATCGGGATGCATTTGTTGGCCACGTCAACCGCATCTGGAGCATCACATACCGCACTCCCCTGCTGTACAGCGATATGTTGCTCCTGTTGAGTGGGTTCCTGGTTGCTTATCAACTATCCCACGACATGGAGAAGACCTGCCGATTGAGTTTCCTGCGCAATGTGAGCAGCAAGGCATGCCGCTATGTGCCCAGCATACTGGCTGTGCTCGGCTTTCAAACCTGGATACTGCCCCACCTGGGCACTGGTCCGCTTTGGAATTTGTTGGTCGGTGAGAATGCGCGTCTCTGCGAGCAGAATATGTGGCGCAGTGCTCTAAGTGTGCAGAACACCGGCGATCTCGAGGAAATGGTACTTTTTATAGTTATTTATATAAATTTTGTGATTTTAAATTATGATTCGATTTCAGTGTTCGCCGACCACAGCGCAATTTTCATTGGATATTCAATTGTATTTCTTGGGCGCACTCGTCGTGTGGCTGTATTTCACCGATCCGGAGGCGGGTTTTTTCCTTTGTGGCGCATTTCATGCCATCTCCGTTGCGGCGCGCTACTCACGCACCCAGCGGGATCATCTTGCGCCGACACTGTTTCACGGCATTCAGTGGGTACCCCAATAGAAACACCACCCAATCCTTACTCACATCTCTGTCATCAACAGTGTCAGCAAATTCTATCGCACTGCCAATTTAATTTACACCTCGCCGATTGCGCGAGCAACCACATATCTGCTTGGCATCGGAGCCGGCTTATTATTCCGCAGCGAGTCCGGTTCCTTTAGCATTGCACCACGTTTCCGGAGAACCGGCTGGGTACTGGCAATGTTAGGGATTGTCTGGTGCTTCTTGTCACCGGCGGACGGCATTCGCAGCAAGTACGTCTACAACTCCTCGGAGGCAGCTGCATATTTGGCCTGGAGTCCGCTTATACTCGGCCTGGGAATATGCTGGGCCATTCTGATGGCTCCATTGGATAAGAGTCTAGTGCAACGATTCCCCAACATTGCGAGACCTGTGCTTCTTCTCTCGCGCATGGAGATTCCCCTGCAGCTATCCAGCTATGTTGTTGTTCTCTGGAATACGGCCAGTGTTAAGGAGCCCCATCAATTTCAAATCACAGATTTGGTACGCATTTCGTAATCGAGTTTGTGTTAATCGAATTTTTCAAATCATAGTCGTTTTCCATAGGTTAATCCCAAGGAGCTGGTGTTCATTGTATGCTTTGCGATTATCGTGTGCTTCCTAATTGATTTTCCTGCCCAGCACATTGGATATTTGTTGATGGATGTCGTATTTAGTGAAGCACTGCTGGCAGCCGTCAATGTCAAAGAAACCACAAGCGATGCTCCTGACGAGGGGACAGCAACTGAGAAGCCACCGGATTCGCCAGAGCCCATCGAATCGATTTGGTCCTCCGAATCCGAACCGGATGACGAAAAGTCCAGCTAAATGTAATGTTTCAATTGCACTTATTTAAACTACTTATGTATTTTTATTATCATATTAAAATGTTGTCATTCATTGATCAAATCGAGCCGATCCACTATCACAGATATAGCTAGGACTTTTTGAATTTTAGATATATTTGAAATACATTTGACCACACGAAAAGAAACGTTCGAATAAGGAACACCCAAGATATGGGCAAATATTTATTCCCATATTAATCCAATTTCTTGTCTCCAAGCACATTCTGCAATCGTATGTAATGCCAAAAAAATAACGGATTGCTTATCTGAGATAATGACTACTGTCGGATTTGCATGGTGTGTAGTTCAAACTTTGGACGCCATACGCTATTATCATTATCAGTTGTTAACAACTTGCAATCAACTGAACGACGCGATGAATCATTCACGTGCATGTTTCAAAGAATATTGGGTTTTTGGTCGAACCAGTTGTTTAATGAACCACAGCCTGGTTCTTTTCACTGCAACCAAAACAGATCGAATTAAACTTCAAAATTATGAATATTATCATACACGAAATTTATTTTATAGAATACACCATACACCATATTCTATCAAAATTTAATAAATTTAATATAAATACTAGTTGCACAGTTGCGATTGGGATATGTATCGATATCTATTCGCTGGATGCGATTTGATGCTATACCGCCAACATTTTCAAAGAAATATTTGGTTAGCGGTTAAAAAACTGGACAATCTCAACGCCGCGACAACTTCTTGTTGGTCCAAATTGTTAATATTTCTCTAGTTAAATTTCTAAAGCATTACTTTGAGAAGAAAAGAGAAAAAATAATAATTATATCGTCACATAATAAATGTTCTACATACTTTACTATTGGCTTCTTTTCCTTTTGCCTCCTCATTTTGGTGCTCCAGCATTGCAACACGTCCTGTTGGCAATCGATTGCCGTACTCCTGCTGCGCTTCATACATGAATTCTGTGATAGTGGCAGGGCCTTTGAACTCTTTCTCAATACAGCTCTGATGCATATGCAAGACCAAGTCTTGCACCCTCTGGCTAATGAACATGTTTGAGCCGGTAGCATTATTTTTCTCCATGGCGTTCGAAAAAAAAACGGCAGCGAATAAATATGTAGAAAACAAGTATTAAATATACAGAAATTTTAAAAATGTTTTTTAAGTTTTTATTTGACAGAAATTTTTTTCAGTATGAAATGTGGAAAAAGTTGTTTGAGAGAATAATTTTGTGATAAGAAATGGGGGAAATGTCATTTAACAAAATAATTTTGTAATATGAAATGTGGAAGATGTCAAAAAGTAACGATAATCGTGTCAAATATCTTACTCACAAAAAAAATTAAAAAGTACTATTTAAAACCACTAACTTAAATGCTTTCGATAAATATAATTTATCATAAATATATACATCGATATTATCAGCAAAAAACATCGCCAAGATACATCAACGTTTCGATCGATATATCGATATATGTTCATGCCTTAGATTTGTGTGTAAACTAAACATTCGAACGTCTCATTGCAATAAAGCAATGCAATAACACGAGATCAAACAAAATACATAGGTCGAAGAATGAACACCGAAGATATGATCAAAAATGTATTCTCATATATCTCATTTCGACCAGCAGGTGCAAAACTTTTTAAAGGGAAATTATTAACAAATAAACAGCACAGTTTCGATTAAAATTTAAAAGAGGCAGCAAGTATTCAACCTTTTTTTAATTTTATGTTTATATATATACATATATTTTGTTTTAATAACGAGTTGCGTGTGACTTTTACAAATCCGATATGTGCTTCATCATTGTTCAATGTGCAATAAACTAATAAATTTTGTATATATATAAGTTAATTGCTTTCGAAAAATACAATTTATACAAGTCAC
Organism: Drosophila dives; assembly: GCA_035042365.1. Classification (NCBI taxonomy): domain Eukaryota; kingdom Metazoa; phylum Arthropoda; class Insecta; order Diptera; family Drosophilidae; genus Drosophila; species Drosophila dives. The sequence goes on along the minus strand of JAWNLJ010000443.1, from coordinate 15,130,522 downwards.
CTAAGTTATGACGGTTTTGTTATAATGCGAAAGATTCGTTCAGATTGCACCGCCTTCGCTAGAAAAACTTGTAATATGCTAGGGAAACAGTTTTAAAATTCAACATTTATTTGCTTAAATTTCATCTACGCATTTTATTCCAGACTGATATCAATATATATACTAAAAATATTGTGCATGGTGATAAGCAATGCAATCTTGAATCAAAATGAAATTTGAAGAAAATCCATATTTGTTTATCTTTACCAACGTTTTGGTAATCAATTTATAATTGTATATGCAATAATAGAATGATTGCGTAATTGGGTCTATATATGTCTACATATAACTAGGCGATAGATGGTTCTATTCATGGTGATCATAATGTGTAAGTACATCTTCAGGTTTATTGTACAAGTGTCGCAAGAAAATAGCAACTTTTCAAAATATAAAAAACAAACTGCATTAGCAGTTGGCAACTACAATAATCCTTAACCTATTAGTCTTTGGCACATGGCCAGTCGGTGGAATTTTTGAGTTGAAGTTCAACCGTTCAACTTGGAATCTATCCATTAAAGTTTGTCTTTTTTAGCTTTGCGCTGACGCAGCGCCTGGGCTATGGTGCTCTCCGAAATATTATCGCTGGGCGTTTCCATTTGTAGCTCATCAGTGTCTGGATCGGTGCCGATATCGGCAATGCCGTATTTCTCATCGAGGTAACTCATCTCCTCCTCGTCGCGCAAACTGCTTGTGCTGGAGAGGATCACACTGCTGGCCTTCTTTTGCAGCTGGGTCGTGAGACGTGCGTATCTGATTTGCAAGTTGTGGAGCCAGGTGGCATCGGACCAGTGGTACCAACTGAGCAGAAAAACGACCAATATAAAGAATAAATTGGTGCTAATGGCTGAAAAAGGGAGGACATTTAAGTTAAGTTTTTCGATTCTTGTGATTATTTTGCTACAGTTTAAATGCAATTCGAGATTCGTTATTCGAACTTCGCACTTCGAACTTACCCACTATTGCCGAGATTATCGGCCAGTTGAACATAATGTACCGCAGACCAGTAAAATCCGCTTCAATATGCAATGTAACCGTATAGAATTGGATCTTTTGCGATTGTATCTCCACATAGACATCGGTAATGGGATGTTGTCGCTCCTCCAAATACTTTGAAAATATTTCAACCGGCACCTTCTGGAACTCCTCCCTCAAGCCGAGAACATAGAGTGGACTAAGCGCCCATGTCGATATCATCCGTATCAATGGCGAACGGTAACGCATCATTGCCGAGCGACACGAATGACCACGTAACATTGAATCATAGTCGCGCATCTCGGCGCATACCATAAACATGCCCAGCTCCAGATTCTGCGGCGACTCCGGCATATCAATGTTGACAATCACCTTGTAAGCCTGGCCCACCATCAGCAGCTGTTGCTTCTTCGTCAGCGACACATGAGCGTGGGGAAAGGTGCAAGGTGTGCTTGTCTCCAGGCACGTTCTGCAATCGATTGCAATGCACATTTTATACAAATGACGCCTTTAGCGAGCGATCACTGTACTCACTTGAACTGCATGTGCACGGGTCGCGTATGCGAGATGGGCGGCATATACAAATAGTAGAAGGCGGCATACATGAAAACGGCGAGCCAAATGATTAGGACAACGGCAAATGCAATAAGGCCCAGGCGGAGGACGAGCTCCCGTATCGTGTCCACCTTCTCATCGGCCTTGCTGCGGAAGCGATCATAGACGTTGAGCGTTAGATTAACCACCGGACGCACAAAGAAGCGGCGACCCAGGCCAAGCGGATCGAAGCAGAAGATGATGAAGCGCAGCAGGAAATTCATGTTTGTGCGGCGATCGTTGCTAAACGATTATGTCTGCTAACGATCTAAGACTATTAAATACCGTCGTTGTTCTTGTCGCACATGCTTCAAAAATAATTGAGTGCTTATCTGAGATAATGACTACTGTCGGATTTGCATGGTGTGTAGTTCAAACTTTGGACGCCATACGCTATTATCATTATCAGTTGTTAACAACTTGCAATCAACTGAACGACGCGATGAATCATTCACGTGCATGTTTCAAAGAATATTCGGTTTTTGGTCGAACCAGTTGTTTAATGAACCACAGCCTGGTTCTTTTCACTGCAACCAAAACAGATCGAATTAAACTCCAAAATTATGAATATTATCATACATGAAATTTAATATATAGAATACACCATACACCATATTCTATCAAAATTGAATAAATTTAATATAAATACTAGTTGCACAGTTGCGATTGGGATATGTATCGATATCTATTCGCTGGATGCGATTTGATGCTATACCGCCAACATTTTAAAAGAAAAAATTGGTAAGCGGATATATATATATTTGCTGCTCCAGCATTGCAACACGTCCTGTTAGCAATCGATTGCCGTACTCCTGCTGTGCTTCATACATAAGTTCTGTGATAGTGGCAGGCCTTTGAACTCTTTCTTAATACAGCTCTGATGCAAATGCAAGACCAAGTCTTGCACCCTCTGGCTAATGAACATGTTTGAGCCGGTAGCATTCTTTTTCTCCATGGCGTTCAAAAACAAACGGCAGCGAATAAATAAAATAGAAAAAATAGAAATAGAAAAATAGAATAGAAAAAAAGTGTTAAATATACAGAAATTTTAAAAATGTTGTTTACGTTGTTATTTGACAGAATAATTTTGTGATATGAAATGTGGAAAATTTAAAAAAGTAACGATAATTGTGTCAAATATCTTACTCATAAAAAAGCTTTAAAATTTGCACTTTTTAAAACCACTAACTTTAATGCTTTTGATAAATGTAATTAAGCTTAAATATATATATATATATATCTATCGATATTAGCAGAGACAAATATCGCCAAGATACATCAACGTTTTGATCGATATATCGACATATATTCATGCCATAGATTTCTGTGTAAACTAAACATGCAAACGACTTATTACAGTAAAACAATGAAATAAAACGAGAGCAAAGGAAGTGCAATTTACGCAATAATTGAAAATGAATGAGCGCAAGAAATAGTGTGCACAAACCGGCTGGCTCATACAATACATACAGAAGTGAACTCAAGACAACTCAAATCAACAACAAGCAACAGAGGACAGACGCCAGCAATGAGCAACTACAGATACCACGGGGGAGGTGCTGGTGGAGGCGGGGTTGGCTACTATGGTATTGAGGTGCGCGACATGCACCAGCGTATCTCGTATCCGCATCACTTTACGTTCGTTAGCGCCTGCGTCAAATACATGATATTCATATTGAACTTCTTATTCTGGCTTTTTGGGGGCCTGTTGCTGGGCATTGGAATATATGCGTTTATGGACAAATACGAGGATGCGAACGGATGGGTGAAGCTGGAAAACATTTACGATGTTGTACTCAACATATCGCTAGTGATGATCATAACGGGAATTGTTATATTCATAGTCAGCTTAGCTGGCTGCCTGGGCGCCCTGCGCGAGAACACCTGTCTGCTCAAATTCTATTCCATGTGCCTGTTGATTTTCTTCCTTTTGGAAATGGCCATAGGTATGCAGTAAATCCATGCGGCTGCTTACACTTCATAACTAATCTATATTTTATGTGCTTTACAGCGATCATTTGCTTTGTCTTCCCACAAAACATGAACTCCTTTCTTGAGGATCAGTTCACCGATAAGATCATCCACTCGTATCGCGATGATCCGGATTTACAGAATTTGATTGATTTTGCACAGCAGGAGTTCAAGTGCTGCGGCCTGAGCAATGACGGATACCAGGACTGGAGCAAGAACGAGTACTTCAACTGCTCGTCGCCGTCGGTGGAAAAGTGCGGTGTTCCCTATAGCTGTTGCATCAATGCGACCGATATCAGTTCGGGACTGGTTAACATAATGTGCGGATATGGCGTACAGGAGCATTCGGTTGCTGCTGCCAGCAAAATTATTTGGCCCAGTGGCTGTATTGAAATCGTTCGAATCTGGGCTGAGCGGAATCTGTATACCATTGCGGGCATTGCGCTTGGTATTGCTCTGGTTCAATTGTTTGTCATATACTTGGCCAAAACATTGGAGGGCCAAATCGAGTTGCAAAAGTCACGCTGGGCAGCGTAAGCGCACAAGTCTACACACAAATATAGTCAGATTACTGATTCAGCTCCTTTACCAATCGCCATAAGATTAGCATAGCAATTGATTTATTTTGCCTTGCATCTGATTTATATTTTGAGGTTGAGGTTGAGGCAGTACTCATATATTTTAAGCATTTCACTCAGTTTTCTTTTGTTATTTAGAATATGTTATTAAGAACTTGAAAATACCGCACATATTGCGGTTTGAGATTATCCCAGTCATTTGTCATTATTCATTAAAATTTCAATTTCTGCAACGCCTCAGTGGTCCAAAAATGATTTTCAAGTCTTTAATTTACGATTTCTCCAATATTACTCCATAAATTTAAATAAGCTGCTTCAACATTGTAAATAAATGCTTAGCTTTTTAGTTTTGTAACTTGTAATTTATAATTTACAAATGTCTGATATGAGTTAGTTTAAGTAATTTAAATAATACATTTTTTATAAAGACCAATTCAGCTCTAATCTTACCACCTATGACCAATATGTACATACATAAATCAAGTACATATATATATATATATAAGTCGATACTCGAGTCACATTCAAATGCTACATATATTCTGCACTCATTCTAAAACTGTGTTTCTTCAAATTTTGTCAAACTTAGAAAACCACAAAAAAAAAAACGCTTATCTTTTTTTGAGGAAGTAAAGAACTAGTTTAACTATTTATGCAGTTAGTTCTGTATAGATTATTTATCATATTTCTTTTGTTTCATTTATGTGTAACTGAAAAATAAATATGAACAATTTTGACGATTCTTATTATTTACATAACACTTGAAATTTATTACGCGAGTTGCAAATAAACCACACGAAACTCTTGCAGAAAACTCGAATAAAAATAAATAAAAAATTATATATATGCGATAGACTACGAAATACAATCTTTTGAGTGTTCACATATAAAAAAATATATATTTGGTAAAAGTCAAAACTTATCATTTTGAACGTTTTTGGGGTAAATAATAATAAATATTCACTAACTTTTGTTTTGATTTATAATGATTATCATTTATCTAAAAATCTGTTCCTATTGGGCAACAATCATTAAATTAAAAAATGATTGAAATGTGGATTGAGATATTCAATTGAAAGTGACCAGAACTTGTCCAGCAGATTAATGTCCAGATTGCTGAACATCTTGAGGATTTGAAGGTCTTTGGCCAATCTCCTCTTTCATTTGATACGTCCAGATTTTCATGTATTTCTTGAATTTGTGTATATTATTCTAAAATTTCTGAATAATTATCTATTTGGTTTCATTGGCAGAATTTCAAATTCGAATGCCTCAAAAATTGTAAACTTTGGTTTTTTGGAACATTCTTTCTTTGCCATTTTATTTGAATCGAAACAAAAACGATGGTGAAGAACTTTGTAAATACAAATAAATATCGCTAAATTAGAACAGTCGTCCTATTTACAGCTTCCTTCCTTCCTTTCAACGAGTCCCGCTTTCGTCTCGTTGGCCTGGCCAACATAGAATCGCCTTAATAGGAGCGCGGCTGTGAGCCAAAGCCGAGTCCCACGCCTCGCATGGTGTGCGTGGCGGCACGGGCCACCTCGTACTGCTGCTCCATGTTGGAGAACATGCGCTGCCGCAGCTGTACATCGGCTGGCACAGGTGCCACGGAGGTGGTGCTGCTGCTGCCACTGGCGCTGCCATTGCTGGTGCTGGGCTCATTCATGGCATCGATCTTGGCAGCTGCATTGCTGTGGTTGCTGCTGCCGGTGCATAAGGAGGTGCTAGTGGTGGTGCTACTGCTGTTGGTGTTGTTGTCGTTGGCATTAGTACTGTTATTGGCATTCTTGATGCCCATAAGTCGCATAAACTTGGATGCCACCTTGCCGTCCGAGTCCTGAGAGAAGTGCGCATTGCCCCACTTGTTGGCCGAATCCTCGTTCTTCTTGGAGCCCCAGATTAGTTTACGCTTCTGCTGCTGCTCCGCATAGCGGTTGGCATTCACAATTCCGGGATTGTAGTATTTCGGCAGCTGTACAGCTGCTGGCGGCCCATCAAGCACACTTGGAGGCGCATTCAGTTCCAGTGACATTAACGATGGTATTTTCGGTGCATAGTTGGGCGTTGGCAGCAAACCACCGCCACCGACGCCTCCACCGCCACCTACAGCGCCACCACCGCTGCCAGCTGCAGAGATGGCGACAGTATTCAATGAGGCTGCTGTTGATAAGGATGCTGTCGGCGACAATGTCTGCTTGCCCTGCAGCAATCCAGCTGTTGAATAGACTCTGGTATGCGGATCGGCATCACTTGACTTGCGCACATGGACCGGTGGACGCTCGACTGGCGATCTGGAACGGCTGCTCGAATCGCCCGATTCCCGCCGACGATATTTGCGTTTCGACTGCTGACCCTGACCCTGACCCTGACGCCTGCGTAGTGGTGGCGGATCAATCGGCGTGCGTGTACCGGAACGTGAACCCGAACGTGAACGGGTCGGCGAGTCGCGGCGACGACGCACACGCTCATCTTGGGGCCGTTGCTTTGACGAGTGCACTTGCTGCTGCATCTGCTGTTGTGAGTGAGATTTGTAGCTCGTTGATATGACTGATGACGATGAAGGGTTGTGCGAGCGCAAGCTCTCGCTATGGCGCATCTCTTTAGTGCGATTACGATCCCTGTCCCTGTCCCTATCCTTGTCTCTGCCACTGCCACTGCCGCTGCCATGGCGTCGCTCCTCACGCTCATGCTTGTAGTCGCTCTCCTTGTTACTCTCTTTGGTGCGATGATGCCGCTCGCTCTGTAAATAACAAGTGGTTACTCTCTGGAAATCATTTCCATGTAACTCAACCACATCCACATTCCAATGACACAGACGCGAGTAGCATAGCAACAGTTAAAAAAAATGCTACAAGTGAAGTTGCATTCGTACTTGGGTAATTTTGCATCACATCCGAAATGTATTTCTAACATAAATTTATCAAAATTAATATTTTTGAAATTCATAGATATTTTGTGCTCCCAGCTCCCGCTGCCAATGTCCTATCAATAAACCAGCTATCTCTGTGACAAATAAACCAATCTAACGGGGAGTTGTTCCCGGCGAATCCAGAATTTTTTGTCAGTTAAATATTGCTATCGAAAACCTTTGCTATTTCCCATGTAAAAGTTTAAAATCAGACGTAGAAACACAACTGGGAAAACGCAAGCGAAACGATTCAAAAACGATTTAGATAATTCAGTAATATCCATAGCAAAGTAATATCCTACGAGATCTACGAGATTAATAATATGAAACGGACAAGGAGTCACTTTCCTGCTCGCACATGTATCATTGGAAAAATGAATGTTGCTGGATTGGCAATTACCTTGCTGTAGTCTTTATCACGTTCCTTCTCCCGACTGCGATCAGTGTCACGATGGCGTCCACGTGCTGGTGCATCCTGTAACGATAGAAACGGGTAGCAGAAATTTGTATTAATACATTGGTTAACCAACCAGCAAAACGAGCGTAAAATGAAAGGAAAAAAATATGTATAACAAAAACATAATAAAAAAGAGTGGACAAAAGTCGCAAAAGTCGATGGCACAAAGTTCTTGTAAAAGAAGCAACCATTAAAAGTTTCTTTTGATTACGGCTCTGTTTCCTGGTGGTCCATGCGAATATGGAAGCGGATGTGATGAATTCGATGTGGTTGTTGTTGTTGTTGTTGTGGCTGTTCTGACTGCTGCAGCTGCTGCAAGAAATATTTGGATATTCGCTTCGAAGTTGTGCGTTGTGATAATCGTTGGATCGATCGATATCATTGTTGATAGGTTTATAAGTATGTGGATTAAATGCTAAGTTTTTGTATTTGTTTGATTATTTTATGTTTTGGAATACTCACATTGATGCCTCTCGCTCATCTTTCTCTCTTTGTCGCAACCATGCGGTCAGAGTGTGTTTTCAAGGAGTTAAAGGAGTGGGACACATACCCTGTTGGGCGCGTTGGAACAACTCTAATAACTATAAAACTGTCTGCGTTCAACTGTTTATCGTTATCGTATCGTGTCTTAAACGTCCCAGTTAGTTTACAGTTTTCAGTTCTCTAAGGCATGTTTTTTTTTGAATCGAGGTCGCCGTCCTGGTCGATCTCAAAACATTCTCTTTTCTTTGGTTTTTTATGTTTTTTTTTTTTTTGGTTTTTTTTTGGTTTGGTTTGGTTTTGTTTGGTTTTGGTTTGTTTACATAATAATAACAATAATAAAATTGTATATTTTAGTCATATATAAATATAAAGGTTGCATAAAAGCTTAAGCTTAAATATGTTTTAATAACAAATTACGAATATAAATAAGAATTAGAATTATGATAAAGATTGGGTAGATAATAGATACTAATAGAGTTGTTACAACAACCTCGAACCCAACACCAACATTCGCTAAAACTACTGATGCACATATAAAAAGCCACCCACACACATACACACACAGTTGCAGACACACTGGACGCCATTGAAGGTCTTGTTGAGATCGGACTAATAGAAAGCAACCAGACAAACACAAAACGTATTTGGAAATATTCTTATTTAGACCATCAATAGAAATTTGAAGGGAGTAACATATAAAATGCAGGGACAAATGTATGCAAGTACTATATATATATATATATATATGTACATATATATATCCCAGCACATGTCTCAATATGTAAAAAGGGTTAAACAAACTTATCTATGACTATTTATATACATATGCCTCATACAAATATTTGTATATCTATGCACAGCTTATTGGAACTTCATTTCGAACTGATGATTAAAGTGCTTTTTGATGTTCACTTTTATATATAAAAAATGGTTATTTGATTATTTTTTATTTGTTTTGCCAATAAGAAGATTCTGGATTTAAATAAAAGAAATATGCCTGCAGAGGGTATTCCAATTAAACATTAAGATACATCTGCCATTAGTCAATTCAGAAGTACGAGTGTAAGTAAAGTAAAAACATCGGATCATTATATTGTATGGCTGTGAGGAGTTTCTAGCACAAAATTGGGTTACTCTGTGCAAGGGAATAAAAAGGCCAAGTGGTCCATTTCCATATTCTCAGCTTTTCCTCTTTTTTCTTTTTTTTCTTTCTTCTTCTTTTTTTTTTTTGATGGCTGTTGTTAATTTTAGCATAGTATTAATATTTCTATGAGGCAGTTTAGTAAATATGACAAATACAACAAAAGTTTACCTCATCGCTGTTGTTGTTGTTGTTGCCTTCGCTGTTATTATGGCGACTGCTACGGCTCCTGTGATGATGACGATGATGATGGTGGCGATGCTGACGATGATGGCCATGACGACTGCCGCCAGCTGGCAGCGGCGGTGTGCTGGACACCTTTGACAGCGGCGACTGAGTAGACCGACATTTCTTCGATTTGTCTTTGCTGTCGGTATCGCTGCTGTCAGTGGCGTTGCTGGCGCTGTCGCTGCTTGAACGACGATGACGATGGCGTCGCGTCTTGTGACGCTCGTTTTTGCCTTTGTTTTTGGCCTTCTTTCGCTTTGATACCGACGTCTTGGTTGACTCCTCAAATGCTGATCCTGCAGCTGCTGCTGTTGTTCCTGCTGCGGATGTTTTTAATGTGGCAGCTGCTATTGGCGGAGAACGCGAGCGTGTACGGCGACGCGCCGCAGATGTTGTTGCAAGAGTGGGCGAGCTGCGCTTCCGTGGTTGTGCTGCTGCTGTTGTTGGTGCCTAGGGGAATTTTTCAACTATTCAGAAACAGCAAATTCACATTATTTTAATAAAGCACTAGGTATAACCACATACAAAAAAATATGGGGCAGGGTATGGGATGGGGAGCATGAGGTGGAAGGAGTTACTATTTTGATTTGAGATTGATGAATATACACAATATGCAGAGACTTACATTCACGCACACACTCACTCACACATGCACGCATAAGATGAGGCATACTTGCATGAAGCATGCCTCTATAAAATGTATACACCGAAAAAATACATTCGGTATTCACTTTCAATTCAATTCAATTCGATGGGATTTGTGTTGAGTATTTACCCTTAGCTCGCCGCCAGCATCGTCGTCGTAGTCGTCCTCGCTGCTATAATTGACCAGCGCCTCCATAACGTAATCTATTTATTAATTTTAGTTTCTGGACCGTGTGTAGACTGTTCTTCCAGAAATTTTATATTAAAATCAATAAATCTATTCCGCTTCTGCTGTTGTAATTCTTCTTTTTTCCACATTGACAGCCTGTCGATGAACGGTAGCAGGCGCTGCCAACAAACATCGCCGTATACCAATTTTTTATTATATCGATATATCGACCGATTTTTTATTTTCACTGCGATTGTATAACACGAATTTTTGGCAATATAAAAACGTGAATCAGTAATATTGAATATAGCAAGAAATTTATGTGGCAACACAAAGACATAATTATGTCGAGATCAAAAAAAATACTCACGAAATTAATTAGCACTTTATATCGATATTTTCATTTATTATAGAATATCGAATAGCATGTGTTTTAGGCAACACCTGTGCTTACAGGCTTGCCTTGGCGCAAATATGCACCCACCGCGCCAATTTCGAAATATATTTTGTTCTTGATTTTACTAGATAAAAAGTTTATAGGCTGAAAATTCGCCGGATGAGATATACCATTTTGTTTTGTTTTGTTTTTTGCAAGTACATTGACATCTTTGGCTAGCTTCCCCATAATATCAATGTACGTTTGTTTCATAAAAGAACTAAATAAAATGTTATGGTGATCCAATGTTTTCTCGGACCTATCATGTGATGCTCTTGCGTCATTGAAAATAAATGCGATTCATCAATCCATGACTTCAAACTGTAATAAGATAAGAACCTTAAGGTTCCCGAGGCTTTTTGTTGTTTATGTCTTTCGTAATTATTTTACAATTTTGTTTATACTCAATATCTTTTGGCGTACGTGCTAGCCACAAAGTCGCCGAAGTTACAAATTAACCTTATTTTGATTGAGAGATAAAAAACGAAGCTATCTGCCACCTTAAAATAGCCATAAATGTATAATTGAGCATCGTATTGACCATCGACGGTAGAATTCCGCCTTTTTCCACTTAGCAGCTTGTTACAGTGAGCACTCCGCACAAGAAACACACAAAAATATTTACATACACGCCACACACGCCAAGCGTAAGACATTAATTTGAAATTCAGGTAAATATGTACATAAATTATCAGTCAGCAAATTTAAAATCAGGAGTTGGCTTAAGCGTTCTACTTCACTGTCGTCCAATGCATATTATTACGCAATTGATTTTCCTCTCCACTCTTCAATTATTTAACTTTTATCAAGGGTGCACTGTGTGCACATTAAGAGTCTGTTAATGCTAAAAGTGTGGACGCCTCTAGAATGAATTACAGCAACGGTAATACCACCATAATCACACATAAACACAAACATATATATGCATGTGTATATGTGCATAGACACACATTCATATATGCGGCTTATGCTGCTGTTTGCTTTCAGTTTTCACGTGGTTTGTTTTGATTTTTACTTTTTGCGTTATTCTTTTGTCAACTCAGGCTGAAACATTTACAATGAATACATATATCATATGTATGTCGAAGTCGCCAGATCAGATCACTCTGTCATATAAAAAAGTTTACTTTACCATAATACTAATTGGTTTTTTTAAATTTTAATGGTATTTAAATGTGAGCAACTGGTGGTGGGGTATATAACACTCTGTATGCCTTAAAAAAACAGTTTTTTGTTGTTGTTTGTTTGCCACACAAGGCCGATTGCTCTGCTAAAATGCTTCTTTTAGTTTCTAGCTTTTATTTATTAATCCTTCATTAGCAAGTGATTTAAGTATACATTTCGCTTAGAGCTTCGGCGATCGTTGTGAATACACAAACTTGAACTCTGCCAGCTCAAAGCAAGCGGCAAAAAACACTCACACACACAAACACTTTTGTATATATACATAAATTAAAAACTTTGTTTACCAGTTGTGCTTCTTATTCGCTCGTTTCATCAAAGTTTGTTGTTTTGCTCAAATATGTTTGTAACAACTGGTTACGCGAGGGCTGGCATTTTAGTAATATGAAAAGAAGTTTTCATTAATAAATTCCAACGATTTTTGGATTTATGACGATCAGACAATAAAAACACATATGTACACATACATGAGGTACCTAATAAATATGCAGTGGATAGAGTGATTTTCGTGAATAATTTAATTTGACTTATTTACGCATTTTGCACTGCTTTCATATTCACGTCAGGCACGATGAATACACGCTTACATTACGCGCCATGCATACATACACACGTGTATGTATGTATTTAGTAGACCCACGTGTGAAACTAAACTAAAGCAAAACATTCTTCAAGCTACCCTCGCTTCATGTTGTTGTGTATTTTGAATCTAATCATTACAAGAAATGGCGACCATACAGCTCTTACAAAATTATATTGAATACAAACAAGTCCGCTGATAAATCATAAATGAAATAATTTCTTAAGCAGGTCGCTGATAAGGCAATAGTTGTGGATGTCCATCAAGTTAGCTGTGTGCGTGCGTTTGTGTCTGTATGTGTCCTAACCCACATGTATATACATATGTATCTATGCCAGCGCCTAGATTTTAGAACCTACGACAACAAAAAGGACACGTTGCATTCAGCACGTACGCATTTTCGGAAAGCTGGCAATGCCACCAACCACAAAAACATAAATGCAGACAGACACACACACATATATATTTATAGAGATATACATTACACGCAAGCGCAAACACAGAGTTGCATTAAGCAGATGAAAAGCAACAGTAAAAAATAGCACAGTTTCCGCTTGTGGGGCAATGCGTCGTGCTAAAATAAACACCAATACAAAAGCAACAGCAACCGATTCAACAATCCGGCGCGCACGCCCTCATATTGCACCGCTGTTATCTCTGCTGAACGCAGCAGCAATAAATATTGAAATACCAGTATTTAAAACTTTCAACTGTGGGTTTGTTGTTGTTATTGTAGTGCAGCAGACAGACAGACAACCATGGGGCGCAACACGTACGCCAAAAATTAAATGGCGTTGCGGAAATCTCGAACATACGATAAAGCAAACCTTGACAAGAGCAAAATACGCACAAGCTACGCAAAAGAAAAAAGAAAAATCCAACCATGAAAAAGAGGCAGACAAAAGGAAGAACATCTGACTTCCGAACACCGAAAACTTCTTGCTCTTGCCTTGCCTGCATTCAACTAAGTTTAATTATTTTCCGACTGTCCCAATAGGAGTCTCATAAAACCACTTGCTTATTCTGAGTTTGCTTTGAATGTTAACAGGTTTTGCGCTATTCCACCTTTTATTTAACAGTAGCAACTTAACATTGTTCATAAAAGTATTGCAGACTGCATCTCGAAATTATAATAGCTTAAGTAAGGGTATCAAAACTATAAGAGATGTCAAACCGAATTACGAGAAAAAAATGCAAACTGAACTTCAAAAGATTATACATACATACATGCAATGTACATCTGTGTGTAAATTCTTAAATTCTGTTCTCTTGGAATATAAATACACACACATATATACATATGTATATAATGTACTTATTTAGTTGCAAAAACATACAGCATATTATTTAGTCTTATACGGTGACTTATAAACCAGTTGATGTTTAGCATAAATTGTACGAAAATTTAATGCACTCAATTCGGCTGAACTCGGCTGGAGTTGTACGTGACGTTTTGGTAGTCAGCCAACGGCTATGTTGTTCTTGTAAACATGAAGGCATACAACCACACGCACACAGAGAGAAACTAGACACACTACACTAACAGAATACAGACCAAGTGCATTGCACTCCGAATGCAACAACAGCAATTGAATAGCGCCAGCAAGTATAAGCCAACTTGTATTTGGGTTTGTAAAGAGCAAGAGTACAAATATATATATATATGTATATTTGTGTGTGTGTGCGTGTGTGTACGCGTGCATCTGTAGCCATATCAGCTGATGCACTACAGCTGTTAAATGTTGTTAAGTCATCTTTCTTCTTCCCCTCATACTGATACTGTTAGCTACAGCTGCAGGATCACTGATATTGACTATATAATTTTATGAGACACACATTCACTTGTATATATGCGTATGTTATTTGTGTGAATGCACATGTAGAATATACAAGTGGTAAATATTTGATTGTGTGCGCTTGTGTGTGAGGTAATGAAGCAGAAGTAGAACAAAACAACAACAGAAAACTGAAAACAGAAAACTTGCTTGGCCGTTCGTTACATTTTGTGTATATACATAAACATATGTATACACGTATGTATATATGTACGTAAGGCTGGTGCTTTTAAAGCGCCCGTTCATCAGACATTTGGTCACACCGACCTTAATAATTTTTGTTTACTTTATTAATAAGCATATTAACTACGGCACATTTACCTAAATTTGGATGCATTTATTACTTTAATTTCTCTTCACACAATACACAGTATGTGCAACGGCTTCAAAGTCACTGACCGGCCTGCAACATCTGTTGTTTTGTTGTTGGTAATAACGCCGACTACATACATACATTTATGTGTTCACGTTTGTAATTTGTTTTTCTGGAAACATTGCGGCAGGCAGCCCTTCTATGCTTTGCACTCCGCTCTTTACATATCCAACACACACACACAGCCGCACGCACACACCACCGCTTCGGTTACAGAGTCGCCGTCGACGATGTTTTCATTGCTTTTCGACGCAACGGCCTCTGTTAAAACGTATTCGAACGCGCAAGCGAACGGTTGTGTTTAACGGAAAGAAGTTTGAAGAAGAAAAGATAAAAAAAAGAAGTTAAAGTAAAGTGTAATACGCAAAAGCAAATACAATTGCATTTTTTTTATATATTGTTCGTTGTGTGTTGTGTGACTTGAAACCGGTTGTTAAATGCGCGCTGCAACTGCAAATAAAAATATAAAAGTAACATTAACATTAGCAGCAGCCAAGGAGCGCAGTCAGCACATTATTTGTCGCCTGATACCTACACATAAGGGACAAGAGCAGAGACAACAAACAATATTTACAATTTACTGTTAAAGTTGATAGCAGAGCAACATCAGAAATAAGCATGGCTTTCTCCATTGTAAGCCGCGGACTTTTGCGCACTTCAAGAGAAATCCTGGAACGCAATATGGCCGCAACAGTGGGCGCTTTGCAGCAACAGCAACAGTCCATCTCCACCTTGCCGCTTCCAATTAGCGATTGCAGCAATAATGTAAGCGCATTTCTTAGATACATACTTACAATGTGTGTGTTAATTTGATTATAAAGAGTCCAAGAGAAGCGCTTAAGTTAAAAAGAGAGAGATAGAGGTGGAATGGGCAATCTGTTATAACAACAAGAAAAATGGGGCCGCTGTCCATGATGTGTGAGTGAGGTTTAAAAAACATTGGAAGCGTGGCACGTACTGTATGAAAATGTTGAAAATTAGATCACCTACGACATAGTCAATATGTTAATATGTCAAAAAAAATATATAGATAAAGGTTAAGGGAACTATTCCTATACCAATTACTCCCTTAAATAAAACAGCACTGCATCAACAACAATAACATTTCCTTTAGTTTTCAACCCTCACCCGAAAAAAACGACTTGGCAAACTATTAAATAAGTAACAGCTCCGAAATGAAAGTTTGCCAATTTTATTTTGTGTGATTAGTCGCGACGCAAACCCCTTTTTACAATCCTAGCAAACGGTAGCTCCGTCTAGCAGCTTGAATTTTTTTATTGTTGTTGTTTTTGACCCGTTGCTCGACTTTTTTGTATATTTTCCGCTTTTTTCAACACACAATTAAATTGTATGCAAAACAAATGTTGTTTGATTTGAGGATTACCTGTTTTAGGTTTGTGTCTGGCTCTTGAACACACAATTTGCGATTTGGTATTTAAATGAGAGAAACTTGTTTTGCAGACTCTTTTCTCTCTCATTTGATAATGATATCATCATATTCAACCCTAATATCATTTCCACAATTATCTTAAGTACTACAGCCAAATTTCAACTCCCTGAACGTGTTAACAACTTTAACGATTGTAATTAAAAACAAAGTAGAACGCAGAAAAGAAAATAAATGAGGAAAAAATAACTTATCTCTGACAATGTCGACAAACAAAAACTCATTAAAATGTACAGCAAACGATTTGATTTTTAATTTATGTATAGCTATGTTTCCTAAAGTATTCTTTTGAAGATTCGAACCAAAATCAAACAAAATTAGTTGTCTCGCAATCGATCAGAAGGTCAAGCGGTTTAGCCAAGAAAACATGGTGAACATTCCCACATGGCGATTGTCAAACTGTAACTGCTGTTAAGACCGATGCGTGCTCTGTTTTCGATGGAGTCTGCTTTGTTTGAGGTGCGCTGTTAAGCTGTTTGTCAAAAACCGGTCCGTCACAACAAGAATATAGAATTGACCTTAACAGTAACAATAACAACATCGCATGTAAATTATAAGCACAGTTTGTGGTGTGAATATGTTTTGTGTTTGAGCATATGAAGGACAGTGCGCAGCATGAGCGCCAGAATTGTGTAACATTAACAGACATGATTTTTATAATTGGTTGTTTGTTTTGAAATAACATTGACCGAGAGAGTGAGAGAAAGCAGTGCGCACACCAGAGCAAGCAGTCAAAAAAATATATATTGTGAATTGTAACTGAAGAATTAACTAAAGTTCATCTTTTTATTTCGTGTATTGCTTGCAGCGGCTAGCTTATGGTGCCACATATACATCATCATGGCAGCAGGCCGTGCTTCGCTCAACACCATTCGTTCTGCAGTCTGTTCGCGAATATTCAAAGAAGAACGCTGGAACAGCCACTCAGCGACGCGACGAAAGCGACAGCGATTCTGATTCAGATGATGAGTTTGAGAAACGCCGCCAAAATGCTAATGTGAAGCGAAGCGAACGGGTGAGTGAACCAAAACAGGCCTTTCAACCGCCAGCAATATGGCCAGAACTCGAATTGTGAATTTGAATTTGTTTTTTTGTATATGTGTTTTAAAAACGTATATTCTGTTGTCCCGTTTTGGGTTTCATTTGGTTTTTGAACTCACTGCCAGCGGTTTGAGTCTGGTCTACTTCTTAATGATATTGTTCGTGAATTGTAGAAGCAAGCAGTTGAAGGAGTTCCTTCTTGAACAAAAGGACTGCTTATGCCAAGCAGTGTCTAAACTAGACTTATCTATCAAGCAGTTGTATGCTGCAAGCAGTTATAAATTTTCCGTTAACATTTGAATTGATTTTTTTTTGGCTTTCTTTGTTTTTTAGGGCGACTCTGAGTTCTGGCGTCGCAAAATGCGAACATTGCATCGCATAATGGATGTAAATCACGACGGTGTCATCTCGTACGATGACTTCAGCTTGCTGGCCAAACGCTTCAGCGACTTGGGCCACCTGACGCCAGAGGTGGCCGCCGAATTCACCGATATTATTAAGCAAACGTGGGAGGAACAGTTTGGGGAAATAACTCCATACAATCTGGTGACTGCTGAACAGTTTCTGACCGACTTGCATCATCGACTTAACGACAAGAAAATGGCCAAGCGCATCGGACGCTTTTTGCCCTATTTGTTTAAGGTAAATGTGTTGGTTTTGTTTGTTGATTACAATTAATTGAATTGAATTGTTTTGCAGGCCGTTGACTTTGATCACAGTGGCCACTTGGATCTCGAACAATATAAGCTCTTCTTCCGCTGTCTGGGACTGACCGAGGAGGATGCTGCCATTTCATTTGCTGTGATAGACAAGAATGGCGATGGCCAATTGTCGCTCAAGGAGTTTGTACATTTGGGTCGCCAATTCTTTTTAACCGAAGACGATACGAAAATATCAAAAATGTTCTGGGGCCCATTGATTGCTGATCATTGACGCGTTGCAGCCACTGCTGTAGATAAACATGTTCGCGATGCCAACAACAAAACGAAGCCAATGCTGCTAAAAACAACAACAACAACACTTAACACCATCAAAACGATTCCAACTCGCACGCAGGTGGCGTGCGGCAGTTGGCCGTATCTACAGCATGTGGCGCTGCACAATTCCGGACCATTCAACAGGCAAACGACAGTGGACGGCAGCTGCTGCTACAAAATCGGCGGCAACTGTTGCAACAATTACATCACAATTCGGAACATGAACATTTACGATTATTTACGTCAACATTTTAAACTGGCCAACAAACGCAATCGCCGCATAAGCGACGATGAACTGCATCTGCCCAATCCCAAGGTGCGCAAGCACAACTACAACAACTATCGCAAGCAGCAAAAGGAACAGCAATGGGAATGGGAATGGGAGCAGCATTATGAAAAGCGTGGCAACAAGCATGGGCCAAATTCTAGTTCTCCCAACTATGATATAAGAATTTTTTTTTATGTTAATTCACTAATCTTATTCACAATGTCCTGTCGCCAATACGAAGGCGACGAGCTTAAAAATTTCATTGTTTATCACATCAGAGAATTTGACCGATTGCGGCGCAAGGCGCGCAAAAGACGCAAACCCAAGATGAAACAACAACATCATCAAACAAAAACAACAACAACTGAATTATCGTTGTGAATCGAAAGAACTTTGAAAAGCTACTGCATAATATCTTAAATAATACCATATACTCTACACATAATATATATATACATATATAAAATAACGATATGATAACAATATCAAAATAAAAAAACAAATATAAAGTCAATTTTTTAACACGCTTGCTTCTTGTGGCAAGTCTAATGCGGAGTGTGCCACAAAGTGCCACAATCAAGCAATGGAACTTGACTATATATATATATATAGATATATATATATCGATATATAGATATGAGTTTATCAAGTTATTGTTTTTTGCCATGTATTTTTCGCTTATTTAGAAATATTTCATAAAAATGGGACATCTTTTTTTTTTTTAAATGAGACGTGGCAAACATCTAATTTTAATTAGTTTATAGTTTTTAGAAATATTATTTAGCCACTACTTTTATTTTGACCAGATCAATTGAAAGACTTTAATTTTGTTAATAATGTTCAAAATGATTTTCCAATTTAGAATTTTCAAAATGTTTTTTTTTTTTACTATATTTTAAATGGTTTTTTAAGCACATTCCAAAACACATAATGCGCAATTATTACTACGGCGTGGCTTAGATCTAAGATAACTGTTCTTGCAGCTGCCAACCCATAAGATATATTCATTCCTGATCAGAATCGGTACTAAAAAGGATCATCTGTCTGTATGAACACGTGGATCTTGGGGACTTTATGAGCTGCAGACGCCTAATTTGAAATTCGCACAGATCAATTTGATTCCATCTGATCGATAATTGCTCACATATATCGATAATTATCGATAGCAATTATTTATTGCTGATCAATTTACGTAGTATTATCAAATATGAATCAAGTCAAATTGGAACAAAAACATTTTATATTTTATTAATATATATTTGAACATTTTATGCCAGTTGTGGGCCACTTTCGAAGCAGTCATCGATGGGAGGCAGCTCCGCCGAGCACAAAGGCAACGAGGCCCAGGCAGACCAGCCTCGCTTGTGGAGAATCTTCTGGGCACACTGAACGGAACTGGTGATGTCATCGGTCAAGAGATCGTCGCAGCGCAAGGAGCAGGCATTTTGGGAGTAGCGCTTGTTGCTGGGCTTGCACCAGTGATTGCCAATCTGGAAGATGCCATAGTTATCGGAGCCAAACACATCGGTGCGAAATGCGCTTTCATGTCTGGCGAGGCACGACCACCTGGCCAACTGATCGAAGGGAACGCCCAAGTTGGCCATCTCCAGTGCCAAGGAGCAGCGATCCATGGTGCGGCCAAAAGCTGGCCAGGCACAGGCGCAGGCGCAGGCCACAGCAGCGAATGCGATGAGCTGAGCTCGACATGCTGTCATAATTCCAACTGCAGTTGATCTCAGCCAGCGACTTGGCTCAGAGTCACCTGACCGCTTGTTGCAGTTGCACAGAGTTCACTGAGCATTTTGCACTTGCAATCCACATTTCATGGCTATATCAAAGCAAAATGCTTAGCCACAATTTAAAGCCGGTTTTGGTTTTATTGGCGCTAATTGATTTTGGCTGATGGCTTTTTAGTTGACCAGCTTTGCTGGTGTAGAAATCGATGATTAGCTGGTTGCTGCAGAAGGAATAACGCACAACCTGACTGGAGACGGTCACTCCCTCCACCCTCCCCCTTCTGCACCTCATTTCTCATTCACCCATCGATGGCACAAATCACATATTTTTAACTTGATTTTAAATGTTTTTAAATTTGCATTTTAGATTTTATTTGGTATCAATTGTAGTCAAAACCTGACTTGAAACAAATAAGACTGCTGTAGTCGAATGAGCACGACTTAGAGATACCCTGAAGACATTTCTCTTATAGCAATAAGTGAGGAGTAAAAAATCAATTTTTATTCACAAGCTCGAATTGATCCCTAATTGGCTGGATGGAAATACGTGCATATTTACACAACATACATATTTACATACACACATGCATAGTTACATTCACACGTAAATGTGCGTAACGGGATTCTGCAGAGTAGGCACATAAGCAAAATTGACGCTCTCATCGATTAGCATGCCATCTCTTTCTTTCTTTCTTTCAGACAATGCTTGCGGGTGCTGCTAGAAATGGGATCAATATGAGAATATATTTTTGACCATAACTTGGCGGTTTCTTATCCGATTTTAAAGAAATTTGGGTAATTGATTCAATAAATACATGTGTATATTCGATATAAATAAGTTGAGCAAGCCTTTAAAATTGTTGCATTTATTGCTATCGGAAATCGAAATATATCGATAATCGGAAAAAGGAAAAATGAAAAAATGCAAGCCCATATTTCAAATTTCAAGTCTATAGCTATTGAAGCCTCTGAGATCCGCATGCTTATACAGACAGGTGAACTCGGTTTAATCGAATCGGATGTTGATACTGACCAGTAATATATATACTTCATGGGGTCGGAGATGCTTCCTACTGCCTCCTATATACATATATAAATATATATATATATGTGTTTGGTCAGCATCAAATGTCGAGTCGATTTTGGCAGAGGCTTCAAATTTTGTATATAGAACTGCTCATGGATAAAGTTTACTACAAGCTTATCGATAACTTGAAATTGAACAATCGATAACTGAAATCAACATATTAAAACAATAAATTTTTAATATTTAAAATGCTGCAAATGAAACTCAACCGATTTGGCTACATTTGTAAAACGAAAACCAGGCAAAAATTAGCATTTAATTAGAAAGCAGTAAACAGTTGAGTTTGGAAGGGAAAAAGTGGCGACATCTTATCGAGCCCTTTTTCCCCAGCTTCTCCTATATATATATATATATATATATATAAATATATATATATTTTTTTTTCTTGTCTGTTTAAGTGGATGCCAGGCTGCCAAAAATCAACAACGCAAATTGCATGCAAATGCAGCCGCTGAAACCCCCTCCCACACCCCCCACACCAACACCTAACCCCTCAAACCCTGTATGGGCAATGCAGACCGCAGCAGCTGGACACAAAAAGCCGCTGCCCACATATCACTGTGTAAGCGCTGCGAGAAAGAATTTGCGATATCAACTGAAAAGTGTTTAGCCCCACGACGGCCCAGAAAGGACACGCCAAAAAAAAAAAAACCAAAAGAAAAAAAAAGACGAACAACAAAAAAACGTGTCGCGCGTAAATCTCGGCAAAGAGCCCCCACTCCCCCTGCTGCCTGCTGCCTGCCAGCCACTGGCCACATTGTGTCGTCAAGCGACGATGTCTGTGACTGTGACCAGAGCTCATTATGCACATTTGCTGCAGGGCTACGCCCAGTTTTGTGCTTATTTTTTTATTTAGGTTTTTTTGTTGTATTTTTTTTGCCATTTGTAGCTAATAATTTTAATGTTATTCAAAATTATGTATGAAAAAAATCAGAGAAAAGAGTAAAGAAGCAGCAGGGAAAAAGATGTTGAGCGACCATGTGAAAGCATTTTTGGGGCGTCTCGCACACTCGCACACACACAGGCACACACACTCGCACACACACACACATTTACGTGCTTTTAAATTGCATTTGTATCTAAAAAGACATTAATTCTCTGTGTGGTTCAGAGCGCCATCTACCGCCCAGGCCGTCAAGCAGTGCGGGCTGCACCCAAACCAATTACACTGCTTCTGTGTGCACTGCATGCCGCTGTGTGTGTGTGTGTGTGTATATAGTATATGCATACATGTGTGTGTGTGTGTGTGTGTGTGTGTGCTTTGCGCATTTCTTACTCGCCTCAATATTTTGTAATTTAATTTTTTTTTTTTTTTCGCTACCCCACGCGAATATAGACAAAAAAATGCCACGCACATGATGTCCCATTGCTGCTTATCCCTTTGCCGTTGCAAAGCTGCAACCGGACTCGGACCTACACACACACATAGAAAAAACTGTAAAGAGAGGGAGGCGGAGATAGAGTCACATATTGCTACATCTTTCATTATGTAAATGCACGCTTTACACATTTTTTGTTTGTTGCCTTTGCTGGTGTCCACCACTCACAAAATGCTATCCGCATTTTTTATTTTTTATTTTCATTTTTTTTTATTTTTTTATATTTTATTTATTTTCCTATGCCTGCCTTCCACAGTGCTGGCTGGCTGGCGCATCAGTGGCTGGGGATTTGCGGGCGTTGTATAAAAAATAGATGGCATTATATATAAATATGCATGTGTATATATACATATGTATGCACTAGAACATATACATACATTTACATACATACGTAATAAGAGTTTTTTTTTTTATTTGTATTTTGTGTCTTTTACAACTATTTGCTGTTTCGACGTGTTTTATCACGTTTTAAAAGCAGTTTTTAAATATTAAAAGCACGTCCTAAGTCCACATTTGGTCAACACAGCTGCTGCCCCAAGAAGAGGTTGATAGAAGTAACCCAGTCCATCCAAAATAATCTAAACCCAACTGCCCAACCCACAGCAGGCACTTGCAACAAAGACTTAAATCTCTTAAATATTAATTTGCTATTAGAGATCAACGATAAATAAAATGAAATATGTTAAATATGATATAACTTCCCTAACTACCCTTTATATATATATATATATATATATATTTATATATGTACATAAATATGTAGAGATAAATTAAATCTAGACATGTTTAGAATACTTTTTTTTAGGTAGATTTAGTTCACTTCAGAAAAGTCAATCGCCTTTATCGATATCATTAATTGAAATGGTCCACTTACATTTTCCGTTAATTTTAAATTTGAGTTCTTTGTTTTAAGCTTTTTCAGATAATTTGTACACACCCAAATCATCGGTATCTTTATCATTGGAGGAGTCTGGTTCTGCAGACCAGAAAACGCAACCGGAAATTAAATGACAAATATTCAAAAATTAAAAAAAAAAATCCAATTGCAACGAGCACAATTTGAAATCAATTTTTCCTTTTAGTCCAACATAATTTTTTATCTATTTTTATTTTCACAGATTTTTATAGCTACTTTCTCAACTGGTTTCTCATCGTGTTGATCTTAATTTCAATAAAAAAAATCAAATTTATCGATAATAGAATTGAGATAAATTTTACTTTGAATCCTTGAACGCAGTTTCTACTTTTATTGGCCGATTTGATACTTTTTGTGAGTCGTTAAGCTTAATTATCCTTGGCAATATCCTTATACAAAAATTAGAATTTATTTTGTCATTGTTTCAAGGCATTAATAATATTATTAATAATAATAATGATAATAATAGCAATAATAATAATAATTAATTATTGAGTTTATGCAAGATCAAAAATGAAGCATTTGATTTAAGGCCGCCCACAAAAGGATGTTGCAGTTGTTGCCGTTGTCGTTGTTGATGCCACAAATGCCTTTTGCGGTTGGCATAAATTTCAATGCTAATCATAGAGATGCGCCAACAGCAGCAGAACAACAACAACAACAGCAATAATAAAGACTACAAACAACGAGCACTTATCCAACGCAGGCCATAAAAAGTGCGCTAATGTTAACCCATTGCTATCGAGTGTGTGTGTGTGTGTGTGTTGTAAACTCTGCGGTTACTGCTACTGCTACTGCCCTCTACATACTCCATATTCCACTTGCCTCTTGCCACAACGCGACATCTTTACATATGCAGTGGCAACAATGTCTCAGCCTAAAAGTAGGCAACTTTACGTTGCTCGCATGATAATTTAATTACAGCACTGGGATTGGAGCGGCAGGAGGGGAAATGGGAGTGGGAGTGGGAGTGGGAGGAGTTGGAAACGGAGAGTTTGGAATGAGCGGATGAGTTAGTGGTGCGACGCAGCATCAATCTCTGGCTTAGGCAAGACAATCTGCGCACAGAGCACATATCCACCTAGGCATATCCACATTATTCCTAGCACCTCAGCGAACCAAAGTGCCCAAAGATAGATACCAGTTTGCTATGCCCAACACCTGGTAGGGCATATCCGACCTAACAATCAGAGAGTGAGAGAGAGGGAGAGAGAAAAAGAGAAAAATGCAAATGGTGGACTTAAACAAAAGTTAAATTGTATTGTTATATTTTTTATATATTTTTAAGTTATTTCCAAAAAGCAGCAAATTTCTTTACTTGTTTTTATTTTTCTAAAATTAAAAACTATTTATTTTTTATTATTTAGAAGTTTATTAATTTAAATGATTAACATTCCTAATACAACTTTAATTGTATATTATATTTTTTATATATTTTTAAATTATTTCTAAGAAGCAGCAAATTTTTTTGCTAGTTTTAATTTTTCTTAAATTAAAAACAATTTATTTTTTATTATTTAGAAGTTAATTAATTTAAATGATTAACATTTCTAATACAATTTTAATTATATAATATATTTTTTTTTATATATTTTTAAACTATTTCCAAGAAGCAGCAAATTTTTTCCTAGTTTTTATTTTCCTAAAATTAAAAACTATTTATTTTTTGAGTATTGCTTGTCGTTTTTAGGTTTTAAGTAATTTAAATGATTAACATTCCTAATACAAGGTTAATTATATATTCCATTTTTTTTTATATATTTTTAAATTATTTCCAAGAAGCAGCAAAGTTTTTGCTAGTTTTCGTATTTCTCAAATTAAAAACTATTAAGTTTTGTAACCTATCTTGTCGTATTTAAATGTTAATTCTCCCAAAACGACTTATCCAATTACGATTGGATTTCATATGGAGCCTGATTTAGCTAGCACATATGGCCAATTGTCTGACTTTTGTTATTTACAGGGTATAATTATATATATTAAATTAAGCCATTTGCATGCGCGTATTTTTTGGGGCAGAGGCGCCCAGCTAAGGGCCACAGCGCTGCCGCTTTTCAACCCGGTCGTGTTGTAGATTATTAAAAATTATGTCTCAAAGTAGGACATGCAACGCGCCTGGCAACTGCTTCAGCACCCCGCTAACCCGCTAGTCCGCTACCTCACTCCCTGCTCCCTGCTCCCTGCTCCCGGTTCCCAGCTGCCGGATCCAGTCACATAGGCCACATTAATGTGATACTCAGGCAGCGCTGCGATAAGCTAAACCCACAACAGGAGCAGCAGCAGCACCAGTTGTAAAAGTGGTAAAAATTCTCCATTTTCTATTTTCTATTTTAATTTTTTTGACATTTATTATTCTGGTTGTTGTTGTTGTTGTTGTTGCAGTGGCAAATCCACGCAAACATTTTATTTTGACGTTTGTCGGTGGTTTGGGGCTGCATGTGCAGTGGGTGGCACCATCACCATCAGCAGACCAATCCCAATCCCAATTCCAAGCAGGGCAAAATGCACTTTGGGGAGTTGGGGGTCAAGTGTTACCCCCAACTGTATATATATGTATATACATATATACATATGTGTAGATAGAGATAGATTGAGAAGAAGAGTTTATATATCATTTATATATTTTAATTTGCTTTTGTTTCGAATTTTACATTTTAATTTTTAAAAGGAAATGCTTCCAAATAAATAGGCACCAAATTGGGAGGAAAAGTATTTCAAATATAGCACACATGATTTTACAAATTATGTTGTATATATAGAATTAGGCAAAAACTATAAGATTTCTCTTAGCTATCATATATACAAAGCTGATCTGTTGATAAATATATAGTCAACATTTTATGCATTAACATTAATTTACTGCAACACTCAGAAAAAAAATTGCCTCAAATTAAAAAAAAAAATGTCTGAATTTTGTAAATGTTTTTTTTTTAAACCACTGTTTAAATTTCTATTTAAAGAAATATTTTCTGTTATTGAGAAATATATTCTGTAAACTAGAAAAAAAAACCTTGTAATTTATATTTGGCAAATATTGCCAAAGGCCTAAAACAGTTTTGGAGTTTTTTTTTTTTTAAATATGAAGACGATTTTTTCTGAGTGTACTCATGTGTAAATCCGTGCAACCTTTATAACCTTTGGTCCCTGCAGCTCTTCCGTTGCACATTCGCCCCGTTTACCCTGGCTCCGTCTGCACTTCACTCGTTTTTACCTTAGGGAAGTCGCGCCTCAGATTTGTTTTACGAAATTTATATTCCAAATGTTGTCACACTGTACTTTTTTTTGTTATTTTTTTTTTAATATACCCTGGCCGAGGGTATGAATACTTTGTCCTGCAGGATATATGGATCAGTTATCCTATTTGATTTTTTACCTGTCTTTAGGCATTAAATATGTACTGATCAAAGTTTAAATATATCGATTTCTGTGTTTCGGAGATCTGCCCTTAAAAACGAATGATCGAAATATATTTTCCAATCCACTTGCTATTTAAATAATCGTCAAATTATAACGCAATTTTAATGACTAAATTGGAACCATGATTTTTTAGGGTATTCAATTTTTATTTTGATTCTAAAAAGTGGCATAAGCCGCGCTGCTTATTTCTTAAAACTTATTTCATTGTTGTCATTGCCGTGTTATTTTTGTTGTTGTTGTTGTTGTAGTTGTTGTTGTGGCTGTTTGCAGGGCCTTTTGCGATTTGGCAGCTGTTCTGCGACTCGACAGCGACCCTTAATACATTTAAATTGCGCTCCGTGTCCAAGTCCTTTGGATCACTTTGCGCACTCTGACAAAATCATGTGGTTAGAATATGCCAGTCGAAAGCGCTCGACTAAATGTTTAAAGACTTGATAAATCATGTACGAATGCCTCTATACAAATCATGGTATGCTCAGTGGCATTTACTAAATTATCCATACAGAGAAAAAACAAATCAAACTTAGTAAAAAATTTAATAACTTACATTAATTTCCATAACTTTAACTTACTCTTCATTTATATGTACAGGTTATAAAAATATAAATTTAGACTTTGTTGCGAAATAAAATAAAAACTTTGCGAGTTGATTTGGAAAATATGAATTAAAAATTAGTTGTTTTCACTTAGTAAAATTATAGGAAGTTTGAGAAAATGTTAGTTCTGTGTGGCTTGAAAATGGAGCTCAGCAAATACTTTGTTGTTTACTCTGACTGATACATACACTCAGAAAAAAAGCCCCATGCAACTCTTATTTTTAGTATAAATATTTTACAAAATATACAAAATATTAAGGTAATTTGCTATCTCGAATGAAATCGAAACGAAAGAGTTTTCCAACTAAATTATAAAAATGTCTAAGCTATCTTAAATATTTGTATTATTATTAATTAATTATTAATTTTAAAAAATTATATATACATAAAAATATAGTGGTATAAAAAACAAACTGGATTTATACATTTATTTTTTAAACATTTTAGAAAAATGTAACGTTGAATTAAGTAAAGAAAAACGCTGATTTTGAGAAATATACTTTTTAAATTATGAAGATGAGTTTTTTTTGTTGTTGAGTTGAGTACGACTTTTTATGCCTTACCAACTTAAAACCTTCTATACAGAATCAACAAACGAAGGGCCAAAAACAGTTGATTTGGCAGTGGTTTGCTTTCCTGTTCGTTGTTTGTTGAATGCAATCAGATGTTGATTTTTGAGAGAGACAAACAGCGGCAGATGCCGGGGCAAATGAATTTCTAAAAATGGCAGAAAGTGCGTCCGAATCAGAACGTGGTTTGGGGCGGGGGGTGGGGTCGAGAAACGGATCGGGGTGCGGATCCAAGCGATTTGTTGACACAGCGTTGCCGCAAAAAACCATTGGCGGGTCGCGTTTAATAAAATGAAATGCCAAACGCGCGACCGCGAAAATCAAACAACAATAAAAAATAATAAAGAGTAGAGTCAAGCTGACCCGAGGGACAGTGGGTGCTCTGTGTGTGTGTGTGTATATGTATGAGAAGGGGTTGGGGATTGGGTAATGTGGAACGCAGCAAAAGGCAGTGGCTGGAGCCCTGGGCAAAACGCTGTGGCAGCATAAAAAATAGTAGTTAAACCCAATTTGTAATTTGTTTGGCCAAATCGCGCGACTGGCGATAAAAGACAACAAAAATAATAACAACAACAGCAGCAGCAACAACAACAGCAGCAATAACAGCAGCAGCAGCAGCAACAACAGCAACAAACAAAAACAACAACAACAAGTGAATTTTGCTAAACGCCATCAGAAAGCTAAAAACCGCAGCTGCCGTTGAATCCTTTTTTACACTAGTAAACACAGCAGACAACACCTGTACCTGTGCGTATGTGTGTGTGTGTGTGTGTGTTTGTGTGTGTGTAGACCGCGATGAGAAACGTGCCGATGCATAATCATTGAGGCCATTATCATTTATTTTACTCAAAGGCTGCCGGTTGCCTTGTTGTTGTTGTTGTTGTTCTTGTTGTTGTTGTTGGTTTGGCCACCTGCGCTGCAAAAATCAAAAACACACGCACCAACAACAACATCCGTTACAACAACAGCAACAACAACAACAATAAAAACAACAGAAAGAACAGTTATTACCAGTTGCTTGGTTATCTAAGCCAGCGACTAATGCAGCAGGTGATATAAGCACCGTTAGCCCTGTCCAGCGCACAGTGGTTAAATATTGGCAATATGCTAACATAAATTCAATGCATTTTTACTCTAATATCCAAGTTTAATATTTTTTATGTATTTACAATAAACATTTTTTTTTTTGCTTTGTTAGGTTTTTACATATTGCATAATCAGTTGCATAATTAAAATAAAAAAATCTTAAATCAAATTATAGCTAAAGTAAAAAAATAGTTAATAGTTGAAAAATGGGTTTTTAATATACCCATTATTAAACCTAATTTTGATTTACTTATTCGAGTAAATTTTACTATCTCATCTCTATCAAAAACAGTGTTTGTGAATTTACATAAATTTACGACTAAAAGCAGAGAGTTGATCCACAGTACTATGTGGTCCATTCTCCAGCTCTTCTTTGGGATATTCGCGCGTATTTTCTTTTCTTTTTTCTTTTTTACGATATTTGCCTATTTGCTTAGGTCAACTATAAAAATAGCGTTGGTAAATCTAACAACTATGGCAAATGACAAAAAGGTAGATTTATATTGTCAGCTTTTGGCAAATAAGCTTTAACATCGACTTTAACAAGAAACAATGGAAAGAAAATATTCGATTTAAAAAAATAATTATCTTTAGAAAAAAGAGAAAAAACATTAAAAATGTAATTCTTAAATTTCTACTTCTCCAATCATTACTAATTCAACATTTTATTTATATTTGTATGTTCCTTAATTTAATTTTTATTATTGATTTTATAAGTTTTTTTTTAAATTATTTGATTGGTACGATTTTCGTTTTTTTTTTTTTTGTACAAACTTCTGTCAGCTTCTTTATTTTGTACATATTACCCTTTTTGGTATATTTTTTGTGGCAGATTGTAATGGAGAATAACTGTAGTTTGGTATGCATAAATAAGCTAATATATAATTGCAAAATTAAAATGGCACAAAATGATATAAATATGACACTTAACTCGACTGCTGTTGGCTGGCAGAAAGCACAGCTCGAGCTGCCTTTTTTCATTAGGTACGACTTTATATATATTTATATATATATATATATATACATCCTATATAAGTTCATAAATTAATTAATTAAAACATAAACAGCTCATTACGAGTATTGTGAAATATCTGTTAAGAGCTGTAGTCTTGCTGAAAGGGTTTTGACAGTCGCCAACTTGCACAGCGCAATCAAAGTGAAGATATTTTAAGATATTACGTAATACGTGCAAAGTTTATATTTTTTAATTAACACCAAAAAATCAGAGAGGACCAATAATAATAAATGTCATCTGAGCAAGATAAAAAAATGTTATGGCTTTTCTTGCTTATTAAATTAAATCTGTTAACTTCAGTTTTCAGCTTCTGAATCTTATCAACAATTAATTCTTATACTAAAGCAAACTAATGTGAAAATACCACTTCTAGTTTAGGAAACCTAAGTAATACATTTTTAAAATATCCTAATATATACTAATCGATAAATATATGAAGTGTTTAATCCGATTAAAGATTGAATCCGCTTTATTATATTATTATTCATATTATACCAATAACTGGAAGCACTTATAATGTATAGCTTCAAAATCACATATATAATTATTAATTCATGGCATGTGCGTAATTTGATCGCAATAATTTTAATTCATTTATTTTACAAGCTTCAATCAAATATTTGCGGTAAGCAAACTTTAAAGAAATAAAATGTATGACAAAAAATGGAAAAAAGGATGCGACAAACACATAAATTTTATAGTCATTTGCGCATTTAATTAAAATTATGAGAAAAGAATGCAAAATATTTTTC
Organism: Drosophila dives; assembly: GCA_035042365.1. Lineage (NCBI taxonomy): Eukaryota > Metazoa > Arthropoda > Insecta > Diptera > Drosophilidae > Drosophila > Drosophila dives. The sequence goes on along the minus strand of JAWNLJ010000443.1, from coordinate 15,099,642 downwards.
ACAAGCGCATATAGCATGGCAACTTATGTGCTATTGCACAGATAGAAGTCCATGTACATGTATATGTATGTGTATATAAGCCATATAGGGTAGGGTAAAAAAAAGAAGTGGACAACATGGAATCAGATAAATGGGAATGGGCTTGAGTGTGAGTGCGGGGAAAAAAAGGAATTAAAATAAAAATTGCTCATAGCAAAAATCTTGCGCTGTAATTACATCATTTATGCAGGACGAATATGTCGTTTTGTTGGCTCTGTGTAGTCTCTCACAAACCCACAGCCCAACCACGTTCCGCGACTGCGACGAAGGATGCGAGCCAAGCAGCACGCTCGCGTACATATGCCAAGTCCATGTGTGTGGTTGTGTCTGCTTGGGTTGCTCCCACTAAGCGTGCGTGTGGCAAATGCCTTTCAAATAAATACGAAACGGTCAGCGGAATAATAATCAGCAGCATCAGCATCAGCAGCGGCAACAACGACGACGACGACGACGACGACGACGACGATGTGACCAGCCACTGTCTCAGTGACAAGGCGACACGTACATCGTATAACGCAGCTAAAAAAAAAGAGATCAGCTTTACGTTGTCTGCGACAGGAAACGGATATGTATATACACACACACACAGATACTCACACACACACACACAATCGATGCCAAAGTGGCGAGTCCTTGGCGAAGAAAAAAACCAACGCTGCTCATGGAATCTTTTAAGAGCAGCTTCATAAATAATTATATAAATCTTAATATATATATAATTATATAAAAAACATATAATTATTTATTTATTTAATGGCAACTAAGAAATTTAATTAAAAAATTTGAAATTTATATTTAACTTTTAAAATAAGAAACCAAACAAGACAAATAATTAGTATAAATTATCGTTATATATTGTATAATAAATTTAATTATATAAAAAGATATAATTATTTATTTATTTATTTAATGGCAATTAAGAAATTTAATTAAATAAAGTTAAAATTTATATTTAACATTTAAATTAAGAAACAAAAGAAGACAAATAATTAGTATGAATTCGATATGAATTTATTATTTAATATTATATTTATTATGGTTATTAATTTATGTGTGCAATAAGGTACTGCCAAAAATGTATTTATTTTTATTTTGTACTTTTCTGTGTCTAAATAAATAAATCTGAATTCCAATTATTTTTTTTTTGTTATCAAACTCATCTATAATCAATATTGAAATACAGCTGAGAAATTCTTCAAGAAAAGAGCACCTTTGGTTATTTAGCGAAATTACAGTGGGCACATCTCTCTCATTATCGCTGCTATATATTTATCCTCTGACTCATTTAGTCCTAGTTTCTTACTCACTCACACATACATTATTAAGCGCTGGCTGTGCCACAACCACACGTTGCACTAGGCACACATTTAATATGAGAAAGCGTTTTTAATTTTTTATGCATTCTTTTTTCTATGTGCTATGTGAAATAAAAATTATATAAAAAAAACAACAAAAAAAAACTTTGTTACTGGATGCCCATCTTTCGGGGGTGACCCCGACCAGGCCGCAGCCTTCACATGCTCCACATGGCAGTCACTGTCCAGAGATTCGCTGATGTCGCTGCGATACTTCCGCCAATGTGGCACAAACCAAAAAAAAAAATAATAAAAATAAATAAGTGCCTGCAACGAGCAGCTAACTGCTCCATGTGGCATGCCAGATGCCCTTTCAAATATGAACTTGATCGTAAGTTTGCCAAACTATTGAGATCTTTACTAAGCAGATATAACCCAGATTTGGTATTCTTATTTCTTAATTATTTATTATTATTATTATTACATAATAAATGGGTTTTATAGGATTTAAAAAGTTGCCTTCAAAGTTGTTTATGCAACGCAATTTTCGACCGATTATTTATTTAAGAGACAAACTTGTTAATCTCACTAATATATATATATTTATAGGTATATATATTAATTTTGATTTTAGTAAGTCTGCTTCTATGCGCAAATTAAAATATATTCAGCAAGGGTATTCAAATCTGAAAATGCTAAAAAGCAAAATATAAGAACAAATTATAAATGTATTGCAAAAAAATTGCTATATATTTGTGTACTCGTTCTCGTACATAGAATTGTAAAGGAGCACTAATTTTGTAAGGACTTGCGCGCGAAGGACGGACACACACACACACACAGCCATGCCGAGGAGCATGTGGAGCATTAGTAGACGACGCACAGTGGGCCAAAAAATCAATCTTGCAGCTATAAAGGATAAGCAATGATTTTAGGGACACATGAATATATATAGAGATATGTCTTAGATAGTCTCAGATAGTCTTAGGTTGGGGCAAGCGAAACGTGCAACCAAAGTATCTAAATACCATTGATTTGATTATTAGAGGAAACAAAATAAAAATATTTGGTTTTTAAATTAAAATATGTGTGACCAACATCCATCAGAATCGAATTATAACATAATCGCATTGTAACATAACTTATTTATAAGAATGAACGAGAGAGAAATGTAAATTTATTTATTTACATATAAGAAGTAATTTTTCCCCCCAATTAATAAGGACACACCTGAATTCTGTTTTTTCTATAGTCCTGGGAACTTTTTTTTTCCAAAAAAGGAACTCTTAGAAATATTACTTAAGTGGAATAGCTTAATTATCGGATTCTATAAGAAAACTTTTTTTATTTCTTATTTTCTCGAAAACAATATTTGCCCAATTTGAAAAATCAAAATGAATTTTATTAGCCACCAAAACGTTTGTTTTGACCATAGTGCGACGGCGACGTTGACATAAAAAATGTTCAACACACAAACACACACACACACACACATATTCATATGCGTATGAGTTAATGTGGAAGAGCCATGGAGAAGGGAGTTATGGTTTCTTAGGGGGGGGCTGAAGAAGGAGTTTTTCCATGCTAAATGGCCGTTGGTCAGAAGCGGCGTACAAATGACGGCTTCCGCTTGTGCATATTAAGCGTGAAGGATAATAATTGTACACACATACATACACACACACACACACACACACACATACATACATTTGCGGTATATACAAAGTATGATTTTTTCATAATACGCATTTTTTCATACAAAACTGGGTATTAATATTACTTACGGTTAAAAATAAAAACGAGTCTTCCGTCTGACATGCGGGGAGAAGAGCTAAAAAAAAAGAGCTAGAGAGTGCAAGAGAGAGAGAGAGGGAAGTAAGAGAGAGAGAAGGAGAGAGGGAAGTAAGAGAGAGAAGCGCAGAAACTGTTATTAAAATATAGCAAAGGCAAATAGTTGGCAGTTGTGGTTTACAGAGTCACAGGATGCTGTCAGCTGGCTCAACACTATCGCATCGCATGTACAACGCAGGACACTCATTACCCAATTTGTTAACAATTTTCTGTAAGAGTGATGATTTTGTTAATGAATCTAAAGTAAAAGCGAGTCCTTTAACTAAAATGTCTGGCAACTATAAGATGCGCCCACAAAAGTGCACATAAAATTGTTGCCTCTGTAAATTGCGATTCTTTTTTAAAATTAATTGTATCCCAAAAAAAAGCATAATTAAGTTAAGCTTGCGGAAAACATATAAACATAATTATTACCCTAACCATACTCAAAATGAGATCAAGTCAAAACTGAAATCATTCTTATAAGAATGACAAAAATGTTTGCATGCTATTTGGGCTTCGTAAGGTGCTTACAAATGTAATAAAATATAAAAATATTATTATTAAAATATATATATAACTGATTTATAAATTGTATTAATTTTTCCATTTGGCTTCTCGAATTTGCAGCCAAAGCAAACTAAAGTTCAAAGCAAGGCGGGGCAGAGGCAAGTGGCAAGTGGCAGCTGTCTCCTGCTGGTTAGCCAATTCGAGAATGTTCAGGCTAATCACATGCAATTCAATTCGTTTTACAATTTCAACTAATTTCCATTTCAATTAACTTGCTAAAATGTAATTTAGAGAGAGCGCAGCACTGCAATAGCCGAAGGATGCCCAAACCAGAGATGCACCTCGCCCACCCCCACCCACCCAACATAAGCCGCGCTGGATAGTCTACAGATCTGGAGCCGGAGTTGGCTAACGCACAATGACGATGTGCCTGCTAATGCACTCTGACAGCAGCAGGACAGTCCGCATTGAAGACTGACAGGTGGGCAGCACCAGGACCAGCACCAGGACCAGGACTACGGGTTGCATGAGCCACCCAACTCTCTCGTATATGGCTAAAGGCACAAAATCTGTGCGGTTGGTAAACGCTCAAAATCGTAATTGGACTACAACTGTAAAATCAAACAACTGACTACCCGTTGCCTGCCCAACAGCTCGACACGCCTGCGTTAACCTGGCTAACTGACTAACTGACTAACTGACTAACTGACTAGCTGGTTGTCTGGCAAGTCTGGCAAGTCTGGCGAGTCTGGCGAGTCTGACTCGACCGACAGGTGAATCACACAGCGCCACAGAGAGAGCCCATCGTGTTTTTGGGCGCGCACTGACGAACTGACAAAAGCATAAGCGAATCATTCACATGGCTGCATTTTGCATATACACACAGACACACCCACACACACACACACACACACATAAACACAGACAAACCGTAGTAACTGGCATCTTATACACCTGATTCTACCATTCAGTTTCAACCAGCTCTCAAGTCCTCCATGTGGGTGGCATTTGTGTGTCTGTGTCTGTGTGTGTGTTTGTGTGTTTGTGTGTCTGTGTGTCTGTGTGTCTGTGTGTGTGTTTAAGGCAAGCGCGCAACAGTTGAAAGCAGCCATTAAGTCAGTTTTGGAGCCAACTCGGACAAATGCTTCGTTGACCAGTAATCAACATTTCAATTACGTTGTTTGTGCCAAAAGCATAATTTGACAAAGAACAAAAAATATATAAAAAAAAAACCAACGCAGCAAATATCAATTTGCTTGCCACAGATCTTAGATCTTATCTAACGATAATTTATAAACCAATATAAAATTATATATATTTATATTATAAATAATAAATGATGCTATATATTTATATGATATATTTCAAAAAGCGTAGTTTTATTGCAATATTCTTCTAGCACTGAAATTGTTAGAGCTATAATGTAAAATTTGTTTAAAAAATATATTATCCGTTTTTTTTAAAGGTTTTCCAACTTATCAGCTCAGTCTATAATTTTAGAAAAACGTGATTGATTTGCCAATTTAATATAACACTTATATCTTTGCCAAAGGCCCAAAAAGTATTTTTTGTTTAAAGAAATAAATATTCTTATTGGGAAAACTATTCTGTTCATTGAGGTAGATCAACAGTTAAGTTTACCAATTCTGCATGATTAAAAATATATCGAAATTTTTAAATATGTATGTACATGTATATGTATATATATATATGCAGCTGCCCCCTCTACAAGCACTATTTTACAGAGACAACCACAATTCGATGGCTCCGATTAATCAAATTTGTTCTTCATCAATATTTTCTCAACTTTTTTTTAATGGCTTTTGGTTACTTGCATTAACAGTTAACAGTTAACAGTTTCGTCTTATTTACGCCGGAGACTTAATCTCAGCTCCTTTTGCGTCACTTTCCCCGTACGTATGTCAAATGGAATCTATGTCGGATTCAGATGAAATACTTTTAGCGATGAACGAGTTCTGCAGAGCTGCCACGACAGCAAAAATTAAAGACGGAGACGGAGAAAGAGAGAAAGAGAGAAAAATTGAGAAAAAAAGAGAGAGACTTATATATAAAAAAAAAAACAAATTAAACAACGCAAAGTTTCGCAGAGCTGGCAACGGCAATGACAATGTTTCCTCTGTGTGTAACTTTTGCTCAAGGATTTATAGTTGTTATGCTTGGACGGGAGAAGGGGAACGGAGCGGTTCGGCTGCAGGAGGTGGTAGTGGTAAGAAGGCTTGGCTGGCTGCCTGCCTGGCCTGGCCTGACTGCTGACGTATCATAGGCACGGCATTACCGCCAGTTGCTAGCTGGATATGGATATGGATGTGGATGTGGCTGTGGATGTGGATGCATAAGGCGGGATGATTGCTGCCTGTGCGACCGAGTCCTGGTTATGTGTGCGTGCTGCTCCGACGTCGCCGCCTCAAAAGCCATTTGTGCTTAATTGCGTGTAGGGCAACTAATGAGCGGAGTTATATACCGACCAGGACCAGAACCAGTACCCAGTACCAGTACCAGGACCAGGACCAGGACCACGACGAAGTGCGCCTGTTTAAAATTTTCAAAAATACAAAAAATGAAAGAAAGATATAAAAATAGAAATTATGTGTTAGCATAAGCATAGAGGTGGATGTGTAGGACAGGACAGCAGTCGCTGGCATTTATTTATGGCCCAGCAACAGCAACAGCAACTCTGCGATATATATTTTTTCCAAATAAAATGTAACATTCATTTGCGAATGGGTCCCCATTCCCCATTTCGAAAGTTTTGGATTTGAATAATGCGTGCCAAAGGGTTTCGCGAGTTGCCAACGCGACGCGCTGCAGTCCAGCCAAAGCCATTAAGCCAAAATTATATTGGCCAACAAAGCATTGTAAATTACACACAAATGCGGCGCCAAGGTGTTAATATCGATGCTGACAATGGAAAACCCCCCCTCAGCGCCCATCTTCGGCTTGTGTTCCTCTCGGAAAGCACACTTAACCGATTTCGCTAGTTTTTAAGATCTCTTTTATCGAAATAAAAGCAATAATTTCATTTCCATATAATGATTTTAATCAGCATTTATTACGAAGGGAAAATACGAGAGATGGTAGACCCCTAGGAGATGAGAAACCCCTGCTTCGGTCGGGTCTGCCTCATGGGGAAAAAATAACTGCATAAAGTAAACCCAGTCTAAAGTGGAACAACGATCTCTTTGTAAATTCAGAAATACTACTTATATAATTGGTATATGGGTACTATCCATAAAAATACCAACTGAACACTGGACTTATGCCAGGCATGTCCAGACTTCCCATAACTACCGCATTCGTACCTACCCAATCCAGATAAACAGCTTGGAGCTGGTTGAAGTGGATCAGGAACTGATTCATATGGTAAGACTTGTTACTGTTTTTGGGATGGGTTTGTGAAGGGGGCAGGGGGCAGCAGCTGCTGCTCGGATTGCCCAGACCTGGCCAGACTTTCTAACGAATGTAATTTCTATTTACACAATTTTAAGCTAATATTATGTTCGAGCCACGCCCAAAGCTGGTCAGAAAAAAAAAAAAAACGGGGAGAAATATAAAAAACGCCAGAAAATTTGTCCCAAAAGAGGATTAATGAAATAAAATTATCTCTTTTTTGGCGTCACAAATGGTTAGTAGGGGTAAATAGAGGCAGAAAAGTGTGTGTGAGGGGGGGTGGGGAGGGTTAGGAGGGGGTTGGACTTTAAGCAGATGTGGGTAGATTGCTGGTATATGTTTTAATGCGTACTTTTTCTTCAACTCTTTTTGGAATATGCTGCATAGAACCAGGAGTCGACAGGATTGGAACACTCTTGCCCATAGTTGCCATAGAATCAGTAAATAAATAATCAAATTTTGTGCTTAACAGTATATAGAAAATCAACTCAATAACAGTATTACTAAGTCCCAATAATATTCCATATTGGTCTGCTATATCGTTGGAATCGGAAAAGATTCGCTCTGCAAGGGTATCGCAACTTTGGCCTGCCTTAAATAACTGTTTAATGCTTATTTACAGTATTTATCAGCATTCACTTTGGTTGTCCTCTCATCCTTAACTGTGTGGTCAGTGGAAGGGATCAACTGGGGTTGATGCAGTGGACACTTTCAGACCTCTTTCTGTGTCCTTGTCTGGGCAATATTTGCATCCGGTTTGCGTCTCTTTTTTAGAGCATTTCTATTCCCTTGCAGGGGATATTCAGATTCGAGATATCGGTGATATTAATCTGTTTAATCAGTTGCGAGTATTATTATGATCCTTATTTTTTAGCAAGCAGAAATCATTCGATAGGATTGCAAACTGCAGACATATGAGAAATTCGTCGTGCCTAAAATAGCACTTCCATTTTTTTTTTTTACACCCATCCTTGTTTTTATTATAAAGTATATATATTCATGATCTACATCACCCGTTGATCTGATTTCTGACGTTCTTACCTAATTTTTTATGCTAATTTAAATGCTTCCACATTAAAACATGGTATAAATTTCGATTTTTTTGCTTATGGAAGAATATAAATCGGAGCAGACCGCCTCGTAGCAATTTTCATAGAGCTCCTATGGGAGATAAGTTTTAATTTGTGGTATATATACTTACTAAATATACCTCTATATTTGATTATTTAATTTGTGGTATATATATTTATTTATTATTATTATTTATTTAAATTTGAGAGATAGTCTTTGACTTGAATAATATTTCGAAATTATGAATAATACTTAGATGCCAGCATATTTGGGTCTGTAAGTGTATATTTTTGTCGTTGTGCCAAAGTTATCGTTTTTTCTTCCTTTTTTTGTTTTGGTATTTTCCTCTTTTTTTCCCGTTTTCACAACAATTCTCATGTTTTTAGCATTTTTAAATGTTTTCAAATTAACTAACACGCGATGGGTTAGCAAGAAGTGGAACAAAAATTTGGTGTTACGGACTTGGCTGGGATTGGGATTGCTTGCGTTAATGTGGAAAGGTAACGGTAAGGGTTCAAAGGGTTGCACAAATAAGAGAACAAAAAAAAAAAACAAAAACAAAAGAAAAGAAGACCAAAATAAAAAGTAAATTGCATATAAATAAAAAAGTCTATTGCCTTAAATATTTTTGGTGTTTCTTTTGCTTCATGTTGGTTAGTTAGGGGAGTGGAGAAGGGCGTTTATTGCCTGCTCCTCCCCTACTTCCTCCTGTTTAAGAATTAAGGGACAAAATGGGGGCGTCAGGTGCTTATTATAAAAAAAGTACACAAATGCGACCACTCGATTATTCCACACATAAACAAAAAGATGGTAAAATTTTTTTTAAAAAAATAATAATAATTAAAGAAATAAAAATGAAAATTTGTTTACCACATTTATTGCAGCCATCAGGAAATTCAACGAAATAAACTGTTGACCTTAGAAATACAAATAAATAAAAAGAAGAACACAAATGTGACCCGATTAACCCACAAATAAACAAATAGATGGTAAAAAAAAAGTTATAATAATTACAGAATTAAAAAAGAAAATTCATAACTAAAATTTATTTATCACATTAATGCAGCCGTCGGGAAATTCAACGAAATAATATGTTTACCTTAGAAACAAAATAAAATAAAATAAAAATAAATAAAAAAAAGAACACAAATGCGACCATTCGATTAATCCACAAATAAACAAAAAGATGGTAAAAAAATAAATAATAATAATAATAATAAATGCGACCACTCGATTATTCCTCACATAAACAAAAAGATGGTAACAAAATTTTAAAAAAAAATAATAATAATTACAGAAATAAAATTGAAAATTTATTTACCACATTTATTGCAGCCATCAGGGAATTCAACGAAATAAAATGTTGACCTTAGAAATAGAAATAAATAAAAAAAAGAACACAAATGTGACCCGATTAATCCACAAATAAACAAATAGATGGTAAAAAAAAAGTTATAATAATTACAGAATTAAAAAAGAAAATTTATAACTAAAATTTATTTATCACATTTATTCAGGAAATTCAACGAAATAAAATGTTGACCTTAGAAATAAAAATAAATAAAAAATATTTATAAAAGTTAATGAGAAAAACTAAAAATGTGCATATTTAAAAAATTAATTCAATTTAACGAAAAAGTCAAAGTTCAAATTGTGGTTGAAATTGTGTTGGATTGCAACTTGCTGACACAGAAAAAATATCAAAAGCTGTCTAGGCAAAACTCTGGGTTAAAATCGTCTCCTGGGCAGATCTAACGAATTAATGGCCCGAAACTTGTCGCAATCGTTAGAAGAAGTTTATTCTTTCAAACAATGGCCAAGAAGATGTGAAAAATTCGTGCATCATTTTTGGGCGACAAATGACTACCGACTGACTGTCAGTCTATCTGGCTGTTTGTCATTTTGGATTTGGAATTTTTTGGGTTGGGGTTTGTCATTCGACTCAATGCTGCTGATGTTGGCTAAATGGAATATATAAATGTTATTCATTCATTCAGTCATTCATTTATGCAAAACTTGTAATAATGACAACAACTCGTGCCAAACAATCCCCCTCTCCCCCACCTCCACCACCCCACAAAGATTCATGAAATCCGTGGAAGCGCAAAAAATTTGTTGACTCTGAAAGATTTTCATGGCTCCGAAGCGATGGTCCTGTCAAAATTTTCTGTGTACGCGCGCTAAAAATTGTTCTGCCAAGGTGTGCAATGGGTTTTTGGGAGCGGGATGATGATGATGCGTGATGCCAGGCGACTGACTATTAAGGCCACCTACCCAACCTTTTAAGAAAATAGCATCTTGCTGTTCTGCCTGTTGTTGTTGTTGTGCGGTTGTGTGCGGTAATAAAATTCTTAATGTGCCATTAAATCCTTCCACTGGCAACGTCATCAGCGCGTCATGACTTTTGTGAGCCGCCACCCAAAAACGACAACGACAACGACAACGACGAAGCAATGGCAATGGCAATGGCAATGGCAACGTCGACAACTTCTCCTAGGAACTGGGAGCTGTCTTGGAATTCCGCCAAGCCAAAGAAATCTAACGAAAATTTTGCTACGAAATGGCACGTAAATAAATTGCAAAGATTTGTCGTCTGTTGAGCATGCGGACCTGGCAGCACCACCAACAACAACAACAACAACAACAACTGGAATGAGTATAACACCTGCCCCATGGACTTGAGTCTGTTGTGCGGGCTGGTTGTGGGTGTTCTTACTGGCTTTATGCCTTCTGCCTCCATTCCTGCCTCCATTCCTGCCTCCATTCCTGCCTGCCTCCCTTTCTGCCTGCCTGGCTGAAACTCAGCAAAAGTACAACAAATGAGTTAACATTTTTGGTGTCGCATTGTGAAAGCCTTGGCAATCGCTGTACCCACTGATGACAGCTCCAATCCCAGCCAGAGTGGCAGACCCATCCCCATCCCCAGCCCCAGTCCCAGTCCCAATATTTTAACTCTTGCCCGTTGGCTGCTGTCATTATGATTATTGTCATTTTGGTTGAGGTGTTTCAATGCATTTAGATTGCATAATTAAGTAACGTGCGTATTTCATGGAGCTCACTCCAACTCGAATTCCAACTGGGACATCAGCTCTTCAACCGATGTTGGCCAACAGAATACGCAAATATTTTTTTGTCTTACAGAAATATTTCTTAGAAATATATTATGATTACAGCACCCATCCATTCCTCCATAATAATATATTAATTAATTCTTGTCTGGTATAAATTTGGAACTGAGATTGATTAGAAATTCTTTTTGGTTTATTTTTTATATTTTTTTTTGATGATGGCCAACAGAATACGCAAATAAATTTTGTCAAACATTCTTAGAAATATACAAGGATTACAGCAATCATCCATTCCTCCACAATAATATATATATTAATTTCTGTCCGATATAAATTTGGAACAGAGATTTTTTGTTATTATTATTATTATTTTTTTTTTTTGAATACGCAAATAAATTTTGTCGAACAGAAATATTCTTAGCAATAGACCAAAACTATGATAACATCCATTTCTCGACAATAATATATAAATAAATTCTTGTCTGATATGAATTTTGAACTGAAATTGATCAGAAATTCTTTTTGGTTTATTTTTTATATTTTTTTATTTTATTTATTATTCTTTATTTAAGTACTTGGAGATTTTGCTGATAATAAAATTAAATATTTAGAAGAAGCATTCATAATAATTTTCAACTGCCTTTAGCATTTATAATGATTTAAGTCTTAAATCGCGGCACTCTTTTAAGTTTTAAATTAAAGCACAATATTTGGTTTTAGACCAAGTAGAAAGTGCACAAAAGCGAGGAGGGGTGAGGGTGGGGGGGAGAGGCAACCACTTCACCCAGTTAGCCAGAAGCTGCAACAAAGCGCCACAAAATTATAAACCACTCAACCTGCATTGCTGTGGCTTGGGGATTCATTTCGATTGTTTTGCGACTGCTGCAACTGCAACTGCAACTGCAACAGCAACTGCTGTTGCCTTTGGCTGTGGCTGCTGCTGTTGCTGTTGCAGCAGCAACTTCGAGTATTTAATACCTGTCGTCATTAATATTCGCAGCGGCACAACAAAAGCGTCTACTGGCCTCCACTTGTCGATATTTAACATAATTGTGCAATTGTGCAACGCACACACACACACACACACACACACACACACACACAAATACACACATCAAAATCAAAAAGAGTTCAAGTGGCTGTGTTTAAGGCGCACTGGATTTTTCCTCCAAGTGCTGCGGCTCACTCAGGCAGTTAATAGCTCTGCTCGCAGCGGATGTGCAATTGCTTTGTGGCCAGGATACGGCAACCCACTCCACGCACAGCATAACAAACCTATACTATAACTATGTGTGTGTGTGTGTGTGTGTGCGTGTGTGTGTGAAGGGTTAGTTGTGCTAAGCAACATTTTACAGACGCCACATTTATGGACTTTAAAGGTTCAATCATTTGGGACTGCAAAGATTATATATACTTAGTCGATATATTCAGATCTGCTTTACTACATAGCCTATATACAAAATATCGTTTAGAATTGTTAATATATATATTATATAATATATATAATAATAAAATGATATATATTATATATATATATATATTATATTACGAGGTGTGTTCAAAAAGTATTAGGAATTTTGAATTTTCGCGGGTTACGTATATTCGAATTTCGATTTTTTTTGTGGCGTTATGTTGCTACTCATGTCTCTCACTTATGCCGACAAGCTCGGCCAATTTGAATGTTCACTTAACTGTTGACAGCTGCTTTGCTTGCACGTGTTTTGGATCGTCTTCGATTTTTACCTATTCAAAAAATTGGATCAAAGAACCTGTATCAAATTTTGTGTGAAAAACGAAATTAAGTTCCGAATGTTGACTGTGGTATACGGAGAAGCTACCTTGCACCGAAGCAACGTTTATCGGTGGTACAAAATGTTCTCAGAAGGCCGAGAAGATGTGAACGACGAAGAGCGTGCCGGACGCCCGAGTACTTCAACAACAGACGAAAAAATTAATGAAGTGAAGAAAATGGCTTGAGCCAATCGATATGTCTAGGTCCTCAGCAACTTCTCTTACGGTGATTCAACGATTGGCCAATTATTCGAATATACGTAACCCGCGAAAATTCAAAATTCCTAACACTTTTTGAACACACCTCGTATATAATATATTATTTGTATATATATATTACATACTGCCGAAGAAATTTCTGTTTTTCTAGAATTTTCCATTTTTCTAATTTTTTACTTAGTAGGCTTTGCTTTCGAATCTGTATTTCCAAGGGGGCTTCAATGCTTGAGCTCATTCGTTTCACATCTCTCGTTGAGAACACACGTAAAATCTAGAAAAAAATAAATTTTTTTTTTCTTGCAAAAATTTAAGTTTTAAAAAATTTCTGCTCTCAAAAAAAATAAAATAAAATAAATAGTAATACAAAATTTGGAAAACTTTCAGGTAAATATAAAATAAATAAATTGTAAATTATTGAACCAATTCCTAATCCATATCAGCCATGTATCGTGCATCAACCAAGCTCGCCAGCTCTATGTGGCCATTGTCCGTGTCCCAATGTCTAACAAAATCCATATTGGTCACCCGTCGGATGGCCGATTATGGTAAGAAGAGGAACCAAATGATGGAAGACAGCTTTGGGAGCAAGAGGAACTCCCCGCTGAGGAGGCAAACTGAGTCGAGCGTGCCGCGGCCGATGGTGCGCGAAAGTAACTTGTGGAAGGATCCACAGCAAGTGGATACCATATGGTTGCGTCCCCGGGATCCCTGGTGCTACAAGCCTGACTTTGCCCAGACTGTGCCGCGCTTGCTGCGCGATCAGTTCGTACGTTGTCCGGACGAGCGCTCCCGGAATGTCGATAACTCTGAATGGGTGGAAGCCATTCGTGCGACAGCCAGTAAGCACCGTAAGGTGTACCTTGCCAATCTAAAGCGAGATCTCGGAGAGACCCAAAAGCAGGCTGACGGCAAAATCTCTAGCAAGCACCACGACAATGATGATTACCCAAAGAAGAGAAAATAAGGACAAATATCAAATATTTCTGTCATTTTGGATTAACCCGTTAAATATTTAGGCACTTTGAAGGCGGTCAATAAATTAAATCAAATTAACTAAAACGAAATTAAATAATTTTATAATATATATAATATTTCTAGAATTTTCCATTTTTCTAATTTTTTACTTAGTAGGATTTGTGAATATATATATTATATAATATATATAATAATAAAATAATATATTATATATATTATATATATATATATTACATACTGCCTAATAAATTTCTATGTTTTTCTAGAATGTTCCATTTTTCTAATTTTTTGCTTAGTAGGCTTTGCTTTCGAATCTGTATTTCCAAGGGGGCTTCAATGCTTGAGCTCATTCGTTTCACATCTCTCGTTGAGAACACACGTAAAATCTGAAAAAAATAATTTTTTTTTTCTTGCAAAAATTTAAGTTTTAAAAAATTTCTGCTCTCAAAAAAAATAAAATAAATAGTAATACAAAATTTGGAAAACTTTCAGGTAAATATAAAATAGATAAATTGTAAATTATTGAACCAATTCCTAATCCATATCAGCCATGTATCGTGCATCAACCAAGCTCGCCAGCTCTATGTGGCCATTGTCCGTGTCCCAATGTCTAACAAAATCCATATTGGTCACCCGTCGGATGGCCGATTATGGTAAGAAGAGGAACCAAATGATGGAAGACAGCTTTGGGAGCAAGAGGAACTCCCCGCTGAGGAGGCAAACTGAGTCGAGCGTGCCGCGCCCGATGGTGCGCGAGAGTAACTTGTGGAAGGATCCACAACAAGTGGATACCATATGGTTGCGTCCCCGGGAACCCTGGTCTTACAAGCCTGACTTTGCCCAGACTGTGCCGCGCTTGCTGCGCGATCAGTTCGTACGTTGTCCGGACGAGCGCTCCCGGAATGTCGATAACTCTGAATGGGTGGAAGCCATTCGCGCGACAGCCAATAAGCACCGTAAGGCGTACCTTGCCAATCTAAAGCGAGATCTCGGAGAGACCCAAAAGCAACCTGGCGGCAAAACTTCTAGCAAGCACCACGCCAATGATGATTACCCAAAGAAGAGAAAATAAGGACAAATATCAAATATTTCTGTCATTTTGGATTAACCTGTTAAATATTTAGGCACTTTGAAGGCGGTCAAATTAAATCAAATTAACTAAAACGAATTGAAATCATTTTCTTATTTTCGCAATATTTGCTGAATTTGCGGCACAAAATTATATTTAGATTTTTCATTGACGTTTCTTAGAGATGGAAAAATCAGAATATACTTTTTATTTATTATTATTTAGCTCAATACAATAGTTATCGATAAATCGATTGCAACAAATTGAGAACTCTATTTTTAATTGTATAAAGTGAAGTTGTCACAAGTATTTATTTAATACAAAAATTTCGTATAAATTTAAAATGTTTGGTTTGGTCTTAATGGTAATTTGTTGCTGCTTTGGCCGCACTCTGCTGGCACTTGGCAAGAATCGTGGCAACACCTTCGCTACGCACATTAATTTTTAGTGCTTTTGGGTTTTCAATTTGCCAAAAAAGCCACGTGAACAGCAGAAGAAGGAGCAGGAGGAGGAGCAGGAGCAACGACGTCAACGTAGCCATTTAACGACGCATAGACAATCAAACGCAAAAGGTCAAAGACAAGGGCAGTCGCAGCTGCTGGATAAGGGGGGGAGGAGAGTAGTGGATGAGGATGAGCAAAGACTTGTGATATATGGATGTATGCCAAGGCGAAGCCAGCACCCCAGATCCCATGAACACCCGTTAAGCGGTACCCAGTTACTCGTTACCCATTAACCGGGCCAGTCGGTAACCCTTTATCGAGACGCGCAGCATGGGTTAAGTGTTGATTTAGGGTTGCAAACACAAAATTATGATTATGCCTGCGAAAACAAAGGAACAGATGAGTACAGAACAGAACAGTTCAGAGAGGGGGTGGGGTGGGGTGGGGTGTCGGTAATGAAAAACCCAAGCGAAAGAAAATATATTAAAAGATATTGAGAGGAACTAATTTTCATTAAAAGGATTAAAAAGCATTTGGCAAACGGCGCTAAGAACTTCGAGCTGCGAACCGAATATATATATATATATATATATATATATACAAACATATATATATATATGTAACCGCGATAGGGCTGCTTATGAATTAACATAAAAATCATAAAAATATGACACTATGTGACGTCGACCATCCACGACGGGCTCATGATCATCATCCTTATCTTAATCTTTGTCATCATCATCATGAACATGAACATCAACATCAACATCATTATGCAGAGCTTGGCCGGAACGATGCTCATTATGAGCTGAGCAGAGAAAGCGACCCGCAACACCGGCTAAATGGCTATGGCGAGTGGCACATCCAGGAGGTGTATGAGTAGCAGTTGGAGTAGCTGGATGGCATCTGGGTGGCACATTGATGGCAACGCGCGACAATCAACACGAGGCGCGCTGATAGCGCACAGCAAGCGCCGGCGATGATGATGACGACGACGACGACGACGACGACGACGACGCCGATGACGGCGGTCGGTTTGGTTTGGTTTTTGGGTTGGAGGATTAGTAATGGCGCCATGGCTGTATGGCTGTATGGCTGTATGGCTGGGTTAAAAGGTGGGCCAGCACCATGCCTAGCATCATTTAATGCTGCTGCTGATGATGCCGCCGCCCAACACTCAAACCCAGACCCAGTACGAAACCGGCAACAATGTTTACTCTTTTGTGGGCGTTGCTGCGGCTGCGGCAGCAACTGTTGTCGATGCCAATGCCAATGCCAGTGCCAATGCTTGTGGTGTGGGTGCTTCTGATCCATTCAGCCCACCAGGCAGCCAGCTACTTAGTAACTCACCCGCAGTTTATTATTTTCAAAATATTTAAATTTTTTGGTAATAAGCGAAAAATGGTTTTAATATAGCCAAATGGATTGGAAGGAGTAGGACAACGATGTGACTGACTGTGGCGTTTGTTGTTGTACCTAATCCACCTGGAGAGCTCTACCCAGTGGACGGGGGCTGATTTGTGCAAATGAACGGAAAGAAAAAAGGCAAGTAAATAGATATACCTATATATTTATGTATATATATATATATATATATATATATTTAGTTATCTAGAGACTCGATTATAATATGTAGTTGCTTGGTTAAATAAAGAACGATGAAGTAAGTAAAGGTTATTTAGGAATGGTTTGTGGATTTCAACTTAAAGAGTAACTATGGAAAAAAGATTCTTGCAGCATTAATCTCATTCGGAGAGAATTAGGTTCAGAACCAAGCTAGGCACATTGGGTTTGCAACTATGATGGCTAAACTGGCTAAATTGGAATCTGGATGAATTCTTGGAGTATATTATGTCTAAATATCTCTGAAAACATAGAAATCCTCAACAGAAATTCTTGAATTTGTGCAAGAAACAGGTTTAATGAAAAAGCTATAATTTCAAAAGGGCCAAATTGTAGTAATAATAATAATAATAATAATAATAATAAAAATAATAATAATAATAATAATAATAAAAATAATAATAATAATAATAATAATAATAATAATAATTATTATTATAATAATAGTAATAATAATAATAATTGTAATAATTATGTAATCATCAATAATTGATATATATATATAAATCTATATATATATATATAGGATGGGAAAGGTCTCTTTTATTAGGACAAAATTATAGAATATTGTAATTATTTTCGAAATAATTTCAGGCTGTTTGTCTACTTGAATTTTTTTAAACATTTGGAGATAGCTTCAAATTCATATATATATGAATAATTATATATGTTATCGATTAATCGATTGCAATAAATTGACAACTCTATTTTTAATTGTATAAAGTGAAGTTGTCACAAGTATTTATTTTTTAAATTTAAAATGTTTGGTTTGGTCTTAATGGTAATTTGTTGCTGCTGTAGCCGCACTCTGCTGGCACTTGGCAAAAATCGTGGCAACACCTTCGCTGAGCACATTATATATGATATATATATGAATTTAAAGGTATCTCCAAATGTCTATATATATATGTTATTGATAAATACGAATAGCAAAGTTTGTCTGTTGTTATCTAATCTAATCTGTTAATATTAATGCTTGTCGTAACTTTAAAAAAAATAGTTTGAATTATAAGCAGATTGTACAGATATAAAACTTATACTTTATGGCAATAATGCAAATTTGCTTGAAAGCAGAAAAATGTTGAATTTTCATTGAAATCATTTGCCGTTGTCTGAGTGTTAGAATATTGTGGACCTTATGTAAAACTGCTGCTATCTTTTGTGGCAGCTTGATTTTCGCTGAATGCAACAACTTTCTATGCAACATCAAAGGGGATACTGCAATCGAAATTCCTGAAAATGAACGCTTTCTTGGCGAACGCTGGCGAATGGCAATTGTTGTGCCGTCTTTGCCAGGATGCCACGGATCCTGTGCACAAACCAAGCCGAAATTAGCCAAAAAGTAATCCTTTAAGTTTAGTGCGGCAAGAATTGCACACAATTGTGAGGCATGGCTGCATGGATACAAACAGAAATAGACAGAGAGGCAGACAGACAGACATGCAGTGAGGGAAGGGGGTTGGGAAGGGGGGGGGGGGCAGACGGCCAAAAATACCGCCCACCAGTACGCGAACCAACAGACTGCCCTGGCCGTCCGGTAGCAGCACCAGCATTAGCCCAGTCCCAAACATTCTCAGCCACGTTGATGACATTGTGTAAAATTTTGTAGTTGTCGTTCTGTTTGTTGTTGTTGTTGTAGTTGTTGTTGTTCGTCGGTCGCGCCATCTTCAGTTGGCTCGCAATAAAACTTTTATAGTAAAAAGTAAATGCGACAAATGAGCAATCGAAAATTTCGCATTATAATGCAAACTGTGTGCATTTTTCGGGTTATTGTAGTCTTCTTTTCGGGCGAAAAGACAAACGCATACCACGGACACGACAGCATCATGCTCCTGCTCCTGCTCCAGCTCCTGCTCCTGCTCCAGCTCCCGCTCCTCCTCCTCGTTCTCCTCCTGCTTGACGACTCTTCTCCATTTGCTGCTGTGGCAGTCGTCATGGTCGCCTCTTCACCATTCTATGCACTAAGCATTTGGCGCTCCTCCACAGCCGGCCCTGCCTGATGCACACCTCCCTCGTTTCCTTGTTTGCCTCTATTAATAATAATAGAATTTTTGGAAATTTTGCAGCAGCACAGTGAAAGGAAAAGGAAGCTCGCCTTGCGATTTTTGCATTTGACGACAACGAACGGGTTGGTTGGTTGGTTAGTTGGTTGGTTGACAATAGCCATTGCCAATGGCACCACAGTACAACACATACCCCCCCTCGCACCCCTCTCGTGGACACCCTTTGACTCTGCATTGCATAATTTAGCTGAAATGACGCCTGCCTACCGCCTGTCCACAGTTTTTGTACTGTGAGCCCTGACAATAATGCTAATAATGTTGATTATGCTCATTCCAAATACCCGAAAATGCGCAAAATACTCGCATTCAGTTCATGAATGGTGTTCATAAAATTCTAATGAACTAGTTCCTTACAACTTAAGAAACCAATTCAAGTTAAAGTTAAGCAAAAAATACCAGTTAAATCGAATAATGCATTTGAAGTGTTAAAGATATGCAAATAATTTTGAGAATTATTATTAAATAATGTTTAAATTTGATTCCGATTTAATTGTAAACTAATTTCTTAGTTATCAATTTTAAGACATAAACAAAATCGTAATTTTAGTATTTATAAATTTTCTTTTAAATTTGAACGATATGCAAATAATTTTGAGAATTATTATAAAAACATTTTTAAATTTGATTTCGTTCAATTTGATTGTAAACTAATTTCTTAGTTATCAATCGTAATTTTAATATTTGTAAGTTTTCTTGAAATTTTAAGAGGTAAAGATATGAAAATAATTTTCATAATTATTATTAAGTCATTTTTAAATTTGATTCCGATTTGATTGTAAACAAATTTCTTAATTATTAATTTTAAGACATAAACAAAATCGTAATTTTAGTATTTGTAAGTCTCCTTTGAATTTAAACGATATGAAAATAATTTTGAGAATTATTAACAAAACATATTTAAATTCGATTTTGTGCAATTTGATTGTAAACAAATTTCTTAGTTATCAATTTTAAGACATAAATAAATTTTAGTATTTATAAATTATTAAAAATTAAAAACTTTAAATTTGAAGACCTAACGATGCAAATAATTTTCAGAATTATTATTAAATCATTTTTAAATTAATTTTTGTTCAATTTATTTGTAAACAAATTTGTTACTTATCAATTTTAGTTATCAATCTTAATTTTAATATTTGTAAGTTTTCTTGAAATTTTAAGAGGTAAAGATATAAAAATAATTTTCATAATTATTATTAAATCATTTTTAAATTTGATTCCGATTTGATAGTAAGTAAATTTCTTAGTTATCAATTTTAAGACATAAATAAAATCGTAATTTTAGTATTTATAAATTTCCTTTAAATTTGAAGAGCTAACGATATGCAAATAATTTTGAGATTTATTATTAAAACATTTTTAAATTGAATTTTTTTAAATTTGATTGTAAACAAATTTCTTAGTTATCAATCTTAATTTTAATATTTGTAAGTCTTCTTTAAATTTGAAGAGTTAAAGATGTGCAAATAATTTTGAGAATTATTATTAAATTTTTTTAAAATTCGAAAAAATCTCTTAGTTATCAATTTTAAGATTTTAATCGTCATTTTAGTATTTGTCATTCTTTTCTAAATTCTACCTTTTTTTTTTTGTGATTTTCCCGTGAAGTAAACGCAGTTAATTTTCCAGGCACTCCACCAAACACCAATCCACGGGTAAACACAGCAATGTTTGGCCATAAAAATGCCAAAAACTCATTGACTTATGGGCCATGGCTTGTCTCTAATTGCAACGCTTTGCCCCTTCTTGCAACAGCCTCGAGCAGCTGGCGAACTTTTGGGGGCAATTGGCGCAGTTAATGTCCTTGGCTGGGCATATTAAAATTGGATTTCCAAAATGTATATATACATATACTTATTATTATTATTATTATTACGAGTATTACTAGATCTATCTATATGCTTATAAATTAGCATTTTGGGCGTTCGTCGTCCGTTCGCCTTGGAATGCGTTATTAATGGCAAATTAAAAGCAATAAAAAACAGATGTGCTTAACGTAGCACATTTTACGCGGAACTCAATCCCCCCCCCCCACCGTACCACCCAGGATGCAAGTTAAGGTACTACTAGTGGGTTGGTTTTGGAGATGGCGAGGGGGTGGTAGTAGCTGGGTTATAGCTCATCAGCTGTGGGCCGAGCACCTTTAGTCAAGAAGTTGGCGTCGTTGTCGTTATGAAAATTACTTTGCTCTGTGCCGTTTTTGCCTTGGCAATGGTTGGAGTGGTTGGAGCAGGGGATGCTTATAGAAGCACACACACACACACACCAACACACAACACAACACACGCACACACACACATATTTATGCAAAAAACTTTTGCATTCGAAATTTGTTGGTCTGTTGCGTTGCTGCTGCTGCTGCTGCTGGCTGCTGGCTTATGCAGTTTATCATTTCGCTCCATCCAGGTGGGTAATTTTAATTTTAAGCTTGAATAAAGACAATATTTACTTCCACTTAAGCGACAACGTCACACGCTTTAATGGCATTTTGATTTGAGCCATCGTTGTTACTTTTACCTTTGGCAGTTAGCTGTTGTTGCCCAGCCCCGACCAGCTCAGGCCCATCCAACTGCTGCCAGCTGCTGACAGTTGCCTCTTGTCCCAACATTTACCAAAATAATAACGAAATCAGTTTCCTTTTTTTCTTTTTTTTTATTGTGGTATTTTGCCCAGCCTCTAGCTGCCAGCTAGTGCAAAAGCTGTTGGCTAACAAGTTGCCAGCCGCATTATGGTAATACATATCTGCTGTGCAATGAGTTGGCTCTAATATCAATATAATATCTCACGTCTTACATGCTTCTTGAGAAATTAGTTATTTTCAAATATTTTGACTTTTATTCTTCCTTTTTTTTTATTTTTAATCTATTTAATGATAATGAATAAAGAGTTGAGAAGAAAAGAAAGGAGATGCACTCTTTCAGAGGAAGCTGATAAGACTTGTAAAACATTAACAAGTAGTACAAATTCACCCGCTCCGCCCGCTCCATCCGCTGCTGCCAAGATCAACAAAAAGTCATAAAAATATAGATATATCTGTGTGTGTGTGTGTGTGTGTGTGTGTGTTCCACATAGGCACTTCAGTCGACGCATCTCTATAAATTTTGTTGTGTAACAAAAGATGTGCAAAATTTGCGCTTGTTAACAATGCAAACGCTCGAGTCACACACACACACACATACACCCCTAATAAACACACACACACACACATGCATACCCCAACCCTTTGGCATTATAAAAATAAAAAGTTCAAGGCAAGTAAAGTCAAGAAAAAACAAAAGCAATTGACGCAACGCCACCGTCAGAGTAATTCAAGGCTCAAAAAGTTGTTGGCTCGTATCTCTTAGCCGTCTCTCGTCTAGGCCTTGTACAGGCCCTGCTGAACGGGTGCCGTGTTTTGGGGGTACGTTAATGGGGCCCATACCCACACCCACTCCCCTGGCATTGTGTCAAAAGAAGTTGGGCAGAAGTAAGCGACGCACTAATCTCGTTTATGTAGCGTAAAATGCATGTAATTGTGTAAACACGCGAAACCTACTGGGCGAAGGTGAGAGGGGCAAAGTGGGGGAGGTGGAGGGGGGGGGGGGGTGTATGCGTGGCATTCACTGATGCACAGATAGAGCATTTATATAATTGTGTGACATGCCCGTACATGTGAAGTGGAGGATAAGCGCCAGGCCAAGCAAAATGCCAAATGTAACTCGGCTGTCTGCAAAATTTTTGTTGTTGTTTGAAGAACTCTGAATGCGCTACACTTGAAAAAAAAGTCAGCACGTACATATATATATATATATATATATAAGAATTGTTATCAGTTTTTTTTGCTTAAAAGTTATAAGTTATTTTATTAAGTGTTAAATATAAAATTTATTTGAAATGTTTATATTTGATTTAGCTTTTTCTTGCGTATCTGTCTGAACTCCATAAGTAACTTCAAATAATCCTCAACTTCTTTAGGAATATAAGTTATATATATATATATACATATTATATATATTCTCCAGTCTGTTCAGCAGTTCAGTTCATGGTTCTATATAAACTATATATGCAAATATGCAAATATGTTAATTATCATATGAGGAACCTATTAGCTTAAGTTCCCCTCTTTAAAGATTTATTATATATATAAATCGTTATTTATTTATATATATAAAAGTAATATCCGTTTTAGATCTTAAAGAACTAACAATATTGGTAAAAGTTCAATTTTTGTAAACATTTATCAATCTTTTTTTATAATTTTATTTGTTTTCAAATGTTTTTGCGTTGAAATGTTATGTTTTAAATGAGTTCAGTTCAGTTGGCTGGCCGATGTTAGCTATAAGAAAAGTGTGATTTAGTGGAAGGGGGGGGGGGGGGATTGGAGATAAGTTTCTTTTGAAAGGGATATGAGTAGGAACGTCAATGAGCAGCAAAAATAATGAAGCTCATCAAAATGTGCGCCGAATTGTAAAATGGCCGCTTGTCTTTCTTTCACTTTTTTATGCTGGGGAGGAGGATGGTAGAATGGGAGGGTGTGCCAGGGGTTGAAGTAGTAGAGCAGTGAAGTAAGTTGCAAGTTATGTGTGTGCTGTGCCTTATCTGAAGCAATTAAAAAATGTTTTTTTTTTTGTTTTTGACTTCCGCAGCGAGCGATGTTGTCGTCTTCGTCGGCGCCTTAGACAAAGCCATCCAACCAAAACAGCAATGAATCCCAGAGCCAGAGAGCATTCTATCCACATATGAAAGGGATTAGCATTGGGTGTAGCATGTAGACAACAATGCCAACTTGCGAGTCCTCCGTCTCAGCCAGGGGCCCGGCAAAACTTTTGCCTTTTGTGTTGATGTGTTTATTTATGCTGACTTTCTTGCGATTTCACTGATTTGCAGCGCACATTTTTTGCCAAGTATAAAGCAAAAGTCACTTTTTATTTTATTGAAATATTTTTTATAATATGCGTTTTGCCTTATAGACGATTATAACTGAGCAATAATTGTATATGTTTTATATATATGTCAACTATTCACAAAATGTTTGACGTACGAATTGAAAGTAGTTTGGTTTGTTTATTATTGCAGATATTAGGAGACTAATGTAAGAAATAAAAACTGCAAATATTATTAGATTTTCTAAAAATTATCTAGAAACAAATTAAATATATTTGCAGATATATTTAAAACTGAAAAACTTATCTGTTCTTGATTTTATATATCACATAACGATTTTTCCCGGCAAGGGTTGGTCATTTGTATTAAAAATTTGGTACAGTTGAAAAAGTTATTGTGGAAATTTTATGGGGTAGGAGCATTATAATACTGTTTAGAGCAACGCATCCTATTCGATGTCAGCAGCTTATTTCCATACCCATTGTGGGACCTTCGACTCAACTTGACTCGTTTGTGTTTGTGCGAAGGCTTTTTGTCTCTATTAAATTAATCGACGCTCATTTTTCCAACTTAACAAAACGCTGTGAAAAAATACACAAAAAAAACCAACAATTTATTGAAATGAAGCCGAAGATTGCATACCCTTAAAAGAATGATAAATTATTGGTAGTAATAAAACTGGTAACAAGAAAGTTCAGTTTGGCTCGCTTATCATTAAAAAAAATGGATTTAATTTTTATTTATTTATTGTTTATTTAATAAGCAGCAGCTCAAAGTGATCGAAGGCAGCATTTGGACAGAATTGCAATACTCTCAGCAAGGGTATAAAAATACAAGCGATAAAACATTTGCTGGCTGCCACTGATGCTGCCACTGCCACTGCTGCTGCTGTTGCATGTATTTGGTAGTGTTGTTGCCTCACCCCATTTTACATTTGTTCATTGTTGTTTTATTTTTTCTACATTTGGTTATTTATTTTTTTTTTTTGCTCATTTTTATTTTGCTTTTAAGTAGCACTATTTTTTAAGGATTCTGTTTTGGGTGATGTTTGCCCCTCCTCCTCCTGCTCCTTCTCATCCCCCCGGCCCGTACTCTGGCGTCACATCTAAAACAATTTTATTTTCTGTGCGTTTTTCATGCTTATCAAATACGAAACAATCGCACACGAGGGTTGTCGCTGGCTGGGGTTTTTTGGACTTTGGGCTCGGATGCGGATACGGATACGGATACGGGTATGGGCACTGTGTTGAGTCGGGTGGTTGGGGTTGGGGTGCGGGTGCGGGTGTTGCGGTTGCTGAGGACTGCTTGCGGCATTTATGTTTCATTTTGCATTTTTGATACGTTTTATTTTTTAATTTTTTGTCGGTTTTCTTTCAGGCGTCACATTTAAAGTGACATTTCAATCAATCAGCCCGCGTCGCCGGGCATCCACAAGAAGAGCAATATCCCAGTTTGGGTGCCCTTAAATGCACGATTTATTGCCGACCATAGATTGCCCGATTAGCCAGTGGAATTACGAACAAAAAAAGTAGAAAATAAATACATAAAAATGCCCAAGTATGTTTTGCTATTAGTCGAGGAGAATGCCCGACTCTGGTACACTGCCTGAAATAAATTTGAAGTTATTTTTTATTTCAAATACAATCCGATCGTCAAAAGTAATTGAAGTGCCATTAAAATGTGTGTGTGTGTGTGTGTACCAAACTGTCTACTCTCCAAAACTGGTGCAGCCATCCATAAAGTACAATATTCTTTGCATGCGAATGTATTAGCATTTATGATTGTTGGCCAGGGCTTTGCTAATAGCTCCCCACTGGACTCCTTGCCTCGGAGAGCAGCTTCAGATAAATATAGATATTACTACCGAGTGACCTCTGACTTTTGGACTGGTGGTTCGCTCGGTTGGTCAACTTTTTTGTATCAAACAAACCACAATAATATAAAATAACAGACATTTATCTAAACGCTTAGCCATTTATTTGCGCCGAGAGTTAGATTGAGGAGACGCCACACAGCAGCAGACCAAACAAAACCCTAACAAAAAAATACAAAAAAAATAAAATAAAAAAAATATGTTAAGAGAAAATAAAAGTATCGACCCATTAGTGAGAGTGTATGTGTGTGTGTGTAAAATATAAATAAAATGAAAAAACCACAGTGCGACTGGCAGATACTCTTCGTTATACTAAAAGTCAAAGTTTGTCTGAAATTTATGCTTTTATCACTAGCATTCCACTTAAATTTATTACAGAAAAATAATTAGTTAATTTTTAAATATTTTTTAACTTTTGGTTGATTTGCAAAATTGTAGGATATTTGTTTTGCTGAGCAATTAGAAAGTTTCTCCAAGACAAACGGTTAGTTTCGACGAGTCCCAGTGCAAAAATATGTTTATAAATATTCCATTTACGGACATTAGCGAAATTTGAACTGACCCGATTTCTGCAAACTCATAAATGGCATAGGGTATTAAAAAAAAGAAACGAAATGAAACATATAAAACTAATGAAATCCTTATTAATATGGCTTGGACCTTTGCTGTTTGTTTGGTGTCCTTGTGGGGTCGTCGTCGTCGTCGTCGTCGTCGACCCAACCAAATTGAATATGCAATGAATTGTAAAACGCAAAAGTTTTGCATAAAACAAAACAACAGCAAATAAAAAAACATTCTCCACCAAAAAATAAGCTACTCAACAAATGGTCAGCTTGAAAGAATACCAAAAAAAAAAAAAAACAAAAACCAAAAAAAATCTACGCACATTTTTCAACGCATATTATGTAATTTTTCACATTTTCCAACAGCTTACAGCGACCCATCGACCCATTACCCTCCCCCCTCCTCCCCCGCCCAGCTGATGAGCTGAGTTGAGCTGACTTCTTCTACTACTTATATATACATAAATATATATCTTCATTCTGCTTTCACGTCTTTCATTTTTTTTTTATAACATTTTTTATTTTATTTTTTTTGGGTTTTTTTTTTTTTTATTTGCAGCGATTCTGTGTCCACTGGGCGCTATGGCTACTTTGGCTGCTGCTGCTCGAAGCACCATGAAATTTGTCCAATCAGCTGCCTGCACTCCTGCGATTGGCTGCTTGCCTCACATTCTGGCACCGAAATCGAATCCCTGCACATAGGGTAGTCCAACGGACCCAGCTCAGTGCCTCCCCGTGTCTGTGCGTGCTCTCTTCGTATGTGTGCATGGGTGTGTGTTTCTCTGTGTGTGTGTGTGTGTTTGTGTGTGTTTGCCTGTGTGTCCGTAGCAAAGTATTGATATCTGATGCGTATTCAATAGATTTCGACGCGCGCATTCACATGGGGGGGTGGAAACTTTGACTCGGAGCAACCCTTTTGCAACGCATCCCCTTTGCGCTCACATATGCAACTGCTCCAAGTACGTTGAGTGTGTTCCTCGAATGCAAAAAGAAAGCAACTGAAACTGTGTGGTCAGTACCAGCTGCAGGTTAAATTATATGTTTTATTTTATTGTTATTTTATTATTTATATTATTTTAAATATTGTTAGCAAATATCAGTGCAGAAAGTATAATATTAATTAAATTTAATAATCATATCAATTATTTAATACAAAATTTAAATCTGTTGTAGTTATTCCAAATTACTCGAAAACGTTTGTGCGAAGAAAAAAATTATCTTAGTGAAATTAGTTTCAGTTAATACAAAACTAGTTTATTTAAGGAGAAACTTAAATATACAGGTAAATTTTAAGCAAACCAATTAAGGTTTTATTTTTTACATTTTAAAATGCAATAAGCAGTGAAAAAAGATTTAATTCATATGCACAAAATATATGAATATATTTTTTTAGATTTCTCCAAAAATATTTTATAGTTATTTCTTAGAATGGAAGCCGAATTTT
Source organism: Drosophila dives (assembly GCA_035042365.1). Classification (NCBI taxonomy): domain Eukaryota; kingdom Metazoa; phylum Arthropoda; class Insecta; order Diptera; family Drosophilidae; genus Drosophila; species Drosophila dives. The sequence goes on along the minus strand of JAWNLJ010000443.1, from coordinate 15,071,495 downwards.
AATGATAAAAGGGATGATTTGCGTTAGAAAAAAATAAATAATTACAGTATAATATATAAAAAATATATATTCCTTAAAATAATAAAAAAAAACATGAATTTAACCATTTTTCATAATCCCGAACATATTTTAATATTCTATATAAATATATACTAAACAAATAAATATTAGAATAAAACGCATTACTTTGGGAAATAAGTTAAAAAATCAAATGAAAAAAGGCTTAAATGTGATTAATATTTTGGTTCGTGTCGTGTAACAAAAAATTTTTGAAGCGATGTTGCTAAAACTCAAAAATGTGATAATATTTTGCCATTAAGACTGTTTGGCATTTGATAAGATCATAAATATTTAAAAGGCTGTTGGTAAACTGCTGAACGGGTCTGCTGCAAATGGAGGGGAGAAGAGGAAAGGGAGTCAGTTGAGTGCCAGTTGAATGCCAATAAAAATACTTATACTTCATTAATAAACAATTATGTGTTGCGTTATTGCGCGCTAAGCGCAAAGAATTAATGGCCGTTGTCGGCTTCAATAATTTTAATGTGCTCCCGGTCCGATCCCTAACGCTGCCCCCACACACCCCCGGTTTCTATATAGTGTGCCCCGCCCACTTGTTTGCACCATGCCATTAATGCCCATTAAAATGCCAAAGTGTGCACCATACAAAGAAGCGCCACAATGTAACGGCCATAAATTATGGCAAGCCAGGCAAAAAGTAAGAAAAATGCTTAAAAAACACAACAACAACAAAAAAAGCGTTAACTTATTTTGAAGGCGTGTGTGTGTGAGTGTGTGTGTGTGTGTGTATATGTGCCTAAATATTTGCAAGTCGCCTTTCTAAAAAGCGCGACAACAAAAACTATAAACGAGCCTTTTTCGGTTGATAATTCGTTACACTAGTTAACAAAATTCGGCAACGATCAAACTCGATGAAAATAAAATAAAGCAACAAAAATGCACTTCAAATTTTAACTTAAGAAATTTCTTTATTTAATTTATTTATTTAAGTTTATTTGTTGACAAGTGTTTTCAGAACGAGCAATAAAAATGCTGCTCTCTTATATGCATGTGTGTGTGTGTGTGTGTGTGTGTGTGTGTGTGTGTGTGTGTGCCAAAGGGGTTTAATGTGTGTTTGTCACATACAATTTATGTGCCTCAAAAAAGGTCCTCAGAACCAAAAATCAACCGACAGCTGAGCAACGAGTATCAATGCAATGAAGTCAAAGCCATTTCTCCTTAACTGGATATCCATAAAGCCAGAATTTCAGGGCTTCACGCTTACTATTTTGCCATTAAGCAACGTTTCAGTTAGAGATGGAAGCGTTTTATATATCGATATTAACAATTTACTTAATGATAACTTTTGAAGCACTAAATAAATTAATTGACATCAGATATTAAATATTTTTTTGGTAAATAAATTTGATCTTTTTGTTTCCAACATCCATTTAGATATTTTTTCTTCAAGAAAATAAATATTACTTTAATTTTAATAGCTAACTCAAATATTTGCAGATCTTACTAGTACAAATATTTTGAAAAATGTACAAATTTTAATTACTTAATTTAATTTTTGTAATATAATATTTTTTTGGTAAATATAGTTCATCTTTTTTTTTCCCAACATCCATTTAGATTTTTTTTTTCAAGAAAATAAATATTACTGATATTTTAATAGCTAACTCAAATATTTGCAAATCTTACTAATTTCGCTTCAAAAATGTACAAATATTAATTACTTAATTTGATGTAATTTAATGAAATGCTTTGTAGACTTGTTTGGCCTGTTTCAAATGAAAAATGTGGAGTTCCGGTAGAATTGTGGTCTTAAGTTACCATCTCTATTAATTATATATTTTTGGTAAATATAGTTCATCTTTTTTTTTCCCAACATCCATTTAGGTTTTTCTTCAAGAAAATAAATATTACTGATATTTTAATAGCTAACTCAAATATTTGCAGATCTTACTAATTCCGCTTCAAAAATGTACAAATATTAATTACTTAAATTAATGAAATGCTTTGTAGGCTTTGTTTCGCCTGTTTCAAATGGAAAATGTGGAGTTCCGGTAGAATTGTGGTCTTAAGTTACCATCTCTATTAATAACATTTATGGCTGCTGCGACTCAAAATAATTTTATAGCATATTTTTCGGCTGTTTTTATATTTATTACATTGGGGAGTTTTCATTGTTACGCATCGGTCGTTGTCGGTCTTAGAAACTAGGCGACAAAATTGTGTCTTTCAAGAAGCCACAATCCACTGCTGCGCACATACATGCATACTTACATACATACATACATAAATACATACATATATCGCGTTGTTGTTTGGTTTTGTGTTTGTTTTAGCTTAAATTAACAAATGTGCTTTTGTGTGATAATTATAATTTTACATTACCTTTTGTTAATTGTTCAACGACACACGATGCCGAATTTGTATGTGTGTGTGTGTTGGGTGTGCGTGTATGTGTGTGTGTGTGTGTCTGTGCATATGCCTTGGGTACAGGCTGGGCTCAGGGCTAAGGTGTTAAAAAGACGTAAATAAGATGATGATGTTTCGCCAGCGTTGTTTGTGTGACGGTTGTCATTATTAGTTTACCCACCTCAACATGCTGCCTCTGCACCCCTTTTTAACCCCTCCAACTACACTGCAGCCTTGCCACATACATTCAGTCAACCCCAAAGGAGGGGCTGTATATGTGACATATTGGCAATTTGATCATGTTACGTGTGTGGCTCTCAGCGAATGTATATGTGTGTGCGTGTGTATGCGTGTGTGTGTGTGTGTTATGCATTAATGGCACAGAATTTTTAATGACATGCGACGTGTTAAGTCATCTCCAGAGTGTAGCAAAAAGCCAAGCCTAATAATAATAATAACAACAACAACAACAACAACAACTGCAACTCGCACATTTTCAAGGTAATAATCGTAAGCAACAAAATTGGTAATTTTTGAAATATGTTTTCCACAGCTTCCCTCATCCCGATCTCAGTCTCCCCATCTATACAATGTATATAAAATTGTAATAAGTAAAATTATGCTCTTCCCAAAAACACGAACAAGTAACGAGTATTTCATTAGGACGCGCTAAAAGCTGTTGTTCACTCTTTGCCACTTGCCACTTGCCACTTGCCGCGTGGTTGCCTAATCATAATCATAAAATAGTGTGGCTCCCTGCATATAAATGTATTTGGGCCCGGGTCATGTTGACGCTGCGTTAATAGGCTTTTTGGTTAATTAGAAATTTTATTTGAGTGTCGCCGTTGAATACTATTAGCCATAGTGGCCATCAAATTGGTAACAACCCTTTTACATTAAGACTTTCTGCTATTTGTTTTATTTTTTTTTAAATCAGAATATTTATATTTGCAAGTGAATTCAATAAGTCTTGCATTAACTGCAAAATATATTTGCAAAAAATTAATAGTTTATTTAAATATTTCTTTAATTTATCACAAATATATAGACTATAATATAGCACTAAGAGCTTAGAAATATAAAAATATAGCTAAAAAATTAACAATTGATTTCTGTGATTATTGATATATTGATTGATATAAGAGATTAGAAATAGCAATTAAATACAATATACAAATTAACAATTGATTTTTGTGATGACCAAATTTTTATTTTTTTATTAATTTAATTTTAATGCGTAATTACTTTATATACTTTTTGATTACAATTTACGAGTTCTTAATTATAGTAGAAAGACTCTTAGAATGATAACATTTTTCTTATTTTAATTTTATTTTATTTTTTTGTAAATAAAATTCTTATTAATATAAATATTAATTAAATTGAACGGTGTTTAAATTGTAGATTACTTAAAAGTGGAGATGAATTGTCCATATGAAAGTGTTCTACTGAAAAAGTATTGTTATTTTGTCAATATTAAAAAATGTTTATTTCGTTGTGATTTAGATTAATATTGTGATCAATATGGCTAATGATGTCGCTTTGCCAAAATTAAAAATGTTCAGTTCAGTATAAATTTGGCTTTTATTCAAAATATATATTAAATCATTGGTTTCAAATGCTAATTTGAACAAATGCTAAATTGAAAAAGTATTGTTATTTTGTCAATACATATTTATTTCATTATGATTTAGATTAATATTGTGATCAATATGCCTAATGATATCTCTTTACTTTTGATTAAAAATGTTCAGTTTAGTTAAATTGAAATTAACTTTGGCTTTAATTTAGAATACATATTAAATCATTGGTTTCAAATGCTAATTTGGTCTGCTTGATTGCTGTGTCTCAATTCAACTTGGTTTTATTTGTGTAGATTGAAGTCAACCAATGCATTCTTATAGTGAGGACCATTTTGATTCGATGCCCATGGAAGAGATTGGGGTGGGGGGGGTAAAAGCGTTGCAAAATGTTTGAATTATTTGCAAGTTTTGTACAAATTAACTTTATGACCGCTGGCTAAATACAGTCAAACATGGCCCAGGTACAATGTGTATACAATACACAAAGCATAACAAGGCAAACACAAAATGCATAGCAAAAAGCAGAAGGTGAAGAATGAACAAAAAAAAAAAAACACACACAATATAAATATATATATATATATATATATATATATAAATCTGCGCCGACTGTCACTGAATGCGAAGTGAAATGCAGGTACGCACATACATATGTATATGAATGTATATATATGTGTGTGTATGTATGTTGTAAAAATTGTAAACATTCTTTTCGCTTCATTGTTAGGATCTGATGATGCTGCTGTCGCTGGACATTGCAATGGGCCGACAATGACGAGCACAATGACGCCTTAACGGTGCAGCAGCAGCAGCAGCAGCAGCCGAGATTCAAACAGTCACAGTTACAGTTACAGTTAGTCAGTCAGTCAGTTAGTCAGTTAGTCCAACCAATCAGCCACCCAATCAGACTAACAAGCTACTGGGCTGGCTCCGGTTCAGGTAATGCTTGCATTTTAGAGCAGATGTCCTCTCGTTACAGCTTTCCACATTCTTCTTCTTCTTCTTCTTCTTTTTTTTTATTTTTTATTTTACTTGCTTGCTGACTGACTTTGTTTATATGGAAAGCGGAGAGCAAAGGCAAAAGTGCTCGTACTTGAAAGCCAACGAGTCCAACAAGCCAACAAGCCAACAAGCCAACAAGCGACCAAGCGAACAAGTAAGCAAACGGACCAAATAGAGGCTGGATATGCGCGAAGCTCGTCGAATCCCGTTGCCAAACTGCAGTAAAAACTCAATGATTTAACAATGAATGCAGCGACGGCAGTGCCGGCTTTTGGCCAGGTTTGCGACACGGCCACATCGTCGTCTATGGTCTGGCCAGGCAACACAAATATGTTGATGTATCCAATGTATGTATGTATGTATGTATGTGCCAGTGTGTATGTTTGTATGCAAAAAAAAAGTGAAACAGAATGAAAGCAAAACATTGACAGACAACGGACTCTGTCGCTGGCTCTGGCAATGGGCGATGGGCAAAGGGCGATGGGCGACCCAGTGCTCCGCAGAAATATGAATGCTTCACTGGTTCAAAATGAATTAATAATCAGTAATTCTTAAACAAAAAAGATGAATATAAAAAAATGGCAACAGAAAATACTAAAAAAAATACGGTAGAAATCAAAACAAAGGAATAAAACAAAAAAAATGTAATTCATCTTTGGCAAGACGACTATAAAATGCCTTTCCAGAAAAACCAGTTCTAATCTAATATATATAAATATATAAATAAATATAGATATAAGAATTTATCTTAAGATAAAGAACCAAACGATTAAGATTTTTAATATTTTTAGTTATAAATTTATTACTAATTAAATTATGCTGAAAGTTGCCAGATTGGGTTTTTACTGCTTAAAATCATTAAACATATATAAAAAAAATTAAATTTTTTTTTAAATATTTTCTCATCTTATGGCTCATTAAAAATTAAGTATATAGATGATTTGCACAGCTGATATACCTTTCGCAAGTGTAACACAAGGCGTGCAATGTAGGGTAGAAAGGTAAAAAAAAAAAAAAAAAAATTGGATCGCCTTTGGGGTCGGCGCTGCAGTGACAAGTGCAGCTGCCTCGAATCGGTGGTTGGGTGGCTGAATGCCAGTCCGTCTGTCCGCCTGTCCGTCCGTCTGTCTGTTTGTCTCCTTGTCGGAATGTTGTCTCGGTGGTTGACTCCGACTGTGACTGATTGGCGTAGCTGAGCACCTGACTGATTCTTGGGCTGACTGAAGAGCCCATGGATTTTAATTACAAGAAATTGTTTGCTTTTATTTACTTTTTTTATTTTTTTATTCATTTTTTTTTTTTTTTGCTTCCTTCATATATAATACGCAACGAAAACAAAAGCCTTACTTATAATAGATAGATGTATGTATGTATGTATGTATTGCCAGCCACGCCGGATCCCAATAACTCTTTTGCCGTCGGGCATATTTTCAATAATCAGTAAAAAATTTGCTGCTTTAAAAATCAGTCTTTGATCACATATTTCCCAGCCAAGTGAATTAAAATAAAAAACGTATTTAAATAATATATTAACTCTTTGATAATTTTAGAAATGAAAAATAATCCAAGAAGTTGGCTAGCACAAAATGGCTAAGTGTGTTAGCAGAGTCTGATCTAGCAAGTTTCCCAGTTAACCATTTCTAAATTCCTTAACTTCTTTGACTCCGCCAGATGAGTAGTTACTAGTTTGGCCAACTGAGAAAAGAATTTGTCAGCAGCTTGTTGCGCTCACGCATAGTATGGGAAATGGGAAGGGGAGAGGTGGGAGAACGAGGGTGGGGATGAGGTGTTGAATAAACCATAAAACAAATTGCGTTTTATTAGCAAGCGGTAAAAAAATAGAAAGAAATAAAGAAAAAATTTGAAACGGCTGGCAACGTTAACAACAAGGAAAAAAAAGGTCAAATAAAGCAACTATTGTCACATGATTTAGCCCACTGGATTCAGTCGGAACGAACGCTAACTTGTGGAGCTGAGTCCTCTGGACAGGACAGTAGAGGCGGGTCGGCGGGTCGGCGGGTCGGCGGTGCCGCACTTGGTCGCATCGGTCACAATGAAAAGGGTTCGACAGGGTTGCGACATGGGGGATGCGACACAATGGCCATGCCGCACAATGCCGCATAAAAAGGTGTCTCGTAATATAAAAATGGCAAAATTTATTGGACAGTTGCACGCCACCCATTTAATTTATATTTATAGAAAATAAACACTGGAATGATTTGCCCCCAGGAGTACAACGAAATTAAATGGAATGATAACAATAATACGAAGGCGCTGGCTTTTAGCCAATCTTTTATACACTTACAATGGCTAACATAGATGGGTTATTGTGGCTTGTAACTTGCCATTAAAGATTGGGTTTTTTTTAATGTATATATACTATATCAAGATATTGATATTTGATCAAGAAAATATATAATTTATCGGATTATAAAAATGGTAGCTCATCTGGCAAATCTGCATGATCCCTGCTCGGTGAGGGGATTTGAGCAAAGTTTCAACTATGACATACCCAAAGATTGGGCAATTGCGGGAGGCGTTGGTTTTCTTATTGGGTGGTGCGATAATAAATTAGCTGGCCGGCAGCGCCACTGAAACCACAAGTCTACGTTCCATAATAAAAGCGCAACAAATTAAATGTCAAGTTTCAGTTGGTGAAATGCAGGATTGCTGGGGCGTTTTTCTGGGGGGGGGGGCGGAGTTGGGGCACACTTGAGCACACAAAAAGCATACTCACTTGGCCACAAGCAGACCCCACTTGGTCATATTAAAAAACAATTTTCTACACACACGGACAAAATACTCGTAAAACTTGCGACACGCGCCGCAAAAAGGGCGGCAAAAAAGGGAAAAGGAAAGCAAACAGAAAAAAAAAATATAAAAAAAAATGTTGGGTAAAACGCAAGAAAATTGGCTACAAAAGATGCTAATGATTTATATAATCGATTTGACCATGAACATATGTAACGCTGTTCAACGTGTGAAAAATGACAATCCAGCTCCGACGGATTTCAGTTTGTGGAGAAGTATTTTTTTTTTCAGCAGCAGAAACTGTTGATATTTTTAATAGTTTCGGTTACGCAACGTTGACAAGGGTTTGACCAATGGGCCATTAGGTCAATATTGGGACATGGGACAATGTACATGACCCGGACACGCATACCATTCCGGCGTGGTCAAGCGTAAGTCGTTTGGCCTTGCCTTGTGTAAATTATATTAAACGTTTGTCAATTTGTGTGTGATTTGTCTTGCCGCTTGTTGTTGGCCCATTTGCCCGGCAGAAGGTGCAAAAGGGTTGACTGGCATGCCATGGTCACGCACTATTAACTGTCGTCGACCCCCAACCACAATTTTGGGGGCGCCTCCTGCGTTTACCTAATCGTTAGCTTATTCAGGTTTATCAATTGCTGTAATAATAATAACAAAATAAATTTTATTTATTTATTTATTTATTTATTTTGTGAAAGTCAGTAAAAATATCGATAATTTTATTTCATATATAGTGATCTAAATCGTTTAGGTTTATACGATTTTTGCCTAGAACTATAAAATTTATATTATAAGTGTAATTTTGTTAATGACATATTTTGCAAACTTAAACTTAAAATGTATTAATAATATTTTAATTTTCAGCTTAACGGATTAATTTTATAGTCATTTGTTTAAGGCCCATTTGGACATTCACAAAAACCTGAGTGCGATGGACGACACTCAGTGGACACCATTTGCTGCAGGAGAAGTCCACCGTGTTGCTGCTCTTCAGCCAATGAAAAGTGAACCAAAAAAAAAAATAGAAAATGGAAAAAAAGAAATAATTGGTAAAGTCGCTGAAAAAAATGACTTGCAGTTGGGTGTGGTAAAAGGCGGCAAATAAATCGACTTCAATATATCAAAGACTTAAATTTCAATTTTTTTCAAATTTCCTGCCATTTAAATGCACTCCTTCGGCCAAGTGCCCAGCGACAGGATCCTATTCCCCACCCTACTAACCCTACCCCGACCCCTGTCCATTTCTATTCCCAATCTCCCGTCAGCGACTCAGGCACGGCTCATTGTTATGGTTGTGTTGGTAAATGATGCGCGTCGCCATGGTGTGGGCATGGGCGCGGGCGTGGCATTGCTGCAGAAATTGTGCCAGGAATTGAACATTTTTTTTTTCTTCTTTGTTTTTTTTTTTTAGTACAGAGCAACGACGACGAAGACGTCGCAATTCTTTAGCATTTTATTTCAATTTTTTCCTTTTTTCTATCTTATTTTGCATTTTTCAGAGCTGAGCAGCGAGTGAGTGATAGAGAGAGAGAGAGAGAGAGAGAGAGTGTGTGCAAAATACCGAGAGAGAGCAAGCAGTGTGGAGCGAATGCCAGTACACAGCACATTTACTGCCTCATCTATTTAATACCATAAATAATTGCATCTAATTAAATATGCTCAAATGAAAATGTCCGCTTTTTTTTTAAATTTTCTTTTTCTTTTGTTTTGTTTTTGTTTTTTTTTTTTGCGTTTGCCGCTGCCGCTACGTGCGCTGCCAACGCTGGCTGCAGTTGACGCGTGATGGAGCGAATGTCATTCGAAATGAAATTCAAGTTCCAATTTGGACTAACGAACGAACGAGGGCCGCGAAGGCGGGTGTGCAAAGAAGAAATTAAGTAGCAGAGCGCGCGCGAAAGAAAAAAAAAACAGAATTTAATAGTTTTCAATTAGGAATCGTTTGCAGCCTTTTCTTTTGCGCTTTTCTCCTTCCTCTTGCACACCTCTTGCCCTTTTCTTTCGCACACACTTGACGACGCCGCAGCAGCAGCAGCAGCTAACGCCAACACCCCCCCTTGCCAACACCTACCGCGCCGTTCTGATGACGCGTCGTGACGTCCGCTGTGCTGTCATTTTACTTCCCACCGAAGTAAGTGTCAGGCAAATGAAGTCACGAAGTCGACGGCTCTCAGATCCAGTTATTTGGTTCGTCGTTTCTTCTGTATTGTTGTTGTTGTTGCTGATTCTTTTGCTGCCTGCGTTGCCTGCGTATTTTTAATTCCACGTAAATTTTATTTTATTTTAATTTCTCTGCAATTCTTTTAACATACAAACACACACACACACACGCACACACACACGCACATACATTTTCACTTCGGGCACTTTTTTTTTATGAACCCCAGCAGGAACATTGAGCACTGCCAATGGCGGCCTTTATTGAAATGACACGCTCTGCACTCTGCTTACGTGACTCCACTTTAGCCAATGGTTCCTCTTTTTTCCTGGCTTATATCTCTTTTGTGGTATCTGAAGTTTATACTTAATTGTAATTATTGCACACATTTCTTTAATTAAATCTGCTTAGATAAGCAACCAGCACGCGCTATATATTTTTGTATGTGAATTCATTTTCTCGTATTACATTCATAAATTCTAATACATTTTTCGATTGCCTCCCAAAAAAGTCTGAACTGAACTTTTGCCTAGATCTTTGAGAGTTATTTTAATGCTCCAAGCTGATTTTTTTTTCACGATGAAAGTCTTAAGATACTCCGAAGGAAATTATTTTAATTACTTTGTATGTTATATCTGATAAAAAAATATTTTACGAGACCTTTATCTTATTCAAGATGAACGTTTATTATGGAATATAATTAATTTCTCACTTAAAAATCAAATTTACTTGCATTGATTTGGTTTTTAGTTCAAAAGCATTCAATCTTCAAGTGTATAGTGAATTATTGAAGTGTGAATTAAACTAACCACAATACGAATTACGATTCCATGCACACGATATACAATAGGAAAATATGCATTGGACTGCTTCAAATTCATGCTGAAAAGTTGGGAGCAAGAAACACGTTTTGTGTTCCGGCTTCAACATGCATATTTATTGAGAATAAGTTTCCTGCATGTAATACAATCAATGCAAAGGCAAAAACAAGTCAAGACAGTTACTTAAATAACTTGGCAGCAGCAACAACATGCCAGTGGGTGCTGCAGGGTGCACGGTGAGACGAGGAGTGGGAGTGGGTGGGTCAGTTAAATGAACGGCAGGCGCCAATATACATAGAACTCTGCTCTACACCTTAAGAGGGGAAGGGCGGAGGGTGGAGGTGGGGAGGGGGCTCCCGGCGGAAGTTATTGAGTATAGCAAAGGCGCGACCTAAAACAACAACAACAACAACAACAACATTAAAGGAGCTTCTGACGTTGCCACCTGCCGTCACCATTGGTTGGCGTGCAAGATTTTGGTTCGATGAATTTATTACTTTTGATGTTCAAACACGAAAACTGCTGCAGGCCATAAAACAAGCAAAGTAAGAGAGAAAGAGAGAGAGAGAGAGAGAGAGAGAGAGGGGGGAGAGAGAGAAGGAGACAGAGAACTTCAAAACTTTTGGACATGGCACCCATCCAGGCAAGGCCAAGCAGCCAGGCTGGCCGAGGAGTACCCAGACCAGGCCGAAAACCAAGCAGAATTTAATGCGGGGCTGAACAGAGTTTTGGAACAGCAAATGCTATTAAAAGTTTACATGTCTCAATAGAGTGTTAAGAGATTAGTTGGCATAAAATTGTTCGGGAATTCCAGCCAAAAGGCATTTCGCCTTGTTGAAAAGTTAAGAGCCAGTTTACTGTATACTGTAGCATGTAGCATGTTGCGAGGGGCGTGGCAATTACTGGCAATTTTCTGAATGTTGCTGCTAACATTTCAAATAGAAAATAAGCTATAGAAGAAAATGCAAAATGTCTTGTAAATTTAAAAGTAAATAAAATATAAATAAAGTGCTTAATTTTTTTTTTTACCTTAATAAATAAATTATTTAAGATGTGAACTTTATGCCAAAATTGTACTTTTAAAAGCTACACACTTTAAATACTAATACTAATACATGCTCATATTTAAAACACATATGCTTGCATCAAGGGATCAAGGGGTTGCATGGACAAGGGGCAACATTTGCGTGTGGCAACACTCGATAACATAATTATCTGTCATAATCAGTAGGCGTTGAAATGTGCAATTTGAAGTGCAATTTAATGTGCACCAACTGCCAAATGCAACAACAACAGTAACGGATGAGGAGGAGGAGGAGGAGAATGAGGGGGGAGTGTTGTTGCTTGTATCGGGGTTGTCATGCTGGCTGCTTGGGGAGTCGTCTAAAGCATTCAGTTTGAGTTTTTGAAAATTTGCATCAGATTATTGCAATAAACATAATTATGCGCGCTGCATATGATTTTTCAATTAAACACATGCAACACAACTCCCCAATTGCTGATGAGGCCCAACAACGGTTGCTGCTGCTGCTGCTGTTGCTGTTGCTGCCACAATTGCTCGTGTTGCTGCCACGCGGGTGGTTCACGCTGACGAGGCAAATAAAAAGCCATCCGCATTTGCGAAAATGCTGCAGCATTTGTGTGTGTGTGTGTGTGTGTGTGTTAGAAGTGGGGATGGGGGAAGGGGTTGAGGTGTGGGTTTTTAGGTGCGGGGAACTGATGACATGACCAACCAATTGCTGCTCGTTGCGGGTGTTTGTAATGCATATTTGTTAATTAAGTGTCGTATGTGGCTGTGTCTCTGCCACTGCGTGTGCAAGTACCTTCTGTGTGTGTGTGTGTGTGTGTGTGTCGTGTGTGTGTGTGTGTGTGTGTGTCGTGTGTGTGTCGTATGTGTGTGTGTGCCGTGTGTGTGCAATTGTAACGGTGCTTAAGTGGAATCAATGGATTGTAATGAACAGATAATCCTTTTTAGCAAAAACACAACCCACTGCAAAGCCCCTAACCAATCCCCAATCCCCACGCCCCACCCACTTGCCACACTCACAGCCCATTTGCATGGTGCATGCAACATGCGGGTGCGGGTAGCTGGCTATCATTATGCGCGTTGTTTGGAGAGCATTACCATATGCTGAGCCTTGCCACTCTGCTTGTCAATGACAAATGGCACAGCGTGCAACAACGGCAGCAATTGCAATTCCAATTGCAAATTTCAATTAGACGAGGTGTTGATGCAGAAACTGAATTCACAACTTGAATTGGCATTTCCAAAATAACCAGCTGAGCCACATCCTCATCCTCATCCACATCCCATCTCCCATCTCCAACACATTGTCTGCCTCAGCTTGCAGCGAATGTTTTTTTTTTTATTACATTTAATACTCAAAGATGTCAAATCTTAAATGGATGAAATACATATATACGAGGTGTGTTCAAAAAGTATCAGGAATTTTGAATTTTCGCGGGCCAATCGATATGTCTAGGTCCTCAGCAACTTCTCTAACGGTGATTCGACGATTGGCCAATACCATTTTCTCCACTTCATTAATTTTTTCGTCTGTTGTTGAAGTGCTCGGGCGTCCGGCACGCTCTTCGTCGTTCACATCTTCTCGGCCTTCTGAGAACATTTTGTACCACCGATAAACGTTGCTTCGGTGCAAGGTAGCTTCTCCGTATGCCACAGTCAACATTCGGAATGCATCCGCGCACTTAATTTCGTTTTTCACACAAAATTTGATACAGGTTCTTTGATCCATTTTTTTGAATAGGTAAAAATCGAAGACGATTCAAAACATGTGCAAGCAAAGCAGCTGTCAACAATTAAGTGAACATTCAAAATGGCCGAGCTTGTCGGCATAAGTGAGAGACATGAGTACCAACATAACGCCACAAAAAAAAAAATCGAAATTCGAATATACGTAACCCGCGAAAATTCAAAATTCGCGATACTTTTTGAACACACCTCGTATATATTTTATATATACATATAAATTATATATTATATATATATATATACATATAAATGTTAGGTATATCTTAAATTTTTTTTTATATTCTTTTAATTTTTATGACGATTACTCTAATTGCAATTCGGGATTAATTTTAATATTCTTTCCTTTTGTTAATCAATCAATCAATCAAAATTTATCAAATTTAGTATGAATAAACTATACTTTTAAATGGTACACATTTTAAATACTAATGCTAATACAATACTAATACATATATATAATATAACAATCTAAATAACTATTCTCAAATTGTGTCATCTTTCAGTACGAAGATTAGACAAGATTTGTGCAGATCTTTCCTTGGATGTTTCTGAGTATTCTGCATCTATTTGTAGGGCATACAGATTTCGTTGTTGATTATGAATTGTGGATTTGCGTATTGTTTTTATTAAGTCAGCTCTCATGGCAAGTTAACACTCAGTTCAAGTCAAAGCCAAAAGACGAGGACGTTTGGGGAAACGATGCGAAGCGTTGCCAGGCCGCAAAATCTGTTTGTGATTACGCCTTCCCCACGCAGAGGCGGACGTAGGCATAAAGCTTTGAAGAAGAAGAAGAAAAAGCAGTAGAAGGAGTGTGTGCTGAGGTGTACTGTGTATTATGTAGGTACACATATTTTTAATCATCATTAACAATAATTCGAGAAATACTTTTAATTTTTTTTCGTACCTTTTTTCCTGCTCTTTTTTTGTTTTATTATTTTGTACCTGGCTCAAGATGTCAACATGGAAGATGTTGGCTTGGGCGCACTTGGGTTTTGTCTTACGGAAGGGATAACAGCATGTGTGTGGCTCTGTGTGTGTGTGTAGGTGTAGGTGTGTGTTGCTTATTCCCCGCGCTACTTGCTGCCACTTCTGCCTCAATGACATTGCACTTACTGCTCTGTCGTCGCGGCAAAAAGATTTATGAAAATATTGCGTTTGCCCAGCTCTGGAGCTGTTGCCACTTGCCCACTCCCCCCCCCCCCACACTCCACCCCCTTTCACCATCTCAGCCACACTTCGCTGCCTCTGTCGCTGCAATGGTTGCTTGCTGCTTCCTCAGGGATTCTGTTGCTGCTTGCTGAAAGTGTAGAAGAGCGTGCTGGAGTGCTGCCATTGCGTCTGTGAAGGGGAGAGGGTGGTGGGGTGGTGGTGTAGTGAATGGTGAATGGAGGGGGGGGGGGGAAGTGCTTGGTGTAGGTGTAGGTGTCTCTTGCTTGTGGGCAATATTAATTATTATAGGCGAGCCACCCACACAAATAAATCATAAATTAAAAGCCAAGACGCAGTGGCGGCCAAGTAAAAAGCGTCACAACCCCAACCACCCCTGTCGTCCCACCATGCCCAACCCCAGGCCCATAATAAACAATTTTTATCATTAAACGCATTTGATAATTAAAAATTGTCATTTTTTAGCAGCGCCCGCTCTTCTGAAATATCATTTTTCTCTTATATATTTTTTGTATATTTCTTCTTGTTTTTTTTTTCCTCATGTTTTGGCTGCAAAAAAATATTAAATTACGAAATGGGTGTGCTTTTTGGCTAGGGGGCTGGGGCAAGGGGTGTTTCGTGGACTTAAACAAAAGCAACCGCATTTATCATTTTGCCAACTGTTTGTTTGATAAGGGGACATACGACAGAAGAAAAAAACAAAACCCAGCTAAAAACGCAAAGCACATAAATAAAAATTAATTGGTGACCAAAGGAAAAAAAAAAAAACAAATAAATAAAAAATAGCACATAAATATTACTTAAAATATACTCTTAAAGTGAAAGTGACGCAAATGAAATGACGCAAGTAAAAAAAAAATCGCCTTTTTATATTTTTCTATAAAATTATCATCATTTTTATATATATTAGTTTTCAAATGCTCGAGTTGCAAGCTCGGGTTGCAAGTTCGCTTGACACTCTTTTCCAGGTGAACTGCAACTCCCTTTAGCTTGCCTCTCCTACCCCTTTCCCTCCCTACCATTATTGGCTCTCATTTTGAATTGACCGTCTTTATTTCATTTCATTTCATTAAATTTTTGCATAACATTTCGATTTAATTTCACGAAAATTGCACTTTATTTATGCAAGGCCAATAAAATCATTCGATGTAATGCGTTCTTCATTGGAATGCTTACATTTACAGTTCTTGATTTAATTTTACTGTAACTTTCTCTCTTCTCTCTCCTTTGCCCACTTTCTTGGAATTATTTGTCTGTCTGTCTGTCTGTCTGTCCGACACTGCAACAATAACCATCGAAAGACTCTTAAAAGACAGATAGCTGGCAATAATTGTAATTGGAAATGTTTTGCCAATTCACCTTTAAACGAGTAAGAATGCTATATTCGAGTAAGCTTAACTACGAAATACCCTGAACCAATTTTGATATTCTTTTGTTGTAGTATAATTGCCAAATTTGATAGTAACTTTGGATGTTTCTTGTGGAATCTTATGGAATGTATCAATTGCAAAGCTAAGCCTTCAATCGATATGTATTGATATTCGCAGAAGTGTGGACAGTTATCGAATATATATAGTAATCCTAATTTGCGCAACTTTAATGCGTTGAAGGTTTTTAAAACAACTTGAAAATTGCTTTTCATGATAACGGCTTTAATTTAATTAAATTTAGAAATAAATCGATTGGCGCAGTGCTTTTCCAAATTGGAAAATTTACGGTCTTACTATATAATATATATAAAATAAATTTATAGTTTAATATTACTCCTACTTAAGCGGATCGAGATTACATATCCGTATTATTGTAATACAAAAACGAAATGCAACGGTTTTTGTACAACATTTACAATAATATAAAGTTTCCATTAAATATCATATTTTCAATGGCTTTTCGAATGATTGCAAATGGTGAAAAAAAGCTATTATTTAAAATTGTTCAGGAATTACCATTACTCAAAAAGTGAGCATACAAGAATGGGAAAGGGAAGGTCACAGAGTGGAAGATAGATAGAGAGAGAGTGAGAGAGTGAGAGAGAGAGTGAGTGAGTGAGAGAGAGGTAACTGAACAAGGGCAGGAAATTTAAATTACCTGTGCCGTAATTACACAAAAGAATATGCCAATAAAAATGACTTATGTATCAATTTCCTTTACGACGACTCCACGGGACGAAACACGACAACGATGATAATAATAAAAGGCAACAATAACAACAACAATAACAACAACAACAACAACAATAACAACAACAAGAACGGCAGAAAATTTCAATTTTATTTTTATTGCCATATTGTGTATCAAATATTTACAATTATTTGCCATGAGCCATGAAAATGAGCCATTCAGCCCGACCGAGTGGTGCGGGGTAGGCAAGTGGGGCGGGGTAGGGCGTGTGCATGCTGATAAATTCAAATAAATTGTGCAGTGTAACCAAGGTGAAAATGATAGCGCCTTCACAGCCCCAGCCCCAGTCCCTTCTCCCCTCTCCCACTCCTAGCAGCAGCAGCAGCAAAGGCAAAAGTTTTCGATCAAAAAGCAACTGAAAATTGCATGGAAAATGTGAAGTGGAAAATGGTTTTTAGCTTTGCCTCCAACTGTGGCCCAAACCGAGACGCCAGACTCGCACAGCATTTTTGGCGGCATTAAAATTTTATTTTAATGTCATCGAGACGTTGATTTACAGCACCCACTGTACGAGCCATAGATGCGGGGCATTGCGGCCCAAAAGAGAGCAACAGCATTCAGGTGTATCAGCCGAATATCATTTTAATAATATTTTATTGCTACCAAAAAAAAAAAGGTGGTAATAGCGCGTAAAATGACAAAGCCAAACTGGAGGACCATTCCAGGCCAACGAGACGACCATAAAGCAGTTGAAGTGCTGACAGCATCAAGGATCGATATTCAAGCTAAATCTTAATATTTCCTTGAAATTCCTTCTTCATCTTTTCCCCTCTATTAAACAAGTTATGTTCTGATCGGAGTCAATAAAGCCAAGATCATAATTTAAACTTGGCTAATTGTGAAAAATATAAGAATTAAATTGCTGACTCTTTGGCAATGTGGAGCACCTTATTTTTAATCAAATCAAAGTAGTTACTTTTGGAACACCCAAGTCGAATTGTAGACTTCCCAGCTGAGCCCATCAATTAACTTGTTAGGCAAGCCACGTAGAACAAAACAAAGGCGTACCAAAATAGCGCTAATAAGTCAATAAATCCATTTAGGCAAGAGCCATGTGGAAGGGGTGTGTTGGGGGGGGGGGGGGAGTGGGAAGATCCCAAACAAGCACCCCCATAAACTGGGCACAAATGGAAGTCAAAGGTAGGTGAAAAACTTTTGCCGGTTGCCACTTAACCGTTCAATTTGGGGTTCCGACCTTTGGAGCTGGTATCTTAGTCAGCTTTCTTGTGTGTGTGTCCCTATCCCCCATGTGTGTGTGTGTGTGTGTGTGTGTGTGCCGCCGCCCTTTGGTTGGATTGCGTTGTGTTGCGTTCGGTTCCGTTCCGTTCTATTTGGTCCTGTTCCTGCCACGTTTTTTGGTGCAAAGTTTTTGCGGCTTTTTCAATATTTTATGAGTCAAGCTTTTGCGTTAACACCTTAAGTACGCAGGGCATTGCGGTTATGGTTAGGGAGGGGCAGCAGGGGTGCACAGTCAGCCAGAGCTACTTGTGTGTGTTTGTGTTTGTGTGTATTTGTGTGTGGCAGGAAATAACGCGCAAGTTGTAAGTTTTAACTAGGAGCAAACAACTTTTGTCGTGGCTGCAAGGAAACGAGGGGTGGATTGTTGTGCCTGTTGCTGTTACTGTTGTTCTTCCTGCGGTTGCAATGAAGCATCGAATATTGCACACACACACCCACACACACACATACATATCGTAGCAACTAAGCACACCCATAAGCACAGTGTAAACGTCGACAACGATTTATTTCCCAAGCAACTTAAGTGCGCCCAAACCTAGTGCGCCTTTTGCACAATGCTGTCAGCCACGCCCATACGCCCACAGAGACACAACATGCCTGTGGCTTGCATGCGAGTGTATGTGTGTGTGTGTGTGTGTGTGTGGAATTTTTGGCGTCGCTAACTCAATGAGTCGAAATTAAACAATGCAAAAGATTAAGTGCAGATTTGGGACTTTATCTGCTTTAGCCATAAATTGGTATTTAAGGGATACCTCACAAATGTCTATAGCACACACACACTAAGCGAGGCAGGCAGAGCGTGAGTGAGCGAGAGGGAGCGAGTAAGAGCGAGAGAGCGAGTACGAAAAGATTTGGGCGTTTAACTTCACCTGGAAGTAGGCTGGCTGCTGCCAACAGGCAGCACAATAGATCAGCGCCCACAAATAAGGTAAGCTCTCATTGCCGTCCACTAACCATTTCCCCGCCCTCCCCTCATCCTCTTCTCATTGTCTCCATCAGTTGTTTTTGTTGTTGTTTTTGGTAGTCGCCCAGCCCAAAAAAGTGCGCTGCAAACTTTTGTTGTTTACCAATAAACAGAAGCTGCCACCTGCAACTAGAGGCAACTAGCGAGGATGTGGCACCAACTAAGCAGAGTTTGCTGCGTTCAACATGCAAAAGATTAATTGCAATCGGTGTTTTGGCATATGTTTCTGTAGTTGCCTCTCTCCACACACACACACACACACACACACACACACATACACACATAGAATTTGGCAGTTTCTTTCATGCATTGTTTCCGCAAGTTTTTTGTCCGTGCAGGGCGTTTGAGGGGAGGCTGAGTGCGGTATGGGTGCACTTACCACTTGAGAAGGTAATTAAGTAACTATTTATGGGCAGGGAGTCTGGTTGCAACCAGCCAGACAAGACACAAAACACATGTTTCGACGGAGTTTTCGATTAAGTGTGGCACGTAAATATCACAACTCTGCTTTAGTTGGATTAAGTTCCCTTTGTAATATATTTGTGCATAGTTTTGGAAGATATAGTAGATAGATATATATATATATATATATATATATATATATATATGCAATTGATCAGATGTTGTTAGTATATGTGTATATATATGTATATATGTATAGATACGAGAGAAATACTTCAGGAATTATACTCATGTTTGCACTTTAAATTAAATTAAGTCATTAAAAGCACATTTAAATTCGTTATAATTGATTATTTTTTAATATATTTATTATTATGTATATAATACGTACGTAACCCGCGAAAATTCAAAATTCGCGATACTTTTTGAACACACCTCGTATACTATTATATTTTTAATAGAATAATAATTGATTTATATTTATTTATATATATATATATATAATACTATTACTATAACTATATATAATCCTATTATATTTTAAATATAATAATAATGTTTTTTTTATATTTATTTCGCAAAGCGATTCGAAACTTATCTGTGCATACGAGGTGTGTTCAAAAAGTATCGCGAATTTTGTGTTTTTTCAAAAATTATTTATATATTTATGAATATTTATTTTGTCCCCTTCAAAGTAATCCCCATGAGATATTATACACTTGTGCCAACGGTTTTTCCAATCTTCGAAGCACTTCAAAAAAGCATTTTTTTTTATCTTGTTCCGCTCCTTATTATTATTAAATATTATTTTTATTTATAGAAACTGATAATAGTAAAAAATAAAATAATAAATACAGAGAAATTCTATTGAAGCTTTCATTTCTGTCACACGAATTTTTTGTTTCTTTTTGAAGTTATTGATAAATGATATTATTTGCCATATTGTTTGCTGTTGGCATATTGCTTGGGGATAACTAATCCATCAGTTCTTAAATGACTATTTTCTTTTCCTCTCTCTCTCTGTGTGTGTGTGTGTTACACACACAATAAACACTGTTTCATTGGCAACAAAGCCCAGTCAGAGGCGAGGCTATAATTCGATTGCCTGGATTATGTATTTGCCAGTGAGAGGGGGGGGAGTTGAGGGAATGTCTTAATGCCATAATCACAGGGGCACACAGGGACAGAGCACAGCTAGATGTGGCATGGCAACAACAACAACAACAACAATAGTAATACACGAACAAATGGCCAAGAGAGTTTAATACACCTCCCTAAGACACCCCCCCACACACACACACACACTCTGCGTGCCCCTGCATCAACACCATATCACTTTGATTACTTTATTATTGGTAGTTGGCATGCTGCCTGCGCCTTCTGCCTCTGCTACCTTGCTGCTGGCTAGTGTGGCACTCACAATGATTGTGGCACAGCCGTTGTTGCTTGCCCCATTGTCCGTAATATCCCTGTGATACACACACACACACACACACACACACACTTTTGCCACTTTTCTTATTAACGGCAATCATATTCGAAGCAGGGCTTCCCCCTCATTACACGACCCCCCCTCCCTCACACATTCCGTATTTCTTTTCTTGTGTGTAAATATAAATCATTTTTCTGTTTTTGTTGTTGATTTATGCGTTTGTTCGATGTGTTTGCTATTCTCTACCCATCTGTATTATCTATCTGCCTCTCACTCACATATATATATATTTTTATATATATAAATATCTGTCTGCCTTCTATTGCACTTTGGCTACTGTTGATAATGAGCCAAATCATTTTTCGTAAGATAAATTTCCGACTCGCTGCCATATAAGTAGCTGCAAAACTTATGTTCCGACACACCACCACCAACCCCCACCACCAGCAGAAGCAGCACTAGAATAGTGGCTTCGCTTTGTCTGGCAAGTCATCAGAAGAGTCTCTCCAACCCCCACCAAACCCTTGCACAGACTCCACACCTCAGTAAGAATTTGCCGTCGACAACTTCGAGTTTGGCGCGCTCCTTGAAAGCGTTATAAATCATTGACATGATTAAGCGACGGCACGACACGACATGCTTTTGTTGCGGCTCAGTTGAATTGCTCTCTCTCTCCCTCTCTCTCTCCCTCTCTCTCTCCCTCTCTCTCACTCTGTGTGTGTGTGTGTGAATCTGTGGCAGTCTGGTCTGGCACTTCGTCCCCGTCCTTGATTCTTGTACAAGTTGAACGCGCATTGGGGCCAAATGATAATTTAATATCGAAAATTGTTTTTATTGAGTTTGTTTCAAAGGGGCAGCGAGCAGCTGCATCTGATCAGTTCCAAATCTGTTCGATTGTTACTTGTGAAATCAATAAAATCGAAGGCTCTTTCGTTCCATAAATATTTGCAATTAATTTGCCTAATTCCGCTTGTAGATAGTTAACAGCAAACAGTTAAATAGTTTAAGAGTTACTTTTAAATATAAATAATAAATATAATATAAATAGAAATATATATAAATATAAATAAATATATCAAATCAAAGCACAAAATAATAATTTTAAAAAAATATAATAATATAACATAATATAATACATAATATATTAATATAATAAAATATAATAAACCTAATTTATGACACTTTCAGAAATTGCTTAAGAGTAAAAGTTTGCTCATTTATTTTATATTTGCAACATTTATTATATATTTTTATATTAACTATCTTTTATATTTTTAAATAATAATTTAAAAAAATATAATAATATAATATAATATAATATAATATAATATAAAATATGATAATATAATAAAATGTAATAAACCTAATTTATGACACTTTCAGAAATTACTTAAGAGTAAAAGTTTGCTTATTTATTTTATATTTAAAACATATAGAATATATATTTTTATATAAACTATCTTTTGACACTCTTTCCAATATATTAATAAAAATAATTAACTAGTCGACAGCTCAGAAATTTGCTTAATTAGAATGAATTTTCAAATTATTTTGGACTTGGCAAAGGTTTTCCTTTTTTTGGGATGGTTTGCTGTAATTTTCAATTCCTTCATTTTTAGATTTTGTGAAAGAAAAATACGATATTACTGTTGTTAAAAGGGGGAGTAAATGTAAACTAAACTAAATAAGTATAAGTATTTATTGTTAAATGAAATCCAGGATCGGTTTATCTATATGCACAGTTTCAAGTGATGTTACTTCAAAGGATAACGTAACAGTTATTTTATATGCTCCCATTAAGAGGCGTCTTACATATTGTGTGCCGTTGACTTAACACACACAGAGAGTAGATAGTACATGGGGCACACTACATGTACATTCCTTGCAGTTCCCTGGCGCCCCTCCCCTGCCACTGCCTGGCCGTGCTCTGCCTTGGCATCACTCAACTCGAGCAGAAACACACATCAAACATATTTATATATGTGTACTTTAAGAAACTTTGCTAATATGTTAAAACTGTTCATTGACACCAAAAAATGAGCAAAAACTCAGCGGGCGGCAGAAGTGGCAGCGACGTTGTTCTCTGTGTGTGTGTGTGTGTGTGTGTGTGGGTGTAAAGGGGGCCAGGGGCAAGCAGCTAAGTGCCTGGCAAAAATAAAAAATAAAATAAATATAAAAAAAAAGACCAAGCAAGCATAAGTGTCAGCTTGTCGAATACTACATGTGTGTGTGTGTGCGGGTGTGTGTGTGTGTGTGCGGGTGTGTGTGTGTATGTTTGAGTTTTGCTTGCAAGTTGTCGGAGCGAAGGCCGACTCTGATATGAGGCGCTGCTTTAAGTGATGCTTTGCCGGCTGTTTGCAGTGTTGGAAAACACAAACAAAAACTGTGAGCTTATTAAACGCCAGATTTCCCATACCCAATCCCAGTCCCAATCCCCGTCCCCGTCCGTTGCCATATTCACATTTTCCGTTGCAGCGAGTTCTAGACAAATAACGCAAATAGAAATAAAACTGAGGCAACATATAAAATAGGAATCCGAGCGAAAAACTTTTGCCGCTATGCAATATTAGCTGCTAATTATGGAAGCAAAAGTCGTGCAAATTCACTGCATCTACCACCGACCCAGTTCTCATCCCCCTCACTCCTGTGTGTCTGCCGGTAGCCTCTATATAAAAGCCGAACTCTATGACTCGGTATATCGCCCTGTGGCAGTCTGTCAATATTTGTTGAAACACTTTCTGATAGGCAAATGGTTTTTGAATATGCCAAAAAAAGTTGTGCAATTGCAATTGCTTTTCCGTAAAACGGCCCAAAACAACACTGGGGCCCCACTATTTTATTAGAAAACTTTTTCAAACAACGCGCCTGAGAAAAATGGTAAATGCAATGGGAAAACAACAAAACTGAAAACGGAATGCGGAATGTGAATGGCTCGTTGGAGGAGCGTTTGGCAACCAATGTTTGACTTTATGCGCTATTTTTAATATTTATTATGACTGATTGTGGTCGCAATATTCCACATTCCCAAACACTGCACCAACCACCCCCATCCCCACCCCCATCCCAACCCATATCCATTAAGCTCGTGTTTGCCTTGGCTGAGGCCGCAAAATGAATGGCATAAAAGATGTTTAGACAGGGGCTGGCTGCATTCACGCATTGTAATTTAAGTGAAACATAAATATTGATGCAATAAATTAATTTTTGCTAAATTGAAAGATAAACCGCCATGGAGAATGGTCCGAATGGTACGGAGAGCAACTCAGTGTTCCTGATTAAGCCCATAAATACTTTAAACTCAATGCGTCATTGTAAAAGCCCTGGTTTAATGGGTATTTTTTTTACACTGGATTTTTTCTAGAGTTCTATGTTATTTGCTATTCAAAATAAATCTTGTATTTACCCACATAGTTATAGCTATCAATATAATTACTCTTGCATTCTATTTAAAATATATATATGTATTTGGAATATTTATTTAAGTGGATAAACTATTTTGGTTTATTTTTGTTTTCATATAAAATTATATTTATTAATGTAATGAAATTTATTATTATGAAATGTCATTGTTTTTTTTATGAAACTGAATATTTTCCAATTATCTAATATATCGGTTTTTATTTTATTTCTTCCTCATTCTAATGCAGGGTATTTCCAAGCTGATCGCATTCAATTCTGAGCTCTACTCCCACTCTACATCTCTGTCTGTCACATCCGGGAATCGTTCATGACTAACCATGTCTAACGTGAATGTCTACGCTGTTCCAATGCTGTTGCGTTGCCATTGTTTCTTGCAACATTTACTTACTGCCGACATCGACAAGGAGCGCAAATAACCTGCTGGGAATTAATATTTTCATTTTTCAACAAAATACCAAACGACGACAATGAGGGCTAGTCAGGGCTGTCCACTCCCCCCCCCTACACACTACTACTATCACCCATACTGCTCTCAATCTGAAGTCAGCCAACTCCGCACACATTCAGTCTTCATTTGGGTCTCAATCTTCCCGGTCTGCTCGCTGCTCAAAAATTTGCAGCCATTGTCTTTAAGTAGAAAATTCAATTTGTATTTTTGATGCTGCCGAAAAGTATGCAACACTTTTTGTTTGCTCACATTTCGCATTTCGTTTCAGTTCGCGCAGCAACCAAAACGGGGGTTGGCTGGGTCACAACGACATTTGATGCCCCACCGGTGGCACCACTGCATTTGTATTATACCAAAAAAATGAAGTCGCAAATCTTGTGAGTTTTACGAAAATTACTTGCCCCCGCATTCCAGGTTTTTCTGGACAACCTTCGCTGAACGCTTTTTGTTAATTTGAAATTCAAATTGATTTGCGACTTGAGGGTTCCAGCCTGCCCTTAATCGTAAATGTTTGTTTGCATTTCGTTATTGCGTATTGAATTTATTTGCACAAGTATTGTATTTGTTATTTATTTATGTTTTTTTGTTGCTATTTACTTGCAGTGCGACTAAGCAAATTAATTGGTGTAAAACGCAATTAGCCTCCCCTGCCTCAGGGAGCCAAAAAGAAGTCCAAAGGCAGCTGCAAACAGCAAGTGGCAAGCGGCAAGCAGGCACGACAACTTTGTTCACAAAAATAGTTTATGAACTATTTATGCACTTATGCCTGCAGGATGTGAAACTGGTTCGGTTCTCCGGTCCGCTCCGGTCCGCTCCGGTCCGGTCTAAGGTCTAAGGTCAATGCTGTCAACTTTCCGTTGGTGGTTGCCTGGTTGTTGTTATTCCTGTTGTTGTCGGAGGCCACAGCTATGCAAACTTTTTGCTGCATAACCTTTGGGGGCCCAGTGCAGCACATAACTTCGATGATGCCTTCGACAAGAGGACAAGACCCTCACGACATGCAGCGAGACAACAAAGGCAGCTCAACACAAAAAAAAAGCAACAAAAACAAAAAAAAAAAAAAAAAACAGAGGATTGCAACTTCGCAGAAAGTTTGCAATTCTTGTGGGAACACTTGATCATAACTTGGACATTTTTCACAGATTTATTTTGTCTTGACGCTTGCTGGAAAAAAAAGTTCCCAAGTTCTGCTCTGCATACTTTCACATTTTTTTATTTTAGTTTTTTTTTGTGGATAAGCTAAACTGCAGCCACAAATATTGTCGGCGTCCTGATGTTGTTATTCAGGTTATGGTTTCACCGGTTGACCCATCCAACCAACCAACAATTTTGTATCATTAAGTGGATGACTGATGCACTGGTAGCTACTCAGGGTCAAATGCTTGCAGCACACAATTATGTTTCCATAAAGGACTTGTGACTGGCTACAGGATGAACTGAAGTCTTAAATTAAGCACAAGTTGATCATAATCATTTTTTATAATTTTATTTTAAATGTTTTATATTGTAAAAATAAATACGAAATATATGCACTTATTTTTTTATTATTATTATTATTAAAATTGGTGTCTTCTGCACTGCGACTTATTGGATCTATTGTGTCCTGAGCTTATAGCTTATATATATATATATATATATATATATAGCTTATAGAAGCTATAATCATCAATCCATCAACCCCAGTTCCTGCACGAATGCCAGAATCTTTGATGGGTCGAGGGCTTCTATGTTATTGACCATCTACTAAACTTACCTTTTTACAATACACGAATGGCCAATCGTCGAATCACCGTTAGAGAAGTTGCTGAGGACCTAGACATATCGATTGGCTCATGACATTTTCTCCACTTCATTAATTTTTTCGTCTGTTGTTGAAGTGCTTGGGCGTCCGGCACGCTCTTCGTCGTTCACATCTTCTCGGCCTTCTGAGAACATTTTGTACCACCGATAAACGTTGCTTCGGTGCAAGGTAGCTTCTCCGTATGCCACAGTCAACATTCGGAATGCATCCGCGCACTTAATTTCGTTTTTCACACAAAATTTGATCCATTTCTTTGATCCATTTTTTTGAATAGGTAAAAATCGAAGACGATCCAAAACACGTGCAAGCAAAGCAGCTGTCAACAATTAAGTAAACATTCAAATTGGCCGAGCTTGTCGGCATAAGTGAGAGACATGAGTACCAACATAACGCCACAAAAAAAAATCGAAATTCGAATATACGTAACCCGCGAAAATTCAAAATTCCTGATACTTTTTGAGCACACCTCGTATATTCGAGTCAGAGTTTATTTTTGTATCGGCTGGTTTCAGATTTTATCGACTGGTAATTTATCAGTCTGTTTTTATTTATTTTATATATAGTTTAATTACGATTCACTCGCTTTTGCTATTAATCAGTTCTAATCAGGTTTAGCAATATAGGAAATCAACATAATCAACAACTAAGTTTAAATGTTTATTTAAGTTCACTTAATGCTTGAGTTAAGTTAAGTGTTATTTAGGAAGCTCCTAAATGCTTATGGGCAAAGTTAGTCCACACGATTAATCAAATATTTAAGTATCACTTGCAACTGGATCGAAATCTTTCCTGAGCAAGGATAAGCAACAAGGAGCAAGGCAGACGGCAACGGGTCGTCTGTGGAAATCAATTCCCTTTAGTGGCATTTCTTTGCGTATTCAGGAGACAGCAGTTAGTTTGCTGTTGATCTACACCCCCCCCCCCCCCCCGCTCCTTTGCCACACACTTCTTGCAAGGAGCCACGCAACATGCCGCTGATATGCCACAAATTTGTAGTTGTTCTTCTACTAAAAACAAACACACCTTCGGGTGTTTTTTTCGGAGGGGGGCGGGAAGGCCATTTCTAAAGTGTTGCCGTTGCTCATATGCTGGGCGGGGAGAGGCAAACACCTCAGCAGATAAAAGTTAGTTTTTTGTTGACTTCAAATGCATGCGTCTTCCACGTTGCTCGACTTGACTCCGCCTCCAACCCCAATTCCGACTCCGACTGCGACTTGACTCGACTGTCATGTGTCTTCTTCACGTATCTACACACACACACAGATATACATATATATACACATCGTGTGAATTATTAAAATCTAATAAACCACAAGATTTTATGTTACACAAAACTCGTTCGTCCTGCCAAAAAACCGACCGAAACACCACCAAACTGGTTGTTGTCTTCGCCAGGCAGCTAAAGTTTTTGCGGTTTTCTTTGGTTACGCTATTGAACCTTAAATTAAGTTTGAACATAACTTCCGCACACACACACACACACACACACACACACACACACACACACCTCCATACCTTGTGTTGTTTACATAGGTAAGTTTAATTTTCCTCACTTTTCGGCGTATGCATGAAACATGTGCGTCGAGTGTGTGCTTATATGTGCGTGTGTGTGTGTGCATGTGTGTATGTGTGTGATGTGTATGTGTGTGTTCATAAATTTCCTTAATGTGCCAAGTGTGAAAATCTTTGCCGTTCGATGGCGCTTTTCACACGTTTGCCTTGGCCCTTTGCCATATCCTTGGTCCTTGGTCCTTGGTCCTTGGTCCTTGGTCCCTGGGCCCCGGCACCGGCCCAAGTTTCGTGTCGCCCGGTGAAATCAAGCGGCAATGTGTAGACTTTCAATAGGTTCGTTAAAATTTTATGATTTTCTGTAGGTGTGGATTGTGTGTGTGATAACAAAAAACCAAGCACAGAACACACACACAACATGCAACACACAAAACAACAACAACAACAACAACCGACAAACGTGTTGAGAAATTGTTGAGCTACTTCCGATTTACGGTTCCGTCTGCCGAGCGTCCTTTGAAGTTGCAAATGGTCTTAAATTTTCATCGGTTCTTGTTTATTTATTGACACGATGAAATTTTTAAGTAATTTTTGGGTAGCTTTTCGCAAAAGTTTTTAATTCGCTTTTATTGTTGTTTATAGAATATTTATGAGTCAATTTGTTGTGTGTGCCTAAGCCACAGCAAACAGCCACAGTAAGTAAAAGCCTAAGAATATTAGAAATAAGCCGAGCCGAGTCAATTCGACTAAAAGATACCCTTTTTTTTAAGCCTGATAATAATCTTTTTGGCCTTTATCTGATTGTGGCTGTGTGGCATGTGTCTCAGTTGTGTTGCGTTGCTGCAAAGCTGCTTTCCGTTTCCTGTTCTTAGTCGCACATCCTGTGCAATACTGTTTCTACTGCTCCTCCTTCCCCCCCCAGCTCTTTGCTAACTGTAATTTTGCAACTTTTTAACTGCAGCGTAACTTGGGGCGACTGGTCTTTGACAGCTGCATATACAAGCCGATCCACACGCCTTATCTTTGTGAATGCACCCAGTCCCCATTGCACCCCCCACTCCCCCTTCACAATCGCATTGGTTTCTCAGCTCAGCTAACGTCAAGTTAGCAGCTGATGTAATCTGCTTGCCCCGCCCGTGCACTTTTGCTGCATCTTTCACAAGCAGTCAGTCAAGTTGCTAAGAAAGAGTAAAAAAAAAAAAATACAAAAAAAATAAGAAGAAAGACAGAAAACTTTTGCCCAAGCAAAGGTGTAACATGTCTGTGCTTGCAACCTGGCAAAGGCAACATCAGCAGCGGCAGCTGTCAAAATGACAGTTGAAAAAACAAAGGAGGCGTCGGCAGCAGCCGGGCATCAAGAGGTGGGTGTTGCCGGGTGCAACATGGTGCGGGTCCACACGCAACATTTGATAAACTTTTCAAAAACATACACACACACTAACACACACACAACACACACACACACAGTCAGCTGCACAGAACTGTGCATAAGATTTGCGTAGTTGCAACTTGCACTTGGTCTGCTCCCATGCAGCACATTTCTGGACGCATGTTGCAGCTGCCAGCCAAAAAAAAAAAAACACAGCCAAAAAACTAACTAACAGCTGACTACAACGTGGCAAAGCCAGCTGCAAACACTGATGGATTGCGGGGCAAGAATGCAGCTCCTTTGCCGCAAGACACATTTTGACTAAACTAATAATAATGCGCACAAGAAATCAAAGCTGTCGGCACTTGAAAGTTCATCAACACACACACACGCACTCACACACGCACCCTCAAGTGAGCCACGCCCATTTTTTTTTTTGGCAGGCGTCAGGCTTTTGATGTGCTGCCGTCAAAAGGCGATCGCAAACAATGACGTAAGTTTAACAAAAGATCCAAAATCAAAGCAAAGGCATCCTTCCACACGGCCAAAGGACATGCCACTTCACAGCGACGGCGACGGCGACGGCGACGGCGGCATCGGCCGAGAAAATTCTCAAGTACTTTTCACACTCATTTTGCAATACATTTTTGAATATACAAATTTATATATATATATAAATTTGTATATATATTTTTGGGTTGTTTTTTTTGAGCTCTTGATTTGGCCTATTGTCAGCATTCAGCCTTCAACTTGTTGTTGTTGCGGCTTTGGGGGTTTGTTTGTGCAACGCGGCATTATAATAATAAGTATTATATTTTACTAATGAGCTAAAACTGATAAATTTCTACTGATGGCAGCAATATCAGCAAGTTTCCTTTTAAGCTAAAAAAAAAATAGTTTGCAAAAAAACAGACTGAAAAAAGTAAGAAAACCGAATTCCATTTTGCAATCATTATATATATATATATATAAAATAACTATAGTTATTAACTATTGTATTATCATTTGAGTATATATATATATGTTAGTTTATCCAGAATCACAATCCTCTTTTTTTTTTGTGTCTACTAATTGAAGTCCATTGTGTGGCTATATTTTAGGTTAAGTTTGCTATTATTTGTAAATGAAAATTGTAGATTTGTGGCACATTTGCTGTGTGCTGCAACACATCTTCTTTTTCTTCTTTCTTGGTATTTACGTTAAACCCATTTGTGGCACAGCTGAATTGCTGCACTGCAAAGGTTGCAGATCCGCGTTGAAGGATCGGTGTTCTCCTTGTCTATATTGGTATCGAAGCTGCTCAAGTTATTATATTTCCCATGATATATATTTATATATTTTCCTCTTGATCCATTTTAAGGAAAGTCAAGTTTAGTCAAATTTTTCGTTTATTTTTTTTACTAGGATGTCAAAAAAAAAATTGTCTGGCAATGGCAGACTAAGTCATTTTATATAATATAAATATAATAATACATAATAATATAATAATATAAATATAAATAATAAAGTAATGCATAAATGATTTCTGTGACAATCCTGTTTCCACGCCGAAAACATTTAAACGGAAAATGTGAGGTTTGAGAAAGGAAAGTTTGATTTTTAACTGTCTGAAATTTATGCAAAAACCTTTGACTTTCTAAAATGTAATCAATAAGAATTTTCGCTAAAAACATGATTAACGAAACAAAGTTTTTTTTTTTTGGGTGTTTGCAAATTATTTTCTAATATTTTGCAGAAATAAATATTAAGTTATTTAATGCATGTAAAATATGGAAATCTTAACAGATTTTAAGTTATTTACCTCATGATCCATTTTAAAAAATTGAGTTTTGTCACATTTTGACTCTTAGTCATTTTAATGTAATATAAATAATAAAGTAATGTATAAATGATCTCTGTGGCAATCCGTGGAAACAGGACATTTAGGACACGAGATCATTTAAGCGGAAAATGTGAGATTTGAGGAAGAAAAGATTTATTTGGCTAAATGGAATTTATGCAAAAAACTTTGACTTTTTAAAATTTTCGCTAAAAACATGATTAACGAAAGCAAAGTTTTTTTTTTTTGGGTGCTTGCAAAATCATTTTCTAATATTTTGCAGAAATAAATATTAAATTATTTAATGCATGTAAAATATGGAAATCTTGACAGATTTTCAGTTAATTTTATTCAATTTTCGCTGAAACATACTCGCTAAATTTGAACTTTTGCCACCTGTTGTTTGATGGCTGCCTCCACACCCTTCGCACCCTCCACGCGCACAGACCGAATTTAACAGCAAATCAACCATGCAAATTTCCTAAGCTTACCGCAAGACGGCCACCGCTCCACCAGTCCCCCCCCCTCCACTGTTGCCACTTGAGTCCTATAACTTCCCGCGAGGCACACGCCAAGACGAAGAGCAGCAGGGTGATAAACAGGAGCAGGACCAAGCTCAGCCAGTCAGCCAGTCAGCCAGTTAGCCAGGCAGCAAATGCGTCAACTTAATTAGCAGCGTCACGTTTTTGGCATCGAAGTTGGGGCACTGCCAGTCGGGCATATTGCTTTATATTGTGTTTTTTTTTCTTCTCTTTTTTTTATGTTTTCCCGAACCTTTCAGTCAAAACGTGGGGAACGGTTTCGGTTTCGGTTCGGTTCGGTTTGGTTTCGTTTCGTGTTAATTGTTGCGCCTCACACAAAATTAATGAACTAAAGTTGTTTGTGTTGTTTTTATTTTGTGGGGCGAGCTTTGGGTATTATATCTTTTTCCGACAAAATTCCTTAACGGAAATTGATATGCTTCATGGTGTGGGGGGGTGCTTGGTGGGAGCGTGGGGGCGTGGCTTTTCATTGCCTTCAATGGCATAATCTAATTGAAAAGCCATTTAAGCGTGCTGCATGATAATTTTTTTGTTGTTCCTCCGCAGGCTAGCCACCCCCCACCCCGTAAACACATAAACATACCCTCCCCAAAAGAAGCGAAATGCGAAGCTGGAAGCTCTTAACGTGATTTGAATTGATAATTTGCAACAATTAGTCAATGCCTATGAAATTTGTCAGGCATCTGGCAAAAGTTGATGGCAAAATCGCGCATGCTTAATTGAATCGAATGAAGTTTGACAGCTACTTCAGGGGGTGGTAGTGGGGGGAGTGGAGGGTAGAAGGAGCAGGAGTGTCCACTTGAAAGTGACATCTAAATGAGAGAGCAACTTAATGTTGCCAGCAAAAGTTACTCAAGTTACAAAGTATCCGAAAATTGTTCTTTCTTTTTTTTGTTCTTTTTTTTTTTGTTCTTTTTTTTGCCTTTGCTGGCAGTTTTCCTTTTTTACGGTGGCTACGTGCGCCACCTGCCGGCCAGTAGCTGCAGCCACAGTGCACTTGTCACGTGACTGACGATATTTGAGTTTTTGGGTTTTTTGAGTTTTTCGTAGCTTTTAACTAGATTTCTGCTTTGCTTTGTGCACTTTTGGAACCCCAAGCAACGCATTGCACTCCATAGAACGCACACACACACACACACACACACACACACACACAGGCACACTCCAAGTTAGACTTTGTCTGCTTAGGTTGGCATCCGCGTCGTCGTCGTCGTCGTCGTCGTCGTTCCCATCTATGAGGTGTTAATGCTTTGTAAAGTTTACACAACAACGGCAAGATAAAAAAAAAATGGGAATAAACTTGATGTACAACGTATGTGTGTGTATGTGTGTGTGTGTGTGTGTGTGTGTGTGTGTGTGTGTGTGTGGCTAGTGTTGGTTGTGTGGCAAACGTGTCGATGGGGGTTGCACACAACAAAAAAAAAAAAGTACGCTCAGCAACACAATAAAAAATGCCAACCACAAAGCATTTTGATACCTTTTGCTGAGGGTATTCAGATAATGCCGTGCAGTGGAGCTGCCTATGTTCAGGATCAGGATCTGGATCATTGGCCAGAGTAGCTGAAAAGCCAACTAAATGCTATGGGAAATATATGTACATCAGATCAACGATTGGGCAACTTTTTTTTATATAGTTCCGATAGATATATACCTTCAACCCAGTAAGGGTATATGTTCATCGGCGTGCCTAGACTGGTTTTTTTTTTTGCTTTCCTGTTTTCGCATTTCGTTGTTGCTTAAGTGGCTTTTAGTTAGGGCGCCAAAATTGGTACTATCCTGTCTTAGCTGGAATATTGTTGCCATTGTTGTTGACGCACGCTTTTTGGTAACAGTAGCAAATCAAATTTGAAGTTAGACTTTTGAGTTAAGAAAATAGTTGCATTATTTTAATTTGATATGTTTTTAAGTTGCAAAAGAATTAAAATTTGAAGAAAATTACTGGGATTTTGTTGACTATTCAGTTAAAAAATGTGAACTTTATTTTTGAAATCTCATTTGAAATTCTTAAATTAAACTAGATTTATGAAATATTTATAAATAATTTTAAAGTCTTTAAATATATATAGAAACAATGATATATATCTATGAGCCAATCGATATGTCTAGGTCCTCAGAAACTTCTCTAACGGTGATTCGACGATTGGCCAATACCATTTTCTCCACTTCATTAATTTTTTCGTCAGTTGTTGAAGTGCTCGGGCGTCCGGCACGCTCTTCGTCGTTCACATCTTCTCGGCCTTCTGAGAACATTTTGTACCACCGATAAACGTTGCTTCGGTGTAAGGTAGCTTCTCCGTATGCCACAGTCAACATTCGGAACTTAATTTCGTTTTTCACACAAAATTTGATACAGGTTCTTTGATCCATTTTTTTGAATAGGTAAAAATCGAAGACGATTCAAAACATGTGCAAGCAAAGCAGCTGTCAACAATTAAGTGAACATTCAAAATGGCCGAGCTTGTCGGCATAAGTGAGAGACATGAGTACCAACATAACGCCACAAAAAAAATCGAAATTCAAATATACGTAACCCACGAAAATTCAAAATTCCTGATACTTTTTGAACACACCTCGTATATAGTCTTTGTCCCAATAAGCACCTATTCAGATCAGAATTGTATTCCAATTAATGGAACAGATCAACTTTGAGCTAAAAAAGTTTGCTATAAACAAAGTTATTTAAATAAATATTTAAAAAAAAAATAAACATCGAACTTGTTAACAATTAACAATTTTCGAAAGACGATTTACTCAAATGCGAAAATTTCGAGAAATTTGCTCAGAATTTGGAAGAACTTTAATACTAAACGTGAATAGAATTTATTTTATATAAAATATATGCACCCTTTGCGACATTTGGCGTCATTGTTTTTGTTTTGGGGCCACTCCGGGGTACAAATGGAAGCGGATATGTTGTCCGGAGCCAGGGAGTTATACACTTAAAATAGTTTTATTTCAATTAACAACAGAAATTCGATGAGTTTATTTGGTGTTGTTGCGTTTTATGCGAGACAAGATAAGAGAAATGGCGGCGGCAAAAACATTTTATGCCCGACTACGGCTTTGACTACGGGTCCATGGGTCCAGCCGATGCGCAGTATGGGATGGTAGGGAGGGTGGTACTGAAGGGGGGTTTGGGGCATTGCGTGTTTAACTGCTGCTCAGTAACTCGCATAAAGCCGAAATGCTTGTGTGTACGTGTGTGTGTGTGTGTGTGTGTGTGTGTGTGTGTGTGTGTGTGTGTGTACGTGTGTGTGTGTGTGTGTGATAATG
This sequence comes from Drosophila dives, assembly GCA_035042365.1. Taxonomy (NCBI): domain Eukaryota; kingdom Metazoa; phylum Arthropoda; class Insecta; order Diptera; family Drosophilidae; genus Drosophila; species Drosophila dives. The sequence goes on along the minus strand of JAWNLJ010000443.1, from coordinate 15,036,402 downwards.
TTGACAGATAATAAACTCGGAAAATTACAAAATTACAATCAACATATATACATGCGAAATGAGAGACAGAGACAGAGAGAGAGAGAGAGACATAGAGAGAGAGAGAGAGAGAGAGAGTAGTATGGAACATTTGCAAAAATGTCAAATGCATGAGGACGCTGCTAATGGCACACCATTGTGCTGGCCCTGGTTTTGGGCTAGACCCAATTTTATGACTGGAGGACGGGTGTTATTTTTGGATGCCACTGCATGGTCCTTGGGGCCATTTTGGCGTCATGGCAAACGTAAATTTGCCACCACAAAACTATTCAATTGAAAGTTATTTACGTTTATTGTTTCATTTCATTGCCAGTTGGCAAACATTTCAAATGCCACCGTCCCACCCTTCCGCACGAGGCATAACCAAGCTTGACTCCGCAAGCCAACGCATATAATTCAAAGTCAAAAGTTATGCTATGCCACACACACACACACACACACACACACACTCTTAGACAAACATACAACTATTCTTTGGTATGTTAGCTTTCGATCAGTAAGTGTCCTGTGTGTGTGTGTGTGTGTGTGTATCTGTGTGAGCTTTGAAGATGTCTTTAAGCAGCGGCGATTGATTTATGGCCAAATGCCATTAGGCCTTTGCTCGGGCAGCCCATCGATTAGCCACAGTTTGCCGAGCAGTGCTCGAAATCTATACATCCGTTGTTAATCATTGGCATCACTTAATGGCCCCTTCCGTTTTCCGCCACGCTTACACATACAAATGCAATCAACTAGACAAGCCCCCCCAGTTACACACACACAGTTACACAGTCACAGTTACAGTTACACAGTCACAGTCACCGGCAAGTGGATCCGTGTTGTGGTGGCTCAATAAGGGGCAACTGCGAACACACCCCTTACAAATCTATGCAACTCAACTTGCCCCTCTAGCCCCCCTGCCAGCCCAGATAATCTACTAAAGGACTTCCGCCCGGTGCGTGCGCTGCGCGTATAAAAAAAAAAAAAAAAATAAATAAAGATTTTAAACATGGCAGGAAAAACTGAATTACCAAACAGTCAAATGGTACAGTGAAGCTTATTGGCGATTTACAATACAAAAATCACAAAAGGACAGCTGAAAAAATAATAAAAATAAAATAAAAATAGAAATAAAAATAAAAATAATTATAATAATAATAATAATGATAATAATAATATTAATGATAATTATAATAATAATAATAATAATAATAATAATAATAATAATAATAATAATAATAATAATAATAATAATAATAATAATAATAATAATAATAATAATAATAATAATAATACTAATAATAATAATAATAATAATAATAATAATAATAATACTAATTATAATAATAATAATAATAATAATAATAATAATACTAATTATAATAATAATAATAATAATAATAATAATACTAATAATAATAATAATAATACTAATTATAATAATAATAATAATTATAATAATAATAATAATAATAATATTAACAATAATAATAATAATACTAATAATAATAATAGCTTATGGAATGTTCATTTTAATTATAATACTTAAATACACAAAAAATGCTGTAAAACTGAAATTGCCAACATTTCTGCATTTTTTTTATAAAAAAAAACGGATCTAAAAAAAGCACAAAATGTTAAAATTGACAAAATAGGCAGTAAAATGCCTTGATTCAATTTGACTTTTGATTTACATTTTATAGCCATATTAAGCTGTCAACATTTATCGGAAAATAATAGTTGTAACCACGATTTCTATATATATATATATATATATATATATATCTATATATGTTACCAATGCTTGAATTCAGTTGCTAATTTCTTTTTGGCCAACATTTCCACAGTGCGCTTTTTGAGGAGTGAGTAACTGAAAATATAATGATATACGGCGGTGAAATCGAATCGTGGCATGAGATTCGTGTTTGTACACACACACCCACACAACACACACACACACACACAGAGAAGACCTTAAATGCTTGCTGCTGTTTTACTTCTTGGGAACAGTCATAGTTCCCCAGCTACTGATACGGCTATCATCAAGGGTTACGGCAATAACGAATCGGGCTATGGATAGCTACGGGTTTTTGGCAAGTTCCTTAGGCAAAATCAACAGACTCCGACTCCGACTGCGACTCCGACTCCTACTCCTACTCCGATACAGTCGTCGTGCTTGGCGCGGCAGCCAAAATTTATTGCGCCGATGTGCCGTGTTGCGTGTCCTTGCAGAGGAAAATGGAAACGAAGACGGAGACCAAGACGAAGACGGAGACGAAGACATTGCCCAGCGGGTTGCATGTCCTGCTGCCCAACACGTCGCCAACGCGTCCTGGTTTTAGCCTGCCTGCATTTTGGGTAGGCGTTGGCATTGCGTTTTCGACGGCCGTGTTGAAATTGACAGCAAAATAATTGGTTGATTATTTATGAGACAAACGAGTGAGACGATTTGTACCAGCCCAGCTCAGAACAGCCCAGACCAGCCCAGCTCAGCCCAGACCAGACCAGCCCAGCTCAGCCGAGCCCAAACATTCCATGCCATTTCTAGCCAAAGTTTGTTTAGGCCGCATTTAAATCAATGCCAAAGAAATGTTTTTATTTATTCAAGTGGCCAAGCAACAGGATAACTCTTAAGTGTCTTACGAATCCTTTAGTTATATTCCAAAAAAAGACGATGACAGTTGCATCTGAAAATGGAAAATGAAAAATGGAAAACATATAAAATATGGCTGAGGAATTTAGCTCAGAATAAAAACTGATCATTTCCATTTCCAATAATTATTGTTAATCAGGAAATTTAATTTGGGAATATAAATTCTTGACTTAAGATAAAAATACTTAAAATAATATAATTAGTAATATTAATGATATTTTGTAATAGATAAAATGCTACGGACAAATTGACAATATGAAAATAGCGTCACTTTAAAGTGCCAAGTTCATTAGTCAAATCCAACTAATTGTATGGCAGAGAAGACTTGGTTAATCCAGCAAGAGAAGGGGGAGGGAGTAGGAGGTTGGGCGAGATTTGCCTTAGAGGACTTTTAGGCCTTTCAGTCAGGTCCAACATGAGCAACGCCCTGCTGCACGGCCCCGGCTGAGTTGGCTTTGATGTTGCACGACGCATACAACTGATTGTTATCCAAATAGTTATTTAAGCAATTCAAATTGTGGTAATTAAAAATGGCCAACAGGCCAACATACACCACAGAAGGATGAATGGGTGTAGCTGGAGTTGATGGTGATGGCGGAAACCCAATGGTACTACCTAGACAAAACCCTGGATGCAGGCACTTGACATATGGAGCCGGGATTCTTGGGAATGTGAGTGCGAGAGCAGCAGCTAGGACCCATTGCCTGCGGCTGGTTGTTATTATTTTTGTCACTGACAAAGCAAATCACCGAAAACCAACAGAAACAAAAGCCGTACAGGAACGCTCACACACACACACACTCGCACACCACACACACACACACTGAGATGGGCAGAGGCGTAACAAACGATGTCGCCGGCAGTAGCAGACAAACAAAAAAAAAGTGGGAGCTGGAGCTGGAGCTGGAGCTGGAGCTGAAGCTGGAGCCTCTGGCGTAGGCCTATGGAGTCGTCGGCGTTGTGGCCAGTCCAGGCAATTTTCCTGTTGAATTATGAGGATATTTGTTTCGTCATAAAAGATTGGCCCCGGCCCGGGCAGCTGCATTCACTCTCTCATTGTAATCCTTATGAAACGGCGTTGACTGTATTTTTTTGCTTTTGTTTTCTGTTTTGCCCTGCTTTGTTTCTGCTCGTTTCTGGGATTTGTAGTGTTCCTTGTGGTGGAGTTGCGTTTTCAATTTGTTGTTGCTGTTGTTCTCGTTGTTGTTGTTGTTTCTGCTGGCCGCAACAGAATCGTCAACTTTGCCTTCGTCTGGAGCTTACCAAATGCACTGTCGCCGCACGCTGAGCGCTGCCAGTGAAATGCACTCGACTGATTCCTAAAGGGGTTGCTGATTCGGTAACGTAACGGGTTGCTCACTGGGTCAGGTGTCATGGGAGGACGGGTGTGTAACGGCCAAAAGAGCAAAGCCAACAGGAACATATAGTTTGTGTATCTGCAACTGTAACACATGAGTCTTAGCCGGACCACGGACTGGCCCGATTGCATCTACAATTCATAGAAATTTCAAACGATGCGTAAACGAAAACGGCAAATGCACAGCAGCAACTCAAGAGAGGAAGGGGGGAGTGGGGTGTGGGGAGTGGTGAGGGGTCGAAGTGATAGAAGCCGGCTCAGTACGTTTGCTAGCTCTTGGCCATCTTTCCACAGTGGGTTCCGGGGTCAACGTAAACGAAATTTGTTGAACGCATCGCAATGGGAAGTTCTCCGGGCAAAGGACCCCAAAAATTGCGTTTTTCGAAATGCATGCGTCGAGCGTCGAGCACAATAGAGATGGACATGGACTTGGAGCGAGTGAGAGATGAGGGGTGATTGGGGCGGGGCAGTGAGTTAGTTTGGGCAAAGGAGCTGGCAAATCCGACTTTGGTTGATGATGAGTGTCGTTATCGCTTTTGTGTGGCTTCGCTTTTGTCATAGCTCTCTTCGAGTGGGCGCCACTTCAGGCCAAGGGGCAGGAGTGGCATCAACAGCAGCAACAGCAGAAGCAGTAGCAGTAGCTGGAATGGGTTAACTGCAACTTGAATTTACATTTCGATATAAGGCTCGGTTCGGGACCAAAGCACAGCCAGCAGCGCACAAAACAATCAAGAAAAGCAATTGGTGCAGTTGTTGCTCCGTCTCCCTCTCTGCCGGAAAATAGCATTGCCGTCGCAGTCGCAGTCGGCGTTGCAGTCAGCTTCATGAACGTAGTCAGAGTCGGAGTCGTAGTCGTAGCCGTAGTCAAAGTCGGACGTTGATGTAGCTGCACGGATTGATTTACGTTCGAAAAGATTTCTCAAGTGCGACACTGAGTGCATAGCACAGTTTTGCAAACACAACCAGCCCATCTAGTGTTGCCCACACACACACACACACACCACACACCACCCACTACACACCACTCAGCACACACCCTCAACATACCGTCCCATATCATTCCTTTTCATTTTATGACTTTACATTTTTATATACGTTTTCAGTTGTAGTTTTGCATTTTGACTACTTGGCATTTAGAGAGAGAAAGAGAGAGGGAGAGGGAGAGGGAAAGTTGGCAGGCAACTACTGAGATTTATCAAAAGGTAATTTATATATGTGGGTGTGTAATTTATATATAGATATATACCCAAAGCAACCAACCCATTTCTCCCAGCTTTGTTTGCATTTGCTGTCTGTTTGCTTTTGGGCTGACTTCTGCTCCTGCTCCTGTTCCAGCTCCTGCTCCTGCTCCTATTGCAGTTGCAGTTTGCATTTGCAACTTATGCAACAATTCTAAGAGTATTTCGTTGAAAATAAATCGCTTGCCCAAGCATGACATACAACCGAAATGCCCCGTAGACTTCGTGGAGTGTCCCCCAGTGCCTTCATCGGCATCGGCATCAGCATCGGAATCTGAGTGAAAGACAAAAGCTTGGAAATTATTTTGGAGAACATCCCAAGCATGATTTGGACGCAACTCATGCAAATTGGATTACAAATGCTGCAACATGCGAGCCCATTATAATTGCCACATGCCTCCTCAAGAGAATCGGTCAATCACGCAAATCTCTAATTATGTGAAGTAAATTTCATTTGGCTATATTCAATTTCCAAGTATAAATTGGTTTATTATCCACGTTGGAGAAAAACTGAAAAAATATAATTAAATCAGAGTTTTTTAAAAATGCGCAATTAAATATATAAAATATAATTCAATATTTTTAAATCGGCTTAAAATTTTACATTCAAAATTTAGAACTGCAACTTTTTGACAAAAGAAAAATAAATTCCAATTTTAATTTCAATTATTTCTAATTGTAATTTTTTGCTAATCATTTTAATGCAAAAATAATGCAATGCAGAAATTTGTTTGGGTGGATTAAAGTCGCCGCAGGAATGATATGCAGCTGGGCAGCACCCAGTCCAAGACATGAAATGTCAGCTTCAGTTTCTGGTGGGGGGTGGGGAGGGGTACACTCTGGCTGGAGCGCAAATGCATAAATTCAATTTTCGCATAGCAAAACAAGGGGCAAAAAAAAGTTGCATATTTTAACGCTGTCTATAGACATGGCTCAAACCAGAATAGATGGGTGAGGCCATTTGGCTGTGGTCGTTGTTCGCAGGGGGGGAGGGGGTCGGGGACAATATGATGTAAAAAATTGCAAATCGAATCGAGCAAGCAAACGAACGACATTGCTACCAATGAATGAAGGTAAGCTGGTCTGAGCAGGGGGCGGACAAGGACATCGCCTGATGGGGGATGTTGGGATGTGGGATGTAGGGTCAAGCGAACCGGCTGGTCTGCATACCGAAACGTCAAGAGCACTCGCACGACAGTTACACGCCTAAGCCCCCCCGGCTATCCCAAATATTTACGCCCCCTTTCCCCGCCAAGCATGCCCAACACCACGCCTCACTTTTTTGTCGAATCCACGGCGTGGACCCGCAGCCGAGCCACGGTATAAACATTGTTGACATTTGCCAAACCTACTTTAATCACTTTTTAACCCCATTTGATACAGTGTCAACATGCATGGGGCGGCGGCTCATAAAATGGACAAATGGACACTCGACGGTCGAGAGTCGAGAGTCGACAGTCGAGAGTCGACAGTCAGCAGGGTCTGTTGTCCGATCTGGTGGACAGGCGAGTCCTGCAATGCAACGCTCAAATAAAAGAGGAAAAACTGCGGCGAGTGACAAAAAATGCCAATGACAAACGTCGAAATGGAAAAAAAACGTGCAAAAAACATATCCGAAAAATGGTAGCACAAACGGCAAAAGAACATTTTGGCCAACGTTGGTCGAGACCCGTTGACCCCTTTGGTGTCCACTGACTGCCCTGCTCTACCCTACCGGGGCATGGTCAACGGGCCGAGCTGCCAAAGCAATTGATTTACTGCACTTTGTTTGCCAAAAATTAATTGAGTTGATGACAAGTGCAATTGATTTATGCGGGACTCAAATGAGTGTGGACTCAACGCCTGGATGATCGGGGACGGCGGACAAGCGGGCGGGTTCGGGATGAGCAAATGGTTGGCCCAGCGCCATTGCAAAGATGGCCAAAATGAATGGTTAAGCAAATGCCACTAATATGCGGGCCACGGCTTCAAGTTAACGTTTCCAAGAAAAAACAGCCACAAGAAAAAAACCAAAATAGAAATATTGATAAAGTATTTTCTAAAAAATGCTAAGCAAAAAAAAAAAAATACACTTGATGTAAGAATAAAATATTTATATTTTTTAATAATTTTAATTACAAAATATTAATTGAATTTTATACGGATAATATTGGAATTTGAATTGTAGCTCCAAAGCAAAAAGCTTGGTTAATATCTAATATAAATAAATATATTTATTAATTTATAAATTTTTATAAATGGCGATTTAAATAAAAAAGATAATAATTAATTTACTTTGCAACTGATAATAAATATATATATATATATATATATATATATTTTCCATCTAATATTGCTGTAATTTTGGATAATAATTACTGACATAAATCCTTAAATTCATCACTAGGCGAACACTTATCGCACAGTGTATGCCACAGAGTGTTGCACAAACGGCAGGTGTCAAAGGCAACGGTGTACAAAAAAATGTTGAGCTACATGGGTGCCCCCCCTACCCTACCCCCCCAACCACCCCACCAATCTTGTCACCGTGTTCTGTCACGGAAGCGTGCCGCGCACACATGTCAGGCCTCTGGCCTTTCTCGTTCAGTTGGTTGGTTGGATGGTTATTCGCCGGTTGGCCATTTGGCCATTTGGCCGTTTTGGTCGTCGCTGGTTTCGGCCAAAAACGAGCGACGCAACGGAAATAAGCGCCAAGCGGATGCCGGCAAACGAAGCAAATGATTCATTTCCGATGATGCGACAGCGTTGTGTGCCTGCCCCTTGCCTCCACGCTCCACACTTCACCCCTCCTTCCATCCCCATACCAACTCCTCAACTCAAACTCATTCGCATCGAGTGTGGCAGAGTGCGCCTTGTCATCGTCGGCGTCAGGCCACCAAAAATTTGCATGAAATGCAAAATCAAACGCGGGTCGTGGCATTTAGTGGGTGTGTTAGTGGTGTGTGTGTGTGTGTGTGTGTGGCAAGGCGTTGCTGGCTGGCTGGCATTACGCGTCACGTTTCACATGACCCGTGCAGGTTGACGGGCAAATGTTGCCACTGCCGTTGCCATATTTTATGAGTCCGGTCTGTGGCGCAGCGTGTGTTATTGATATGCTAACGGTAAATGCCATTGGTTAGAGGGTACTGAAGAGGGAGTGCTGTTGGACTCTGCATTTGACGGCTGTGCGGAAGTGGTTAAGCTGGGCTATATGGCTATAGATGGCACTGACGACTCGTTCGCCAGCATCCAGAATCCAGCACTCAGCACTCACCACTCACCACCCAGCGACCATCACCAACACCATCACCAACACCATCTCCAATCCCAGTTTTGACCACGGCGACATATGTCGCGGGCAAACGTGTGAAATTTTAAGCCAAATTTTGCAGCGAACGCGCCCCATTTATAATCCGCCCAACTCCCCTTTTATTGGGGCACAACATATTGGAAATCAAAATGTTGACATGCAGTCGGCAACATTTTTCAATTAAGCTTTTCACCAAAAACAAATACAACAACAAAAACAATAACACGAAATGTTATCTGCAAAATGACAGCAAAATTTACATAAAATTAGCTCATTGAAAAACAGGCAAAATATCAAAATTCCAAGCTAAAATTTGCTTGTTTATTTGTTGCAGAAATCTTTGCTAAATCTCAGCTACAATTTTTATTTGCTATAAAAGACTTGTTCGTTAATTTAAAAATAAATAAAAAAGAACACGTTTTGTGCAAAAAACACATTTCCAATATTCACTTGTTGCAATTATTAAATTAGTTCTTTGCAATAAAAAAAAGAGACAAAAAAATAAATTACACAATAAGCAAAATTTTATTTCAAATTCTGTAATTGAACCAGGCGAACAGAAATCAGCAGCAAGTTGCTGTTTAGCCAAAATAAAAGTAAAGCATACTTTCAGGGCCAAAATACAGCAAATACTAAAATACATTGCCTGCTTTTTATTGCAGGTAATTTTAAGATCCAAATTTTTCATTGCATACTTTTACGAGGTGCCGAAAAATGATTTTGGCATGCAGTAAAAGTATGCTACGTTTATTTTAGTAATATTTAGAAACCACCAGCTGATTTCTGTGCGCCTGGTTCTTGGAGCTGGAAGTCATCCAAAATTTGTAAATTTTGCTAGATGCATGCACGAAAAAAAGCGACTGGCCTTCCGCGATTGGCAAAAAAAGATTGCTTTTGAAATAAATAATTTGTGATGCCAATTTTAGATTACACATAAAATGTTCAATTAAATGCTAAATGCTAAATATTTTAAGCACTTCGATAGCATTTGACCTTTATAGATATAATAAGCTGCCCTTCTCAATATTTTGTCTATTCTAATACCAATAAACAGAAATCAGCGCAGCACGTTTCTGTATATGTGGCAAGAAAATGCAAACCTTACTTTCAGAAAATATGTCTAAAACTTCTTCCCTGATTCTATTTGTAAATGTCGGTTTGGATGTATGCAATACAATACGCAAAATTTTATTTCGAATTCTGTAGTTGAATATTTTAAATATAAGAATATGTTGCGATATTTGGCATTTGATTATCTGGGATTTGGGACTTTCCAATTCTGACATATTAGTTACATCATAGGCGATTTATACTAATGAGGATGGGATTGAATAAGGCTTGACAAGATGACGGTGGTGTCGTCGGGTTTGCCGCCATATGCATCGATGTTATTCCTACTAGCATATTGGCTAAATGGGGAATCATGAAAATCCATTGTTTAACGTGAACTCCTGCCTGAACGGCTCATTTCACGGTGCCGGGCACTGAATTGAAAGATGCGTCAATCTTCGCCCCGTTGGAACAACTGCGTCCTCAGGTACCAAATCGAAGTCACTACTGTTTGGTCGTGAACTTCCTCCTTTGGTCTGGAGCGCCGCCTATCTAACACGACTTCCGATCTTTGGGTTCACGGCACCCGTTGAATACGCAACTTTACGTCGAGCCGTACTCTGCCCGCATTTGGACGATAAACCACAGCCACCACGATACTCCCCGAGGGGCCGCACCAACAGCCAGGACGGAATAAATTCCGCGGGCTCCTGGCTCCCGTGGTACCGAAAATTAAGCCTCCGGTCAAACTCGGCACCAGCACAAAGTGGCACTTCCAATTTTAACTCCAAACAGTTACGGGTTGACGACCCAAAAATCAAATGGGGAATCATAGTTGGGATCGAAGCTCAACACACGAGCCACCAATACCACTGAATTTGCGTACTTCTGGAGCTGAGCAGGATCATCGATGCCGGCCGCCGATGTCAGCATATATAGCAACAGGTTCTCGGATACATTATTGTATACGCCATCGGTGGCCAGTAGGAGTATATCCCCGGGTTGCATTTGAAACTATATCAGGTCGGCGCACTCCGGCATATCTGAGAGCATTTTGGCGTGCATTCCCGGTGGTGGCACACACAGCTGGTAAGGAATATCGAAAATATGCTGGCGCCTCATGGACCGGCAGACGATGTTGCCCTGCCGAATGACCTTTAGGCCACTGTCGCCAATGTTGGCCGCATACAAGATGCCGCTTTCGCGATGCAGGGTCAGCACACAAGCGGTGCTGCTGCCAAGGACCGGTTGCTTTTGCTCCAGCAGATTGCGATAGGCATGCGTCAGCAGCTGCTCCGGATGCGGTACTTTGAAGTCGGCGGTAAGCGTGAGTAGCTTACAAAAGCGCATCAGATGCCGGCTAAAGTAACCAGGATTGATGCCGTGCTTGCGCCAGCCGCCAACGCCATCGGCCACGCCCATGACATCTGCCATTGTGGTGGATGCCATAAACCAGGCATCCTCGCCAAACTGTCCACGCGAATAATTCGGATTCGGATTGATATTCCTTGGTAATCCACTGACAACGCTAACAAGCCGCATATGCTGCTCCTTCAGCGAGCTGTCCACAGTGGATGCAGTGGATGTCGATGATTCAATACTCTTCGGCATCATCTGTGTCTTCATAATCTTCAATTTGCTGTAGAAGTTGCTGTCGGTATTCGCGGCCAGCCTGCCCGCCTCCGAGAGCAAGTCGTTGTATGTTGTGCCTGGGATTATCTAAATATAGATCCATGTTGCTCCCTGATCAACGATTAATACAAAATTTGAGGCAATGATTTTGTTATATTTACCAATGAACACGCTGCCCGCCTCCGAGAGCAAGTCGAAGCTGCTGTCGATCACCCGGTGAATGTTGCGCCTAGAAATATTCAAATAGTCACTCATTTTACTTTATAATAATATAATAATAATCCAAAAACAGTTATATACGAGTATATTTAAGAAATTTGACAAACAAAATTTTATTTAATACGTTTTATCTGAGCGTCGCCAATAAGCAAATAATTGAAACTAAATATTAACAGACATTTCATGCAAGTGCCTACTCAGATCAAAATATTTTACATATATTTTACAATATTTAAATTATGAAACTAATGAAATTTATATTTATATTTATAAGGATTTTATAAGTGAAATAAGTCAATAGCTAAGAAATTGGCGCATAAAATATAATTGAATGGATTTCAAGTGGTTTCAGAGTCAGAGCCAGAGCCAGAGTCAGTGCCACAAATCGTTGCCTACTTTTAGGCGCGTGCAGAAATTACTGCCAGCCACTCAAATCTGTCAGTCAATTAACTAATTTAACTCCACTGCTTTCACTTTCAGCTCCCATCACACAGATCTGGTGGCACTGCTTGACTGCTTCCTCCGCCTCTCAGCACTGCTTGGCTTCTATTTATTTATGTGTGTGTGTGTGTGTGTGTGTGTGCGTTTCTAACTGTTTGTCGCTATATTTGCTTCAACACCCACAGCAAATTAAATTCATTAGTCAACTTCCGGTTTCAGAGACACACACACACACACGCACACACACACACACAGAGCAGATGTAGCAACGCTTGAAGCCGTTGTGTCGGTTGCCATGTGTTGCCTGTCAATTCAGACGGATTTGAAGTCAACTCAATTTGAAATCAATAGTGTGTAAATAATTCCTTCACACACTCCCACACACACACACACACACACACACACACACACATTGTGCGCCATCATCTCTAGTTGGTCTCGTGCAACTGCATCTGCTCCTGGATTGTCTATGTTGCCTGACTGACTGACAGTCTCTCTGACTGTCTGTCTGTCTGTCCGTCTGACTGGCTGGTTGTGTACTTGAAAACATTTTTGCATTGATTGCACTTCATATCGTTCATTCATTCATTCATTCGTGGCAGTTGCACAAGCCGTTTATTCATGCCCTGCCATTGGCATATGTTGCCTTATTTTGGGGCACACACACTCACACACACACACATATGGTAACCAAAAAACGTGGAGTTTGCCTGCCATTAAGCCGACGAGACTCCACACTGCCGCTGCTCTTCCAAAGTATTTAAGCAATTCAATTGGCATTTTCACAGCAGTCGCCAACACAGGCAGCTACTACTCTTTCCCCTTGCCCCATACCACTACCCTTACGCTCAACATTTCAACCTTCCCTTCGCCAGCTGCAGCACTTCAGCCACGTCGAGTGGCAAGCAATGAGCTATGCATGCAATTTAAGCGCCCACCAAGTGCCGCAGCACATGCCCAAATGCAACTGCATTTGTTTGCTGGTGTCATCCAACCATCCAATCACCCAACCACCCAACCCAACCAACCAACCAACCAACCAACCAACCAACCAACCAACCAATTCAACCATCCTCTGCCCAGCCAAAAAATTAAAACCATAAAAACAAAAAAAAAAAAAAAAAAAAAACACCAAAATGGGCATTGCAAGAGGAGCCATCGGCTGCTGTGGCTGTCATTCCGATGTGCAGTTAAGTTGCCTCAGGCTCCTATAAAGGTCCTTGCCTATTAAATAGGCGTCGGTGAGGGGTGATGCTGGTGGGGCATAAGTGTATTGCCGCATACACATGCCTCACCTCACATGGCCACTTCGTCTGTTTGTGTCTGTAATTGTGCATAATTGAGTTGAATTTGGCTGCCACTTGGGGGCTATAAGAATGTGGTGGGTAAGGGGTTGGAAAGGGGGAGGGGGTCAGGTCCGAGCACAACGCGTGCAGCTCCTACTGCACATATCCGTGCATGGGTTCATGGGGTGCTCCGAGAGCCTATTGCGCATTTTAGCTTATAAACGATTTTTAATTGATTCAGAAAATAAAATAGATGACAAAAGAATGAGAAATAAAAAATAGGTAAATTATTTTTAATAATTAATGGAAAGTTGGCAATAAAATCGTTAATTATATTCCAAGTATTTGATTATATATAACACATCTTTTGGATAGAGAATCTTTACTCTGCATTATGGATAACAATTGTATTCCAAGAAGTAATGATTCCGCTTCACTTCAGCTCTTTTGGAGGCCTGTGAAAGATTCCAAAATGAATCGACAGTTGCTGCGGCAAATGCCACAAATAACTGCAGCAACATCTGAGCATGGAACGTGTGCATCCTCCACGCCAGAGCACAAAATGCAGGAAATGCATACTTTTTGTGCATTTGCCGCATTCACATCGACATTCCTCGAAAGACATTCATAAGGAGGACAGCATTCAGAGCATTCAGTCGAGCATTTCAATTAATTTCATTAGAATCGCACAATTAATGCACAGAAATGGATAGTTGGACAGTTGGCCAGTTGACCAGTTGACCAGTTGGCCAGCATTAGTACTGCCAGCTGTGCCCTGGGGCTGCCACTCAACGCACCAGACAATGGCCGGAGGGGAGGAAGAGTCGGGGCAGCAGGGAAAGGAGACGTGTGTGGTTGGTTGGTGTGAGATGGTCTCTGCTGGAGACCCACTTGTCTGCGCTTTGCCCACAATTGTTGCTGACCAATGATCAATTTAATAGGAAAACAATATTGATAGCCCGGCCCCGAGTGGCCAGACGTCGCCAGGGACTGTGCCGGGACTGCTCAACAAGCCGGACAAGACACTTGACGTGCGAGTTGAAACGAGTTGAGCGGTGACGGAAGTGTTGCGGTCGGTTTTGGTTCTTTGGGTTTCAGTTTTGGGGGACTGGGATTTGGGATTTGGGGTCTGGGTTTGTTTTCGGGCTTGGGGTTTTTTGGCTTAGGCATTTTGGCTACAAATGCTTACTCCTCTTACTGTTCCTGTGCTTTGTTTGTTTGCAAAACTTGCTAAACTTTTGGTGTTGTGTTGTAACTAAATTTTAAAACACACACCCACACACACACACACACACACGCACATACACACACACTCGAGGCGTGTGCTGAAACTGCAGCTAGTTGGCAACACTTTCACTTGTGCGTTGTCTTTGGCCATTTGCCGGGACTCTGTTTGGTTTCTTGTGGTTTATTATTCACGCCTGAATTGATTGTAAATTAAAGTTTGCCAGGTCCTTGGGTCCACACAGGTCCTTAGCATTCACTGTTCGTTCGTTCGTTCGTTGTGCATTTTGAGGTCAGCCTATGGCAAAGTTTTCTTTTGTGTGCGAATTGGTTACTTGGGCCGCTTTGGCCTGGTCCGATACCCTTTGTCCGTGCGAGCTATTTCCCCCTCTCTCTCTCTCTCTCTCTCTTGTGTCCATCCGTTCGTCCTTGCAGGTCCTTGTCGCCAGTGTTGTCTGTCGCCTTGCTGCCCATATTAGAAGCCAAGAGGCATTCAAGTGCACATAAGACGATTACACATCATTTAACCGACGCACTGCAAAACTAAAGGAGCAGCCCTCTTCTTCTCAAAATTATTCCACATCTGTGGACCTGTAATTGTTGCTCCTTGCCAAGGACCGACTACTCCTGGCTCGCCTTTATTGACTACTGCATATTGATTATTGTTACAATGCCTTCCGTCCAGCCAGGCAGCCACTTCATTTTGAGGCTCTTTTGAAGATGAGTTCACTTGATTGCCGGCATTTGTCGTGCTTCTTGTTTAAAATTCAATCGTCTCACACACACATGTCTGTGTGTGTGTGTGTCTGTGAATGTTAAGGCAATATTCATTTGGTGTTAATACAGTGAAAGTGTTTTCAACTTAATGGCCAAGTTTACAGGCAATAGTCTTGTTCTCCGCAAAACTTTAAGACTCAACTGAAGCCTCAAAATTATCTGAATTTTAGTTTAACTTTTGCAACTCTTTTATTGAAAAATTTGTATTTTATTAGCAAATTTTAGTTATTGTTTGCAACGCTGATTTGGTAATTTATTTAAAGCCTATTCTTCGACATGGATTTACGGCAGATTAGCCAAGATTATCATTGGGAAGTATATTCTGCTCAGAAATCCTGATATCTTCTTCACATATTTTAAGGGAAGAATTACATTGGTTTAAATATATTTAAATTATAATAATAAAATGCATCCTGTTTTGGATTATTGCCAAAAAATCACAGGTCTTAGTTTTGGCTAAAAAATTGAATTTGGTTTAATACATTTGAGGAATCTCTGATTACAGTTTTGCTGATGAATTCCAGACTAGATATTAGGGCAACTGCCTAGGAGGTGGACTAAATAAATGGAACATGAAAAGGAAGGACAAAATTTGGGACTGTGACTCTATGTGTGTAGAGCCCGCGCTGTGTGTGAGTTGGGGTCAACTGCTTAGGCCGAAAACTCTTACCACTTGGCCAGATTGCTCAAGTGGCCAAGAATAAGAGCAGTCAAAACTGGCAACTGGCAACTGGCAACTGGCAACTGGTCACTGCAGAGGCATCTAGGCATTCACTTGGCGGTAGACACTCATCCAACTGTTGTTCCCACTGACGCATGCCAACAACATCGTTGCATACTTTGTGGAGTGCAACCAGCAGGAGTCAGGGCGTCAGGAGTCGTGTGCTGGAAGCTTGGACATCAAAGTTGCCAACTTTCAGCTTGAGGAATTTTCGACAAGGCGACTTGAAACTTTTGTTACTTTGCAGGTTGTGAAGATACCTGAACAAAAACAAAAAAAAGACAGAAAAAAAGGACAACACGAAAATGCGCACAGAATAGAGAACGGGAGACCTGGAGAAGAGCAGCAGCAGGAGCAGCAGCAGCAGGAGCAGCAGCAGGAGCAGCAGCAGGAGCAGCAGCAGCAGGAGCAGCATCAGGCGACGAGCTTTAGGGTTTAATTGTTGTGTTGTGCTGTGTGTTGTTGTGTGTGTGTTGTTGTGTGTGTTGTTGTTTGGTGCTGCTGGTCATAGTACTCGACTGTCATATAAA
Organism: Drosophila dives; assembly: GCA_035042365.1. Lineage (NCBI taxonomy): Eukaryota > Metazoa > Arthropoda > Insecta > Diptera > Drosophilidae > Drosophila > Drosophila dives. Next base: position 15,019,967 of record JAWNLJ010000443.1, on the reverse strand, counting down.
TTTGCCCGGGTAGAGAGAAGGACGCTCAGGTGTCCTTAGTGGTATTCTAATTACTAACAAACTTAATTTGCTACAAGTTATTTGCGCTTACCTTCGAAATCCTCTGCATCTCTTTCTTTCTCTCTTTCTCTCTCTCTCTCTCTCTCTCTCTTCTCTCTCTCTGTCCAAGTTATCCTATCGCAACCACGAGCCACCCGTGCGACTGCACCAACTAGTGGCCGCAGTTGCAAGTGCTGGCTTAGTTCGTCCTCATCTTGTTACGCCTTGAGACACTTAAGTCACATACCAAGTGGATCCATCCACTGCATCCCAAATATAATCGCAACGGGAAAGTAACGAAATTGATTTGGTCGAGAGGAATACGGATAAACGCTTTCACTAATTGTCTATATAAATAAAAGAATTTGTCCTGCAACTAACTGAATGAAAAAAAATCAGAATATGCTATCATTATTTATATTCTGAATTATTATTATAAACTGAATTATATATTTTATATATTAATATATAATTATACGATATATATACGATATAATTATCGTATTATTATAATTATATATTTTATCAGAATGCTAAAATTGCTTTCATTTATAATCCAATCAATTTATAGATCGTTCATAGAGATCCATATAAAAATCGATTAAAAAATATTTAATTAACTAACTTAAATTATTTAATTAATTGCTCAAAACATAGTAATAGATTTCTCTAACTTTTCACTGTGTTTTTAGACAATATTTTGATTTTTTTGTTACTTTTACTTACACATTTTTCAGAACTTTTATACGATTATAAATAGGTTAAACAAAAATGCACATTTCAACATAGATAATTAATATATTTATTATTATTTATTATTATTTATTAATATTTATTATTATTTATTATTATTATTATTATATTATTATACGTTAGTTTGGCTTAATATATTAATTTAGAGATAAAAATAATTTTAAAATTAGATTTTAAAATAAAATAAAGATTATTTTATTAGTTCCGCTTCAAAATGCGTCATTGATATATTTATTTATATTTACATGTTTTGTATTCGGACATCATATCAATTGCTTTGGTCTCCAAATCTGTAGTAGTCTGGGCAGTGGGTGCAAGATGAAGTCCAATAATAAAGTCCAACTCGAAGTCCAAGTCTGTGGCATGGTCAGCTTTAAGCACCGTTAGACCGACCAAAATGTTCATTGTAAATTATGCGCTTTGGTTTACAAATTGCATGTGCCGGCCAGGACAAAGGATGTGGCAAGTCATTCGGTAGCCAGCGACAGGAGAGGACTTGACTTGACTTGACTTGACTCGACTCGACTCGGACTTGGTCTTGAGTTGGTCCATGCACATACCGCACACACCCCCCGCACCACGCGCCGTGTTGGGCTTTTATGCTGCTGTGTAACTAATGCGTGGTTAAAGTTGTTGCCATGTATTCAAATGAGCTGCGTCGCACAGGCTGCGGCTGCAACTTGTTTGGCAACTTCTTAGACATACTTTTCTTAGCCCATCTGCTTTGCCCACCCAGCAGCATTTCTCTCTGTCTTCCGACTGGACATCAGCATTTGGTTGGCGCTGGAGTCACTTGGAAATATTTTATGCTTTACGTGGTCAGGCAACGGCAGTTTGAGAAATTACGTGGTGTTCCGCATGCAAGTCGACCCTGCACTGCACTGCACCCACACCCCCGCCACACACTCACACCCACATACACATACACTCAGCTCATTGTCTTTTGTTGCTGTGGACTTGCATTTAGTATTTAACATGCACAGCCTAAAAGTATGCAAAGTTATTTCTTGCAAACCTTTTTGCGCCCCTAACTAAATGCTGCGTCTAACTCGCACAGCACTGTTCTCTCCACCAAAAACTTGACTTTTTATCTCCACCAGCCAAGAGCCACCCACTCCATAGCAACCCCCCTTCCAACTAGTGCTGTCCAGCAAAAGCTTTTGTGTACTTAGCTGAAAACGCCAAAAAAAAAAAAAAAAAAACAAAGTTGTAAACAACGTGTAAAAAAATTGGACAGAGAAAACGTGCAAAATGCGTTTAGTTCTTCATCGCTTGGCCAAGTTGGACTCTCTCAAATAATTTATTTTAATGATAATGATAATGCATGGCAGCTATTCGGGATCGCATAATGGCCAACATCGTCGCTGGGTTTAAGTAAGTGACTGACTCCCCCTCTCTCTCTGCCACTCACTCCCAGTGTCATATTCGTGAGGCAGCCGCTTAAGGTTAAGATTAAGGTGCAAGTCCGCGACCATAACTCGAAAACTTTGTATAACCCACAAAATAGACCAATAACTAGCCGCTACTTTTCCATATTGCCTCAAATATTAAGTGCGCTAAAGCGTCCACTTAAGCAATGTCTTCGGAGAGCATGTGACGGACAGAAGGTGAGACAGAGAGAGAGAGAGAGAGGGACCGAGAGAGAGTGAGATAGAGAGAGGGGGGAGAGCAGGGCATGTTTGATGCGGTACTGCTTAAAGCGCATCATTGTAAAACCCTTTCGGCAGCTACAAGACAAGTGCAAAGTTTTCGCCACAAAAACTTTTATAGAAGCATAAAACTTGTGCATTTTTTTTTTTACAAAACAAAGAAGAAACAATACAAAAACAAGTGTGAACGTTGCAATCGACCATATCCGACTGCTTAATGCTCTAATATCAATCAAATATCAGCAGGAAAATAGGTTGAAATATTGAGTAAAAAAGAATATTAGAAAAAAGGTTTGTTGTAGTCAATTTGGTGAATCTATCTCGAATTTAATCGAGCTTTTTCGGGAAAATATTTTTAAAAATCAATTTCTACTCTAAATATTATGACACAAGTGAAAAAACTGTCTAAGATATAATGACTTATATAGGTTTTATAAGGCTCATAGAAAATATTATGCAAATAGGCGAATTCAGGTATTATCAATGCTAAGTTTTAGGTGCACAAAACCAATATACTCTTTAATTTTTTTGGTAACAGAGCATAACAAAATACAAAAGGAAATAAACACCATTGGTTTCAGTTTTTCCCCCTCTTTTTTCGTGCTGTTTTCTTGCTTCTTAAAACAAAATGCAAATAAAAAAGTTTTGCTGCGCTTTTTTTTTACTTTTCTAAGAACTACTTGGGCAGGGGTCAATTCGAAAGGGGTTGGACTAAGTAACCCAAACGACTTGCAGTTGGTGTAGGTACGTCACTAAATTCACAATGGAACCCCATTTTTATATTCCCTCAATAGCTCACCAATTTGTGCTCAACTTGCCAGTTTTATTTCTGTGTATGTAGAATTTATGTGTATTTCTATTTCTAAATGTATATGTGAAAAAATTGTAATATTGATAAATTCATGTTTAACACAAGCTCACATTCAAAATATATTGATTTTTATTTTAATTAAAATTATAAGCATTAATTATTAAGAATATTCAAACTTTGAACTTTGAAAAAATGTTCTACCAGAGCTATACATTTACTATTTAAATTTGTTTAATACTAGAAAAAAAGTTGTATATATATATATATATATATATATTTTAGTTTTTTTTTCGAATTTTGAAATTAATTATTTTTGTAATTTTGGTATAGACAAGTTTAGCTCTATATATATTATTACTGATTATTAATAAGTATCAACATAAATATGAATTGTTTAATAATAATTTTTACTACATGTGGGTATTACGAGTATATTATTTTAATGGCTGATTACATTTATAGAGTATAGAGCATAGTATGCAAATCTGACTCTAGAATTAGTTATATTGTTATGAATGAATATTATGAGTAGATTTGGTATATGGAAAACTATCTGCGCTTGATCACCTCCTGCTTTTGGAGTGGCACCTGTTCCCACTGTGCGCGAAACTGTGAATCTGCTTTGCGCGGATTAAAGTTGTTAATGGTGTCCTTCGAGTAGCTGTGTAGAAACGGCGGCAGTTCAGCCGAATCTCCTTCATCGTATGCGTCCTGGCCAGGCACTGACTCATCCATGAATTCCAGGGCATGCGACTGTACGAAAATTGAAATTGACTCCATTAGTTTCGTTTGTCTTGGCCGGGTGAGAATACTTACCTGATGGAGTAGCATCAGCAGCAGCAGCGAGAGGAGGAGGAGGGGCACTAACAGCCGACATTGCAGCCATCTACGTTGGGAGGCCATAAGCACAAAAAACTGTTAAATATCGATACAATAATAAAACCAGCAACAACAATAAATAAAAAACCCGCTAACAAATTTGTTTACAACATTGAACGTTGACCAACGAAACACGACTGGCCGCAACTCGTCGTGTGTCCGACTAACGGCCCCCAATTGTTATACTCTACCCACCCCCCTGCCCCCCCTCACTGCTGTCCCTCCGTTAACACCTGCTGTTTGGCTAAACGTGCACCGTATACCAAAATGCTTAAGCTGACCCCAGCAATTGGTCTATTTTTAGCGGAACGCGTCATTTGCCCCTCGCTTGCAGCACCAGCCCCTTAACCCTAATCCCAACTTTAGTCGGAGCGGAGCGGAACATTTGCCAATGCGGGCACTTTTCATAGCCTATGGCCCCCAGACCCTCCACCACCCACTGTTGACTCACACATTGATTGTTTGAATGTTGAAATTGCTTTTTTGTTTGTTATTGTTTTTTTGTTGTTATTTTTTGCTTCCAATTATCTGGCAAAAACAATAAAAAAAAAATTACCTTAGCTGAGTGTAGCGCATGTCGCACATTCAATTGTTGCGACCAATTATTTTGACTGGTTAAGTTCTTTGAATGATTTCATATTTATTCACGATTTTCACGAATGCAAGTGGAAATTAATAACCAGAACGAAAAAGGCTAAAATAAATTTTATGTTTGTTGAATTAATTCTGGATGACGACACATTCGAAGGGGATCGGAACGTTAATCGAGGGACGAATGGCAACAAAATCTGAAGCTTAAGTCTGAAAAGTTTTAATAAAAGCACATCTAAAATTCCAATAAATAAATGTCATTATATTGATTAAGCGTGATATTAATGTAACCTTAAATCTTGTTAACTGATTACATCAATTTTGATTATAAGCTGATTGAATTTACATGCTCAAAGACTGGATTTCAATATGGTTTCTTCCAAGCATCTTTCAACAAAATTAAATCTCGTTAAATAACTGTTGGCCACAAATAATTTAATTTTATGTTTTTATTCTCGAGTATTATATTTTTATTCTTGTAACATATCTGAAAAATTATACAAACATTAAGTTACATTTGAAATGATTTGCTGTTTGCTTACTCAACTCATTGAATATTCCATAACCCTCATAACTAGGAATATTACCACACACCTAGAAATTCAATTAATTTGTGGCTTATCCAAAAATGCAATCGTGCCACTATGAACTCATTCATAGAGTAGGGTCCAGGCCAGGTTTACCTGTGATGTATCTCTCATGTATTTAGTAAACATAGTTAAAGATCGTTATCCAATTAGTCAAAAGCTCATGTAATAAATTGCCTGAATTAAGGTGCGGAATTTTAATTACATAATTTACGCGTGCGCTCTGCAAATGGCGGGGGGCGACAAAGTGTGTGTGTGTGTGAGGGCCAAGGAAATATGGTCAAGTAATTTAAAAAATGACAACTAAGTGCGACCTAGTGGGGAATGTTAGACTTGTCGATTCTCTGTTTGATTACACGCAACTCATATGTGATCAATCATAATTAAGAATAAAAAAATACCAAAAACAAAATCCCCGATAAGGATATCCATAAAGGAGTCAAATCAGATTCGGAACTAGTTCATCTTTTTGGGCTTCAAAATATGATAAGCATAGATCTTAAAAAATGTGGCATACTCCTAGTAAGGGTATAGTTAAAAACAAACAAATGAGCCCCGGAAAAAATAGAAGAGAAATCAACGAGTAGAACGCAATGGTTACAATGGAGTCAAAGTGCGTTTGATAGGTCATCTAAATAGAAAAGTACACGCAATTTGTGTGCTGCGGGTCATTAGAAGAAATGACAGTAATAACGATAATTATGAATTTTATCCGATTAACCTCCGTCGAAAGGTGCGTGTAACTACTTATATATATATGCATATATATTTATATATATAGGAAGAAGCATGCGAGTATCCATATATTAAATGCAATGCGTGCCATTGAACAATTAATTCTTATCTACTTAAGAGGGGGGAGGGGAGAGGAAGGTTAGACACAACTGATGCAACAGTCCGCCCTTTGATGGTCATACTGTGACTGTCACTAAATATTTCTAGTTCTATTTCCATTTCCATTTCCATATCCATTTTCATTACCATATTCAGTTCGAGTACTGTGGCTTGCACCCAACTGCCTAACCGTAACACCTTCACCCCTCCCCTCAACCCCAAACACTCTGTTGGCATTTCTCACATGTCATCGTGAGGACCGTCAACTATAAGCTCCAATTGCGTGTCAAATGCGCTCAATTCAGTTATGACAATGCGTCGTAATTAGAGGCCACGCATAGGCTCGCCTCATGATAATCATGTTAATGATGATGATGATGATGATAATGAAGATGATATTAGTGGTGGTGCGTCAAGTTCAGTCCAGTCCTGTCCAGTCCTGTCCTGTCCATCCAGCTAAGCCGCTAATATATGAGCCCAGCACTCTAGGTGCCCCGGTCTCTAGCTGGGTGTGTTCCGCACTTGATAAATATTATTGTAAAGGGGCCTGAGATTGTTGTCCACCGCCTTAAAAGCCAACTGACAATGAAAGCCGACCAAAATGAAGTGTGCGCTCGCCAATTTGCATATGGCCAGTAACCAATGACACACAAAAAACACATGTACACACACATACACACCCACACACATAGACACACACACAGGCACACATATATTCGCACATTGAATAGTTGCAGCTGTGAAAAGTAGGCAGTACATTTGTTTTTTTTTTATTAAACCTCTATCATAATTCTCTAGCAATCTGACACCAATATGAAAAAAAGCGAATTCTGAAAAACATCAACCTAAAAACGAAATTCGCTCTGAAATCTTAAAAAATATTATGCTATTAGAATTAATTTTTAAGCACACGAAAATAGTTTTTCAAAAAAGAATAGCTTTTTTCTATAATTTATATTTCTTATTAAAAGAATATTTTTTCTAAAAAAATAAGGGCAAGTCATTTAAAATTTTAACTCTAAAATATTTTTGCATATTCTAAAAATCTTAAAATATAAAATATATAGACAAAAATAACTCATTGAAAATTAGCTATTTTTTCTAAATTCTAAAAAAATGTACAAGAATTAAGAAAATTCAAATTTAAGTTCTTTGAAGTAAATTAAGAAAATATTTTCTTAATACAATTAAAGATACTTTAACTATAAATTATTTTGCTATCATTTAAATTCGAAAATAAAATGTAGAATTTCTAATCAAGTAGTGAAATTAATTTTGACATTGCATTTACACACATATCAGTATTAGATTGGTCTTTTTAGCCACTTCAATCTATCTAAAATTGTAATTTTTAAATTGCATTAATTTCAACGTTAAATTATTTATCTATTTTATTTTCAGTGTGCTTCACTATTACTTAATTTTTGTATTCTGTTATTGAAATGACAAAATCTTTATATGAATGATACTTACACAACGCAGCTAATTACTGTTAACTCAAATAAATCATACGAACTGATAACCATATTTTATGACTAGCTTAAAATATAAGTGTTAAACTTTATGTTTCCCACAAATGGACTTTATTGCAAAACGTGCGATTTTCCATTTTGGCTCAGCACGATTTAAGATAACGCTTTGAAAGCGATGTGTTCGCATTGAGTATTTAAGTCACTCATATTGACTTGAAACATTTCAGTTAAGAACAAACACCTTAAGCAACAATATTTGCCAAAATGTATTTCCAAACCAGATCGTTGACAATCTTTGCCTGCGTTTTGTTTTTGGTCTGCAGTCTGCAAACAGGAATAGTCCAAGGCGAAAATGTAAGAAAGTAAATTTTGGATTAGAGATTACAAATTGAGTTGCTTACTTTCAGGAATGTAGCTTAGCTGAAATCCAAAAGAGTTTTCAGAAAGTTTGCAATCCTGTCAATCCCATGTGTGGATTTATAGAGGAAGTATGATATTAAATGATCTCTGACATACATAAGATATATACCTGATAATATGTTTTCTGATTTGCAGACCGTTTTTAAACCACTTCTTAACACATGCAAGGAAATTTTAAAACCTCAACCTGAAAAGGAAATACCAACAGTTACTTGAATAATACGGATGAAGTTTACCCTTAGATGTCGCTGGAATCTTAAACCTATCTATATATATATATGTAAATATAAAATATATTATTCCAATAACACGTTGTATAACAAATTAAAGTTAATCAAAATGATTTTTAGTCGGCTTTCTAAATAGTAAAATGTGTTCCATAAACTGGTCTGGGATCTTTTTAAAGTTACACTGGCGATTCGTGAACCGTAGCAGGGCGACCAAACCCGTTAGGGCAACTAATTAAAACCACTTTAGAAATGCTTTCTCAACTGTAAAGTTAGCTATAAACAACGACCCAAAGCAAGTGCGAGTGTGCGAATGTGTGTGTGTGCGAGTGTGTGTGCGAGTGTATGCGAGTGTGCATGTGTCTGTTTGTGTGTATTCGAGTGTGTGTAGACCGAGCGAGACATATGCAACTTGAAACAAAATTAAAAAGCAAATAATATTCATGGTATTTCAGCAAGCGAGGCGGAGCTGTGCTAAAAAAAATGCCAACATAATTCCAAATAATATTACAACACCTGCAGAAGCATTTCAAGTGCACAGACGCACATACACAAATACACAAATACACAAATACACACAGCAGTGTGTTAAATGTGTAAAAAGGGTTTTTTTCCTTCTTGAAAATCCGTGCACTGAAATTAATTAATTTGCCGTTTGCTGTCGTTTCAGTGCCTGTCAAACATACGCAGAGAAATATTTTAACGATATAATAGCATTTCTTTAATTAAATACGATATGATAAATGGCAGCTGAAATAGTTTAAAAAAAAACGTACACAAAATGATAATTTTTAAAATAGAAAATGGAATGCAAGAAGCGCAACTTCTTTTTTTATTATTTTTTTTGTGACTATTTTAGACACAAGTCAGTTTGCTGCTTTTGTATTTATATAATTTCAAAATAAATATCAAATTAATGTGCATCGTGTAAAATTTTTGATTTCGATACATGACTTTGTATGCGTATGCGTTTGTGTGTGTTTGTGTGTGTGTGTATGTGCAGTCTCTTTCTCTTCCTTTCAGCCATCCTGTTAGATGCTAATGTAGTGGCACTTGCTGCTCATTTTATGCCTCGATTGACAGCAAAGTGCAGACGCTTTTTAGAAGCGCTGCTGTTGCAGCAAGAAAAAAAATGTAAAAAAAATAAATAAACCTATTGCAATGTTGGCGCTATGTACAAATAGTGATATACTTGCAGGCTCGTCAAAAAATAATGATGAAATATATATATATAAAAATAAATAATCATTTTAAAACTGATGTGCAAGAATTGAAAAATAAACAAAAGTTTCTTGAAATGTGCTTATTTTGTGCAGTTTGGAGCTATTCAAATTGTAACTGAATAAGTCAATAATAATAATATATTATTTATAATAATTTTAACCCATGATTTCACTGCTCTTTCATAATTCAAGATCATTTCACATGTTTTATTTTGTTGTACACAAATTATTGATATTTTGGATTAAATATCAGCGATTTGGTCAAAGCCCATTTGCTGCCTATTGAAGCATTGATCCGGTATTTAATACCTTTAATTAGTCGGAACACATGCCATTAGCAATTAACGGTGTTCAAGTTATAAAAGCCCTGTTGCCGATTTTGGCCACATTTATCCATCAAAGCCATGGCTTTAACTGGCATCTGTTTTGTGTTTGCGCTGATTTTGTGCCTGTGCAGCTGCGCCTGGTCAGCTCCCTCGGTTGATAAGATGAGTGAGTTTGGTCAGCTGGAACGCACGATTAAGGAACTAGCCACCTCAATGCTGGCCATCAGTGGTGCTACTAGTGGTGGTGGTGGTGCAGGTGGTGGTGGTGATGGGAGTGGCACAGGTAAATCCAATTCTGATTCCGTTCATTTGCGAGATTTTTATGTTTTTTATTTTGTGTTTTCTTGTCAGGGGATGACGCCGTCGGTGATTTTGATGCAGATATGTTGGACATCAGTGTTGTGGAAGCCTTGTCAAGACTCAACGAGGATTATCTATGAGAATGAGAGAAAATAACTGAACTCAGTTCTCGGTTCTGCTACACACAACGTTTAGCATCACCGCAGCGCATCCAGTTTGATTCAACAACATATTTGGATCTTTTTTTTTTTTTGTTTATTTGATTGTAATACATATAAAATAAAATATTTACATAAATTATAATTTATTTATTATACATTACTTACTTGTGATTTTAACTCTTGACTTTAAACTCAATAGAACAAAAACCACAGTCTATAATGGGATATAATTATAAATGTCTTCTTCGAAAGTAGAATATATTTTATTGGTATTAGTTGAGATACTTTGACTTACTAATTTTACACAAATATTTAGTTATTGTAAATAGTCCGATTGTTGTTTATCTTTGAGTGTATATTGAAAAGCGCTAAGAAAAATTTGATCTGATATTGAATGTGCTTTATCGACTCGTCTTTTTATCCTGACCAAGAATATAAATACTTAATGGCGTTGGAGATGCTTTTTCTACCTATTACAAACATTTAAATAAAAGGACTATACCATTTTTTTTTTTTAATTTTCAACTACCAGGCTGGATTTAAACTCCCAATTAATTTTACATTAATAGTCTAAGACGATCACTCCACATTATTTAAAAAGAAATATATAAAATCTGGAACAGACAAGCTAAAACAAATATTAATAAATATGCTGAGCCAATTAAATTTTCTTTGTCGTTGTTAATATTCAAAATGTGTACACTTTTATAAATAAAGTAGGATTTAATGCTGATCACTAAAATAAAATATAAATAAATAAACGCACTGGCAAATTACCCATTCTAAATCTGGCACGATGTGTGCCTCACACATCTCTTTTTGCCTCCGTCTCTCTCTCTCTCTGTCCCGGTTTGCATATAGCTGTCCCGCCTCCACGTCCACGGTCCACATGTTGAAAGCTCGAGCCAGTTACTGAGCTCAATTTGCGCTAAATCTAATCAACTTAATTCACGCCACCGATTTCTACATATATGCACATATGGCACCCCAAAACCCCAGGGGGCAGGGCTTTCAAAAGACAAAGAGACTCGTCTACATCTGATGATGATCTATGTGTCAATCCGAGGCGTCCATCAAGTGGTTGCAAAAGAGGATAATCAGGTAAATTATATGATCCAAGCAGACAAACTTGAAGGCCTCTAAAAAGAAAGAAAAAAAAGAGAACACTTTTATTGTTATCAAATTAACTAATTGGGTTGCACTTTCAGACATCCTCAAAGCAAGCCGAATGTACATCAAAATAAAAATATGTTGCGAATTGGTTGATTCAGCTATTTCTGGGAGAAAGAGAGAAGTGCAAGGAAAATTAGATATATAACCTAAAAGTTACAGAATTTCAATAACTGAATTTTCTTTTTTCATTTTCGCAATAGACTGTCGATTCCTCTTGAAGGTTCAGAGATTTACCATTCGAACCATATACCCATTTTATTGGATTATTGTGTACAGGGTATAGAGGGGGAAAAAGGGAAGAATGGCATACATATTATCATTGATAATAATAAATGAAACAACACGAGGAACGAGCTCACAGCTCACATGCGAAGTCCGAGATTGTTAAAACAAATTTAAATTAAAATTAACAAGAAAGATTAAATATATTTAGGCACGCCGACTATCAAATACGCTAAAAGACTGAAGATTATATATATATTATTATACATATACAGATTTCACATTACAAATTGAAGAAACCAATGAATTTTTTCATATGGAAAGCAGATGATAGGGATACCCAAAAATAATAATAATATTTATAATTATAATTATAATAATAGTAATAATAATAATAATAATAATAATAAAAAATAAAAATAATAATAATAACAATAAGAATAAAAATAATAATAATAATAATTAATAATATTAATAATAATAATAAAAATAATTTATAATATTAATAATCATAACTGTGGGCAAATCATATTTCTTTGATTTTTTATAATATCGTTGGCAAGGGTATTCAAATGTTGCCGCCTTTCATTCACTCTTGGAGCTCTCAGCTGTAGAAACCGAGCCGAAGAAAATTAGGCAAGCACCATCCGACGATCCAAATGTGTATCCAGTGGATGTGGCATGTGTATCCATCAGTTACTTCTGATGCGTGCAGCTGAACAGAAGCTTTCGGTGTTTGTGACGACAATTGTCACTCGTGTCTGCAGTCTAAAAACAATCGATTGATCGGCTAATCGATAACCCGACGCTTTCCTTTTTTTTAATTTTTTTTTATCGGTGTCCTTTTTTGTGTGTGCGCCATGCATGTGAATGAGCTGCGTGCCCACCTGCAAAGCTTCGGCTGGCCGGATTATCTCCTCTTCAGCCTGATGCTGGCCATTTGCGCCGTGATCGGCGTCTACTTTTGCCTCCAGATGCGCAGCGAATCCAAACAGCTCAAGGCCAGCGGTAACGAGGAGGCGGCCCAAAGTGCCGCCGCTTACTTGGTCGGTGGCAGAAAAATGAAAGTCTTTCCAATAAGTATGTCACTTATTGCAAGGTGAGTACAACAGTAAAGTTATAGTAAAGATAAAGACAAAAAACAAAAAATAAGCTTCAATTTTAATATATCAAATATATAATTGAGAAGAAGAAGAAGTGATTAACGATTAAGACTTATAAATATACCTAAAAAAAAACATATCGTTAGTAACATAAAATTACATCTAAAATTTATTCACAGCTGTTTTTTTTTGCCTAAGTAAATGATTTAAGCATTGGCCCTAATCGAATAAAATTATGTTATATATATATTCGTTGTCCGGATTAAGTAGAGTCAGTTGCAGCTACTCATCAAATATTTGTAGTATGCAGCTGTGAATATTTGTGATGTGAGCGTTGCTAATCTACGCATCAAAGCAAAATGTTTCATAATTTCTAAATGGTTCAAAAGTCAGACGAGATTCCAACGCCGGAAATAAGTCACGCGTATATGGGAAATTCAAATTGTGATTACGACAGGGGCACAATCAACGCCTCTGACAACTCTGGCGGCAGTCTGCTAATTGAATTGCTTAAAACGCTCTCTGATCTCGAGATTAATTCAGGAACAGTTCCGCCTGAAGGTCAAGTATCTGAGTCAATTGCCTCGGATGTTTGTTGGCCTTTCTCTATAGAAAATTGAGCTTATGCTGTTTGTATATATATATATATATTCTTGTTCTTCATCTTCTACTCTAATCAGCTTCATTTCGGGCATCACGTTGCTGGGAACTCCAACCGAGGTTTACCTGTACGGCTGTCAGTATTTGTACATCATGGGATCCCTGCTGATAATGGGGATATGCATGAACTACATCTTTCTGCCCGTCTTCCATGAACTGAACCTGATATCCACCTACAAGGTATGTAGGTAGTTTAACCCAGTTGCCGGAGAAACATAAACTAAATTTGGATTTGAACACAGTATCTGGAGCAGCGCTACAATCGCAGTTTGCGTCTATTTGGATCAGTTATGTTCATCATAGCCTCGGTAAGTGTTAAGAAAAAAGGTTCAGCAATATTTTTGATTAATTCATTGAACTATTTGAAGGAGGAAGGACAAAATTGTTGTAGACTTTTTTTTTTAATAGGTATACAAATTGAACAAGACAATATTATTAAAAAAATAATAATTAGGAAACAGATCAGGAACCATTCAGATATGAAATCCTTATCGATGAAACACTTTATTTCAACTTGCAAATATATCTTGGCTAATTTAGTGTCTCCATTAGGTAATTTGGCTGCCAATTGTGATCTATATGCCGGCAATCGCCTTTAATCAGGCGACGGGGGCAAACATACATATTGTGACGCCGTGTGTGTGTTTGGTGTGCATCTTTTATACGTGTATTGGTGGCCTCAAGGCGGTCGTTTGGACGGATGTCATCCAGACGCTGATCATGTTTGGTGCCATGGCCCTGGTGCTGGTCAAGGGCACCCTCGATATTGGGGGACCAAGCGTCGTTTGGCAGCGTGCCCAGCAAACGGCACGGATTGAGGCGCTCAACTTTAATCTGGATCTCACGGAGCGCTACACATTCTACTCGCTGGTGTTGGGGGGCGTGGCGCACTGGCTCAAATCGAATGCCATCAGCCAGAACATGATCCAGCGGTATCTGTCGTTGCCAACGCTGCGGCATGCACGCCTCGCACTCTGGACATTTATAGCCGGAGTGCTCACTTTTATGGCCATCTGCGGCTATACGGGTCTGCTCATCTATGCCACGTACGCGGATTGTGATCCACTGGAGACGAAGCTGGCACAGCGCAATGATCAGCTGCTGCCGCTGCTTGTCATGGACACACTTGGCTCATTTCCCGGTTTGCCGGGCATCTTTGTTGCCGGGGTTTTCAGTGCGGCCCTCTCCTCCCTCTCCACCGGTCTTAACTCAATTTCTGCCGTTGTCTTGGAGGACTTTGTGAAGACGTTTTACAACAAACCACTTAGTGAGAGGCAGACAGCATATGTAATGCGCAGCGTTGTGCTCCTCTTTGGCATTATCTTTGTCGGCCTGGTCTTCATCGTGGAGAAGCTGGGCACCGTTTTACAGTTGACCATAACGCTTACCTCGGTTGCCAATGGGCCACTGCTGGGCATTTTCACCGCGGGCGTCATGGTGCCCTGGGTGAACTCAAAAGGCGCCCTTCTCGGCGGCGTCAGCTCCCTCATTGTCATGGCCTGGATGTGCATCAGTGCCCAGCACGATGTGGTCACTGGCGACATAGTCTACCAGCGTAAGCCCTACTCCACCCTCGGATGCAACTACACCTTCGACGGAGAGCGACGAGCATTTAGCCCCCTGTTGCCGGACGATGCCATCAGGTGAGTTGCACATCCTTAGAAGGATCAGTTTCAGATTCGTCTGATACTCATCGATATTTTTGCCATATTGCAGCCCCTCGTCTGAGGCTCCCTTTAAGCTGTATCGCATCTCGTATTTGTACTTTACCCTCTTTGGTGCCGTGTTGACCATTGTTATTGGACTGCTGACTAGCCTGTTGCTGCGCGAATCCGATCTGGATGCGATCGACAGTCGTCTGCTGACGCCCTTTGTACGGCGTTGGTTGGAGCGGCGTCGCAGCCGAGCCACGCAGCCGGAGAAGCATAAGGCAATTCAGGAGACGACAACGTGAGCGATGGGCAGGGCAGGATTGGGTCACTGTATGTGTGTATGCGTGTGTGTGTGTGTGTTTGTGTGTGCGTGTGTATGTGCACAGCTGGCCAAAAATGTTCCTCTGCTAGTTTAGTAAATATTTGAAATAAAATTATATAAAATTCATATTTATTTGGTCAACTTGCCAGCTCGCTCCAACCCCCTGTTAAGTGGGTTCAAAGCAGCTGCTTTCTATGTAATTAGAAGAATGCCTCCAGTGATGGAATTGGAACTGATTTCGGGCTGGACCCAGGTCCTCACTTGTCCTTGGCCAAATCAAAGCCAACTACTAAACAAATTAACACAAAAAAAAGGTTGCAAAAGCGAAAAAAAAAGTGTAACTAAAATTGTGCAAGGCAACTTACAAAAGAGGTGGGAGGGGGGGAGGGGGTTGAGGGTTACGGTTAAGGGTTTGCCCTTTAGTCGTGCTGTTAATTGAATATTTACTGTGGTATATGCGTGTGTGTGTGTGTGTGTGTGTGTAAGCCAACTCAACTAACTACTTATTAGTAGTCATTGCCACCCTGCTGCTGCTGCTGCTCCTGTTCCTGCTGCTGCTCCTGCTCCTGCTCCTGCTCCTGATCCTGCTCCTGCTCAAGTGACTACCTCTGCCTCTTCCACTGTGCGTGTGTTTATTTGTATGTTTAGGTCGCTTATGCAGCAAATTGAATTGTTAATTAGCAGACAAATGCTTGTGAAATTAGTTTTCAGCTGGACAACAAGAAGCACAAAAAACGCACTGCCAATTCGAGTCCATCAAAATCTATTTAAAATTTGTTAAGTTTGAATAAAGTCAGTTTCACATAACTCGAGAGAAGAACACCGCTAAACCTTACCAAGTGACAATCCTAAAATATTAAATGGGAATGCAAAAGTATGAAGAAATTACACACAAAATATGCTGTATAGAATTTCCATAGCCAGTTGGTTGTCCTTAATTAGCCGCTACAAAAATAAGCTCGCACAAAAGACAGCGGCAAAATGTCATCAGAATGCATAATGACAACGGTTCGTTATGGACACCATGCAAAAAGGGGGGGAGGTGAGGTGAGGCTGTGGCAAATGGGAAAACCAGGTGCAAATCTCAAAAACAGACACGGCACATGTGCGCCACCTTGCGGCGCATTCAAAACTACTCGTATGCATGGACAAATCCAGTGACAGCGACAGTTGTCATATGGGTAGATTGTTTTCGGCCACGACGGAAACGGAAGCTGCCCCGCCAACTTGCCTGCCACACCCTTCGCCCACCAACAACAACAACAACAACAACAACAACAACAAGCGCTGCTCAGTTAACTTGTTTATGGCGCTGTTTGCTTTTGTGTGTTCTTTTTTTTTATGTTGGATTATAATTTGTTTTTACCCTGCTCTCTTAAGCCCTATAATTGAAGCATATTAGCCTATATAGCAATCATTAGATATTCCGTTAACAAATATATTGAATATTTTTTAAGTACATTATTAGTTTTTTTTTTCCAAGTTTGCTAATTAATTTGTAGTGGAAGAGAAATGCAAGTTTTAGTCTAGTTTTATTGTCTACTATTTTGTAAGATCAAACAAACATTTCGCAATAAAATTATATAAATTATAAAATTTGGCTTATTCTATTCCATTAACACCTTGCTTTATTATACATTATAAAAATAAAGTTACAAATAATATATAATTTATATATTTAATATATTAATAATATTTGTAATCCCACTTTAACAGCTGTCATGGAAAATATGTTTTCTTATTTTTATTTAGAATATTTGCATGTAATATTTATAACTTAAAAATGAATATTTTCCCTTTATAACAATTCAAGTTTTTTTTTTTAGATTAAATCATCAATATTTCTAGTGTGGGTATATATTTTTTTTAAAATTTTGTTGTCGAAGATTCGTTGCTTTTCTTGGCTGTTGAGTCACCAATCGTAGCGCATTTTGGGAGCGAGCAAAATTCAACTTCAAACAAAAAACACTCGCATACAAAAACAGCTGTTGACTGAGCTGCCCTGGCGGCTATAAATGCCAGTGACAATTTGCAGCGGGCTTACAAGTAATCCCCGACCCCCGACCCCCAGGCCGACCACTCTTAGCTGGACCCAAAAACCCGTTACCAAGAAAGGTGCCTGTCGAGATGGCCGCGTTTGAGGCTGCCGCTGCTGCTGCTGCTGCTGCGGCACAAAAGTCATTTTTGATTGTTTTCATGAAAATGAACATAGAAAAATTATAATTAAAATTCATATGGAAATTGTCGAAAAAAGCAAATTCTGCTCTGCTCTGCTCTGTCCGAACAATGGAACGTTGATGCTGCTGCTGCTCCTGTTGCTGTTGTTGTTGTTGTTGTTGTTGCTACTGCAGGCCAAAAAAGATTTCATCTGAAAAACCTAAAGACCAAAGAAATGCAACTGGGGGCAATGAACATTTTTTCGGTGGGGTGGGGGGTTGGCAGGGAAGTGTAGCAGAAGGGTGGCAACGAGTCGGTTGAGCTGCGGGCGTATTGTTTGTGGAACATGTGTTAAGCACACACACACACACACACATCGACACACACACACACACAAAGGCACACGCACACTGACTACATGAAACGACAACAATGTCAGGTCTAACAATATTAGTAGAATGGCCTCCACCTGAACCAGCCACACGCCCCATTCTTTTAAGCAACTGCCCCCACTGCCCCCGCTGCCCACGCCCCCTCGCTGTGTGCCCCAGTGGGCTATGCAAAATGGTCAGGCAAACGCATGCCGGCTGCTCATTTTCTTGTTGTCGTTTAATTTTGGCACTTTTCCTACACTTTTATGCGATAAAATATTTAATTATATTTGGCAGCTTGTTTGTGCATTGTGCGGTTCGCCTTTGCCTTTGCCATTACCAAATTTACATTGCCCCAAGGGAAGCAGCAGCAGCAGCAGTGAGTGGGGCACATGCCACTGACTGTGGCAGTAGCGACTCTGAATGCCACTCGGATTCAAATTGCATTTTAAGCGCATGCTTAAAAATATAAATTGGCATCAGAAATGTCTGCAACAACTTGCAACTTCATCAAATTGACAACAGTTGGACTAAAAAGTAAGAAGAAATGTGCAGAACATAATAACAGAAATTGCATAAAAGAATCAAATATTTAAAAAAAAAATATATACTATAAAAACTGTTAATTCCCTCCTAAACATAAGTCAGACGATAATTGATAATTGTTCTTGACTGAAAGAGATTCCCAACTTTAAATTAATTCCACGACTATTGTAAGGCATAAATATATATAACAATTATAATGAATCTCTCGAAAATTATGGCTAAATTTCCAAATGAAAGATGAAAAATTGATTAATCGAAAAATACACTCAGAAAAAAACTTTTGACACTACGAAAAAAATACAAACTTCGGTTTTTAGGAATATGCATTCGAAATAATAAACAGATTTTTATTTTGGTGCCAAAATGGCGATTTCAAAAATTCAGTGCATTTTTTTTCTGAGTGTAGCTTACATTTTATTCGCTTTATTTCACATTTGAATGACAAAAATACATTGAAAACATTTTAACACTTTTTTTTCAGCCAGCAGGCAAAGTGGTTGGAGGCCGTGGTGTTGTGGTTGGTGGTGGAGCTGTGGTTTGTGGCTGCTTGATGATCGTCACACGTACGCAGCCAGCATGCTCCGCATGTTCGCCAATTGGTGTGGCATGCAACTTGCCCAAGCCGGCCATCAGAATGAGACAGCAAAGGAGCAGGCCAAACAATTTCATTTTTTATACTGTTTATATATTAAAAATGCTGATCGCTAAACCACCGAATCCACCTGACCCACTCAACTTGTCAGCCAAATACAACTGCCAGAATTAGCTTGCAGTCGTCACATTTATAGTTTTCTGAATTTAATTGCAAATTTAAATTACCTTTGCATTCGTATTTTGTATTATTCGAATGATTTTTTAAACGCAGCCACAGTTGAGCTGAGTTCCATTCATGTGATATTTTTATAGATAAATCAGAAATTTTTATCCATTCGTATTCTCGTTGAATGGCGAAATTACCCAACGGAAGCAGCAGATCATAAATTAATAATTTATTTAGAAACGATAAAAAAATAATTTATTCCTTTTGTTTTTCGTTTGGCTTTTCTTTTGCTGATTTGGCCCCGGTTTGATCGGTATTATAAATATTATTCTGACTGTTCCAATTGTGAAAGCTTTTGTGTGGACTTTTTATTGTTTAAGATGGTTATCACACTTGGCAAAATTGGAATAGTGTTAGTAATAATAGCAGCCAAAGCATTTAATTATATTTTTTTTTTATTCATAGCAACAAAGTAAAAAATCATTTCGCGTGAATGGAAAGTAATTACGTGTAAATTAATATGTGATTCACTTTTTATTTAAAAATAATTGTGCCTACCTCAAAATTAGAGTAAACATATCATTAAATGCACATTGAAGTCAAATTTCCAGCTTATTCACAAAATCATTGAATAATAATACCTAAATAATTTGTGAAATGTTCATTTGGTTGTCTTTATGTATGAGTTAACAGGGGAATTACCAATTTATAGGAAGTTCCTAGTAACCCAGGCTCCTTTAGGCTTGCCTTTAAAATTTTGGTGTAACCTTTTTATTAATTTACTCTTTTTTCTTAGAAAAAGAAATTTGCACAATTGGTCAATAATTCTCACCTAAAGATCAGAATTCTATTTGAATTGGTAAGTGCGAAATGGAAAGATTCGAAAAATTACATTTAAAATTTAAGGGTTCTATTTAGTTCTTACAAAAGGACAGATAGTTAGAAAGAGTAGAAAGAATATATTATATATATATATATTATATTTTATATATATATATATATAATAATTATATTTTATATATATAATTATATTTTATATATTTAACCATTCCTTTGCAAATAACCAACAGATAATTTTCACCCATTTTTAATGTGTTCATTTTATAAAAGAAATATCATAATTTAGACAGGATCAGGAAGCTATCTTTGCTTTTCTACTAATTTTGCTTTATTGGGATGTTATTTTCTATGCTACATACAAGGGTTTATAAGTGTTTTTTATAGAATCGTTGTCCAGGTCTAATCCAATGTCCAGTTCCCCAGGCTCCAAGCTCACACGCCACTCATATGTTAACCAGAGGCGGCAGGCGTGCTGGGTGGTGGTGGAGGGGGTCCATTACGTGGCGGCTGGTCTCCGGGCATAGCTCCAGCAGCGGCCCGTAGGCTGGCCACGGTGGTTGAGCGATGATGCTGAACATCCTGGATGTTCGTCACTCGAGCTGCAACCAGTTGCTGTGCAAGATCCTCTTAGCCAGGTGTTGAATTAGGCAATGGGAATGGGTTAGACTTACCAGGAGAATGGCGAGGGTCAGGCCGAGTAGCAGGTATAGACGCATTCTGATAATATTCACTGTGATAGTGGCTAAAATCTGGGTCTAGGCTGCCGCTTATATGGCAGTTCGGCAAACCCAACTATGAATTGTGTAATTTCATCAGATTTGTCAATTGTTATAGTTACAATTATTTTGTGGCACATTAAAAGCAAATGATTTAAATGCTGTTGATATTTTATTTAATACTAATTCAGCACTTTCAAATTAAAATTAATTTGACTTGGCTTGTGCAAACTCAATTATCATGTGCACTGAAGCCATAGTTTTATTTTTACTCTCATCTGGTCTGGTCTGGTCTGGTTTAGGGCCGGGTTAATGCCGATAAATGTTCTACTTATTCCAATGAAATTGCACAAATTTAATGAGTGTTTTATTTGAAATCTCTTCACCATCAATCAAATAATTGTTATGTGAGATTTTTAATCGAAATTCAAATCTGTTTAAATCTCATTTCTATATGTAATTTGAGGTACAGTGATGTGTGCCTATCAATAATGTGGCAAATATGTTAGTGTTATGGCCAATGATAAACTAATGAAATGTATCCACTGCTCCGCAGCTATTTGGGAGTATTTTTGGCTTAAGCCACCAGAATTGCGACTCCTGATGATGATGTCTACCGTTTGGCTATGGGGATGGGGGGTTGAGGGGAATAAACATAAACGTGCCGAGCAACTTTTATTGCGATTTCCTCATAGTAAGTGTGTGCTGTGTGGAAAGGTGTGCCATGCACTGAGAAAAATTAGCGCGGTGAGTTATGTTTCCATTTTTCCAAAAGCAAGTAAAATAGTGTTTTTTTTTCAAGCTTATTTTTATATATATATATTTTTTTAAATTTATTTGAAATACTTTAAAATAATAGAATATAAAAAAGGGATGGCGAAAATAATTAGTTTATATATATATATATATATATATATATATATATAAATAAAAACGCTAAGCGAATATTGGAATTCCTTTTGCTTTTTTTTTTATTTTATTAATATTTATGTATTATTAACTAATTACTTAAATTTAATTTATTACTAATACATTTTTTATATTTAAGAGCATTTCTTAAATTTTGTGCGAGTAAAGAAAAATCATTTCGATGCTTAAAATTGAACTATTTTTTTTTTTTAATATTATTAATACATATGAAATTGTTTCAAGTGTTTTGGTTTGGCCTGATGGACAACCGTTGTGGAGCGGAACTTTGATAGATTTAACAGGCAATGACAAGGCACACAAACACATAGGAAAAAAAGGGCCATAAACTAGATCCGAAGATGACGATGATGGAGACTGGGCCAAAACCGAATCGTAAAAAGGCGAAAAACGTGTCTCTCTGAGGGTGTGAGTGTGCGAGTGTGTGTGTGTACGTGTGTGTGTGTGTACGAGTGTGTGTGTATGTGTGTGTGTGTGTAGTGGATTATAGTGGTAGTAGAAAAATTTATTGGATTTTTATGATAAGCGAAGACAGGTCGACGAAAGTCACTCAGATTCTGTGATTTTTATTTGCTGTGTTGGAAAAGCAGCGCGTCTCATTGTGGTTGTTGTTGTTGTTGTTGTTGCAAGTCACAAAGAGAGGGCAAATTGTGGCTTTTATTGCCGATAAGATGACAGCAAAAATGGCGCTGTTGGCAGTTGGCGAAATATCCTGCAAATGCTCAGCTGTCAACTGTCGCCACGGCACAATGCAAATCAAACAAACAATAAATTCAGCGACGGACATTGTTGCATGTGGCAGAAACAGAAACAGAAACAGAAACAGATATAGATATATAGCTATATATAGATATAGATACAGTTGCAGTCGTCTATTCAAGAAGACAATGGCGAACACCGGCAGTAAAACGCATGCATATCCTATAAACATTAAGGATATCCTTGAGTAGATGCAATTTTCTAACCAATATAATTCATAAATTTATTTTCAATCCTTTCCGCACATAAATTTTCATATTATGCACAAGCAGACACACACACACACACAAACACACACACATACAGCATGCCATCTCGCTCTCGCTTAGCTATTTTTTGATACAAACCTATTGTGCTACATATCCTGTGTGTATCTATCTCTCTCGCTCTCTCTATCATTGTGTGTGTGTGTGTGTGCATTATTATTTGTCGTCGTGCTTGTCATTATTTATATGGCCAGGCCAAGAGATAGGTTGCTGCAACGGTTTGCAGTTATGGCATAAGGATGTGCTGCTGCCTACAGTTACAGCCATAGCTCCTGGCAATAACGCACACACACACACAAACACATACACACACATACACACACATCGATATTACATTGCAGTCGGCATGTCCTTTCGGCCTGCCAAGGTTTGTTGGCCTAACATTTTGATTTATAAATGCCAACGCCGACTCCGTCTCCGTCTCCGACTCCGACTCTGATTCTGATTTCAACTCTAATTTTGAGGCTGAGACTGAGACTGAGCGCAAGTGCTGCATCCTGAGTCCTGAGTCCTGATTGCTGACTGCCTGGGCACTCTCTTGTGCCCCGTTCGCTGCAGCTACTTTTGCTGACTGGCCGCAGCTCTGCCACCCAACACCCTCCACCCACCACCCACCACCCTTCTCCCAGTGCCACTGACCACTGCCACAGCTCTGTGCATTGCCTGTTAGGTAGCCCAAGTGGCCATTAATA
The DNA here is from genome assembly GCA_035042365.1 of Drosophila dives. Classification (NCBI taxonomy): domain Eukaryota; kingdom Metazoa; phylum Arthropoda; class Insecta; order Diptera; family Drosophilidae; genus Drosophila; species Drosophila dives. The sequence goes on along the minus strand of JAWNLJ010000443.1, from coordinate 14,996,529 downwards.
TATCAGTTCAATTCATATTTGAAATTTTGCATATCCTAACACGCCGACAGAGACTCTCTGACTCTGACTCTGACTCTGCCTCTGACTCGTCCTCGTCCTTGCATTCGTCCTGCCAGTTGCCAGTTGCCAGTTGCCAGTTAGCCTTTCTCGTTGCACACGCATGCGATTATGATTTGTGTCTTACTTAATGCACAGACAGATGGGGTCAACGGGGCAGCTATTGTTATTGTTGCTGTTGCTGTTGCAGTTGCATGTTGAATGTTGGCTGTTGCTATTCTTGGTCGGTTTGGGCAGCAGAGAGTAAGAGGGGTCATCGTCTCAATCTGATTGATTTAGAATTCCAATTGAGACTGCATGAAATATGTTTGTCTCGTGTCTCCAACTGCCTTTCGGAATTCCTTCCTTCTGCCTGTCGCCGTCTTCTCTCGTCCCTCGTCCCTCATCCGACGTTTGTCGTCTGTCGTGTCCAGGCTGCTGGTGCTGCGACTGGTTCTGCATCCAAATGCCGTTTATGCATAGGCATATCCTTTTGCGAAATTTGCATATTCCAACAGCACCAACTAACCCCAACAACAACAACAACAGCAACAACAACAACAACAACAACGACTTATTGATATTTCATTGATTTATGACACTTGTGAAACAATTTGGAAAATCACAGATTAGCAGACAGGCAGCAGGCAAGTCGTGAACTGAACTAATTACACCCAAAAGCTAAAGTGACCCAGCCACAACACACACACACTCACACACTCACACACACACTCACACACACACACACTTGCAGACAGTCAGTCTTTCTCCTCCTCTAACAATTCAAGTATTAACTTTGTCATGTAAATCGTCCTCAAATAATGTGGCACAGGTACCACTTTGCCACACATTAAATTTGTACCAAATTTTTGCCCAGTTGCTGCAACAAAAATTCCAACTAAATACAGGGCAACACATCAATTAATTATTATGCAACCAGATTTTTGGCAATTATATTCAGCTTTTGTTGTTTCAATTTTTCGCATTTGTTTCTCGGGTAAAAAAATATATGCAAAATTTAGCTTAGTGTTAAATGTTAAAAAAGTAGGTGATTTTAAAAAAAACAAATCAATAATTATAATCTATAGTAACATGAAAATTCTTGAGAATAGAGAATTATCCTAATATATAATATTTTTATATATATTTAATAAATGAACAATTAAAAATGCATAATTAAATTTTTAAAATTGGTTTTGAATTGGTTTGGTTTAATTTAATAGTATTCAAATTGGGGATCTGCTGCACTGCGACCAATTAGATCTATTCTTATATCCCCTTATATCCCCTTATATCCCCTTCTGAGCTTATAGCTCCTCCATCAAACGCAGTTCCGGCACGAATGCCAAAAGATGGATCCCTAGGATGTTGCATCTTTTCCTGGTTAGGGATGTAAGTTGAGTACTCTTCCTCGACTGCACAAAATCTATATCTGATTGTTACTCTAAATACCCATTATGGATAGGTGACTTCTTAGTCTACAATGTCCTATCTGTAGGCCGACAAGTATCCTTAGCATTATCCTTATCCCTAACCATGGATATTATTTGCTAAAAGACATTTGGCCTGTCGGAGTAATATGCAAGCTTTTGTATGTGTTTCACATGATGAGCATTCAATCAATCAATCAATCAATCAATCGATCGATCACATTGTGTAAGTGCACATTGTACAGTTAATCATGTTTTGGCTGAGAAATTATCTTAATTAAACGAAGCAATTGATCCCTCGCACAGATTCGACTGAGAGTTATTAGTTAACCCCAAAACCTGACATATGTCTATATATATATATATACATATATACACACGTATATATTATATATTTATATATGCATACATTGATATGGAGAATCACATTTAGTTGCACATTTACATCCATTTGCCGGCTTCCTTTGGCTGGTTGAACTAACGTGCAGTGATTAGGCTAGCTGGCAACAAACGATTTGTTGCATGTTGTTGCAATTGATTGTTGCAATTTCAATTTTGAATTATGAGCCCGGGCCGGGCCAGTCGAAGGCGAGCCTGTTTCGCAACGATAAACGACAAACGGCAATCCTTTGCATCCTTTGGCATTGCATCCGGTCGCTGCCCTGCTTCCGCATTGTTCCTGTGTGTGCATGTGTGCATGTGTGTGTGTGTGTGTGTGTGTGTGTGTGCTTATGTGTCGTTTGCATTTTAAGCCCCAGACTCAGTAGCAATCGCAATCGCAGTCTCAGTATCACACCCACCCGCCCCCCCTTCCCACACGTCAACCCACTTGGAAGTGTGCAATGTGTTGCAAGTTGCATTGGCAGCGTCATTCAAGTGTTTAGTGATTTATGGAATGCCGTTAGAGCTGTTGCATTGCATACCCTCTTTCACAGCAAAATACCCCCGTCTCTCCGCCGTCTCCCCCCTTCCCATCGTCAAGATTAGCACAATGGATTTGAGCACTTTTGACAGCCAAGATTTGTTTATGTGACGCCGGAACCCAGAGTCTTATCTTAGGGGCATAGTCCCTGGTCTTGGGGGGGGGGGGGGGAGTCGATGTCTGAGTCGCTCTCTGATTCATGTCGTTGCATATTGGTAACAAATTTGTGGTAATTGATTTGAAATTGATTAATTAAGTTTGCGGCACAGACGTGACACACAACAATGTTTGCCATTGGCTTTGCCACAACCCAATTGGCAAACACACCTTGCCACACTCCTTGCCGCACGATCCTGCCACCTAACTGTTTGTCTCTGCATTTGTTGTTGCAGCTGCTTATTCAGCCAGGAATGCCTGGAAGGTGGCTGCAACCGCAAATGGCTGCCTGGTATGCCAACAGTCGGCAATTCGACAGGCAATCCTTCAGCTCCTTCCACTGGCATCCAGTTGACTCCATTGGCTTTCCGAGCTGACGAATTGCTGTGGGGCATGTTTGAATGTTATCGACACGATTTTGACATATTGAATAACAGTTAAACGTTGCCAAGCCGCAGACGACAGACATGTCTGTCTGCCTATCTGGAGCCTCGCCTCGCCTCGCCTCGCCTCCCCTCCCCAGCGATTATCCTGGTTGGCAGCAGTTTGCTGCGCGCGTGTTTGTGGCTGCCTTTTGGCATTTGCCTGCCAAATGGTGCATGTGGCTAGATACACAAGCTGAAATATGCCAAAATCGGTTTAACAAGGCGGCTAACAGACGTCGGCACTCCAGACGACATCGACATCAACATCAACATCAACATCGACATCGACATCAACATCGACATCGACACTGGCAACGTCATCAACGAAAATGTTTGTTGACACGTCAGGCGGGGGGGCGCCCCTCTGTATGTGTGTGTGTGTGTAGGCGCTGGGTGTTAACATACATCAAATATTGACAGTTTACTTAACACAGCCGCACATCGATGAGACGCAAGTTGGCAAAGGATGGCACTTGCAAACCTGGCTCAAACCTTCCCAACTGCCTGCACACACACTTTAAGCCCAAACCTGGGCTGCTCTGATATCGACCATGTGCAGTTAAAGCCAACCGCAAACGAATCAGTTGTCGCCAGTTAATCGCATTTGTATTGAGTAATTTACAAATTAATTATAAATTTTGTAGTATTTTGCATTAATGCATATTTCGGTTTGGGAATATTATTTAAACTGTAGAAAAGCAATTAATTTGTAATCCGCTTTTATATAGATATATTATCTGTAATTTAAATAATAATGTTGCATCAATTTTATTGCATATTGTTCAAGAATTGTTGACTCACATTTGTGGCAGCAACAAATGTTTTCAAATTCCAAATTGCAAAATGGTTAAAGTTGAAAAAGTGGCTAAAAAATAGAATTTATTTTCTGTAAGAAACGAAATAATAATATACTTTTTATTAATTTTAATTATAATATATTTATTACAGAATGGTTAAAATTTAAGAATAGGCTAAACAATAGAATATTTTTCTGTAAGAAACGACATAATAACCATATATTTTTTTTTTTTATTTTTAATTACATTTGCAAATAAGAAACGAAATAATAACATTATTTTTATTAATTTTAATTATAATACATTTATTTAAATTTAATTAATATAAGCAAAGCAAATAATAACATTATTTATATTAATTTTAATTATAAAACATTTAATTGCAAATAATTAATCTAAGCAAAGCAAATAATAACATTATTTTTATTAATTTTAATTATAATACATTTAATTGCAAATAATTAATATTTAATATATATATATAATAATATATTTAATTAATAATTAATATTAATATATTGATATATATTCACAATTATTTTTTTGAGGCTGTGATTTCCATTTGCAATACACTTTTACAAAGCTAAAATAATTTGTATTTCGAATCAATTGAAATTCAAATTCAAAAAGGGAACCATTTTATGTGCCACAATGCCCAGTGGGTAGGTGGTGCTCTGTGTGGTTTGGTGGTGCCAGTTGGCTGCTGTTCGCTATTTTTTCGCGGGCGCAACACGAAATCTGTGCGGGGCACTTTGGATATGATTTATCAGTGCTTTTAACTGCAGTGCCTGCCGGGCTGAGGGGGAGTGGTTGGAGGTTGAAATTTGCATAAGACGCTGGAAACTGGCAAATGGAATATGTCAATTGAAGCTGCAGCCCAGCGAGAGAGAGGGGGAGATAGCGGGGAAAGTGGCGCACCATGATTAATGGCAACGATTATATTTTTCCTATTCGAAAATGTCATTTTTGTTTTTTCTTTTCTTTTTTTTTGTTGTTCTTGGTATTATCTGGAAAAAGTTGAAATTGTAATTTAATTTAGAGCGATTCTCTCCAGTGGCCATTTCTGATTTCTTGGCTATGCAAATGAGCGGATTTCGGTTGTAAGCCCAAGCCAAGCCAGATGGCAGCCAGCAATGGAGGACAATTGTCAATTGCATATCCTTTTCGCATTAATATTTCATTAACAACATTTGCGGAAGTTTGATCTTCTGCATCAATGGTTTGTAAAATTGACTTGTGCCCAACAACAACAACAACAACAACAACAACAACAATAGCAACAATCGCTGTAAGCAGCTAAGTAAAAAAAAAAAAAGTTCAAGGCTCAGCGGCAAGGACGACAACAGGACGACGACAATGTTGCCTTATTAGATTAATTTCATTTTGGTTTTTTGTGCCATCTCACTCAATCTCTTTGTCGCTCGGCGTAATCATCCTGTTGATTCACAACATTGCCCCACACCCCCCCCCATCCCCCCACCCACACATCAAAATCACTCGAACCACCCAAAAGTTATGCAAATTTTTTTATGTATATTTTTTTGTTGTTGTTGTTGTTTCTTCTTCTTCTTTTTTGCCAACCCTCCGCGCTCTATTTTCAATTTTAGCAGTGCTCAGCTTCAGCTTCAGCTTCAGCTCCATTGTAATTTTCATTATTTATATTTTTTCCATTTTACTGATTATGATTTAAAGCCTGGATCTTACGGGCCGAGGGGGGGGGATTGTCGCACTGATTGCCACGTATCAATTTCCAGCCGCCAGTTTTTGCCAATTTCTCAAAATGCTCCGCGCCGCAATTTTAAATAAGCCATTAACCGCAGTCGACGCGACTGTTCAATATATCAAAAGATGTTAAGGCCCACAAGAGAGGCGCTCGAAAAGTTTGCTACAGCAAAAAAAGGAGAATTTTTCGAAAGCAAAAGATTTTTTTTTACAATTTATATATAATTTGAATAGAGCCTAAAAATGTCTGTCAGAATTTGATATATATTTTTTTTTATTCCTTCTAATACAATAAATGATTTTTATAAAAGTTAAATTCTTAGCTAAAAAAATATGTAACTTGATGAACTTTATAAGCGACCCTCGCGCGTTGGCAACATGACTGATATTTGCATTTGATGCTGATTCCCGCTAACTACGCCTGTCAAGTGGGATTTTGTGCGATTTTTCTTGCAGCTCTAGCGTGACCCCCGTATTGAACAGCACTTGCCCTCCGCCCACCGCTCCTGACCCCGCACCCTGTTACACTGTTAGCCCGATAGCCTGGCTGACTCGCCTTGGGTGTGGCTTCCACTGTGGTGTGGTGCTTCCACTGGCGGCATGCATGCCGAAAATTGCGTTGTTTTGCGTGTAACCGCGCGTGGTAATCAAACAAGCGTCGAGAGGGGGAGGTGGGGTGTGTGGGGTAAGCTGAGCCTGAAATTTGGCATGGGGCAAGCATGGGCTATACATGCTGCTGTCGTCTTGGTGTCGTTTTTTTTCTGTTGCTGTTGTTTTTTGTTATACGGCGCGCATATGCCGCGGGCTGGCGCCTGTGTGGCAGCTTTCGGGGGTGGCGGCAGTTGTGCGTCGACTTTGGGATGGTGGCAGCGGGTGGCATTCGCGAATCGTGCTGTTAGCAAATATGTTGCCAATTCGACGGCGCATTGACGTTTCCCTTTTGTTTGACGTCGCAGTCGACGTCGCAGTCGGCGTCGTCGTCAACAGCTCAACTTAAGTTGCTAACGAGCTGCGCGGCTTTTGCCCGGCGGCGGCGGCGGCGGCGGCGTTGCGTATGCCGCAACATTAATAAAAAATTTTGCAAATTTTTTGCGCTTTCTGTGGATGTGGCATGTGGGATGTGGATGTGGCCTGTGGATGCAGTAATGTGTTGGGTGGTATGGCGCTTCAATTTTTTTGTGTAATTTTTCAAATATTGTTCAATTTGCAAACGCGCGTTTAACGATGTGTGCGTAATTTAAGTGCCCGTTGATGCTGTCAAAAGGAGTTTTGTGGCGTGGAGTGCGGGGTGGAGGGGTGTGTGTGTTGCGGCATGGCCTTTGAATTTTCACTTTGATGGTTTGATCGTCATCGTCATCGTCATTGGCATCGCATTTGTGCAATCGCTTGTGCCATCAATGGGAAATATGATTTAATTATTTTGATTACACATTTTAATTGTATTGATAAAAGCGCAAATTGTACTCAAAAAAAAAAAATGCAAAGAAATACAAAAAGGGAGTGTTAGCTAAAGTGGGGTTGTGTGGGGGGAGTGGGGGCAGGTAGCATAAGTTTGAAATTATTAATGCATAAAGCAGAAGTCCTGCAAAAGTTGTGTTGAATTTTATTCTACTTTTTCAATAATTATTATGCCGAAGAAGATATTTTTTCTAGGAGATATCTTAGGATATACTTGGATCTTACGGAATAGACAATATTATTAGTTAGGCATCTTCACTCAAAGATTTCCTAGGAATAATCACTTGATGATCATTTTGAGACTTCAGTTGGCACTTCTCCGTTTTCTGTTCTTTGCCTTATTTCAAATAGATAATAATTTTTATTTTGGGTACTTTCCCTTACTCTATCTTGCTCTCTCTTTACACCCCCCCCCCCCCACCACTCTCTTTCTCATATCTCTCTCTCTCTCTCTCTCTCTGAAGATTACATTATGAGCTAGTGCATCGCCTCGTTTCGCTTTGCATTTGCTTTCCATTCGCTGCCATTTCCGCTGCCACCTCCAGTTGCGCCTCCACGCCCGCACACCCCATCCCATCCCATCACACCACACCCACACCCCCCGCCGCGTATCAAGCAACCACTTAAATAGTTTTTATCATGTAATTACGGCCGCTGTCGTCTGCCAGACGCATCCTCGTATCCTTGTGTCCTCACATCCTTTTTGGCGCTTAACTTTTTCTGTAGCAGCTTCCGTGATTTGTGCAGCCGACCGCTGTGGCAACTGCCACAGACTTGGAGCCGCCACCCGCACCCATTCCCCAGACCTGGCCACATGAGTCGACTTTTGGGCCATTATGGGTGTAGGCGGCTGCTATGTGGGGGCGTGGCCAACTGCCCATTGCTTGTATTACAATAATTTTTAATTACCGGCGTAAACGTAATTATGAATTTTTATTTCGCATTGCTCGGTTGCAAATACATTTTTTTTCTGTCCCCCCCAACCCCCTCCCCTTAATAATTTTTTTTCAGTGTTTTTTTTTTGTATGCCTTTTGGCCTTTTTGTTGTTTGGCATCGTTTGGTGGGCGCTTTTTGTAGTTGTCGCTGGCGCTGGCGCTGATCCGGTGCGCGATATGCACAAAGGCCTCACAGTTGGTTGAGGAGGCGGCCGTCTAAGGGCTTCGGGTTGTGCCTTTTTGCATGTGTCACTTGGCTTGGCGGTGCCAGATTTCGCGTTGCGTTTCTTAGAATTTTCCGCCAAAAAGGGCAAGTGTGGTGCGGGTGGGTGTGGGGGCTGCTGCTATTACTGGTGCCCAGCCACCGGCTGCACGCAATTATCACAAGTGACGTGGAGCGGATATGCTGCCATCGTCACCAGCGTCTCCAACGTTGGCGAATAAAACAATAAGTGCTGCATGCTTTCAGGCGTCATGCGATGGGTGCACTGCGCCAAATGCCGGGACTTGCCGGGCAGTCAAATGCCATTCGGGTGGTGTGCGGCGGGTTCATGGGGTTTCTATGAGATTCTTATGGTTGCCCGCAGCGGCGGGCGCGCTCATTACGTCGACTGCGGGTCGACAGCGTCTCCGTCACCGTCAGCATTAGCATCAGCATCAGCTCATCATCAGCCTTAACCCTTTTTCCGCCAACCGCCGTCAACCCATGCCAAACCCATCGTGCCACAAACCAGCCCTTTTTACTTAGCGTCGCACTCTTTTTGTAGTTTAAGCTGTCGCTGCTGCTGCTGCTGCTGCTGCTGCTGTTGTTGCAGCGTTGCATTTTTAGCTTCTTCATTGCGCTTAAGGACTTTTGACTTTTGTTTTATTAGTTGTGAGCCTGCGACCTCTGTATCCCCCCACCTCCCTCTCTTTTTCACTCTTTCTCTCTCTCTCTATCGCTGTCTCTCTGTGCACCACCCACACTGTTTGGTTGGGGGGGGGCAGGGGTGAGGTGCGCAGTTATTTAAGCATTTGCCGTGGCTACTCTCAGCGCTTAGCTCTCAACTCTGCTTCAGTCTCTGCATACATTCATTTTCTGCGTTTTTTTCCCCATTGTTGTTATTTTTGTCGTTTTTTTATTCATTATATATTTTCTTTTTTTTTTGTTTTTTTTTGTGTGCTTTCTGTACTATTTCTCATATTTTTAATTTCTGCACTTTGTCCCTATTTATCCTGGCGTTGGCAGTTTTTAATTTCTCTGCTTTTCCGGTGCAAAGTTAATGAATAATTGTGCGCACTTTTGCGGCAAACGGCGACAGCGACGGTGACAGCGACAGCGACGGTGACAGCGACGGCGACGACGACGACGACAGAGACGCAGACAACAACTGCAGCGGCAACATTTCCCACTGTGTGTTGGCGTCATTTTTATAGAGTCGTATGAGAAACAGAAACGAAGAGAGAGAGAGGTCAAGCGGGACATGGGCATTAGTGAAACGGAGAGAGAGATATACAGAAAGACAGAGAGAGTGAAAGATGTGTGTGGTGGCGGGGGATGGGGGGGTTAAAGTAGCAGAGCAACGCGCTGAATGGCGCAAAGTGTGATTGCATCCGGCGCCTTAATGAGTTCTTGATTTAATTCTTTTTCCAGCTGCGTTTCGTTGGGTTTCATTGTATTTTTGATACCCTACAATCGAGGCAACAACCTGAAAGGGCTTATCAAAATGGCACAAAAACCATAAACGATCTCAAAAAGATACTCGAAGGCAACAGCAACATAGTGCTCTGATCTACTAACTGTGATATTGCAATTAAAAATTCAAAACTTACTCATTCAACTAATATTCTAATTACAGGGTATACTTTTTAGTCGTGCAATGTAGTCGCGAACATTTGCACTTATTTTCTACTTGCTGATGATGCTGATGCTGCTGCTGCTTCTGCCGCTGAGCTGACGTTGATTTCTTGCCATTTGCAGGGTCCAACGCCAAAGTCGCCTTTCGGTGTCTTTGTGATTTGAAATTGGTTGACATTGCTGTTCACCGTTAACCGTTAACCGTTCACTGTCAATCGTTGATCATTCCTCATTTATCATTCAGCGTGCAGCGGTTTAGTCAGTGCACTTTGGAAAGGGAATTCAAATATCAACCAAATATTTAGCAAATATTTTCACATGACCCGCTCTAATTTTGAGTGCAAGTTAAAAGTGAGAATAATTAACTGTAATTATTCTATTTTAAACTGAAGGCGGTCTCATATTAACAGTTAAAGCGTGTTTATATATGATGAACTTTTGGCTCTCTTTGATTCGTTTATTATTTCAATCGTAGAGTGGGCAGATGCAGTACATATATATATATATATATCCTCTCCCTTACCTTGATCCACTCCAACCTTGTGAAGGAATGTAATAATTTAATTCAATTTTGTTATTTTTTTAAAGGTCTTTGATAATTGTTAGGCGTGAACTTTGATATATTTTATATGGGAGGATATGGATTTCTCATATGGGATCCATATCCCGATGCGATGATCAAACTATGAAGCAGACAAGTTATACTGATCTGATGCATCTATAGGAAACATGCAACAAACACAAATATCAGCAATTTTCTATTCAAGTACATGAATAGTTTAGTCCATTTGGACGAAGTGGACAGGGGCCACTCGCTAAGCTGAACTTTTGGACTTCATTGACACTAATTTGTTTTCAATGATAATGGAAGCACACTCGAGTAGAGCGCCCAGTCCGTGTATTAATTGCCGCGGCACCACGACGCCAAAAGTGCGTGACGAAAGCAGGACAGGAAGACAACAGGGCAGCAGGACAACAGGACAACAGGGACAACGGGACAACAGGACAATGGGCGAGCAGGTCAATGGGCAGCGGGCGCAAAAAGGCAAAGGCAAAGGCAAAGGCGAGGCAACAAACGGAATCAAACTGAAGTGCCAAAACGACAACAAACACAAGTGCCAAACAAGGCTGGCCAAAAAGAAAGACGACAACAGAAACCGGAGCAGAAGCAGAAGCAGGCAGCTGGGAGCTGGTAGCTGGAGTTGTAGCCAGTAGCTCGAATAGGACTTAACCAGGAGGTAAAGCACGTTGTCCTCCTGGCAAAGCCAATGCGTAATCAAAGTGCCTGGAACTGGGACTGGGATTGGGACTGCTGCAGGCAGACAGGCAAACAGACACAGAGACAGACACGACATCGTCGTCGTCGTCGTCGTCGTAGTCGTCGTCATCTTAGGTGTGTGGCTCCAACGGATCAGCAACAGCACCCTCCCCCCTTATCATCAGTCTGCAGCTACACAGTAGGACTTAGCGTCCTTTGCCCGCCGCTTGCCTGTCAGATACAATGAGCATCATTGTGTTTTAAGTGCGTTCGTTTTGTCCTGTTCCTTGTCCCCTGTCCCTGTCCCCGTTCCTGTTCCTGTTCCCCCCCTATCACCTACTCGTTGTCTGCAGGCGGGTTGTTTATTTATTCTTTTTCTTGTCCCAGCCCCGTCAGCAGTCAGCATTCAGCAGCGGCAGCGGCAGCTACATTTTTGGCATCGGTTTCGGCCATGTATTTCCGTTTGCCGTATTGTCTCACTGTCTCGTATTTCTGGTTGGGATCTTTTGGGGTCTGCAAGAAAGTGGCCGGCGAACAGTCCATGCCATGCCATGCCAGGCCAGGCCAGACGCTTTGCCATTGTCCATGGTCCAACCCCAACCCTTTGGCTCCCCTGTCACATTGCCAATGAAAAGCGTTTTCAAATTAATTGATTAAAGTCCATTACAAGTTGCCCGCCATCCCTTCGCCCCTCGGCCCATTCGGGCGACAGCCAAATGACAGTGGAAATTGTATGAGAAATTACTGCAAAGGACTCAACCAGAACTCGCTTTGTATCCCGCTAGGTGGTCCACTTCAGCTTAGAGCTATCAGTGTCCAGCACGCAGTGAGAAATGAGAGCTGAAACTGGGAGTTGGGATTTGCCAGTTGGCAGTTGCAAGTTGTGGGTCAAGCACATATGGCAAGGCTCATTGTTTCTGTGGCCATTGTGGAACGATAAAAGAACAGTTCTCAAATGGAAAGTTCTTGTGTCAATTCGCATTGTGTTCATTATTAATTTTTGGCAACTGAATTGATTTCAATTTGATGTGTCAAATTGCATTTTAATCCCAAATCGATATAGGATAAATTAAAGTTCTCCTAAAAATTAAAAGAGTTCTAATTAAAACGGTTTTGTGTATTTATCAGCTAAAACTATTCTTGTTAAGAGTTCTGATTTGAGTCTGTCATTGATCAATTGAGCAAATGTAATTGTTCAATCTTACAATGTTAAGATAACCAAGGAGGATTCTTATCGCGAAGATATGTAAACACGTGAAAAGACACGTCCGCGATAAGAGTTCTCCGAACTGATAGGATAATGAGTCTAGACGCATTTGCAGCACTAAATATGTAACTAGATAATGTCCTAGGTAGGATAAGAATAGTTGTATCTAGCTTTAAGATAATTTAGAAGTTTTCAATAAACCTGCGAAGCAATTCGGTTCAAACCTTAAACAACGTCGTCGTCTTATTATTTTGCTCTTCGGATCACCTTTCAGTATACGTGATTATTATTCCACCGCTTGCCGTTTATATAAATTTTGTTATTAGCTATTTTTTTAGTAATATATTTTTTTATTAGAACAGACTTACCTTAAATTAGACAGTTAATGTGTGAGTGTGTTTTTGGCTTGGGACAAACACGTTAGGAAGTTTAATTTTATTTATGTACGGTTAGCCAAAAGAATTCCTTGGCAATTTCTCAAGGAGCGCCTGGACTGATGATGTCCGACTGGGCGAACTGTTTTCTATCCTGGAAATGGCAGACGCACAAATCAAACTTGTAAATTAGCAATACTCATTGACAAATATTTCATTCAAGCAGACAGCTCAGACTCAGACTCAGACTCACTCAGCTCAGTCAGTCAGTCAGTCAGTCAGTCAGTCATTTCTTCTTCCTGGGCTGCTCATCTGCGTCAGGTGGGGGTGCGGGGGTATAGGAAGTGGTGCTCACTTCCTGGCGGCTGGCATCCTTGCGGTTCGCAAAACATTTTTGTTTTGCTTTTGTGGATCTGTGCAATATTTCAAACACGAACTTTGCGCACCAAAGATTAATTAACTTATGTCAAAGTAATTTTCAACGTTCGTTAAGGCGACACGAGACCAGCCAAAACCCCACCACCACCCCCTCCAATCCAGTCAAGCCAAATTGATTGTCAGTCATTCAAAGACATTTTTTCTTATTTCGCTGTGGCTGCTCTGGCAGCGCAAAAGATATTGGCTTTTAATGGGGGTTGGCAGCTTGCCGCTTGCCACTCCCCCCCAACCACTCCCTAGCTGTGTGGCATACTCTAGGTCAGAATTTTGGGGTTGGGGTATGTCTTGAATATTGTTAGTTATTTGGGGAGTCTGGTCCGTCGACACAGTCAATAAGTAAATAAATGAATGTAATTACAAGCTAAATAAACACCAATGCGATTAATGGCTCAAGCTCAGTGCTCTACTCTGGACAGCACAGCACATGTGTGTGTGTGTTAGTGTGTGTGTGTGTGTGTTGGTATAGTTAATAAGAAATTGTCATAGGCAGCTTTAAACTGGCTTTAAGGAATGCCTTTGCCTTAGAAGACACAGCGGCATCAAACGCATTGCTGCCTCAAAAAAGCAACAACAACAACAACAACAGCAACAACAAAAGCAGGCAGAGTTTTGGCTCTTTACATCCTTTTGTGATTTTTTTTTTTTTCCTCTTTAGCTGAATGGGAAAAAATCCTAAGAAGTCGCGGCCGCAGATTTTGCATAAAGTAGAAATTTACACATTCTTAATAAAATAAATACAGCAGCTGCAAAAGAAAAATAAGTCAAAAAAACACACACACACACACACACACAAAAAATGAAGAAAACACGAAAAATAAACATCTTGCATATTTTCCAAATGCTAAAAAATAAAATAAAAAAATAAATAACATAAAGCCAAAAGCACACGGCAAGTAAAAAACTTGAGAGCGAAATTCTTATAATTTTTACACATGCCTCAAACCGAGCTTCACGAATCTACGAAGCAGTCCTTGTCCCTCTGCCTGTCCCTCCCCCCTACCAATGTTGCTCCTGCTGCAGCTGCTGTTAGCTGTCCTGTGCCGCGGTAAGCGACGTTTTTTCTGAAAGGCTTAACAAAAAAATGCTTTTTAACATCGGTGGGTGCCTGGCATGTTTTTTTTTTATTTTTTTTATTTTTTTGTTTTTTTTTGGGCTGGATGCGTTTAAGAAAATGCGCCCAGCAAAAAGATTTCAGCTCGTCATTTATGCGTTTATCTGCGACCACCAACAACGCGAATTGTGGTAACTTTGCCTCAGCCTGCTAACAGTTCTGCGGAGTACACTCCGTGTATACCCTTCAAAAGAGTCCACCAATGGGAGGCAGCCGTTGAGTCACTTCTTCGATTTAAAGTTTATATAAAAAAAGAAATATATAATAATTCTGAGCACTTTGATCTTAGTCTATCTACAAAATTGTCTCTTTGCTGATTGGAGGCACATTAATTATTATATATTAATTATATTTATATTAATTATATATTGTATATTTATTATATATAAAAACATTTAATTAAATACATATTAATTAATTATATTTATATATATATATTATATATGACAAAAATTAATTAATTACATATTAATTAATTATATTTATATTTATTATATATTTATTACATATGGCAAAAATTAATTAAATACATATTAATTTATTATATTTATTATATATAAAAGAAATTAAAAAAATACATATTTATAAATAATATTTATATTTATTATATATAAAAACAATTAATTAAATACATATTAATTAATTATATTTATATTTATTATATCTTTATTATATATAAAAACAATTAATTAAATACATATTAATTAATTATATTTATATTTATTTCTTTATATTATATTATTATATTTTTATTATTATATCTTTATTATATATGAAAAAAAAAACAATTAATTAAATACATATTAATTAATTATATTTATATTTATTATATATTTATTATATAAGGCAAAAATTAATTAAATACATATTAATAATTTATATTTATATTTTTATTATATATTTATTATATAAGGCAAAAATTAATTAAATACATATTAATTAATTATATTTATATTTGATATATATTTATTATATATGGCAAAAATTAATTAAATACATATTAATTAACTATATTTATATTTATTATATATTTCAAAAATTATTTAAATAAATATTATTATTACAAAAAATATCCAATTAATCTGAGTATTTTTATTCGGTGAGCGTATTTCCTCTTCGTTGTAAATTGGTTTTTTTTCATATATATTTTGTGTACTCTGTGTAGAGTGCACGTTGAGGCATGTGGCAAATTGAGAGGCTGCACTTCCGCTTCCATATAAATATATATAGATGATCAGTTTCTACCAGATCTGTTTAATCAAAATAAATAAAGAGCTAATTTTATGCGTATAATAATTAAATTTAAATGTTTCAAAACTGAACAGTTTTTAATTTGCTGGAT
This sequence comes from Drosophila dives, assembly GCA_035042365.1. Classification (NCBI taxonomy): domain Eukaryota; kingdom Metazoa; phylum Arthropoda; class Insecta; order Diptera; family Drosophilidae; genus Drosophila; species Drosophila dives. The sequence goes on along the minus strand of JAWNLJ010000443.1, from coordinate 14,981,080 downwards.
TTTTGTAGAGCATTTTTAGGCGTTTGAGCTGGAATTTGTGGCAAATGCAACGCCGGCCGGCCGGAAATGATGCAACTGGCAAATGGCAGGTACGCTTTGGATGTGTGGTGAGGTGAGGAGGTGTGGAGCGGTGCCAAGGCCATAACAAACGTCGGCCACACATATGCGACCGCCAGCAAATCTTCCCTTCTAAGTTGCACAAAGCCCAAAGCACAGCAAAAAGGGGCAAGCAAACAGCACGTTGCAAAGAACAAAGAAAAAAAAAAAAAAACACGCAAAAAATTATATTTAAGATGACATTTTATTTGGCTGGGCTTCCGATTTGGACCAGCCTGCGGTTGCTTACCGTCTCTCTTTCCCTCTCTCTCAATTTGTGTGTCTTGTTAACCTGTTCGTTTGTTTACCACTTTTGTGTGTGTGTGTGTGTGTGTGTGTGTGTGTGTGTGTGGAGACGAGTGTTTGCCGTTGTCTCGCAAAAAGAGCGCTGGCCAATTAAGCTGCAGCCCATCTCTCAAGCCCATACCCATACACATACCCATACCCCCCATACTCTTAGCCAAGTTAAAGGCTGACTGGCCCTTAATTAGGAGTGTTTATGTGCAGCTTTTCGTGGAAGCTGTGCAAGCTGCAATAAGCCGCATCTTGGAGCTGGCTACGCATAGAAGCTAACAGAGTCGTCCACGATTGTAACAACGGCAGCTTTTTAATTAACATTTAACACGTTTCCTCCACAACCATCCCATACCATCCCATACCAACCCCATCCCATCCAGGACAGGGCTCGAGCCATGCATGACATACATCAAAAGCAGCATAGACAGCTGGACGGGCGGAGATTAGCAACAAACAAAAAAAAAAAAAAAACCAGCTAACAACAAAAAAGAGCTAACACGAATGCGGCAGGTGTGTAGCTGCTGCTGGACGCTTTTTTTTTTTTTGTATAGTATATATTTTTAGGGGGCGTGGCTGCCATTACACGCGTTAATTTCATTAAAATTAAACACATGCATGGCCAAAAACAAAAGGGGAATTTTTTTTAAGTAGCTGACGTTGCTGTGTTGCGAGTAATATAAAAATAACATTACCATGTCCTTGTACAGGACACCTTTTCTATCTATCTGTGTGTGTGTGTGTGTGTGTGTGTGTGTTGGTGTGTGTGTTGGTGTGTTTTCTGTGAAGTACTTTCGGTCAGGCTTGCCACGTTTGGGCGCCATGCCACAAGCCCGCATTTCGAGCCGACAATGAGCTGCGTTTTACGTGTGCATCCTTGCGGTGGTCCACTCAAGCTCACCTGTCCTCCACCGCCCCCTCTCACCCCCTCACCCGCTGCAGCACTGCGTTGCGCTTTTTGTTGTTGTTGTTTTGTTTTTTTGTCAAACCCTTCACCATTTGTCTGGCTGTCAAACGTGTGCTGCATATTTTTAGGCTGCGTTATTATAATTTTTTTACAGCCAAAACCCAAAAAACCAAAAAAACCAAAAAAACCAAAAAAAACCAAAAAAAACCTCAAATGTGCAAATGCACAAATCTCGAATGGATACGTTGGAATTACATTGGCTTAAAAAGGGTTGCTCTCCACTGTTTGCTTTGGGCCAACTGCACTCAAAAAGGCCACTTGATGCACACACAACTTATATATATACATATATATATATATATATATATATATACATATTTATATATATATCTAAACAATTTGTTCGTTTGATAAATAGCAAAATTTCTATCTCTAAACGAAGATTTCCATTTAATTCAAGCTTGAAAGCAGTCAACATTTTCTTTGTTCACATGTTGGCCAATAATGTAAGCCATTTCCATTGCCAGCACAATTTCAGTATTTTCAGCATTGAAAGTGAAATTCGCATAATGACAAAACCCTAAAAACAGACGCCAAAATCAAAAGCAGCTGTCAAATGCATTTGATAGTTCTGCAACCCCCCCTCAATTCCCCAATCTAAACCAGCTACACAAATTCCAAAATTATGCTTCAATAAATAAACTTGTCGCTGAAGTGGGAGGGGGAGGGGGGGTTGGCAGTAGGCAAACACATTCAATGAAAAACAAAAGTTGATTTTACGAGTAGTTTTCGGTGTAGTTTTAATTTAAATTGCGCGAGGCGTGGCAGATACAAGAGGCAGTCCAACACACACACACACACACACATACATACTCATATATATATATATATACATATCTATATATATATATATAAAATGAAAAGGTGCGATTAATTGAAGAGCTGCCAGCGTTCGCCTTCACTTTGTGGAACAACCCGTTAATTCAATAGCCCAGCAGATATGTGTGTGTGTGTGTCTATGTGTGTATGTGTGTGTGTGCGTGTGTGTTTGCTTGTGTGTGCTTTAAAGTACGTCCCTTTTTTGGACGGGTTTGCGCCGTATAATAATCATCAGCGCGCTCCAATGCATACCACTAGTTTTTTGTTTGTTTTAGTGCGGTTTCCTTGTGTCTGCGTGTGTGTGTGTGTGCATGTGTGTGCGTGTGTGTGCGTGTGTGTATTTTCATTGATAATAAAAGGATAATAATAAGACACGTCGCGGCAAATATTTAGCCGCCAACTTGCCCAAAGCTGCTCCGCCTTGCTCCAACGACGTCCAGCAGCCAGACCAGACAGATCCTTTCATCTGACGCACCCAAAAAGTATGTGTGTGTGTGTGTGTGTATCGCGTGTGTTTGTGTTTATAGAGTCCTTCCGCAATTTATTGTTTTCGACATATCTGTCCAACCTCTATGTGCCAGTCAACAAATTTACAAATCTAAAGGAGAAACGAAGCAACTATCCGATATATATATACTATAAAGTATATATATTCTTGATCAGAAATATATATATAGACGATATAGCATTGCCCCTCTGTCCACCTGTGTGTATGGACACGGGAATATCAGAGAATAAATAAGCTAGAGATTTCAAATATGGAACATAGGTTCCTTTATATCCTGTGCAGATCAGGTTTGCTTTTATCGATAACTGCATCCCTTTTCCGATTACCGATACATTTATAATGAATGACATCATTTAAAATTCAATATCTTCTTATTCATATCGAATATAGATAAGCACTTTCCATTAAGATGGGATTAGATATATCCAACTTCTGGTCCAAAGTAAATTCTCAAATTGATCCCATTTTTATCAATAACGCAAAAAATGCCAGAAAGAGAAGGCATGCTAATCGATGCGAGCGTCAATTTCTATGTATGTTTGTATGTATGTATGTATGTATGTATGTATGTATCTTTGTATATATGCGTGCATTTCTAGCCAGCTAATTAGGGATCAGTTCGGGTTTGTGAATAAAAACATGTCAATAAAAATTATGCATTTATTTGCTTGCTGTAAGAAATGACTTTTCCTGCTTATATTTTAAATAGGAAATTTGCCAATAATATTATAATATATTTAACAGCTGGCTTCAGGGTGTATCATAGGCGAGCTCACTCGACTTCAGCTTTTTTACTTGTTTTAAACTCTGGCTTTGCTTGTATTAAATTTAATACAGACACAAAGCTTGACACAAAATTAAAAGTACTACACACAAATGATTTGGAACAAAAACTTAAAATATAGTAAATTATATTTTTATACCATTAAAAATATAAGCAGTATTTACATAAATATTATGATGTGAAAATTCTATGATTAAATATAATACTAAATTAAAAAGAATATATTATTTTGACGATAAATAAATTGTTTTCATAGTCGGAGAAATCATTTAAATCAATTTCCAGACAACTTGATAAATTTGTATATATTTACAGCACACTTCAAATAAATCAATTTGCAATAGTTTTCACAATTTTAAATCATTGTTTGCAAAGCTTAAAAATTTGATTTTAATTGCAAGTTGCACGTTGCACGTTGCACGTTGCAATTCTAATTGTTGCCAACAATTGTTGCAACATCTTTTAGTTAGCTGAGTTTGTCATTTGATTTCAGCAGCAGCATTTGTGGCAATCTGTATTTTCCGCATTGCACATCGTTTTTGGATGAGATGACCTTTCTCGTGGCATTTAGTCGTGTGCCACAGTTGCCAAATGCGGCAAATGCTAGGCAATAACAATAAGAACAACAACAGCAACAACAACAACAACAACAATTACTAAAGTAAAGGCTTGCCACGCAGCGTGGCAGGAAGTAAACTGCGCGTTGACAGTCGACAACATAAATTAGCCAAAGTTGTATTTAAATCAAATGCGATTAAAATCTACAAGTTGCCTACACGAATGCGATCCCTTCACAGCCCCCCTGTCCCCCGCCCCCCCTCTCCCTACACATACCCCCTGCGCCACTTTGTTGACTGTATTTGACCCATTTTTGGCTGGTTTATCTGCTCATCCGCTTTCAGCTGCTAACGCTTTTATGCCTTTGGCTATCTGGCAGCGCTGGCAGATGCACATTTTTGGCCAACTGCCTTGGCCAGGCCAACGACATCTATCAGCAGCAGCAGCAGCAGCGACTAAACGGCAGTCGCATCCATTTATGACAAATTGATAATCGTTTACAAGTTGCCAGTTGCAAGTTGCAAGTTGCCAGTTGCCAGTTGGGCGAGTTGCAAGTTGCAGAATGTTTGGGGCACGCACCAGAAAATTATTATTTGCTTTGCAGCAGCTTGTGGCAAGCCAACTGGCAACTCTGCATTTGCATACAATGCGATGCGGCAAGCAGAACGCACTTGTCGCCACATTTTTGATCATGCTGCAAGCAGATGCGATAAGCGCAACTGCCCCAAAACCTGTTCACAATAAGCGCAAAAAAAAAAAAAAAAAAAAATCATATTTATAAATATATATAAATTATGTAATTATGTATTTATCTATATACATATAAATTTTTATATATTTCAGATTATTTAATTTGGGAATTGATAAAATCGTCGCCAAGTTGGACGCCATTTTTGTATTTGATCTATTGAAGAAATCGGTGCCGGTGCGGTGTGGCGGGGGCAAGTGGAGTGGAGTGTAGTGAAGTGGAGCTGACTGAGTGTGTAGCCCTGCCCCCTTGCAATGCTTGCAGAGAGAGAGAGTTTAAGCTGGCTGCTTTCTCACTCACTCACTCAGACGCACACTCACTCACTCACTCACACTCACTCACACACTCTCTCAGCAACTCATCAGCGATTTCCCCTCATTGAGCGGTTTCGTATGCTGTGCGCTGCGCACCCAGTTCGAAATGCTCAATTTCGAAGAGTTTCCCCTTTTCGAAAAAACTGTTGCCTCGCTGGCGGAGAAGTTTGAGTGAAATGCAAAGCGGCCGCTCTTGAGTGAAATTGAACTCATTTCACAAGCAAAATTAAATTCGATTGTTTAATGCTTGAAATAAATAAAAATACGCAGATTAAAATTAAAAAATAAAATATTTGTGTTTTTAATTGTATAATAAATAGTTAATATTCCGATTAATTCTTAATTTTTGTGTAGAAAGTTTTCTTTTTGAACTTGTTAAATTAAATCAAATAAATTAAAAGCTGCATTTAAGATTAAAGACTTAAAATTGAAGAGTTTAATATGAATATAAATTTATCTAAAGTATATAAATACAAGCTTTAAATAAATACGACTTTTTAGACTTATTAAGTTTAATTTTTAAAAATTTTTAAACAAAAACAATTGAAATAAGAAAGTAAAATTAAATAAATAAAAAGAAATGTCACATAATATTAATCATTATAATAATCACAATAATAACAAATAATATAGAATTAATAAGAATAGAAATTATGTTTAAACTATGCATAAAATATTGTTGTATTATTTATTGTCTAATATACAAAATATAATTTTATTGCGAACAAATAAAATAAAATAAAATAAAATAAAAAAAAATAAAAATAATAATAGCTAAAATCAATTAAAAGCTTAGTTAATAATTTTAAGTGGCGGAAATATTTATAAATAATATGCGACATGATTTGAGAGGGAATTTAAATAATAAAACTTAGATTTTATTTAATTTATATTTGGATTCTGAACTGATTCGCTAAAGTGTTGAGAAACGCGCGAATTGTTATGATAACTTCTGACACACAACTGTCAGTCACTGGGAGTGTGTGTGTGTGAGTGTGTATGGGTGTGTGTGTGTGTGTGTGAGTGTGTGTGTGTGAGTGTGTGTGGCATCATTTTGCAGGTCATAATTTCGTTGTCAATTGTCGTCGAGACGAACAAAAGTTCATTAGGCAAAAGTTCGTGGAATGCATATGTGTGTGTGTGTGTGTGTGTGTAGACAGTGGGCACTGGACAGCAGTGGGGCCAAGGACACCAATAGCTGCAGGACTTGTGCCAGTGTGTGTGTGTGCCACGACAGAGGACACAGGACACAGGACACAGGACACTGGCAACATCATTTGTCAAAACAAACTTTTTGACGTAGTCGCGTCGCATCGAGCAGAAGCGAAAGTGCATGGCTGCCCCTGCCCCTGCCACTGCCACACCCACTCAATCCACCTACAACTCTCCCTAGCTGCCCATCTCCTCCACCGCCTCCTCCTCCGCCTCCTGTGTGTGTTTGTGTCTCTCAGTTTGGTGCAACAACAAACTGCTGCCTCACGTCTCCTGCGCTCTGCCACTCTGCCACTCTGCCACTTGCCACTTGCCTCACGCCTGCCCAGCGTGTTGTTTATCATTATTATCGCGACTCACTCGCGTCCAGCCCACAGCCAAAATCATCCTCCGCCTCCAATTCCATGCCTCCAATCAGGCTGAGAATCTGTTGCATTGTCGCACACTGGTCAAATAAGTCTGTTAACTGCCACATGTTGCAAGTGCAAGTGCAGACGTCTAATTAACCCCTCATCTCTCTTTGATCTGAATCACAATTAATAATTGCATTTTTAGCAGCTTCGAATTAAATCAGAAAAAATTCAGTTTTTCATTTTTACTTACAAATTTTAAATACTTTTTTTTTAATATAAAATAAACAAAATTATTTAAAATTAATTTTGTTAACTGAAACGGAGTAAAATAAAAATCAAAAAAATTTAAAAATTGCATTTTAAATTTTCATTTAAACTTGTTTTTTTTGAGGGTATTTAAAGTTGTCTGCTTTCTGTTTGGCTTAAAGCTGTGCGAAATTACCTGCAAACACACACACACACACACACACACGCACACACACACGCATATGTTGACTGACTGCGAATGGCTGGCTATGCCGCACGGCATATGCCGCATGCCACACGGCCAGGCCCCATGCCTGCCACACTTGGCGCCGCTGCTGTTATTACACTTGTTGTTGTTGTTGTTGTTGTTGTTGCCGTTTGGCATGGCTGTGTTGTATGTGTGTGTTGTGTGTGTGTGTTTGTTGTGTATGTTGATTTTTGGTCGCGTTTTTTGTGGCAACGCCAATGTTGGCATATTAGCGGTTTTCGTGGCCGATTATTTGGAAGCCCATTTGATTTGGGTGCCGCGCCTGCGATCCACTGGATGACCATTAATTATCCAATTGTAGCTGTAAACGTTGCCTCGAGTCGACTCACATCGACATGGTTGGACTCATCCATGGTCAACACTCGTGTTTCTCTTCACTCTTCACTCCCTTCCCCCCCAATTTTGTTTTTATTATGTTCTGTTTTTTTTTTTTATTAAATTTCATTTGAGAATTTCATAGAGAAAGTCAGTAGAAAAGTGACATGTCAAAGAGTCAGACAGAGTCGCATAGCATCTACACTCATAAGCACTGCTTGCCAGCCATGTGCGGAGGCTGCACAGAGTCCACTCCACGGTTGCCACTTCCCAGTTGCCACTTCCCAGTTGCCACAACTCAGTTGCCAGTTTGCCAGTTCGCTCAGCAAGCGAAACGTGGCAAAACTATGCACAGTTTTTGGACACGTTTTGTCACCCCCCCTCCCCTCTTCTGACCACCCCCCCCTACCCCTCTGGGGGCAGTCTGGGGCTGTCCATTTGTGAGATATGCAGCGAAGCGGGACAGCAACATACAAAAAACAAAAGCAAAAAAAAATGAATCGCTGCATACTTTGGAAAATGAAGTCATCGTGGAGCTGAGAGAGAGAGAGAGAGAAAGAGAGAGAGAGAGAGAGAGAGAGAGTTGGTTGTAGTCTGTGTGTGTGAGTGTGTGCCACATGGAACCCTTAATTAAATAAATTCAATATGCGCAACGGGCGGCAGCCTCAAACCCCAATCCCAACCCGCAACCCCAATCCCCATCCCAATCCCAGCCCACAAACATCAATCCCAAACCCCAATTCAAACTTGAATTCCCGGCAAAAACGAACTACAAAATTATATGGCGAAAATGTTCTGTTGGAAATCATCATGGATTTTAATATTTAAAAGCGTTTTCAAAAACTGTCCCAGCTATAAAACGAGCTGCGATTGAGAGAGAGAGAGAGAGAGCGAGAGAGAGAGAGAGAGAGAGAGAGGAGAGGGGTGAAGGAGAAGCGAGAAGGACTGTCGGACTGCTGACCACCACGTGGACTGACCAGAATGTGCCGCAGCTCAGAGGCCAAACGCATCGACTGCGCCATGAACCATGTCCCAAAAAGAAGCCCGGAAAATATCCAACCCCTCCCCCCACTCACCCCCTTCCCACACACCGCCACAATCCTCTAAGCAACCCGTTCGACAGGCAACAGCGGCAACATTTTGATAAGGCATCGTTCGTTCCTCGCCAGGACAACCACTCCCACTGCCAAACTCCCACTTCACCCGCCCGCATTCACCCCCCCCCCCCCACCCGTTGCAGCCAGTGCCCTTTGCCGTACGTCGCCAAAAAAGGATATTATTTAATGAGCTAAACTTAAAGCGTTGGGCGCTCCACTGGATCGGTTTGTGGGCAGGGACTGTTGGCTGCTGACCAAATTGAGTTGACCTGTTTTGTGTGTGTGTGTGTGTGTGTGTGTGTGTGTGTGTGTGTGTGTGTGTGTGTGTGTGTGTGTGTGTATGTGTGTGTGCCATTGGCCAGACATCATCTCGCTCTCAGTGGCTTGTCCTGCACATTCAAATGGAGAGCTGCAACTGAAGCCTGCCCGCCTCCATTTCTAGACATCCGCCCGGCTCCTCATCCTCCTCCTCCTCATCAGTTGCTCTGCTCTGCTCAGTTTATATATTTTTTTATACTTTTTGCCGACCAAATTGGGGCTGACTGGACTGGAAACATGCGTCGCTCCAATCTGGGCAAGAAATCAATTTTCAGCAATCCCTTTCGCTCTCCAGTTTTCCGTCGTATTCAATCAACTTTTATGCTCAAAATAATACAAATTAAAATTAATAAGAATAAAAAATCTTTTATTATTTTCATAATCTTCCAAAAATAAAATGTTTGTTAATTTAACTATTCATTTCTGGCAATATTTTTAAATATTAATAATTATTCAATATTGAAATTATTTATATATTATATTATTATTATATTATATTATTATTTATGTTATTTTTTATATTATTATTATTATATTTGCAAAAATATAGATTTACTTTTACTTTTACGTCCGATTCGAATTAGAGTGAAAATCGCAGAAAAACATCTGAAAATTAGAATCAGAAATGTAAAAAAAAATATTTCTAAAAAGTAGAAAAACACTTTTCTAGAAATATAATTTTTCAATAAGTTTGCTATTAGTGAAATATTTTATTTTTGATTTTTGGTGTGAGGTAAAAGTTGTTTATAAAAAAAAAAATATACGATGTGGTTGTGCCAGGGTTGCCAGGTGGGAATGGGTATCCAACTAGCCGGTTGTTGCGGCAGTTGTCGATGGCGGTGGTCCGCATGGACCGCCTGGAGGCCTTCCCGACGGCCTTGGGCCATTTGGCGGCGGTCCATTAGGTGGTGGACCGCAGGGACCTTGCGGCCTGGCGCTCTGCGAGAGAGAAATTAAAGAAATTGGAGAGAAAGTGTGATCCGCAATTGAGAGACTTACCACCAAAGCGTTGCCACACACCAGGAGCACCAGGAGTAGGCTCAAGAAGTAGCTCAGAGTTAGACGCATCTTTCCAGCTGTGTGTCTATTCGACAAGTGTGCTTTAATCCCGCCGAGAAATACGTATTTATGGAGTGTTTACCGTTGGAGCAGCGTTGCGTGTCGAATTGCTATCGCTGGGAAATTAATTGCAAAATGATTAAATAGTTTTTTTTTTTTTTTTTTCGATGAGGTTTTTGCTTTGGCAACGTGCTGCGACAATTGTTATTATTTTTACGCTTTGCAATAATTATGTCATTACTAATAATAAACAAAAAGTAGTTGAATAAATATAATTGCCCCAACTTTATTATGGCTACTCTTTTAAATTGGCAAATTAGCTGGCTGCATTGCAGATAACTGAAATTTTATTCACGTGAATCAAATTAGAAATATATTAAAATAAAATAGGTTTTTATGTGAAAAATCTAAATAGATTTTAAATAGTAAATGGCCCAAAATGTAATTATATTTGGCAACAGCTTTAACTGGGATATTACCAAAGAATTGTATTTGATCTAGGCCCCTTAGGAGTAAAGTATTATAATTAAATCAGCTGATCTTCTGTCTGATTTTAGCAAGAAAGACAACGGATTTGGTATAGGAACACTTTTATATATTTTTATTGAAATTGTGCAATTGTCACAATGTCGACACTCGGATTAATGGTCATGTAATTAATTCGATCCACAGGGGTAGCTAGAGTAAAGGGTGGGAAATAAGGTTTTGATGTAGTGGTTGTCAGATCCGTGAGATCATCCTTATTTTTCTCTACATTCTAAGGACCATCTTCCCTTAACTGTTTGGAGTTAAAAAAGGAAGTGCCAAGGTGCATTGGTGCGAAGCCTGACCGGCGGCTATAAAACGGTGCCACGGGAACCAGGAGCCCGCGGAATTTTATTCCGTCCTGGTTGTTGGTGAGGCCCTTCGGGGAGTCACGTGGTGGCTGTGGTTTAATACCTACATGCAGCTAAAGTTTCGGCTTGACGTGTGGTTGCGTATTAATCAACAGGGTGCCGAGACCCAAAGATCGGGGAGAACCCAAAGATTAGGCTTATTAGGGAAAAATCAAAGTTTTTGTCAAACGTAAAAATATTGGCCATAAAACGACAAACAAATAAAGATCTGGACGTATGGAATGCTTACAACATATAGAATGATAGAATGACTAAATGATAGAATGATTGAATGATGGAGTCTTTAGAGTCTTATTGGAATCTTATTGGATTCTAATTGGAATTTTATTGGAATTTTATTGGAATCTTATTGGATTCTAATTGGAATCTTATTGGAATCTTATTGGAATCTTATTGGATTCTTATTGGATTCTTATTGGATTCTTATTGGATTCTTATTGGATTCTTATTGGATTCTTATTGGATTCTTATTGGATTCTTATTGGAATCTTATTGGATTCTTATTGGAATCTTATTGGATTCTTTATGGATTCTTATTGGATTCTTATTGGATTCTTATTGGATTCTTATTGGATTCTTATTGGAATCTTATTGGATTCTTAGAATCTTATTGGAATCTTATTGGATTCTTATTGGATTCTAATTGGATTCTTATTGGATTCTTATTGGAATCTTATTGGATTCTTAGAATCCTATTGAAATCTTATTGGATTCTCATTGGATTCTTATTGGATTCTTATTGGAATCTTAGAATCTTATTGGAATCTTATTGGAACCTTATTGGATTCTTATTGGATTCTTATTGGAATCTTAGAATCTTATTGGATTCTTATTGGAATCTTATTGGATTCTTATTGGAATCTTATTGGATTCTTATTGGATTCTTATTGGATTCTTATTGGATTCTAATTGGAATCTTATTGGATTCTAATTGGAATCTTATTGGATTCTTATTGGATTCTTATTGGATTCTTATTGGATTCTTATTGGAATCTTATTGGATTCTTAGAATCCTATTGAAATCTTATTGGATTCTTATTGGATTCTAATTGGATTCTTATTGGATTCTTATTGGAATCTTATTGGATTCTTAGAATCCTATTGAAATCTTATTGGATTCTCATTGGATTCTTATTGGATTCTTATTGGAATCTTAGAATCTTATTGGAATCTTATTGGAACCTTATTGGATTCTTATTGGATTCTTATTGGAATCTTAGAATCTTATTGGATTCTTATTGGAATCTTATTGGATTCTTATTGGAATCTTATTGGATTCTTATTGGAATCTTAAAATCTTATTGGATTCTTATTGGATTCTTATTGGAATCTTATTGGATTCTTAGAATCCTATTGAAATCTTATTGGATTCTTATTGGATTCTAATTGGATTCTTATTGGATTCTTATTGGAATCTTATTGGATTCTTAGAATCCTATTGAAATCTTATTGGATTCTCATTGGATTCTTATTGGATTCTTATTGGAATCTTAGAATCTTATTGGAACCTTATTGGATTCTTATTGGATTCTTATTGGATTCTTATTGGAATCTTAGAATCTTATTGGATTCTTATTGGAATCTTATTGGATTCTTATTGGAATCTTATTAGATTCTTATTGGATTCTAATTGGAATCTTATTAGATTCTTATTGGATTCTTATTGGAATCTTATTAGATTCTTATTGGATTCTTATTGGATTCTTATTGGAATCTTATTGGAATCTTAGAATCTTATTGGATTCTTATTGGAATCTTATTGGATTCTTATTGGATTCTTATTGGATTCTTATTGGAATCTTATTGGATTCTTATTGGATTCTAATTGGAATCTTATTGGAATCTTATTGGATTCTTATTGGATTCTTATTGGAATCTTAGATTCTTATTGGATTCTTATTGGATTCTTATTGGATTCTTATTAGAATCTTATTGTATTCTTATTGGATTCTTATTGGAATCTTATTGGATTCTTATTGGATTCTTATTGGAATCTTAGAATCTTATTGGATTCTTATTGGAATCTTAGAATCTTATTGGAACCTTATTGGATTCTTATTGGATTCTTATTGGAATCTTAGATTCTTATTGGATTCTTATTGGATTCTTATTGGATTCTTATTGGATTCTTATTAGAATCTTATTGTATTCTTATTGGAATCTTAGAATCTTATTGGATTCTTATTGGAATCTTATTGGATTCTTATTGGATTCTTATTGGATTCTTATTGGAATCTTAGAATCTTATTGGATTCTTATTGGAATCTTATTGGATTCTTATTGGAATCTTATTGGAATTTTATTGGAATTTTATTTTAATATTGGATAATAATAATTATAATGATAATAATATAAATAATGATAATAATGATAATATTGATAATAATTATAATAATTATAATAATTGTAATAATTTTAATAATTATAATAATTATAATAATTATATTTATGATAATAATAATAATAATGATGTTTTGGATGTAAAGCAGTTGCTTTGGCTTCAATCAGTGCTCGCAAGCTGCCGCATATATTTGCAACTGGGGCCACAGTTGCCCCATGCAGTTCATTAAACAATTATAATTATATGGCAACAGAAGTCGCCGACGGCAGCAGCAGCAGCAGCAGCAGCAAAAGCAGCAACAGCAGGCAGTTAGCCCTTCTGGCTGTGGATGGAGGGAGGGGGATGGTGAATGGGGATGGGGTCGTTTGGCGTATGGGTAATAATATTAATAAGCCGTCTTATTTGGCCGCCGCACGTAGACAATGTAAAACAACACGGCGTATGCGTAATTTTCTTGTCGTTATTATTTTACGGGCCAGCAAGCGAAAAGTGCGCTAACTTTTTATCCTTATCAACTTGGGGGGCCCAAAGCATCCAATGGCAGCCAGAACCGGCAAACCAGGAGTACCAGAAGCTTGGCATATACAACAGCCAGCAGGAGCAGGAGCCGGAGCAGGAGCCGGAGCAGGGCAACTCAACAATTGGCAAAACTTTTTGGCGTCGACTTTGTCTGCGTCTTGGATTTATGCGCTTGAATTTCACACCTTATTGCCAGAGCTTTTCCTGAATGTTGTTGTTCAGATGATGATGATGATGACGATGATGATGATGATGTTCCTGGCAGCCTTAAAACAATTAGCGACGTTTTTTTATATCATATTATTTCATTTCGTTCCTTTTAATGTTTGTCTTCCATCCGCGAAGCAACCTAATCCGAATCATGTCGAGCATCGACAGACGACAGACTCGAGTGGATCGGCTCATCTTGCGCATTGCTGTTGGCTTAATTGGTTGCGCTTGCTCAGTGGCATCTCTGTCCCCTGGCTGCCCCCGGCTGCCCCCCGTCTGCCGGATGCAGTGCGTCTGGATGCATTTTGGCTCAGTTTCATGTTAATGCCACACCCAACATGCAACCCAGTTGCACGCTTAAATTGCAGCCACCATTTTGTTGTTGCTCTGCTTGTTGGCCGTTAATTTGGCCCGGCTAAAGCCCACCTGGCTGGGCTGCTTGTTGGCTTCTCACTTGGTCATAAAACTAAAATAATAGCCGCATAACATTTTATCTACCGCAGTAATAAATATTCAGTTAATTATAGCAACCAACAACGAATAGAGACTAACACATATATAAAGAGAGAGGGAGGGAGAGACAGAGAAAAATAGATAGAGAGAGAGAGAAAAGAGCGCTGCATGCGGAGAAAAAATGCAATTGTCAGCAATATAATGCGAGAGGAGAGCAGAGGAAAGTGCGGGGGAGCAGCAGCTGAGATGCTGCAAATTTCCAAATCAATCTAAGTAAAAAAAATATTATTTTTTGTACTTTTTTTTAGTTAGATAAAATCAGACAACTTTGAAAAGTGCATTCACAAAATTCATAAAAGAGAATTTGAAATTATTGAACTTACCTGCCAATTGGCCAATTTGAATTTTTACTCAACAACATTTGTGGCCCGCAGGATCACCAGTGCAATGATGGCCAAAATGATAATGACAACAATAATGTAGAAATAAATACACATTTCGAAAGAATATTGAAATTAAACACAAAGCAAAGTAAGTGTAAAATAAACTAAACAATTTCATTACGAAATACAGTCCAAAATTATTCTTTTTTTTTAATAATTATTGTTACGAATATGCGGAAATAATTCAAATTTAGAAGTAGAAAAACAATAAATAAATTTTTAAAATGGGAAATAACAATTCAAGTCAAAGCCTGAAAGAGGCTTTTCAAACTGTGCATAATGAAGTTGGCCATAACAATTGGTCCACACTAATCAGTTTTGGTTGACCCAAGTAGCAAATAACCCTTCCTTTCCCCTCTCTGCTCTAAGCGGGACGTGCATCTAGCACCTATCCCCCCAAAGTAACAACAATGCCACAACGAGTATTACAACAAAGTCTCTACAAATCGACAAACTCATTTCTCCTCCTTCTCCCCCAAGCCCTGCTGCTGCCCAATGAACGACCCTACGTTGCTCATAACCGTTAAAACCGTTGTGCCCCACACCCCCTCCAGCAGCACCCACTCATTCGTGCTGTTTGCTTCCTCTCTGCTGGCAGACAGCACATTAGCACATGGAGCCCATCATCATTGGCAGTGCCAAGCTGTAGTCGAGTGAGCTCGACTAAACTACACCCTGAAGTCAGCTGTTGAATATATTTTCTAATATAATTGACAAATTTCCAGTTAACAAATTTTGTACCAAAATATTTTTATTCACAAACCTGAACTGATCCCTAATTGGCTGGCTAGAAACGCGCGCATATTTATATATACATACATATATACATACATGCATACATATATACATACATACATACATACATACATACAAACATACATAGAAATTGACGCTCGCTTCGATTAGCATGCCATCTCTTTCTCGCATTTTTTGCGGCTATTGATAAAAATGAGATCAATTTGAGAAACTATTTTGGACCAGAAGTTGGATATATCTAATCCCATCTTAATGAAAAGTGCTTATCTATATTCGATATGAATAAGAAGAATATGAATTCTAAATGATGTCATTTATTATAAATTTATCGGTAATCGGCAAACGGAGGCAGTTATCGATAAAAGCAAACTTGATCTGCACAGGATATGGGAGAACCTATGTTCCATATTTGAAGTCTCTAGCTTATTTATTTTTTGAGATCCCCGTGTCCATACAGACAGGGGGACAGAGGGGCATGGCTATATCTACTCGGCTGCTGATCCTGATCAAGAATATATATAATCCTTATGGAGTTGGAGATGCTTCCTTCTGCTTGTTACATCCATTTGCACAAAACCAATTTACCCTCTTTACCCATTCAGGGTATAAAAATTTCATTGTGTATGTGCGGGTGTGTGTGTGTGTGTGTTTGGGTGGTTGCTGTGTATGACATTGTTGCTGCTGCCTGTACTTAGCGGTTGTAATAATTAAAATGAGCCAAATAATTTCAGCCAAAAAGCATCGATGAAAGGCTAAAATGCTCAATAAATGGCAAAAACGCGCGCGTTTTCTTGCAGGGAGCGGAGGGGACTGTAGGTTGTGCCTAGTAACTCAATGCTTGTTATCAGCCCCTACTCGTACCCCTCCCGACCCGTCTTTCTATACAAGTGCAGCGTCTTGGGACCAATTTAAGCGCATAAAAAACACAAACGAAGAAAAAGTTGTCCAAAAGTTTTTCCATCGATGACTTTTCAGCGTTTGTTGGTGGCAAGTGGAGTGGGTTTTTGGGGGTGGTTGGGGCAGGGGTAAGGGTAAGGGTAGGGTAGTATGCTTGAGTGCTGCCATGTGATATCGATGTCATCCAACTTGGCAGTGCCAAGTTGGCAATGCGTAAAAGTGTTAACCAAAAACAGTTAAAATTACAAAAGGCAGCAGACGTGGCCAAGGCAACACCTAAGCAGCCCCGCAACCCCCCCTCTCCCCAACCAATGTCTTTGCAGTGATGAGGTGGGGTTTGGGGTTGGGTTTGGGGAGTGGTACACTTTGAAAAATTAACACCTAATATCCACAAAATCGCATCAAAGTATTGTTGTGGAGTTTCCGTTACCGTTATGCATCCCCCCCCCCCACCACCCACTGGCAGCCACGCAGCCTTTCGTTCGCCCTTTGTTAGATGGAAAACTTTGCAATTTCTTAAAAGTGTCGCCCCTGCCACGCCCCACCCCTCCCCCCATCCAGGCCCAGCACCGCCTCTTGTAGAAAACGTTGAAATGCCCCGGCAGCTGTTTTACTTAGTTGTAGGCGTTATTAGCAACACTTAAGATGGTCCACGGGCAATGGATGGTTGACTGGGCTGGGTGGTTGGGTGGTTGGGTGGTTGGGTGGTGCGGCAAGTGAAACTTTCTTTTTTCAACACCTACGCAACAAAGGAACATTGAGACAAAGGAGGTGTGTGTGCTGGGTAGGAGTGGATTGGGTTGGGTTGGGTTGGGAGGGGAGGCACTTTATTGGGTGATTGCGTGGCTTGGTGTGCTCAGTTGAGGCACCCAACTTGGAGACGCAAAATTTAGCTATTGTTCCACTTGAGTTGCTGTTGTTGTTCGGCATTGTTGTAAATTGACACCACAGCAATGAGTTAATAAGGCGATAAAAATGTTACCAACTTTGGCTAACGGCGCCAATTGAAGTGGGGCTAAAATGGCGTGTTTGTGGTAGGGGTAAGAAGCTGTGGTGCTGAGGTGCTGAAAAGAGTTGTCGCTAACCCTCTTTGAGGCAGCTGCAAATCAAAGCGTATGCTTACCCCCCCCACTCCACTGCACACCCCCCTCACTCAACAACCCCAATATTAGCTGAGGTACAACCTGATCCGAGAACTGAAACAGGAAACGGGTATCCTAGAGCAATAAAGCCTGTTTTATGCGGACCTGATATACATATATATATATATATAAATATATATGCATATGCATATCTTTGTGTGTGTGTGTGTGTGTGTGTGTATATACATATAACAATTTTTATCCATATATATTTTTCATTATTTTCATTTCATGTCTTTTAATTAACATGCCTAATAAAACACATGCCAATGGGGTGGGCTCAGCCGCAGGGGCAGGGACAGGAACAGGGACAGGAGCAGGGGCAGGGGTGGTTTTTTTTTTTGGGTAGGAGTTGGACTGCTTACGCCTTAGAAGCACATACGTGTTTATACATACATGGCGCAGAGAGAGCATAAAAAGATATTGTTGGTAGTCGACAGGCGAGCATCACACATTTTGATGTATGCAAATAACACCCCCATCACAAACACACTCACACACACACATACACTTACAGGTTTTGCCATGTGTGTATGTGGAAAAACTTGCCTTTGAATCGTGAGCTGCCTGCTAAAAATCCCAAAATATAAATAATTAAAAAGAAAATGTTGCCGGCAAATCAACTGAGAACCAGAAACAGAAACAGAACCAAAAAATTGGAACGGGACGAGATGTTTATTGTAATTATGAATCCAACAACACTCTGCTCCACAGTCAGCTCTATCACCCAAGCCAAAACCCCCCCCCCCCCCCCCCCTGTTTGCCCGTTACTTGGCTTCTCCTTTTGCGGTTTTTACCAAATGCATAATGCTGATTACGGGCAATAATTTTATGAATTTATGTAAACGTTCCCAGTTGCTCCCCATAGAGGCGAAGGTGTGCCTCCTCCTGATAAGCGGGATAAGTCGCCTGCCATTTTGATATGTAGCAATATACACACACATGTGTATATATCTGTGTATGTGTGTGTGCCATAAACTCTTTAAATGTGCTCGTATCTGCAGCCAAGTTGAACATGAAAATTTAGATGTTTCCCACAAGTCTCATAAATATTCTAAGAAATTGTCAAATTTTACATAATTTGCTTCATCATTTTCTTACTGGTTTTCTCATTTATGTAATTTTTCTTCTATTCGATGTTTTTTTTTTTTTTTTTTGATTAGTCTAATACATTTTGTAGCTGCTAAAATAGAAACTATTTTTTAATGCGTTGAAGAACTCGATGAGATCAATTTTACCATATAAATTTGAGCTTTTTTTTAAGGGTTTTTTTAAGCGCATAAAAAGAGAAATCTTAAATTTTAAACTTAAGCGCATAAAAAGAAAAAATTTTAATTTTTGGCCAGTTAATAAAACGCTAATTTGGCTCAATTTAAAGACATATTTTTTTTGGTCAGGTTTCTCCTGTCAAAATTTGAAAACTTGTTTGTAGGCAAGAAAAAATATCAGATATATATTTTTTATTTGCTATTTTTTTGTAATCTGTTCATATTTGTATAACATATTCAAAATTTAGGATGTCGGATGACTTTCTGATATTCTTAACATTTAGCATGCATTGCTTTAAATATATATTTATTTACTTTGTGTGTGTTACCTTTTTGGATAACTTGTTGCAAAGCTACGAAGACCGCTTCAATTGAGCGCAAATTATCGGATTTTGTGAAGGGAATAAAAAGCTGCCCTTAACAATTTAACAACTGGCAACTGGCAAAGCTCCATTCTCTGAGAGGACTGCACAGGATGTTCCAAGATGTGACGCATCTCTAGCAAAAAAGAAATCTATTTGTGTTTCGATAATCAGCACATTTTGTATATAAAAAATTAAAAATATCACTGAATAAACAACGAGCATTTACGATGAGCGATCTTCTCCAATTAGGAGCGTCTCCTGCAACAGGTGAGATTAATCAGATTTTGGAATTGGATTAGGAATGCGACTGCAACGCATTCAATATACAGATTTGGCCAGTTTCAATTGATGTTTCCAGCTTAGGTGACAGTTAACAATCAGCTAGCTTCGAATTGCTACAATTTTAATCTAACTCGCCAATAAGCACACACACACACACATATACACACACACAGTCTAACTTATTCCCCGGGTAATTATTCAAGAACCAGGCAATTCCCTTAACCTGTTTCTCAGCTATTTTGCATATTTCCATAAGCCTGGAAAATATGGCAAACCCACTGCTCAAGCCCACCTTCTACCACACCCCCCTAGCGCACACATCTTAAAAAAAAAACACCCTAGTCAATATTAAAAATATAAAGTTTTATATATATTATTTTTCAAGCGCAGTTTGGGAAAGCTCTACAAAAGTTCTTGAATATATAAATTCTCTAAGCCAATTGCCAGAAAAATAAATAATAAAATTTAATATCGCAGCAGATCAAATGATTCCAGCATATATATATATATATATATATATATATATATATATTTATTTATATATTTATAATTAAATGTTAACTAAAATTAAACAAATATATTTATTGATTAAATAATGATTAATCACTCAAGCAAAGAATTACTTCATAAATCTTGCTAGAAACGATTAATTTAAATTAATTTAAAAATTTTATTGAACAACAAATTGTTGCAGTAAATGCCCAATTTTTTGTCAGTGAAAAAGTTTAATTATGTCGGGTTTCGGGTTTGGAAATGTCTCCATCAATACTCAATCCAATTGCTGGAATATTTATAATATCATCAGTAGAGACCTGGGAGGAGAAGTGAATTGCGTTTGGGGGGGTGGCGCAAATAAATATAATAAATAAATGTTTAAATAAATAAGTAAATAAATACGAGTAAAACAAAATATGCATATATAAAAAAACGACACATAAAAAAGAGAAGTCGAAAGGGGCCAAAAGTCAAATGTAATAATTAAATTGCATTTGTGTCTGCGGCCGTTGTCCTCAAACAAAATGGCGGCAGCACGTCCCAGTGTGTGTATGAGTGTGCATGTGTGTGTGTGTGTGTTTGTGTATGTCTGTCTGTTGTAAAAATATTTATGTGACCGCTGCACAGTCATTGGTTTTGGCCTTTTTTTTCTGATGCTGGTCAGAAACCAAACGGCCCCTCCGGTGCCTCCGCAAACCGCACAATTTACAATATTATTCCTTTTCGCAATTTGTGCTCTCTTTCTCTCTCTTTCTTTCTCACTCTCTCTCGCTGTGTGTCTCCACATATGTCTTTTGCACTGTTTCTGTCTCTTTTGCACTTGGCTATATTTATGCGTGGCAGTGCTTAAATTTATTTATCATTCAATTAAATATTTAAAATACCAAAAAATGTTTTCACCACTGGCCAACAACAGCGCAGATATACACACACATTTTCACACACACACACACGCACACACACACACGCACACCTTTAATATTGAAATTGAAATCATAAATAAATGAGCAAATTTGCGCTGCTCCATTTCTGTGTCTGTTTTTATACCCTGCACCCATTAAAATTGGAACAAATTTATGAAAATTATTATAAATTCTCTTAAATTATTCCTAAATTCCTATTTTTACTGCCTTTCCCGAAATGTTTTTATCTCTGCACATATCCTGAAACTTAGAAGAGTTGAAGACTTTAATTTGATTAATTTATATTAATTTATTTTTTATAGCAGTTAAAATTTGGGCATATTTCACATTTGAATTTTCACTGTTTGAATTTTTTTTTTATTTTTTTTTTGGAGAGGTTAAGTCGTAAACACAGGGTATCTGCTAGTCAATTCCTTTTAACTAGAGAACAGTTACTTGTCTTTTTTTTGTTTGTTGGCTTTTTGGTTTTCATTGTGCGAATGTTGGCGGGTTTATTTGCTTTGCTTTGGACGCGGCATCACGCGGCGTATGCGTAACATGTGTGTTTGTGTGTGTGTGTGTGTGTATTGTGTAAATTTTATTGTTATTATTATTATTATTTTTTTTCTTGTTCTCGCAGTGTTTGTAAAATTAATTGACATTTTATTTGTTAATTAATTGTTATAGCAGTTGCCTGGCCAGCAAATGGCCAAATGGCTTTTCATTATTGTTATTACAAATGCTGCGGCCATTATTATTTGCTCGTTAAGCGCTTCTGTGTGTGTATGTGTGTGTGTGTGTGACAAAATTTAATGCATTTGTAATTTAGTTGTAGTTTTAATTGGAAAAAATTGTTAATTTTCTAATAATTTATTTATTTGCTGAGCAAACAAATAAAAACAATGCTTAGCTAAGCCACTGATAAATTCGCAAACAAAATTGAAATGGAAAATATGGCAAATACATTTTTTTTTTTTAGTTGCACTTCAATATATCACAATAAACTTTATTCGACCAACAATAATATGTGATACTTTGATCATGCTAATTAAATATATATGAGCCACTCGATATGTCTAGGTGCTCAGCAACTTCTCTAACGGTGATTCGACGATTGGCCAATACCATTTTCTCGACTTCATTAATTTTTTCGTCTGTTGTTGAAGTGCTCGGGCGTCCGGCACGCTCTTCGTCGTTCACATCTTCTCGGCCTTCTGAGAACATTTTGTACCACCGATAAACGTTGCTTCGGTGCAAGGTAGCTTCTCCGTATGCCACAGTCAACATTCGGAATGCATCCGCGCACTTAATTTCGTTTTTCACACAAAATTTGATACAGGTTCTTTGATTCATTTTTTTGAATAGGTAAAAATCGAAGACGATCCAAAACACGTGCAAGCAAAGCAGCTGTCAACAATTAAGTGAACATTCAAATTGGCCTAGCTTGTCGGCATAAGTGAGAGACATGAGTACCAACATAACGCCACAAAAAAATCGAAATTCGAATATACGTAACCCGCGAAAATTCAAAATTCCTAATACTTTTTGAACACACCTCGTATCTCCGATAGTAGGATCGAAAGATGGGCAAAAGTTTGCCTTGCTGCTCAAATTAATTAAATTTATTCAATCCACTGGTAAAAATTCTAACGATTCATTTCTGCATTTTGAATTTGAGATCCGACAAATGGATCAACAAAAAGTGTAAAATTATTACGTGATTTTTTTCTAACTCAACTAAAATATCGAATATATAACTAAACTTAATGGAGAGACGTGCTTTGGTCTATCGAATCGATTATTTTTGTCGTTGAGCTTTGATTGGGCAAATATGATAAATTTGTTAATAATGCCGAAAACCCCACCAAGAATGATAAGCATATACAAAGCTAAGCCTAAAACCAAGCTGCAACAGCTGAATAGAAAAAAAGGACATGGTTATCCTGCCTTGAGGAGCAGAGCAGGAGCAGGAGCAGGAGCAGAGCAGATTTGAGCAGCAGAGGGACCATCAATTTTTACAACTTTAAATACCAGCAGGAAGTAACTTAAAAACGACCACGCCATCTCATCCGCATCCACATTCTCATCTCCCACATTTCCCAATTCCCCCTCCCCCCCCGCCAACCACTTGCAACAGACAACATTTCGAATGCGTTCGAGAACGCGACGAACGGCGAATGGCGAATTGCGAATGGCAATAAGAAAAAGTCATAACAAAATTTTACGACAACTTTGGCGGCGTATTCATTTCGAGCCGGTATTCTATATATATATATATATGTATAGTTGGACTCCTGGCTGGATCCCGATGCTGCAGACAGCTGAGTTCGGTGGTTGCTCATTGTTTTGGTTAGGTGAAGGCGAAGCGGAGCACAGACAAAATATTCTAATGGCTGCCTCCCGCTGCTCGCTGCCGGAGGATGGGGGGGGGGGGGGGGGGGAGTATTATGGAGGCATATAATAATCATCTATATTCATGGATTAGGATTCAATTTTTATGCCACACGCGAAAGCTGCTGAAAAAAAAAGAACGCAGTGCAATAACAACAATGAGGGTTAAATTGAAAATAAAACAAAAAAAAAAAAAGAAGAAACAGTTTACTTGGCCACGCCGAAGAACAAACACTCCTGCAAAATATAAATAATAATTAAAAAATAAAAAAAAAACCCAATTATTTTAGTGTTTCTGGTCGGAATAAATTTTCAAAGTAGTTTCAAGAAATAATTTCTACGAATTACGAATAAAAATATAATCAAGCTTTTAAGCTGAGTGTCAAACGAATTAGAAATATTAAACAAATTTTCAGGCACTCTTAGAATATACATTTTAGAGTGGCAGACGACTGTTCTTTGTGCCACATGTTGCACAAGAAACTTATAATACTCTCGGGCAGGGTACAGCGTTGCCCATAATAACGCTGCCAAATATGAAATTATAAAGACTCCAAAGAATAACGCATAGAAAGACAAAGACAGAGATAGAAAGAGAGAGGGAGAGGGAGATATATATAGCAGCAGAGGAGAAGCAAAAGAAACAAAAAAAACTCGAAACAAAAAAAATTATTCAAAATTTTATGCAAGAAAATATTACCAAAGAGCTAATAATTTTCTCCAGCCAAACATCTACTTTCAAGGTGGCAAAAGCGCTGCGTGAGGCGCGCTTTGTTTTTTTTAGGGGTAGGGGTGAAGGGGGAGGGGAGGGGTTGGTTGGTTAACGTTAACTGCGCTTGCTGAGCCCGTCCTGGGCTTCTATTAATGAATAATATCGCGGCTAAGGCATCGGGCATCGGCATCAGCATCATCCAGCAGAGGCGGAGTCAGAGCAGGAGCAGGAGCAGGAGCAGGAGGTGATGGTGATGGTGGTGGTGGTGGAAGCGTAGACGGAGTTGGTGTTGTTGTTGGAGTTGTGGCACGCCACAGGGGTTAATAAGTAATCTGCATTTTTTGACATTTATTTATGTCTTCAAATATGTGCGACTCTCCCATTCAGTGTGTGTCTCTAGAAAGAGAGAGAGAGAGAGAGAGAGAGAGAGAAAGAGAGAGTTGCAGAGAAATATAACAGCTGTTGAAAGTGTCATTATAGAAAATATGCCCAGGTCCTATGGAAAAACATTTCTTCTTTGTTTTTGTCATTATCTCTCGAACAGCTTCCCATTTGCCGCGTAGTTGTTGTTGGCAACGGGACAACAGATTCAGTCACATATATAGACATATATATTTATATATATATATAAATATTTATATAAATATATATATTAATATATATAAATAAATATGTATTTATTTGTGCCACCTTTCCTCAATTAATTCCACTCGACGATGACATGTAAAAATTGCTTTCTGATTAATCAAAAATTTAAATTCATTAACAAATTAATAAATAAATTAATAATTTGACTTTTTCTTACATTTTGCAGTTTGTCTTTGAATTGTCAATCTCCTAATATATATTAATTAATTAAAGCAATTGTTTTTTAATAGCTATATTACAATTTGGTTGCCAAATAAAGTTTTATATTGGTTTTCAAATCTTTAGTTTCTAAAGTTTAAATCGCAATACAAATTAACAAATAAAGCAAATTCAGTTGAGATTAGCTAAACATTTATTATAATGGATTTTTTATACATATATGTATATATATATTTTTTTATTTATTTTTTATTAGTTTTTACTTCTTTAATTTGCACAATTTTTATTTAGTAAATTTTTATTTAGTTGGGAAATGTAATTTACAAAAATCTGCATAAATTGTAGGAAAATACAAATTGCATATGAAGAGTCCAAAAAGAATCTGGACTCAGCTCAGAACAGCTTAATAGGCTGAGAGAGAGAGAGGGAGAGTTGGAGAAGGGGGCTGACTGGGTGGTTGTGTGGCTCTCTCTCTCTCTCTCTCTGTGGTTGCTTGCCACTGGCGAGTGCTACGTGCCGCACAAATCTATATTTACGATTATGGAAGTTCATGATGCGACTCGGCATTCGACATTTAAGTGTCATTCAGCGCTCGGCTGTAAAAGCGCCGCTTGGACGATTGCCGGAGGGGAATGCAGGGGTACATATGTATTGGCGTGGCCAGTGGATGTGGCCAAAGAAACAGTTGCCCAACGTCCAGGGATAAAGAGGGATAGGGGAAAGGGAAAGCGGAGCAGCGACCTAATGACAAATGTCCTGCCAAATGGTCTCACTCGCAATGCACGCACACACACACACACACACACACACACACACACACACACACACACACACACACACACACACACACACACAGAGGCAGGCTCAACATTTCCTCAGCACCCGCGGCAACCCACAATCATTGCCTTGGTGAAAGTTAAACTGTCATAAAAAGTGAAAGGCAACTCGGGAATGGAATTTACTTCGGCGACAGTTCCTCTCTCCTAGGCTACAACTCCAGCTCCGATTCCTACTCTGACATCAGATCCCATTCCCCCCCTCCGGCTCCCATCATTCACTACTCACTGTTCACATGTCAAGGTAATTTGGGCGCACTTTTTGTGCCCGCCTCGTTTTATGACTGAATTAAAATAGTGTGTGTGCCACGCCCAGTCGCCTATAAGCGACCATACACACTCTCACACACACACTCACACTTATGTAATTACTTAGTTTATTATATTGTAAGTGCGAGCATCCACGGTCCGAGTTGGAGCAACCCCCGTTCATCATTCCCATCCCCAAGCCCACCCCCATCCCCACCCACTCTTCGGCATGCAACTCCTGTCACGCACCAGTAAGTGGCCATGCACCCACCTAATGTCCCCATCCCCTACCCCTACCCCTACACCGAATGCCCCTTTTTATAGTTTTGGCAAATCGTAAAAACTTTTACAGCATTTACACGGTACGCAACAGCAGCAAAGAAGAAGAAGAAGAAGAATAAGAGCAAGGTGAAGAAGAAGCAGCAGCAGCAGCAGTAGCATTTGTACAGGGTTGCTCAGCGGCATGCGTCAGGGTTGTCGCCGCAAAAGTTTGCGCCACAGTTTTGGTCTCTATTTGTCTTTAAAGCAGCTGCAATGGCTGCTTTTTCAATTACCAACCTACCTGCCCATTCCCCCCATCCCACCCCTCTCCATCACACTCTCCACTCTCCACTTGACTGGAATACTCACTGGTTTGGTTACAACTCCAGCTATGCCCTCATTGTCGCCTGAACAAAAAATCATTAACTATTTTAATTTTAGTTTACAAATTCCATGCAATTTAAATGCGGCCACTGGACAAGGGTTTGTCAAAGCATCTGTAGACACCCTTACGACCCACATCCCAACTCCCTGTTCCTCATTGCCATCTCCTACTGCTTTCATCTTTCATCTACTTTCATCTTCTTCTCTCTTTTGCTCTCTCTCTCTCTCACTCTCTTGCATTATCCTGTGGATGGGCCAAGTTGACGGCGCCTGTGTGCACTTTGTCCAAATGCTGAGCAAATACAATTAAAGCGTCTAAGAAAAAAGCCAATAATTAAAAATGCACAAAACCAAAAGTGAACTCAGAACTCAGCCGCCACCCAGCCCATCCCAGCCCCATCCCAATCCCAATCCCAATGGCAACACCGTGCAGACTCCACAAAGCCCTGCAAAGCCCACTAAAACCCAAGCTTCGAGGCTTAGTCCCAGCCATCTAGTTGAAGGCCAGCACTTTGGCTAACAAACCTCATGAGTGTGTGTGTGTATGTGTGTGTGTGTTTTAGCAGCGGAATAGGCGGGAGGAATCGGGAATTCTTTTAAGTGGTTTCAACTAGATGGATACAAGGCTCCAGAAACAAATGTAAAGTTTTCAATTACTCCTATTTCGGAGTTAATTACCAAACAGCGCATTTTAAATATGCATATAATAAATAAGAATTGTTAAGAATAAAATCTAAGCCTGGTCAAAAGACTCCAGATTCCAATATCAAATAATAATTGCATTTCATTTTAGATCTTAACAAATATTTATTTTGGGTATGCATTTTTGTGTATTCCATTTTAATAAATTTTACAAATGGCTTCAGATAAGAAAAAAATAACTTAAATTTTGAAAAACATAAGATTTCAATTTGCTGAGATATTTATTTATTTATATAGACAATATCTTAAATTTCGAAAAACATAAGATTTCAATTTGCTGGAATATTTATATTAAAAATTAGACATGACATAAATTTGTTAATATTCACTATTAAATTTAGTTAACTTTATTAAGACCATAAAGGTTTTAACGGGTTTCCCTTACAACAGAAAAATGTGGGGTTTTTTTTAAAAATATGATCAACTTAACAAAAATTTATTTCTCCGCGTAAAGTCTTCACTCTTAACTGTTTTATAATATAACTAACCCATCGATAGCTGGACACAACCGGAGTCCACTGTCCACATCTAGACAGTGGACTCCAGCGGACACGGACACAGACACGAGCACAGAACACAGTCGCGGTCATGCACAAAGGGTACACGGAGGGGGGGACACGAAGGGTGACACGACCACGGACATGGCATATTTTCCGCGCAGTTACTTGGGATAATTTTGGAAAATAACTGAGAAGCCAACTCGACCGAAAAGGTCGCCGGCGTCATCCGCGTTGTCAGCGGCTTCCGATTTAGCTAGACGCGCTCCTATTTTTATTTACTCATCCAAATTTTGGTGACTCTTTTTACGGGTATTCCAATTTACGGAGAACTCTCCAATCGTGGTTAAGATACTCAATATTTCTGTCTCTCTTTTGCCTTAGTTGTGTTTAAATTAAAAAATTGTCAATATTTAATCTATAGAATATGTTTATATAGTTATATTATATTTATATTTATTTTATATTATATTATATTATATATATATTATTTTATTTTTTTTATTTTTTATTATATTATATATTATATTATATTATATTTATATATTTTTTTTTATATTAATTGAAAATACTATTAATTTTAATAGAAAAATGTAATTTTTTCTAAGACTTAACTTTTCTTTTCTGTTGGGTATTTAACAGTCGCGCATACCCTAAAAACCTATATATATATATATATATATATAGTATTTTTGCATACTTTAGTGGCCAGACTGTCATCCATTCAAAATGGAGTGGGCGTAAAGAGCCACGCCTTCATCTAAGCACACACAAACGAAGCGCATTCAAAGCAATAATTTAAAATTTTAATTCTTGCTGTTGTGTTGTTTTTAGAGGTTGTTGTTGTTGTTTTTTGTTGGTTTTCGGCTTGCCTGGCGCTTAATCGGATAATATGAAAATTTTGTAATCGAAGTTTGCCGACTCCTTGTCGAAGCTTGTCCTTCTTGTCCTAGCTGCTCCTGCTCCAGCTCCTGCTCCTGCTCCTGCTCCTGCTTCTGCTCCTGCTGCTGGTGTACATGACTTGAGTCAATATATGCAGTATTTTATGAAAAGCTAACCCTTTTTGTTATTTTTTCTTTTTTTCATTTTTTGCTTTTGTATTTGCAGAGGTTGTTGTTGTTGTTGTTGTTGTTGTTGTTGTTGTTGCTCGGGTGGCTTCGCATTTGCATGACGACAACAAGTCGGCCCTTCGATGATGCGCCATGCCGTGTCTTTTGTTTTAATGTCAGCTCGGTCGGGCGGCGTCGCTGCTCAATTGTCTAACATTATCTGATTTAGCGTTTAATACTTAACCCTTGCCAGCCAGCCAGCCAGCCAGCCAGCCAACCCTCCCCCCATTAGGCAGGCAAATAAAAAAGGAGCGAATGAAAAAAACGCTGAAAGAGCAGGCGCAAGGATAACGAATTAAAAAATTAAACATCGAAAAGCAACGACGACGACGACGACGACGACGACGACGGCGACGACAAAAGGTAAAAATGCGAAAGGGGTGAAACATGATTAGGCGTGTGGATGGTAAGCATGCAGTGGGGGAAGGTGGTGCGGTGTGTGGTTGGGGGTAGCTTTGACTGGCTGATGTGCTGCCGCTGATTAGGCAGCGCCCGAGGGCTAAGGAGCGGGGAGGGGGAATGGGGTACAAGGCGACGACGACGACGGCGGCATAATTAAAACTCCAAATGCCGTGTAATAAATGCCAAGGCAGGCACAGCCGATAAATAGCAACAACAACAACAACAACAACAACAAGATGAACCAGAAGAAGTTGCCAAAGATGATGAAGGGGGGCGGAGTAGGGGTACTTGGGGTTAGCATAACATTGCAACCCTTTTATTTGGGCACACAACCCCCAGCGCCACCAGGCGAAGGAAATAAAAGAAACAATCGAATTTTAATCAATTCGCGCAACGCCGCTGGAAATGCTTCGCCAGTTTTCATTTGCATTTAGTTCGTCGATTGTTTCCAGGCAACGAAGCGGCAGCTTAGCTCAGCCCAGCCAGATCTACCCCCAGCTATGCCCGGATTTCTGCATACGTGAGCAGCGCCAGCTTTGGATCTCCTTATACCAGCTCCAGCTGGGCGGCTCCTGAGAAGCTTGATTATTTTACGCGCTGACCCGCACAGCCGGCAATCCTCTCAAGCACGCAAATTACTGTTGCATACTTTGCGGCGGCCAGTCCACAATTTCAGCAATGCAAATGAACTCTCCGGGCTAACCCCCACCAACCCCCACCACACCCCCCTACACCACCCGCTGCTAGTACTGCTCTTGAATAAGTCTTCTCTGCAAGTGCCAAACAACTGCCGAAAGTTGCCCCAAAATGACGCAACAAAATATCGAAGTGGGACTTAATCCGTCATATAAAGGATTGAAACGAGCATATATCCTGATCAGTGATTCCATATTGACATTAGTTAAATATTTATTGATTGTCGCAGCATTAAGGCGATTCTCTAATTTTGAGAATTGGCTGGGGGTAAAGAAATGGGAATCAAATGTTTCGTTAGAGAGAGAGAGACAGACTTGAGAGACTTTGCATGACTTATGAATATATATCCCAGGGAATTTATTGACTGAAATATCTATTTTATGACCTAAATTATATAAGGGAATAATCATGTTATGGAAAGGTTTGTCACAGTTAGAAGGAAGTATTCAGTTTTGTAACGCCAGCAGAATCTTTACTTATATATATATCAGCTGTAAATATATATATCAGCTGTACGTATATATCAGCTGTACATATATATATTAGCTGAATTCTTGATATATCCTAGTCTAATCTTCCAGTCCAGATTGATTATACATGTGACTACATATCGGAGAATACTTCTTTTACTTCAAATATGACAAAAATCACTTTTGCTTATTATTAAATTTTTAATAAATATTTTTTAAATCCCAAATTGTATCCATGCAATTGCGAAGAGGCCTTGTTGATGCAACGTTCCGTTATATGTAACGTACCGTTAGCTAAGCAAACCTGTCTTTTAATTTCGCTGAAAGAACTGTCAGCGCTGACAGGCCTACCACCTGAGTCCATTGTTGCATGCCACTGATCTGCTGTCGCCTGCTCTGTCAGCTGTCAGCGTTGTTGCGGCGTATAGCCTATTGGGGCTTAGACTTTTCAGTTGCCCCTATTTGTGGCATTTACAACGCCAGCTTGTATTAGCTACAACTGATCACTGCTGTTGCCAATCGTTAGTTGCCACACTTTTCCGCTGGCTGTCATTTTACAGTTTACAGTTTCCAGTTGCAAAACTATTTCTATATTCTCCCTTTCAGTCCTATTTCTTTTACCTATATATATTTTATATTTATTCCCATTTTTCCCTCTTCTCTCTCTTCTCTTTTTTCTCTTCTCTCTTTTCTCTCTTCTCTTTTGACTCCCGGCTTGCTCGTTTGGCTGTTATTTATAATTTTCGTTTATTTGCATTCGCAATTTGTTTGTTTGCTCCTGCTCCTGCTCCTGTCTACTGGCGCTGTCCTGTCATTTTTTATATTTCTCGGCTGGCATCAGCTCTGCCCCCTCTACCCCCCCTCAAGCTAACCAACAAGCCAACTAACCAACCAGCCAAGTCATAGTCCAAATTGGCCTCACATTCAAATATTTCTACGACTGTTGACTACAGCTTTTTATACCCGCACCCAATAGAGATATATATTTATATATATATTTATATATATATATGTATATATTCATATAGTATTATCTGTATCTTTAATCTGTATCTTTTTTTTGTTGGGAATTAATGTAAGCTGAGATCATCTCAGAACTGGGTGAACGTCTCTGAGAACTTTCCTTTTGGGGCTACAATCTAAGAATCTGAATTCAATATTTGATATAGGGAAGCTGATCCACGGAATATCATTTCAGCATCCTACGGTCAATCGATGAAAGTGTTCCCTTGATCAGGTACCCTTAAGGAAACCAAAGAACTATCATTTCAAAATAGATTTGTTTCCAACTTTATCTTTTTTTTATCCACATTTATTCAGCCCAGTCTCTGGTACAAAGTACGGGTATTATTTTAGTCAAGTGATTCCATGTTTGCGACTTGTTAGCTTCAACCATTTTACGCCACTATCAACGTCATCGTCCTGTCGCTGCCATCTTCTGGCCAGCGGGGTGCTCGGGGTGCTCGGGTTTTTTGTACATGGCTGCCATTGTTGGGGCTTTGCATCATCAGCTCACCTTTGGCCATTGTTGTATCTCTCTGCATCTCTGCATCTCGCTGCTCGCCTTTTGCCATCTGCATCGCTATCTGCTCTATCTCTTCTTCGCCTGCTCCCCCTATCCCCTCTTCATCTAACTGCTCCTTGGTCTGCCTGCCTGGCAGCTTGTCATGGCATATTATTGGTGTCCGGAAAATGTTTGCGTAATTGCAATGTTGACATTCGTATTTTCGCTACAGCTATGCATTCAAACCCCCCCTCACCTACCCCATTCGCCTTTCTCCCTTGTCCTTATGCCTGTCACCTGCCCTTATTTCGCTTGTCATTTGCGCTGGATGGTCATACAAATCCAAGTGCATCTATTAGTTGCGTTCTAACGCCCAACAACACGATGCCTTCGGCTGTCGCGGAGCGGAGCGGAGCCGAGTAGATCAACAGCAGTTCTTCGGAATCCGCATCCGAAAGTTGCCTAAGTGAGACATCAGCGAGTCTGACAACCCATTCCAATCTGTTGCCTTGTTGACTTGCGCCCCCCCAAAATGTGACATTGCTAAAGCTTCGACAACTTGTCAAATTACCTTAAGCAAGCCGCCGGGCAGGCAATGTGAGCACCCCAAGTCTTCAGCACCCCTCCCCTCTCCCCAACCCCCCTCTCTTAGCATACTTGTCAATATTTAAAATTGAAAAATACGCGACCCGCAGAACCACCCACTCCCCTCCCACCCAACTCCCCTTCAGGTACGGGTATTTCATATCATTTCAATATCATTGATGTAAAAATGTTCCGCGTTTTGTTAATGTGCGCCAAAGCGGGACAAAAACAAAAAATAAAAAATAAATACGCAAGTCAATGAAAAACGAGACAACAAAAAAAAAAAACACATATAAATATTAAATGTGCAAATCATTGTAACGAAACTCAAATACTCTAACAAGTCTATCTCTCGTAGGATAATCCAAGATGGAGATGATTCCGAGAAGCTAAATTAAAAATTAAATATTCGACTTGGGCTGAAATGAAATTGATGCATCAATCGGGAAAAGGCTGAATAAATCTTTGATGTATTTTGGAAAATGTTACAAACGTGATGTGAAATTCGTCATTGCTTGGCTAAGCCATAATGAGAGACAGAGAGGTTAATGGGACAGGGGCAGGGGCAGAGTGACAGCGACATTGAGGACAATCGCAAGACACCCTCAGCTCAGCTCAACATGGTAAGTTGGCTAGTCACCCGGGGTTACCTTTACCGACAGTCATTCATTCATCCAACCACCCAACTACCCACCCACCCATCCACCCATCCATCCATTCATCCATCCATTCAAGCATTCAGTCGTCTATCTGTCTGTATGTATGTATGTATATATTTCATATGCCCTTATGCCATGTCGACGTGGATGTCGCATCGCATCTTCTTTGCATTTCTCAATGTACTCGAAAACGATTTATTAAAAATATCTTTGGCACGGCATCGAGGCAAAACAACAAGCAAGCTTATTAAAAATTTATTACCAAGCTTAAAAAATGTTACCCCAGTCGACGACGACGACTGCAGCAACGCTTCTTTTGCCTGCAGCCCGCGGGCTCACCTTTCCACTAGGAAGAAGATGATGACGACGGGATGAGCAGGAGGATGACGACTAGGATGTTGGATGTGCCGTGGGCGCAGATATTGAAAGGTATTTTGGCTGATTTGTTTGAGTTGGAAATTTAATTTACAACTGTAAATGTATTTTGTCAGGGCGTGGCTGGGGGCAGGCAGCGCAGCAAATGAATGAATTGAGAGTGAAAAAAAAACTTCAAATTAGGCACATAAAAAGTTACAAAATCGAAAATGTCACTTAAATTGTAATTGCTGATATTTAATCAAAGTTACTCAGAAAATGCATATTTGAAATTTTGAAATCGATGGAATAAAATATGGAAAGTTAATGATAAAATATTGATATCATTTATATAATTTGAAATTCGATTTATTTAGCTACTTTTTTTTATAAATTAATTTAAGTTATCTCTTTGAGCTGGCCAGGCAATAGTGAAAGTGGCAAGATGGAAGCTGCATGCCACAGCTGGATGGAACACTAAGTGATATATCAGCAGTGTCTGATTGCCGCCTGCTGCCTGCTGCCCCCTGTAAGCGTTGGTCATCATCATCATTAGTAATGACCGAAACTACCACCCAAACCCCTTACTCCTCCTAACATATATTGCCCAAGTTCGCAACGGTAACCGCAAAAAGCCCAAGAGTCGACGGGCGGCTCAGGGCCAATGACAAATGATCAAGTGTCACACATGGAATTTAAAGTAGCTGCAGCTGTGTATTAGTGTGTTGTCTTTGTATGTGTATGTGTGTGTGGGCCACAGGGGCAGGTATACGCTTATTAGCTGTTAGCCCAAGGGTTGACGGGGCGGCTGTCGCACTATTTGATAACTAAAACTCTTCAGCGACGTCGTCGTCATCATTTTTATTATTTAGCCAAAATGATGAAATGAAAGCCCGTGAAGGCTTAAGTGGCATACACACAGATACACGCACATGCATGGAGAGCAATGATTGTAGGTCCTTGGTCCTTGGTCCTTGGTCCCTTTTTCGTTGGTCGTCATCGCACATGTGGCGGCGCACACACGGCTGGCCTTAAGCTCGACCAGATTGGGCTGGGGCTGGGAGGCGGCAGCCAAAGCATTTTTCAATATTTGGCTGCAGCTGTGTGTGCGTGTGTGTGCGTGTGTGTGTATCTCTGTGTGAAAAATGGCAACTTTGACAGCTTGACACTTTAGCATTGCCAGGCCAACCCACAGCTTGCAGTCAGTCCCCAAATCAGCCCAAAAAGATTCACATACATTTGAAAATATTTTAATTTAAATGTTGCCCAAACCAAATAATAATAATGCGTGCGTGTGTGCCTGTGTGTGTGTGTATGTGTGTGTGTGCCTGTGTGTGTGTGTACTTGTTTAATAAAAATGTTACTGCTAAACCCCCCAAATTTGCTAATCAAGTTCGCTTAAGGCGCCAGCGAACATTCTCAACTTTCTCTTTCACTCTCTCTAATTCTCTCTCTCACTCACTCTCTCTCTCTTTTTCACTCTCTCAGTTGACACAGTTTTTGGTTTGGATTGCCTGTTGTTCTTATTCCCTTCGCCTGATTAGCTCAGCGCCTTTCCACATTGAGCCCAATTTGATTTGCCGCTGCCTCTGCCTCTGCCGCTGCCGCTGCCTGTGTCGACGTCATCAGCCTCGTTTTGGCTGCTGACGTTGCTGCTATTTTGACAGCTAAACGTCACATTTGACAGGCCAAACAATTTGTCATTGTTTGGGTTGGGGAACCCAAGCCTTAAAGCGTTTCTTCCACATGTCTTAATTGCCCCTTTTCGTTTCGCCTAATATAGACTCTCCGACTCCTGGCAGAGTTACCAATTGTGTTGCATGCAGCACAGAGAGAATCCTTAGCTGAATATATTGGAATAAATTCTCCATAAATAATAAAAAAAATAAATCGTTTACTTTATATTTATTTTATTTTATAACTTTATTTAACAAGTCTTTCAGTAATAATAATTTTGACTGATAATTTTGACTGACTTATTGAGATCCCATTGGAATCGATAACTAGATGTAACTTCTTTGGTAATCAAGTGGATGAGCTACTTCTCAGTTATTTATAGCACACATTATCAGTCTTGCACCAACCAAGAAACTGGCCAATTGAACTCTTTTGTTAACTGGGCTAATCAACTGCGTTGTTTTTGCTGCAATAAAAAAAACAGAAACTCACATTTAAAAATCTCTTCTCTCTCTCTCTCTTTCGCTCTGTTATCTCTTTCACTGAGACATGTTGTCACCTTCATCATCTATATATATATATATATATATATATATATATGTGTATGTGTGTCTGTGTGTGTTTTATTTTCTTATTTGTTATGTTTTGTTATATCAACTCATTAATTTCTATTTCTGTTTTTTCTTGGGCATGAGTGCAATGTGCTTGTCGCCTGCCTCTGCTGCCCCCACTTACCCCTATGCCCCTTTGCCCCTCTGCTGCTCTGTCGCACTGTGTTGGCCGCCTTGAGCAATGCTACATATCTGAAATTATACTTTGTCCTTTCTATAACAATAATTATTATTTCTTGCTTCAAGCAGCAACAACAACAACAACTGCAACAGCAACAGCAGCAGTTGCAGCTGCAACTGCAGCAGCAGCAGCTCAACAATCAGTGCGTCTCTGGCCGGTTCGGTGGCCGATGGGTTGTTTGAGGGATGTTGGTTGGTGTGTGTGGCGTGGAGGGAGTGGGGAAGGGGGATGGGGGCACTGGTAGAGCCAGCAAACACTTAAAAATGCTAAATAAAACATATTCCACTTAGAGCTCTGCCTGGTTGAGTCTAAGCTCTGAGTCTGAGCCAGAGCAGGGCGCTTCGAGGGGGAAGGGGGGGCAACTGGGACATCTGGTTTGGCTTGGTGTATGAGGGGGAGGGGGTTAGGTGCCAGCTCACAGCTCAGAGCTCACAGGTGCCGCTTGTTAAGAAAACAGTCACAGAGGGGCACAGAACGTCAGAAGGCTGGCCATATTTGCAATTCATATACAGCAGACGTCACACACACACGCACACGCACACACACTCAGTTGGCATGGATGGGAAAAAAAAAAATAATAATTTGCAAAAGTAGCGTCGTGTGACAATTGCTGGGCTCGTTCTTGGGTTCGGGGTCGGTCCACCTAGCACTACCACTCCACGAATGGCAACGCCAGCCCCTCCCCCCCTGCCACCCCTCCATCAACCATGTCCACGTCCACGTCGACGCCTCGCTGCTTTGCGTGCCCAACTACTATACTCGTTGTTGTTGTTGTTGTTGTTGTTGCTGTTGTTGTTGTTGTTGTTGCTGCTGCTGCTGCAGTTGCTATTTGAATTTTGAGGACATTGTGATGAGGCTTTAGTTTGCAAATCTCTTGCTCACACACACACACACAAACACAAACAGACACAAACAGACACAACTGCAACTGCAACAGCAACAGAAGTGTCGTCAACCCCCCCTACCCCCTTCGAACAGAGCATAGAAGAACAACACAAAAACACAAACGTCAACGAGCGACGGCAACATCAACGCCGACTGCAACTGAGACTGCTGACTTCGATGCCACTGCTGCATGCAACGTTGGATATATCTCTGTAGCCATAACCAACTAAATCCTTCACCCCCTTACCAGCACTCCTCACATCCATCAAGCTGCTGTGCGCAGGTAAGCAGCAGCAGCAGCAGCGTGAAGCGTGCTGCTTGCCGCTTGCCGCTTGCAACCGTCGCACACTTTTTGGGCACCGCATGACGTCTACATTGAAATAACCTCAAAAGAGCATTGCGCATATGTGGCATGAATGAGTGGATCAAGAACACAAACCAAAGCAGCCAACTAAAACTAACAGAAACCAACATAAAGTTATCGGATTATGATTTATTTATCGTTTTATGTGCTTGTATCGATAAATCTCCCCCCAAAAAACCGCTGTGCAAATATCAATTGAAAACAGCAACAACATTAAAAGATTTTAGCAAATCTAACAAATTTTATGATTTATAGAAATATTCAAAAATTATAATTATTTTTCTCAAAATATAAATTTATTTTATATATAAAGTTAAGAAATAATCGATAAGTTTCCATTGAAATATTTGCACTTTTTTAAGCATGTTTTGTGAATAGTTGATAAATTTATAGGTTAAAGATGAATTGAAAAATATATATATATATATCTTGTATATTTTACTGAAAGAGCTGAAGTCTTGTTAAATAAGTCTTAGTAAAAATTCCCGTTACATAAGATTGGATAAAATGTGATTAATTATATATCTATGCTATATTTATTCACAAATCTTTTGATATAGATTCCATTTAATAAATAATAAATAATAAATAATAAATAATAAATAATAAATAATAAATAATAAATAATAAATAATAAATTACAAATAATAAATAAATAAATAATAAATAATAAATAATAAATAATAAATAATAAATAATAAATAATAAATAATAAATAATAAATAATAAATAATAAATAATAAATAATAAATAATAAATAATAAATAATAAATAATAAATAATAAATAATAAATAATAAATAATAAATAATAAATAATAAATAAATAAATAAATAAATAAATAAATAATAAAATAATAAATAAAAACACTTTTAGCATTACGTGGTATCTCAAAGTCGAGCTTTCTCTTGGGAAAAAATCGCACTTTTGAGCGCTTCTGTTTATTACTTATTATTTTCGAGCAATTTGAAAATGCTTTGGGTTTTTCTTGTTTAAAAATAATAATAATATTTCACATGGTTTACGAGCGGCAACAAGCCGTGGGCCAGATTTAGTAGTAGACCAAAGAGCACGTGTTGTGCCACTATTTGCCTCCATTCGTTTGGGCCATACCAGCCACGCCCACTCGCATTCAGCAGGCCCCCCCCCCATTATACTGCTCCACCCCTCTGCACCTCTTTTGCGTCCAGCTAGCTCATTCCATGTGCTGTCAAGTGCGCTTATGGCTGTCATGACGCCCTTAACATTGTCATCAACATTAGTTTTGCAACGTGGGGGGGGGGGGGGGTAGGAGGGTTGTTGGTTGTGTTGATGGGTGCAGCCGCTAGATGGCGCTGCATTGCGCTTTGCAGCGCCTCGCATTGCTTTTGGTCGTTGTGGTAGTTGTTTCTGTTGTTGTTGACATCGTCACAAAAATTGGTGCAAAATGCTTCAGTTTGTGTTGTTTTTTTATGCATCTCTACACATGTGTGTGTGTGTGCACATCAATGTAGTATATGTGCTTAAGATAAATATCTCGTGTTTGCGCTGTGTGTGTGTGTGTTTTCTGTTTTCTGTGTGCAGTTGCATGTGAAGTGCATCCTGGGCCGCTGTCAACGCTGCTCAGCTACAGATTTATTGGTAGCGCCCCCAAAACTAGGCTATAGCTAAGCAGTACATGCATATACACACACACACATACACACACACACACATACACATACTTATATACATATGTAATTAAGCGTTGACTATTTGTAATTTTTAATAAGACAGCGCAGCAAAAGAGAAGAACTGCTCCTCGCCCGCACCTGATAGAAAGGATTTTTCTTCTTCTTCTTCTTCTCTTTTTTTGTGGATGGAGAGGGGTAGTGTTGCAACTGGGGGATGAGCATGGGAATGGCTTTGGCTGCTGCTGTTGCTGTTGCACTGACAAAACAATATAAAATAAGCATGAATAATTAGAATATGTTAAGTGTTTTGGGGCCTGGCATACACTCGACATATGCATGCAACTGGGTGTGTGTGTGTGTGTGTGTGTGTGTGTACGCCCGCATATTGTATATTTATATACAGTCAGTCAGTCAGTCAAGTTGGGAGCACATACAAAAGCCACGCCCACACAATACACGCTGTCGTCGTCGCTGGCTGGTGGCTGGCGCAGGCGAAACGACTCGAGTGCCCACCTGACTTTTTGTCATTCAAATGAAAACTGTACGTCGTCGTCGTACTCATATGTCCCCCCCCCCCCCCCACACACACACACACATACGCACACAGCTATATTCATTCTCATAACCATCATCATCAGCATCATCGTTGTAGTAGTCATCAACAGCTCTACATCAAATGTGTACACAACATATACACACACACACAACACACTCACACACATACACACACACACACACAGTTACACCTGCTCTGATTGCTTTGTTCAGCATTTTTCTAACAATTTCTCTGTCGCTGCATCTTTTTTGCCTTGCATACACTTAGGCGCGACTTTTTCACTTGCATTTTGTTTTTTTTTTTTTGTATTTACATTTTTTGTATGCGTGCACGTTGCCGTTATTTTCTTCCTATTCCTCCTATTCGCTTGTTCGCTGCTGTTCTTGTTGCCTGGCATAGAAAAATTTACAATGCAATTGAGTATGCAAATATTGCCTACTTGTCATGTAGACAAATACAACGCACCCCGCAACCCACTCCCCCCCCCCCCCATGCACCCACCACTACTCTTCTCATCTTTGATGCCAGTCTCTTCTTGCATATGCATGCAAGCCCCACTGTATGTGTGCCTGTGTGTGTGCTCTGTATATTTTTGTTATTGTTAGCAAGCGTCTTCATTGTTGTTGCAATTTTCGAAATTAAAATAACAATATGGAAAACACCGGGCATCCCACCAAGGCAAGCACAACTGTACCGCGCGCACAACTAAGCCAGAGAAAAGACAACGCGAAATCAGTTCTATGGAAACACTCAAAAATAATAATACAAAATAACATCCCAATTAGGATATTTATATGCAATATGTTTCCTCTTTACTACTACTATTTCCATGAGTTTCGTCATCTGTAAATCCTTCAATTGAATTCTTTTGCTCTGCTTAAATTCTCAATTATTACTAAGCAATTTGCTAATACTAAAATTTATATAAACGGCAAGCGGTGAAATAATAATCACGTATACTGAAAGGTGGGCCTACCCCCCACCCACTCGGATTAATGGTCATGTAATTAAATCGATCCACGGGGGTGGGTAGAGTAAAGGGTGGGAAATAAGGTTTTGATGTAGCGGTTGTCAGATCCGTGAGATCATCCTCATTTTTCTCTACATTCTAAGGGCCGTCTTCCCTTAACTGTTTCGAGTTAAAAAAGAAAGTTCCAAGGTGCATTGGTGCGAAGCCTGACCGGCGGCTATAAAGCAGTGCCACGGGATCCAGGAGCCCGCGGAATTTTATTCCGTCCTGGTTGTTGGTGAGGCCCTTCGGGGAGTCACGTGGTGCCTGTGGTTTAATACCTACAAGCAAGTAAAGTTTCGGCTTGACGTGTGGTTGCGTATTCAACAGGGTGCCGAGAACCCAAAGATCGGAAGTCGTTTAAGATAGGCGGCGCTCCAGACCAAAAGAGGAAGTTCACGACCAAACAGAAGTGACTTCAATTTGGTGCCTTGGGGTCCAAATGTCCCAATGGGGCGCTAATTGACGCAGAATTCAATTCTGTGCTTGGCACCGTGAGATAAGCCGTCATGGCAGGAGCTCACGTAAAACATTAGGAACTAATACTGAAAGGTGATCCGAAGAGCAAAATAATAAGACGACGACGTTGTTTAAGGTTTGAACCGAATTGCTTCGGCAGGTTTATTGAAAACTGCTAAATTATCTTACAGCTAAATACAACTATTCTTATCCTACGTAGGACATTATTTAGTTATATATTTACTGCTGCAAATGCGTCTAGACTCATTATCCTATCAGTTCGGAGAACTCTTATCGCAGACGTGTCTTTTCACGTGTTTACATATCTTCGCGATAAGAATCCTCCTTGGTTATCTTTATATTGTAAGATTGAACAATTACATATATCTATATATATATCTAAGAAATCTCTGATTGTCTTTTTGCGCTTTTTTATGGATATCCACAATCCTTGCAATTTATGTTGCATCAAATTTAAATAACCACAGCTATTTATTTCCGTTAATTATTGGTTTTTTGTTCCTCAAACTTAAATTTTTATCTTAACATAATTCCATTTCATTTTTGTAGTATTATTTATTTAAACATGCAATTCATTGAAAGCTATTTACAAACTGAATTTTTAATATGCATTTTATTACTTCGTTTTTTATTACACTCATTTAAAAACTAAAGTTATTTGTGTTCACTCGACCTAGAAAT
Organism: Drosophila dives; assembly: GCA_035042365.1. Classification (NCBI taxonomy): domain Eukaryota; kingdom Metazoa; phylum Arthropoda; class Insecta; order Diptera; family Drosophilidae; genus Drosophila; species Drosophila dives. The sequence continues at coordinate 14,939,442 of JAWNLJ010000443.1, read as the reverse complement.
CGCCCAAGGACTCCAGAGGAACAACAAGTTGAACAAGCACAACTTTTGATATATATATACGTATTTTGATATTGTTGTCCCGCTCATTCAGTTAATGGGTTTTCCAGACATTTCAAATGGCTTTTGGTAATCCTCATCGAAACTTGTTTGCATCTTATTTATCTCCAAACGTTGAATGTGCGTGTTCTGGCTGACATTTATGTATATGCCATTCATAAGAAATTTCTTTATTTATTATAAATTGTTTGATATTAAAAATGTACGAGTACATTGTAGGTACACGAGAAATATATATGTATGTGAGACACGGGCTCCACCTACAAGCAAAATAAAAAATAAAACACAAAAATGAAGAAAACTTTCCTCAAGTAAATCATTGCGTCAGGATTGGGGCTGGGGGCGCCTGCTCCTGGTGTTGCCCTCCCCCATATACCACATACACCATACCCCCAGTCCTCTGCACTGGGGAGAACAAAGACAATGTGTAGAACCGTCGGTTATGTATTTCTTTGTTGGCATCCAAAATGTCGAGGGATTAATGGCACTTGGTAAAATTTATGGGCATTGTCTGTCTCGCATTTGGGCAACTTCTGAAATGGGCCCTGGAAATGCCATTGATGTCAATGGAAAAATGAACTGTTCCTTTGAGTTAAGATAACGTTTGTCCCAACTTGTAACACAAGTTTGAGTAATTTAGTCGAAACCTGCAACTAGTTATTATCCTGTGCAACTAAGAATTCGAACTAGCTCTAAAAGCACTCAAGAATAATTCTTATATTAAATCTATAAAACAGTCAGTAAAAGACATCTTTGATGTTGTTGATTAATTGAACAATAGGAAAAAACATAAATAGATAGACAGATTTAAAGTCCTCTATAAAAATTTATGCAGAAAAGGAGGAAACTAAAACTAAACTTCTACAACTTAAAATTGATCTTTTTTCATCTTCTTACTGAAGCAATCGAGTTATGAACAATATTATTATCATATTAAGTTAGCTAGTAATGCTGACCAAGAATATATATGCTATATGGGATCAAATTATTTAACGAGAAAACTAAAGTAGTCTTTTCCAGTGGGTTTGTAACTGTGATCTAAATTTGTAGAGCAAATAATTCATAAAAATATGGTTTCCCTATTTAGGTTTCCCTCATATCAGGTTATAATAGTATTCCTAAAAAAGAGTTTGTATTTTTATGATTGGACAATTTGTAGAGCAAATAATTCATACATATATTTTTTTCCCATTCAGTTTTCCTATCTGGTTATATTAGTATTCCTAAAATAGTTCAGATTTCAGTAGAAATTGCATATTATCTATAGTTTTTTCTGGAATGAGTAGGCTATGAGTCGACGTTTTTCTCTGTTTTTTTTTTTTTTAACAAACAACACAGAGAAAAGGGGTTTTCGGTCAGTAGCTACTTTTATTTTCGGTGGCAGTAAATTAATTTTACAAAATGTGTGCGAAGGTAATGCAATTTATTTGGACCTGTAATAAAAATTAATAACGAAAACGTGTCCGACTCAACTGAATATGACTAGGCAGAAAAGAAAAAGCGACAGAAATAGGAAAAATAAGAAAGAAAAATAGAAATTGTGGATGGGAGAAGGTAAGGGGAAGGGAGGGTAGGGTTTAGTGGCATGCGCCCGCATATTGTCTATCTAATAAAAATCAAACAAATTATGCTAACAAACGAGATTTCATAGCTCGTTTTATGTGCCGTTTGCTGGCCTTGTTGGCCTCCCTGGTTCCGGTGATTTGCTCAATAACCCTTGTAATATAAACAGAGCCCCCAGAGTCCGGCCTGGAGACTGGTGACTGGAGACGGGTTAAGGCGGTACACAAAAACGCAAAACGCAAACATAAACACAAAAGCCACCCACACATGACATGACTTTCACTTGGCAGCAGTCCATCAGCAGTTGGTGCCGGGCGACAGGATCTAACAGAAAAAAATAAAAAGGACATGACTTGAAAATCACTTAATCTACTTGGCCTTGTGAAAAAGAAAGAAAACACACACACACACACACACGCTGGGCAAACAAGGCCAAGGCAAAGAAAATGCCGAGTGAAATCGAAACTGCAACCGAAACCCTTTCAACTGCCTCGCCCCAAAAGGCCACCTTTTCCCCTCCCCGCTCACACGCTCTGCATACTTAAAGGCGCGTCCGGTTAACCCCAAAAGGCAAGCGGTTGTTTGTGGTGTTGGAAGGGGGGTGGTGAACTATTTGCTTCGGCCAGGACATCCGCACAAATCAACAAACCATGACAACGGCATTTTTCACATATGCGCAAAAGAAAAAGAAATAGAAAAAAAGCAAATAAAAAATGAAATAAAATAAAATAAAATAAGAAACGAAGTGCGGCAGGCGTTCAAAATTATTGCAAATCACTAAAACCAACAACAACAAAAACGACAACAACAACAACATGCGAAATGTGTCAAGAAACCGAAACCGAGGGAACAAAATCGAGAACAACCACCACGTGGTGTGATCCTTGTTAAAGGATTTGCTGAAAGGGGTCGTGAGGCCGAATGTAATTGAATTCAATCAAAATTGTTTGGTCCATCAAACAGACAATTACAAGCCATACATACTGCCAATACGCCAACAAACAAACAGACAAACAAACAAACAAACAAACAAGATAAATAAGAAACACAGGCGAAAGCAAATACAAAAAGTGACAAGAGAGAAAAGAGAGAAGGAAGCAAAAAAAAAAAGGCTAGATGAACCCCTCATATTTTTGGCATTTCATAAAGTTGTCAGTCACAACGTACCCCCTGCCCCCCTATCATGATATGTGGCCATATGCCTCTGTGGAACACACACGTAGAGAAGCGATTTGTCAATCGCTCGATTTGATAAGCTTAGGTTATTGCCAATGGATTTACCACTTCCGCTCAATGGAGAGGGAACCCATAAAAAAGAGTTGAGCCTTGCTAAAGGACTGTCCGCAAGGAGTGCATATATTCCCTGATATTGATGGCATTAATGTCAGCTCAGATTTGAGTGATCCCTCACCAAGTTAACAGCTCAATGTGGGATGATCATTCAGATTGGCTGCAGTTTTCGCAATGTGCAAATAGAGACATCAGTTAGACTATTGGTTATTGGATATATAAATATCCCTTAAAAGAAAATATATCTAATTAGTCTCCTTCTCTATTCCCAATTTATAGACTAATAATCCGTCACTTCTTCAGATCGAAAATTGAATATCTTTTTACAAATAGAAATTTGGCTTTTGTTAGAATTGGCGGGTTTCATGCACGGCACATCTAGCTAGATCTATTGAGTCCCCTATGTCTTCCTCGCTTAACTTCTCCAGTATATATGGCCTATTCTATGCTTTATGTTCAATATATATTTCGATCAACCAGTTGGGATTAGTTTCATGTGCAAAATTTGTATAGATAGTTCAAGTTTTTATAGATATTAACTTCGCTGCCGCCCCACAATTTGGATATTGGCAATGGTCCTGCGATGCTTACCCCCAAAGCCAGTTTCAGTGCTTTTTTGCCAAATCACTTGACCAATTTGTCAAGTGGCACTTAAGCGTGTGCGTCTGCCTTAGCCTGCCCAGAAAAAAAAAAAAAATGCCAGCCTAATGCAAACACCCCCCAGATTGTCAGCTGGGCTGGGCTCGTCTCGGTCTGGGGTGGATGCTGGGCTGCTCGACTGTTGGGTTTGCTGGGTTGCTGGGATGCGTGATACTTGTAGTCGTCTTGTTTGCGGTGGTCTCGTTTGAGTTTGTCATTATCCTTGTTACAATTTGCATGCATTGTGTAGGAGGTGGCGTAGTGGGGGGGGGGGGGGAGAGGAAACCCCATTTATGCAGTTAAGGCACTTTGCTCCACTCTGCCCGGCAACATCTTCAACTATAGCCATTCATCCAGACCATTGATGTGACTATCTATCTATCTATGTATCCCAACCGACCACTGCCCCTGCCCCTGCCCCTGCCCCTGCCCCGACCCTTGCTCCAGTGATAAAAAAGTCACTTGTCATTTCTTTTTAACCCTCACTCGACTCGAACCGTTCGGCTGGCCACTTATGCCCAGCTATTTACTTTTTTTTTTATGATTTTATTAGCTGCAAAAACAAGCAATTTTGCTACAATGTTTATTGGTTGTAGTGTTTCTTGAGGGGTTCGGGTGAAGGGCTCCCACTGGGCTACAGATTTAGATATGGATTTCGGGCTGCCGGGCTTTGATGTGCCCTTAAAAATCATAAGCGTGAGTTATGTTTATATATGCTCCGGCATTGAGCCGAATGACTGACGCTTTGGCCAAGGGGTTGCTGCTGCTAACCCAACCCCCCCCATCTCCTCCACCTATCATCCTTCACATATGATGGCATTTTGCATGTGAATATGGCTATAGATATGAATATGGCCTTTTGGTTGCCAAAGGCAAATTGCGTCAGCGATTTGGCCTGATTTGTGTGATTTCATTTGATTTGATTGTGTGTAATGCAATATGTATATTGTATATGTGTGTGTATATGTATTGTGTGTACATCAAGGGGTTATCCGAAGCTAAAAGGGGCTTGCAACTGTAGCCAATTAGGAGCGCCATTGAGCTTGGGGCTAAAGGAGTTCAGTCTTCTAATAGGGAAGAATAATTTAATACAAGCTATTTTTTAGCCTATTTGTTGGTAAAAATTTGAATTTTTTCTTATTTTGACTTATAGCCATAACAAACTGTTAAGGAAACTAGCTGAAACACAACTAATTCAAATGGATTTTGAGATGAAACTCCAAATGGATTTTTATAACCCAGAAAAGTAGACGTCTTCACTTCACAATTGTTGTCTGCCACCACTATTTACCCCAGCTGCAACGCAATGTGGCAATGCCAGCATGAGACGCGTTTGCTTTTAATTGACCAACCCCTCCTCCTCCCCCTCTATCAACAACCAAGTCGAAGGACAACAAACATCTTGCTGGACGACTGGGCATTTCATTAACTGAAAACGAAAACGCTGCGGCAATTAGTTCACAGCCATAACACACGGTTTCCTTGCCCCCCCCCCCCCCCCCCTTACCACTCCCCACTAACGTCTCACCTATCATCTAGCAGTCTCCCGTTGGCATTTGCTATACCTTTGCCACTTGGCTACTGCTGCATGTCCACCCGCAGGAGACCAAAACTAAACTATAAAATTTTATGAGTTTCTTTAGGACACAACACACACACACACACACACAGACACACAGTGGCAAGCACACACACATAGAGACGCGCTCAATTGGTTTCAGCTTTTTTCCATGTTTGCAGGTAGTTTAAGCTACCCCTCGCCACCACCTGCTCCTCCTCGTTGTAACTGCTGCAAATCCTTGTTTCTGTCGTTCGCCAAATTGCACAAAATGTTAACACGCAATTGAGCAGACGCACAAACAACTGAGAGGGGGTGGGGGGAGGGAGGATGTTTCGCAATTGCCGAATGCTGTATGAGTGGTCGGTGGAGGGGGGAGGGGGGGCAGTCAATTTCCGGCGACTGCAATTGGAGCCCGTGCGTTGATTAGTTTAACGCGGCAAACGTTGCGGAAAGTTGCGACGGCTGCTCATTAAATCGAACCTCGCCGCCTTTTGGCTTATTAGTTCCAATGTGTCCTCAGCCGCATCCTCATCCTCGTCCTCCTCCCCGTCCTGCTCCTCATTTTGTTCTCCCTGTGCTGTTTGCTCCTGCCGGTTAGTCCTTGCTACTGTTATATAAAGAATCATTTTATCCTCATCCTTTTTATACTCCTGTTGATGCATCTGGAGGAGGAGCACATGGTTGCCATTACTTAAAGCTTTGATTATATTAGAAAAATGTTTTAAATTTTTGTGGTTTAGTAAATCGCTTAAAAATAATTCAAATTAATTGCTTGAATTGCTCGAATTTTTCGCAGTTTACTAGCAGATTTTTAGCAAAGTTGAAGACCCGCAAATAAACTGGTTTCTTGGACGGAGTAGAGTATTCCGCAGTTGGTCACTTTCAACAAGGACAGGCCACAAATCGATGAATGAAAAACGAGTATGTTTTCTGGGCAACTGATCCTTGTTTTAGATTTGAGATTGCAATCGATATTTTATTCGATAAATGATGTTTTACATAATTGCGAATCTATCAATATATAAATTTGGTCATTTCCATTAGCTGCCCTTTGTAGTGTGTACACACTGTAGTCCTGGTTGACATCCTTTCACTGACACTGATTGGTTACAATACCCGCTCCGCAGTCGAAAATCTCAGATTCCAGCTGAAGTCAAAGCTTAACTGTCAATATTGACTTTTGCGTGGAAATCTGGCAACTTTTAGTTGCCTTCTGGCAGAATAACTGTCAAAAATCTTTCAAATTTTAATCAACTTTATTTTTAGCTACTCTATTTGCACGGGTACACGTCAGCCATATCCCCCAATTCCCCAATCCTCCAATCCTAAGGCAGCTGCGGCTTGTGTGCGTGAAAAGTTTGCAGTCTTCTGTTTTTTCATAGCCAAACAAATATGAACATAAGCTATATGTAAATGTGTGTGACACACACACACACACACACACGGAGTCGGATTCCGAGTTCCGAGATCCGTGCTCCATATGCTTGTTGTTTGCCTCCGCACGCCAGAAAGTATTAAAAACGCATTTAATTAAGTTGAAACTGTTGGCAAAGTGACGGAGGAAGGTGCTCCAAATGTGACCATGGAACAAGTCTGAATTGGAGTCGCAGCCAAAGGCAAACCTCTGAAAGACTCAGGCTCAGCAGGCGGCAAGGTAATTTTCAAGATTTTCACGTTAATCATATAAAAGTTGCCAAAGAATATTCAAATGTTTACAAAAAAATATTTTTTATGAGATTTACAAAAATTGATTTGTCCTATAAAAAAATCAAATATCTTTTTGGGAAAAGTTTCACAGATTCAGATTTTTAATTGACGAGGAAATGGATTTCATTTCAGAATATTTTGTTACACCGCAGGGCATAAAACTAAGCACACCTCAGCTGGCCGCGTGTTGTTTGTCAGCTAATTTAACGCGTTGGTAAAAAACAGCTTAAAAACACTAAAAAAAAAAGGAAACACAAAAGGCAAACGCATTTTCTGGGTAGAAAACATAAAAAAAATTACAATTTAACTGAAAAAAAGATGTAAAAATTATCAAAGAATATTTGTACAACCACCCGAGCAACCATTGATAAGGAACACAAAAAAAAACCCCAAATGGCAAACCCAATCCGGATCCGGAATCTGTATCTGAATCCCCTCCCACAAGGCACTATCAGCAGCTCAAACCAAACGAGACGTGTAAATGGACTTTTGGGGGGGGGGAGCCGTTGACTGACTGACTTATCGCTGCTCATCCGTTGCTGTGCCCCATCCTCGCCCCCCCCCCCCCCCCCTTTGCCCATCCCACGCCCATCACTCAAATGCAAAATGGCGATTATTCATAAATCATTAAACACCATTTGGCAATGCGTTGGGCGTGGGGTGGTTGATAACGGTGGGTGGGATGGGATGGGCGGTGTGCCGGTCCTGGTCCAGGTCCCCGTCCTCGTCCTCGTCCTGGTCGTGGTCGCTGCTGCTGCCTTTTACATTTTTATCGCTTTCCCAACAAAACTGGCGAAGAAAAATTCCTAATGAGCCAAAAGAAAAGCAGCCGAAAAAAAGTTAAAAAACTTCGGAAAAAATCAAAGGCCGTTTCTGACCGATGGTTGGAGGGTGGTGGGGAGGGGGAGGGGGTGCAGCAGAGCAGTGCCGTGTGGTGGGTGGTGGCTGGAAAATTTCGCGGGCTTTTTAACAAGGCGACCAGGCATACGGAAAACGGCAAACGGCAAACGGCACATTTACATCTACACCAAACCACTCACCCCTCCCCCCCCTACCAACATCCCCTCCCCTTTAACATCGAAGACATTAAAAATTTTGTTTGATACTTTGGCCGGCGTTTGCTCGGTCGCTGTTCTGGTCGTTTGATTTCCGCTTCCGTTTGCCATTGAGATTAAAAAACATTTTTCGTGCATTTTTTCCCTCGTTTCCCTCATGTTTTAACTACGACATCAGCGGCGGCGGCGGCAACTCTTGTTTTTTTTTATTTTTTTCTTTTTTTTCTTATTTTTTTTCTTAACGTTTCGCTGGCTGCGTTTCTTCTATCTGCGTATCTGTGAGATACATTAAATTAAAAATTCATCTTTAATCAAAAATTATTGTTGGCATGCGCAAGACAAAGTAGCGACGCCGACGCCAACGTCGACGTCGACGCTGACGCCGACGGCGCTGTCTGCAGCAGCGTCTGGTCGATTTACCAAAAGATGCCCAGGAAGGTGGATCGGTGTCGGCCGAATTTACTAGTTGACAATATATCAAAATTTACTAGGGGGATGAGCATTTTGTGGTGGGGGGGGGGGGGGGGGGTCTGAGGCGAGGCGCCATCTTGTAATTGCTGTTATTTTGGGTGGATTGTTGTGGGCAGCCAGCGATTGAGATTGCGGCCACAGATAAGAGATGAATCCGATAAGCAAGGTCAGCAATTGACTCGAATTACCAAACGGAAATTAAGTGCTGTTGCCAATAAATATTAACTTCATTTGTGTAGTCAAAAATTTATAGAAAATCAAATTGATTGAAAATTGCTAAAATGGATTTTTTCTTCCTTATAAACAGTGCAGATTTAATCACATTTTTTAAACCAAAGAATTTAGCAAATTTATTTTCATATTTATTTATTTATTATTTTATTTATTTTATTTTATATTTATCCAATATTTAGATTTAATCACATTTTTTAAACCAAAGAATTTAGCAAATTATTTTCATATTTATTTATTTATTATTTTATTTATTTTATTTCATATTTATCCAATATTTAGATTTAATCACATTTTTTAAATCGAAGAATTTAGCAAATTATTTTCATATTTATTTATTTATTATTTTATTTATTTTATTTTATATTTATCCAATATTTAGATTTAATCACATTTTTTAAACCAAAGAATTTAGCAAATTATTTTCATATTTATTATTTTATTTATTTTATTTTATATTTATCCAATATTCAAATGATTTTTTTTATATCCCGCCAACTGGGACTGGGACTGTTGCTCTTTATTCCATATGTTTTCCCATTCGATATTGGCCACTTCTTAAATCTTGTCTTATTGCTTGGTAATGTAACAGAATCCCGTTAATTTTTTGTTGTTCTTTGTATTTTTTTTTTTTGTTTGGCTTTTGTTGGCAAAGCGGCTTAAGAATTGCTTATCAAAGCCATGCAAATCAAATTCGTACAGACAAGCGGCCATTAAATTCTCAGACAGTGGCATCAGCATCAAATAACGGGTCTTAAAGTCAAGCAATAACAGCACACACACACAACACACACACACACACTCACACATAACACACATACAGATCCACACACACTGCTGAGCCCATTTTGGTATCAGCAAGTTCGGATCTTTAATTGTGTGAGTCGGCTTTTTAACTAATTTGCGCCACCTCCAGGCTTACCCCCACCACTTCACACCCCCACACACACACATACACACACACCCATACACACACGCACATCACTTTCCACAGCAAATCGCAGGCAAACCGCATGCAAAACGCGTCACATGCAGTCGCTTGGGTACTTAGCGCCCACAAGCCAACACACACCCCACACACGCACCCCACACACCCCACACACACCCCACATTCACACACACCCCACACACACACCCCACACACACCCCACACACACAAAAGCAGCCACTCTTTTTGCACACACTCTAAAATATTTTGCATACGTTTGCTTCGTTTAAGTTCGCATATCTTACAGACCCCTCCTCCCACAAACACACACACACACCCCCCCCCCCCTCCCCCCTCCCCTATCAGTACGTTCTATTGCCTTTATTTGCGCAATATTTGTCTGATAATAACAAATTCGCGAATATGTTTATCAGAGTTTTCATTGCCGTCTTTTGGTCCCCGTCTGTTTCACATCGTTTCTTGCGCTGCTATTTTTTACTTCTTTTCCATTTTTTGTATATTTTTATTTTTTTTCTTTCATTTTTACTGTAAACCTCCGCCATGGCAAGCACTCCTTGTAGCGCTGCTTCTGTTGATATGGAGCTTTTGGGCTTGGGATTGGGGTTTGCTTGGATTTGCCGGCATCGCCGCCTCGTTTTTTTTTTTTTTTTTTGCCACTTGCCCCGCGTGCCGCTAATTCCATTTGAGATGTAACGAAAACGAAAATGACATCAATTTATTCGCTGTGTATTTGTGTTTTTTATCAAGCTGTTTTTTTTTTTTTTTTTGTTGTTGCTGACAATAAGTGAGGGGCCAGAATTGTGTTTGTGTTTCTTTTCGATTAGGCTTTTGCAGGCTTATTTTAAACTGTTGTTTAATCAATTAAAGTCTCATATAAATAAGAAATAAATTTTATTATTGCTAATGAAATTAAATATTGGCATTGTGATCCCTTTGGCTACTGGTTAATAATAAAGAAACAATACATTGGATAATTTATTTATTTATGAAAGTTCTTCGAAATGTGTAAACCAATTGTGGTTTTTTTTTTTGTTAATGTACATTTAATAAAATATTTATTTGGAAACTGATAATTCACAAAAGAAAATAAAATTATTGAGATAATTCGTCTGGTATTTATTTCTAGTAAATGGAGCTGTTACTTTGACTTGCTTCGATTTGGGTACGGAATTTGATTAACTAGTCATACATATTTATTGGTGCTCGTCTTGGAAGGAGTTGCTAGTGCTTTGAGCTGGTCGCAAAGCACTTAAGCGACGGCTGCTATCAGAGTCCATCAGGTCCATCATCAACAGCTCTGCAGCAGCAGCAGTTGTGGAGCCAAGTTAAAAATGCAAACGATAACAACAATTACACCCAAAGGATCAGTTGAAAAGTCAATAAGCCGCGGAAGCCGCGCCAAGCGGAACGCTTTGGCCATGGAACGCATTGAGACGGAGTGGGAACTTGTTGAAACGGGCGCTACGAAAACGCGCCAAAAATCAACCGCAAAATAACCGCAGAAAAGCAAACAACGGCAAAAACAACAACAACAACAACAACAACGATGCACAGGAGAGCTAACCAGGCGACCGACCGACCGACCGACCACACACAGTATAACAGTATGCGCCCCACCCCCAAGCTCAAGCAAACCCCTACAGTCCGCCCCCCGTCCGCGCCATGACTACCCCGCGGCGCAACCTTTTTGAGCAAAATATTTGTGTGTTTCTTTTCTTTCTTTTTATTTTTTTTTGTTATTTACAAAAACCATAAATCAATTGGACACGCCACACATATACAAATACTAAACACATACAGTTATACAAATGCAAATCTATTTTTAAATGCGAAATAATACGAAGGAAGATACTGTTTGCCAGCGAGTGCGAGTGAGAGGACGATAAGCCCCGCGGCCATGCGTTGAAAATCGCTTGCTGAAAAAAAAGGGGCAAGAATTACGAGAAAAAAAGAAACGGCGGCGGGCGGCGGGCGGCGAAAAGGTCGAGCAGAAGTAGGAGAGAAAGAAAGCCACTGGCAGATAGAGAGAGAGAGAGCGGAAAGGAAATATAAAGAGCAGTGAAGAAAGAAAGAGAGGGGGAGAGGCAGATAGATAGAAAGAACAGACAGAAACGAGCTGCGGCCAAAGGCCACGCGGGAAAAGCCGCTGATACGTCATGTGGGAAAAGTCAAAAAGTGTAAAAGTCTGTGCCAAGAAGGGGGAAGGGGAGGGCCAATGTCGAAGTCGAGACGTCCGCGGTGTGATGTGTGTGTGTGTGTGTGTGTGTGTGTGCGGGGAGAAGATGCGATGCCGACCGCCCGCTGGCAATAAAGGCAACAACAGAAGAAGAAAAAAACACAAACAAAACCAAAAACACGAACAATAAAAATTTAACATTCTGCTTGGCCCAAAAGCAAGTCGAACGGGTTCAGCTACCCCTACCCGCCATCTCTCCATCAAGGACTATCTGGAGTCCAAGGGAAGGAAGGAAACTAACACACTTTAAAGTCAAATCGTGAGTAGCAAACAGTGTATTCTGAAGACGGCGGCGTGTGCAGAGATTTGAATGTGGATAGCAACCACTCCCCTCACTTCACCCCCCCCACACTTGGGGTGGGCAGTTCGACATTAGTTTTGATAGACTCTATTTTCTATGCAAATCTTTGTTGCTGTTGCTAACAAATCAGTCAGCCGATTTGGCCAGGCACAAATCTCATTTCCGCTTGACGACCAGCGAACCACCCACCACATGTGGTGTGCATATTGAGAGTTTACTGTTGTTGACAAACTGTCTGGATTTTAGACCAACTCCTAAAGTATTAACATAAGAATCAGGCACTTCTCTCGCGATTTACTTAGTTCAACTTATCGCAAAAAAAAGACACATAAATTTAGGGGAAGAACAAAATCATTTTAAAATACTTTAAAATAATAATATATATTTTTCCTTAACTGTAAGATTTGCTTCTATTAACTAATAATGACTCAGCAATAAGTAACCATATTTTTCCTCGGCATTTGGATAATTATCTAATTAAATTAGATCGATTTATAATTAAATTTATAATATATCTCTGTGAGAATTGCAGCATTTTAGCAGTCAAATTAAACTTATTTTCTTATATTGATTAAAATCTTTCATTAGATTTGTTCCATTGGAATTTATAGCGATTTCTATTTTTTCCAAATATGTTTTACTGTTGCAGGCGTGGCAAGTTTCGTGATATTTTAAACATAGCCGGAATTGTGGCTGGTTGCATTAAACAAACTATTTGCGCTTTATCAAAAGAATTTTTCACGCGCCGTTGACAAAATGAAACGTGGCAAAAACGAAATGGAGAAATGGGGCATGAAGAGCGGGAAAACTGATTGCGATGAGGATAGGAGTAGAGGTGGATAGGAGTATAGGGGACAGGTGGCCAAAGCCAGAGAAGGAAGCAAAGCAGGATGATGACGATGATGAAGAGCAGTAGGAAGTGAAACTGGTTGTGGCAGGAGCAAAAGAGGTGCCACCAACTGGCAAAAACGCATGACGGAAACATGCTTCCTGAGCGTATGGGCTCCACAGGGGTGGACGTTGGGCGTTGGGTGTTGTGGGCGTGTCGGCAATGAGTCGGTGACAAAAAATAGATGGTGCGCACTTATTCAAATTAACATAAATCAAAAGAATTCGCTGCGCAAAAAATATGAGTGCAAAGCGCCAAACAGAAAGATAGAAGCCCAGGCAAACACCAAGGAGGAGCGAGTAGGATGCTCAAAGCTAAAGGAAGAACAAGCAGAGAGTGGCAAGTCAGGTGTCACAAAGTTATGTGGCACTGTTGCAACTTTGAGGCTCAGCATAACCAAATAAATGTGGCACAGTCGACTGCCCGATTTGTAGGTGAATAAACTAAAAAAAGATATTGATATAGAAAAAGATATAGCTGACTTTAGATTATCTTCTGCTTCTTCTTCTTCTCTATTCTTCTTTCTTCTTACTTCTTTTTTTTCTTCCTTTTTTCTGCGCTTTCCTATCTTTTCCTTCCTAATTCCAGCTTCTTTTGGTGTAAAAGTGTTTTCGAGAATTATTATTTTTTTGTAACTACAAATTTATCTGTCGCATTCAATTCAAAGCAAACATCGGTTTTTTTTTGTTATAAACAATTCCATTATTTTTCCACTCCCCTTTTCCTGTGCTTTCCTCGCCTCTTTGTAAAAAAAAACCTGCTCTGCTCTGCTCAATCTGATGGACATCATCGGAAGCTGTTCCGTGCTGCATATGCAAAAGTATTTTCTAAATGTATTTTCTGTGTGTGTGTGTGTGTGCGTGTGTGTTTTTGTGTGTGCGTGTGTGTAATTGTGTCTGTGACTAACGTGAGCATTTTTGTGATTTTTCATCATACTTTTTTTTCTTGTTGCTCGCGCGTTTTTCACACCTTTTGCGTCGCGACGCTCTCACATCATTTGCCCCGTTGTTGAGCATTTCCATTTCCATTGCCACTTCCGTTTCCGTTGATTTGTTGCCGCTGCTGCTGCTGCAAATGCTGCAGGCAAAACATGGGGCGTGGCAGGATGTGGCTGCTTAAAACGTCGCACGCAGCACCACCAAAAGGAGTAGCGCCACAAAAGCCAGCGTCGATGCCGTCGTCCATCTCCTCCAACATACCATGCTGCCCATAATTTGTAACAATTTTGCACCCCCCCGGCACACCCCCTTGTTCCATTCGTGTGTGCCAATAGGTGGCACAACTGGAGTAGGCGTGGCAGGAGAACAGTTGATGGAAGCGTGCAAAATCGCCATATGCATTTGGCCCCGAATTGCTCGAATTTAAAATAAATCCCACAAAGAGTCATCCATTCCACCAACCCCAACCCCAATCCCAATCCCAATCCTAAAAGAGCCTTTAGGTTTATAATGCTTCTTCATCTTCTTCTTCTTCTTTATATCTTTCCTTATTTTTTTTTCTCTTTTTGTGTATATGCGAATATAAATGAAATTTTTGTTGTTTGGACGTGACACATTTAGTTTGGATATATGACGACAGTCGTCGTCACTCGTCAGTCGTCAGTCGTTAGTCGCCAGTCGTCGGTCGTCAGTCAGTCGTCAGTCAGGCGCGCATTGGCTCGTTAAGTGGTGGGGGGCAGAACGTGGTTTCTACATGCCAAAAAGAAAAAAAAAAAAAAGAAAAGAAAAAAACCAGAAAAAGGTTTGAAACTGTCGCAGAAAAAAAGTTAATTTCAGTTTGATCACTTCAAAAGTAGAATTGAAGCAGTTTTTGGCTTAAAACATTTCAAATTAAGTTAAGAATTCATTGACTAAAAATCATTGACGAGTATAAATAAATTAAGATATTACTTGATATTTATATATGTGTATTTATTTATTTATATATTGATTTTTGATTCTTGGAATTTATTTCCAATTCGAAAATAATATATTTTTGTATACAATGACAACTCTGGAATCATATATCGTTATAGTTGCTGCATATTTATTTTTACCTAAAAATAATTTGCTCAATTTTTAACAAATTCTCAATTAATAAAATTTATTTTTACCAAAAAAAAAAAAAAAGAAAAGAAGAAAAACCAGAAAAAGGTTTGAAACTGTCGCAGAAAAAAAGTTAATTTCAGTTTGATCACTTCAAAAGTAGAATTGAAGCAGTTTTTGGCTTAGTATAAAACATTTCAAATTAACTAAAGTATTCAATGACTAAAAATCATTGACAATCATAAATAAATTGAGATATTGCTAGATATTTATATGTGTATTTATTAATTTTTGATACAATAATCTTAATGTATTTAATTACTTATATTATTAGCTAATATTACTTGATTTATATCAATAGTTATTTACTGCTTATTAAATATTAGCTAATGTTAATTTATGCTAAGTTTATCTCAATATTTTTATAATTCTGCAAAATCATATATTTTTTGTTCAAAAAGTATTTCTCTTAAGTTATTGACACCGAATATGGCTTGTATAAAGATATTTGTCAGTGCAAATCTTCAATTAATAATTCATTTTCTATTAATATTTTATTAGCTAATCTCCAATGTGAAGATTTTTTTATTTAATTCGTACATCAAAAATCATTTCTTTTTTTATCAAATTTAAAAATTTTGTCTCCTAGCTTATCTTTTGTAATTTTAGCTATTTTAGTCTTCTTTTTATTTCACCTAAAAATTGGCAATTTTGCATGAAGAAATGTGCCTTAAATTTCTTTCTAGGACTGAGTCAAGTCTTGCAACCACTGCCACAATTGCTCACGAATGTTGCACCTTTCGCTGAACAGATGTGCCCCACTTTCAGTGTGGTTGCCTTTTTTTTTTTTTGTTACTTCACTCCGTTGATACATATTAAGTGCCATAAATCACATGTACTCAATGTCAGCTCAATGAACTGCAAGCGCCAGATTCGGAGTCGGAGTTGGAATCGGAATCGGAATCAAACATAGAGTTGGAGGCAAGCCAACCACTTGACAAACCCCCCCCCCCACCCCTCTCTCTGTCTATATCTAGTGAATTTCCGATGGCAGTTGGCTATAAACTGGCGGATGCAAGTTGAGTTTGCGTCGCGTTATTTGTGAAATTTCTTGAGTACATTTCGATGATAAGCAGCAGCAGCAGGCAAGCATGTGTGTGTGTGCGTGTGTGCGTGTGTGTGTGGGGGAGTGGGTGGGTTGTTGAGTTTTCTTAACAATTTGTCATGCCTGGAACGCCAAATATGCCGAAAGGAGAAAAATGTATTAAAAGCAGCCGCCTAACAGTCGAAGATGTAGAAATGCGAGAAATGCGCAAATAAATCATTTCTTTGCATGCCTTTTTTCTAACCCAAACTCTCTCTGTGTGTGTGTGTGTGTGTGTGTGTGTGTGTGAGAGAGTTAGTATATAGATAGCAAAAGGGGAATGTAAGGGGATGCTTCTGGTGCGTGCTGTTGGCTGTCTGAAGTAGTTTTGGTTTCGCAGGCACTTGAAATATTTTCACGTGTCTTAAACAAATGTCAAATGCAGGATGACAGAGAGGGATGAGGTGGGTTGATGCTTGAAGTCAGAGAGAGATGGCTATATACATAAATCAAAAATTGCATTTGCACAGACAGCAGGCACAGATGTGTGTTGTGTGTGTGTGTGCGAGTGTGTGTGTGTGTGTGTGTGCCTGCTACTTCTGAGTGTATTGAAATGTAACGCATTTATTTTCATTACAAGCAGCCCACAAAAATATGCTATGCAAAAAGAGGCTGCGACTGCGTCGGTGTATGTGTGTGTGTGTGTATGTGTGTGCGTGTGTTTTTTTTTGAGTATGTGCGTCACTAATGTGACAGTCAGCAGCCCTTTAAGCCGCTGCCGTCGAGCTATAAGCACTTTATTGGATCATCAGACTTATTTTGATATGTGGCCAAATATGAAAAGAAAACCAAACAAAAAGTGCGCTGTTCATTTGTGTCTGTGTGTGTGTGTGTGTGTGTGTGTGTGTGTGTGTGTGACAGGAATTGACATTTTGCAAGCGCACAGGCTCATAAAACATTGTCGGGCGGCCAGCGATGAGGGCGTCGAGGATGTCCTTTCCGAGGATGTCAACTTTGGCTCAAGTTATTTTCATTTGTGTAACATTTTTGCATACTTTGCCGCACGTATGAGTGTGTGCGTGTGTGTGTTTGTGTGTGTGCATGATCTTTTGCCGACTACTTTTTGACAAATCTACTTAGGCATTTTCTTTGGTTTTACTTTGTTTATTTATGTTTATTTGTGATTTATTTCGATAACATAATAAATATCATGAATGTCTACGTGCCTGTCTCTCCCCCTCCCCCTACCCCTCTGTGTGTGTGTGTGTGTGTGGTTGTGTTTGCTTAAGCATGTGGGTTTTTGTATATTATCCTCACTCGACTTCACTTGGTTCACTTAGCATTGAATGAGATGCCATCTTCTTGTACACTTTGAAAACGTGCATTTCCACATAATTTATGGATTAGAAATGCTTTCTATTTTTGGAATTTATTTCCAATTCGATAATAATATATTTTTGTATACAATGATAGCTCTGGAATCATATGTCGTTATAGTTGCTACATATTTATTTTTACCTGACAATAATTTGCGTAATTTTTAATAAATTCTCAATTAATAAAATTTACTTTTGTCAAAAAAAAAAAAACAAAGAAAAGAAAAAAAAAAACAGAAAAAGGTTTGAAACTGTCGCTGACAAAAATGTAATTTCAGTTTGATCACTTTAAAAGTAAAATTGAAGCTGTGTTTATTCTTAGTATAAAACATTTCAAATTAACTTAAGTATTCATTGACTAAAAATCATTGACAAGCATAAATAAATTGAGATATTACTTGATTTTTATATATGTGTATTTATTTATTTATATATTGATTTTTGATTCTTGGAATTTATTTCCAATTCGATAATAATATATTTTTGTATACAATGATAGCTCTGGAATCATATATCGTTATAATAGCTACATATTTATTTTTAACTGAATATAATTTGCTCATCTTTTATATGTTCACAAAATTTTCAATTAATAAAATTTAGGTTTACAAAAAAACTTTGCAAATATTTATTTTTTAAACTCAATACATATTTTAATTTTGATATTTAATTTGAAGTTTCTGTGTAATTCATTTATGTGCAATTATATATGTATAATAAAGAAAAGTTCAATTTTCATAATGCATCCAATCCCAAGAATTCTTCAAAGAGTTGACCAAATTCTTCGCTTGTTTCTGCAGTTAATCATTAAATTTGCATTTGCATCACAGTGCCAATACTGTAATGCCTCATGCCTCATGCCCGCGTAGCAGGTGTCCCCCTCTCCCCTGTCCCCCTGGGCAACTGTCGAAATCAAATTATAGAAAATTTCCCATTAGTTTTAATGGAGGTGCTCGCAGTGATGGCTGGCGCAGCGCTATCAAAACGCTGCAGGTGAAATGTGGCAAGAGAGCATTTCGATAGACAATTTCTGCGTTTCGCATTTTCTTTTCAATCTCTTTACCTTCCGACCCCTCACCCCCCCTTTGTCGAACAGCTCAAGCTGTATCACTAGTGGCCATTTTTATGTAGCTTTGCTTCGGTCTTCGGTTTCTTTTTTCTCATTTTCCATTTATTTATTTTTTATTATCATCTTTTTTTTTTTGGTTTTTTTTTGTTTTTTTTTTTGTTCTTTCTGTGCCACACCGCACATTTGCAGAGAGGAAACAGGAAATATCTTTGGATGGCCGCTTGTTCGTCGCGCGTCTTCGTCCTTATAAATGACAACGCCTCATCGCGCAATTTGTTTACCTTACATTTTGCGGGAGGGTGGCAACAATGTTGCCTCTGCTGCTGCTGCTGCTGCTGCTACTTCTGCTTATTTTTTTCTATATTTTTTTTGTGTTGGTTACTTGGCCTACAACAACAATATGAAGAGAACAAGAACAAGAACAACATCAATTTTGAAATTGCTACATTAGTGTTGCCCACTTAACAAGTTTAAGGGGCCCTCGAGTTTCGAGCATCAACTTGGCCCCGCCCACAGCACACGCCTCCGTTTGGCTCAGCCCACGGAATGCTGGTGGCGCCGCCGCGTTGCGTATTAAAATTAGTGATTAATTTTTACGCTGAAAATATGCAAATGTGTTGCATTGATGAATACATTCACTGGTGGATGGCATGATGCCACGGGAGAGAGGCAGTCAGCCGGACGGGGATGGGGACGGGGCCGGGGACGGAGAGGGTGGCATGTTGGGGCGTCACTTCATTTTCTACTTCATTGCCAAAGTTCGACGCCGAGCAGTTGTCCACTGGGAATTGCAGAGCGACGGCGGCCTCTTTGTCGATTTTAACGCATTTTTCCCAAGGAAATGAAAAATTTTATGTCATATTTTTTATTTAATTTTTTCTGCTGCTTCTTCGTGCTTTTTTCCCCAATTTTTTTTTTTTTTTTGTTGCTTTCGGAAAAG